>CM061752.1:242643589-243243589 GCA_030979885.1 Lolium multiflorum
CCAGATCAGAGAAGATTACTAAAAGTAGCAAATTATAAAACTCACCAGCAACATAGTGATTTACATACGGAAGCAGCAGGAACAATCAGATCAGTACCAGCTAGCAATTAAGACACCGCTGGTATCAAGCACATCCTAAGCAGAATCTGGCAAGTTAAAGGACCAAAGCATAGATTAGAGCACCTTACCGTCTTTCTCTTTCACCAGCAGGGCATAGTCCAGGCCACTTCGGCAGGGAAGGAGAGAGCAGAGGAGTAGCGAGCGAGCAACCAGGGAGGTCAATCGCTTGTCATGGTGAATATTGATTGCATTGAACATAAGCACTTATTGAACGGCCATAAAAGAAAAGGAGCAATTTACAAAAAAAATAATAATAATACTACATGAACAATCATTGATGTGCTTGTTTTATCTGTTTCATTCTCACAAAATACAAAAGAGCTATTCCAACAAAAAGGCAGATAAGGTACATTTCATACAAGCTAGCCAATGAGCAATAACAAAACAAGCTTCAGTTTACGAGGGAAAATAACACACACACGGTCGTTACTAACATCTGGAGTAGTGGGGAACTCCAACAAACCACAGGACCAATAGACCATGGCGATGCCACGAAATATTTGTTGACTTATATAGAACTTATGACCGGAAGTGAATCACAGCAGGGGAAGCCATCATCACCGATGCCTCTGTGATTTTCTTCCTCAATGAGTCCTTTTCCTTGCAGCTTCGTGGATATGTCGAAGGACGAACCTCACTGTGAGGAAACTTGTCAGTGCAGAGCTTGCACACCTTCCTGTCGTAAAGACACACCTCCTTGATGTTCACCGCAGCTTCCATGACACGCCTGATGTACCCCATGAAGTTGCCGTCGGACTGGAAGCCATAAATGGTTAGCTTGGATAGATTCTTGTGCTTGAAATTAGGAGCAGATGGCTCCCACTTCACATCTGTTATCTTGGAGTAACTCTTTTGCGACTCGCTTCCACACTTATGATCCCATACAGTGATGCAAAAGTCCTTTATGAATCGTGCAGCTTCAAGAAGGAACATTGTCCATGTGATATCACATTCTTCAGGAAGACAGTCCAGATTCACAGACCGTAGCTGGCCAAGAACAGGAGCAAGCACTCTAGGGCATTCTGGTTGAATCCAAATCTGGGACAGATAAAACAAAATAATAATGAGTGCGCAAAAGACTAACTTAAGTTCCTAATTTTACATATAACCATCATGCTCGCGGTGAAATCGACGCAGACATGATTTGAGTGAGTACCTTTTCACTTCGAAAATCCAGATATAGATCACTTACAGTCTGGACATTAGCAAGCAACTGGCTCATCATGAGGGTCTTGTCTGAAAGACATGCATTAGCGAGGCTTAGCTTCGAAAGCTGAGGGGCAAAACCAAGAACCAGGGGATTTTCATCAGAAGGCCAATTATTATAGGTCATCCGTTGGAGCTTTGGCAGACAGTCGAGCTCCACTGTTTGGAACTCCCCATAGGTGATACTAAGCTCAACAAGTCCAGCATGTTCGACCTGCAGCACTGACCGAATCCCGGCGTCACACTCGAAGAAAGACAATGACTCCAGCCGCTTGCAAGTGCTAAGGATATTGGGTATGTCTGAATCACCAAACCTCAGATTCTGAAGTTGCAGTCGCGTGAGACCAGCAAATGCATCCGGGCAATCAGCAACGAACGAACTGAACTGCTTGGCAAAGTTGAGGAGATCGGCATGGGTGCAATGATAAGAATTCTTGGGAGTCACGATTTCAAACTCAGCTGCATCCACTTTGTGTGTTGCCATGGCAAGGCCAACAGATTTGCCAATGGAGCGAGAGTCGTTAGGAGTCAAGACAAATGTCAACTTCAGCTTGCGAATTGTGATCTGTTGAGACCTCGTGTTAAAGATCTTGTTTATCAATTGAGCCAAAACACCATTCATTCGAAGCAAATCACGATTGCTGGGAACTAGGATGATCTGAGAGATCATAGTGGGCAGATTCCGTAATTGACTCGAGAGGATGCAAGTTCTTACAGCATCAAGGGTATCCACCCTCTCCAGAATGTTGAGCAGCACGTCCTTGGGCAGCTCGCTTAGCCTGTCCCCATTGCCAGCTTCTATCTGCATCTGCACTTAGCAAGGGGAAAAACCAGTCATCGGTGGTAGATTGACTTGCATCGAAGGAGGATTTAACATGAACAGAGCGCAACTGCAAGCATCGAATTGCCTCATGGGTAACCCTATTGAGCTTCATGGTGATCCAGCCGCAAAAAACAAAAAGAACAAAGTGGGCAATTGCGTCCCCGCTTGTTTGTGTCGCCGTGATTCATGTCATTGTGAAGGGGACATGATTTTCTTGCATGTTCGTGTCACCGTGATTCTGTATCATTACCAACTAGAGAACCACACATGGGGATGGGTTGGTGCTCACGGCTCACCTTGGTGAGGAGTGCAGCTGTGCAGGTAGGAGGATATGGTGATCTTGCCGTCTTGCCGGTCCCGAGTAAGATGAGGCGAGCTTTTCCTGTTGCCGGAGGAGATCAGCAGGGCGGGTATCGTAGATGGCGTCGGTACAGCGCGGCCATGGGAAACCCCAGAGTGAAGGTGGACAGAGAGGCCGAGGGCGAGCGGCACTCGGCGGCGGTAGGCCGGTAGCGGTTCAGTGCGGTGGCGATGGCTATGGAAGAAGGGGAATCTAGGCGAGATGGGCGGCGGCCATGGGAAAGACTGGAGGAAGGAGGGGATTCAGCGACGGCCGACGGCCCACACCGATCCAGTGCGTTTTGTCATGGTACCCACTTGAGCCCAATACAACCGAAGTTGAAGCAAAACCCGAACCAAAAGGCCCATTTGCAATCAGAGACACGTATGATTTTATTTTTACTGATTATTGAGTTTGAACAAAATCCACTACTTCCTCATATTCATATTAATTGGCTCAACTTCGTCTGAATATAGATGTATCCAATCAAAAAATGTGTCTAAAGTTAATTTCGATCGAAGGGACTTGAAAAAAGAGTTTGAACAAAAATAGGACCCCACTTTTTAAGTCGCACCAGAGCACCTAAATCCTGCAGACTGGCATGGTATCACTTTGTGTTATTTCCCAGAGAATTATGTGCACATAATGATCACACATCACGTCTTATTTGAGACACATGATAGAAAGGTCTGAAGTACTTATCGTTGCATGTTCACCAAGTGCCAATCAAAATCATCTAGATGAGAGAAGTTATTGCTTTGTTCAGTTAGGGAACATTTTTGAGGGTGGCCCACAAATACTGTCACCTTTTATCCTAAATATTTCCGATTTGCCACCGATGGACATGTGTCCACGCAAAGGTGCCCTCCAAATGTCATCCATTACAACATAGAACAAATTAAACTAAAAGCTAGAACCTGTTGCGGTCAGAAACCCACCGGCGAGCAGCGACGGGCAACACAGTAGAGCCGGGAGGCTCCCAGGGCTGCGGGCCTGGTCCCTCCGACGACGGCCCGCAAAGACTCGGCACGCACGTCCGATGTTTGGTGCAGGGCGTGCCACCTGACCTATACCCGGTCAGGAAGGTGATGGATGTGCCTCGCTTAGTTTCTGCATGGCATACACGTAAACATTAAATACGAGCCTCGATCGGCTCTCAGGTTATCTGTGAATCGGCTCAAAGAGCCGATCCACCCATGATCCGTACGAGGTGTACGAATATATGGTGGTCCTGCTTGATCAAAATAAAGCTAAAATGACCTACTACGATTTAGGATTCTCACCACATAATCGGAACATCCTACTCGTGATTGAGCCTGGCGGCCACGCACGGTGATCGTAAACCGACCCTAGACAAGGCCTAAAAACCAACACGAAGTTGATCCCGGAACATCCTGTCTAGGGCTATCAAACTACACCCTACGCGCCACTGGATCCTTCAACCCGTTTGTAAGGCCTAACTATGCGGATATTAAACTAATCCTTGAAGAACAAGGAGCAATCATAACGGATCGGATCTACTAAATAATGATCAAGCGGGGTGCCGCCCTTACACCTAAGATAGGTGTAAGGGCGGCTAGACGTCTAAGGGTTGCACGACGACAGCATATGAAACGATGAACAATGCTAACCCTAACACATCTAAGATAACTACATTGCTCGCCATCAAAAGGCTTCAGACGAGCAACGCATGAACAACGAATAAACTTGTACGCCTAGATCGCAAGATACGATCTAGGCACATGATGCTTATCCAGGAAGAAACCCTCGAGACAAGGGAGTTGGCGATGCGCCTAGATTGGTTTGTGGTGAACGTGATTGTTGTTTATTTCATAAACCCTAGATACATATTTATAGTCCGTAGACTTTCTAACGTGGGAATAATCCCAACCGGGCACGGGCCAAACTCTATCTAAACGACACGTATCCTACTATATTACAGATACACGGGCAAACTAGCCCAAACTTTGCATATAAGGCCGATTCATGTATTTCTTCCATGTATATCCTTCAAGCCCATCTTTAATCGCGGCCCACCTCTGATCCGGTCAAATTCTGGTGATAACACATGCCCCCTGGTTTTGGAAATGACAATTCCAAAATCACTGCTTTTCTTCATCGGGTCATGTCGTGGCAAAGCGAGTAATATCCTTCATCATGATGCCTTGCCTCTTCCACTTCTCCGCGTGACCTGGCAATTTTTTTTTGTTGGGCACCACTTCCTGAAACTGTGGCATTGAATCTCCACTATATCCCCTTTTATTTAACCGCTCCAAACAGTTCGCTTCTTCATCTCCTTCGCATTAGCACTCCAAAAGCCCTCTGCGCCACCATGTCTTCTTCCTCCTCGCCTCGGGTCTTTCCACCCAATCCTCCTCCCGCGAGCCGACGCCGGAGTGGGACCCGGAGGAGGCCCACGCGGCCAACATCCGCCGCGCCATCGAGGCCGGGGAGGAGTCCAACGACTTTCTCCGTCGGTGAGGACGACAAGTCCTCGACCGACGGGGAAAGTGACCTCCGCTTCCTTGCCGACGGGGAAACGGAGGAGGAGAGCGATGACGATCGCTTCTCCTATGATGACTTCACCTCCCCCGAGGAGGAGGAGGAGGAGGAGGAGAAGGAGGAGGAGGACGACACCTCCTCCAACGAACCGCCGGCCAAGCGCTTGCCCTGCCGGGAACCTCAGCGACTTCGCGATGATGATGACGCCGACGAGGAGGACGAGGACAATGAGGGCCTGCCGCGGCGCAGCAGCGGCGACGACGAGCCCGCGGGAGTAGCGCCGACACGGCGGCAGCGGCGACAACGAGGGCAGCGACGGCCTGTAGATAGGACCCTTAGCATAGGATCAGCAGTAGTAGATGGGGCAATGTATCCCCTAGTACTTCCTTTTGAGAGTAATCAGCTCCTTATGTAAGAAATCCTATTTATCAATGAAGAATTTTCCCCAGTTTGATTTTGCCGATTTCCTTTAAGCTAATTTAGCCGATTTCCCCTCATACCGATTTTGCCGATTGTTCACTTAGCCAATGCTCAATGAGCCGATGGCAATGCATCGGTTCTTCACAATCTATCCTTCAACTCTTCGACTGATGACTTTGAGATCTGGTGGATAATGTGGAAGACCCTTGCCTTCAAGAGAGCCCTTAAATTCCTCCCACCAGCTCCATGATCCCTTCTGCAAGAACTCACCATTTTGAAGAAGGTTGCGACGAAGGACCAGCCGATGACACCCCAATCGGCTTCTAAAACAGAGCATCTACCAGGCCAGCTGCCCCCGAGCCTCAAGGCGAGAATAGCGGTGAACTCAGGTTCTCAAGACAGCCACCATGCAGAGCCAGCCAAACTTGCCCCCATCGATCGCCTCTTCTTCCGTTGAAAGCCGATCTTGTAGACGAAACACCAACGGCTTAATGAGAAAAGGCTGCCTTGCATGCCAAAACTGACGCTTCTGCGAGCTGAACGCAAAAGGGTTGGAAGTCCTTGAAGAGAAAGTTCGGGCACCAAAATCGGCTCATTGCAGCCGAGGAAGCTCTCATTGTTCACTCTCTCAAGGAAGCAGAAGGCCTCGAAGCTGAACTGAAGATCGACTTGGTGAAAATCCGCGTCTCGAACACGCAGCGGGTAGATCCTGTGTAATTGTACTAGAGTCGATGGCTGTGCATCTGCTTTGTTTCTTAGCTCTAAAGTCGATATCCGTGCATCGGCTGTATACCATGAGAATTTTTTTTTTTACTGGCCGATTTTCTATCGGCCCCCAATATTTCACTGCACATGTATCGCACATGTTTATCTGATTAGGTGCCCCCCCGAGCCGAATCTGTCAGGTAACTGCGGGTATCGGCTCTGTAGTTAGCCACACGTATTTGAACGTCGGCTCCGTTAGGACTAATGTTGACTCTCGTCAGCCGACGTAAAACCGCTGCCCATTAGATCGACGTTGAACACAGGCAGAACGTGTGGTGAGGATAATTTTGGCCAATTGCTGGAATTGGCCTCCATGTCGATTGAATCGTTCAATAAAGGTTTTGCAATGTTCCTCCATAGATCTTTGGGGCCGATCCCAAGGATCGGCCTCGCCACGTTTGTCCATAGGTTTGTTCTTGCTATACGGTCAGGCCGGTGGATAAGACCAGCCTAACCCTGTCCTTCATCACGTCGATGCGCTCGCAGTCGTCCAAATTGATGCCTGAGAGTGGCTCTTGGCCTGTTGTCTCCCAAGCGTTCATGCCAGCCGTTGAAATCTCGGCTGAGTCATCTGCATGGACGACCTCTACTTCATCTCCATCCCACTGTATTACGCATTGGTGCATTGTGGATGGAATGCAACATTAGCGTGGATCCAATCTCTTCCTAGCAGGACAGCATAGGTGCTCTTGCTATCGACAATAAAAACGTCGTAGGGATGGTTTTCCTTCCTACGGTCAGATCCACGTTCAGAACACCTTGCGCGTCAGCCGCAGCCGTTGAAATCGCTCGGTGTCACGTTGGTCTTGATCAGATCCGAGCTAGAGCGTCCCAACCGACGTAGCATGGAGTATGGCATAATGTTGACTGCCGCTCCGGTGTCCACCAGCATCTTGTTGACAGGCTGCCCATTGATATAACCTCGCAAGTACAGGGCCTTCAGATGTCTGTAGCTTCTTTCTCGTGGCTTCTCAAAGATAATCGGCCGTGGGCCGCAGTCAAGTTGTGCCACAGGTGCTTCGTCTAATCCTGGAGCACTAAACTCCGTCGGAAGGATGAACACCATGTTTGTGCCAGCCGATGTTTCATCATCAGCTTTCTTTTGTCTGGGGCGCCACTCTTTCCTTTGTGGCCGACCTTCTTCGTCCAAGGTTCGCTGAATTTTAGCGGCCAGATCAGGCCGCGCCTTCCTCAACGTGTGCAGGTATAACCTTTCGGCTTCCTCCAAACCGCGTAGTCGCTGAACCCTACGCTTTTGGGAACGGCTGAGTCCATCAGGGCACCACCTTGGCCGGTGGTACTTATCTTCTTCTTCTTCATCATCGTCTTCCACATCCTCGAGATCTTCCACCCGAGAGGACTCAGCGTGCTTGTTCCGAGGCGGAGAGGCCCTAGACGTCGAACACGGACACGTTAGCTGCATCCTTCTTCTTGTCTACTGGGCTTGCCGATTGTAGGCAATCGGCTTATTCCTGAATCCCAGCAGTGTCTGAAGAAGGGACAGTCCCAGTGCCTATCCTCGTCGTCTTGCCCTCTTGACTTTTCCTTGGCGTGGCGCTCATATCTCTCCTGGCGTCCCTAGCCAGACGATCTCTTTCATCATCGTCGTTGGGCCGTCGGCGTTGGTCATATTGCCTCACATACTTGTTGAGGAGGTGATCAGAGAGAGGTCGCTGATATCTCACATTCCTCACTTCTCCCTCTGTGATGTAGCGCTTGCCATCGTGACGGAGCCGATCGCGTGGAGCGGCTTCCTCTGTGTCCTTGCTATGAGAGCAGCTGCCCTCGTCTCTGTCCTTACCAGAGTGCTGTCCAGGTCCTACCATGTTGATGTTGAACGAGAATCCTGGCTGGCACCCTCCAGGGTAAGTACACTCCACCATGTTAACGGCGGGGAAGGGGTGTGTGTCGACTTTCATGGCGTACTGGCTGAAAATTAGACGCCCTTGTTCTATCGCCATTTGGACCTGCTGCCGCCACACCCTGCAGTCGTTGGTGGCATGGGTGAACGTGTTATGCCACTTGCAGTATGGCTTTCCGTTCAGCTCCTGCGCCGTGGGGATCTTGTGGCCTTCGGGTACCTTTAGCTGCTTCTCCTTAAGTAAGAGGTCGAAAATCTGCTCAGCTTTGGTAACGTCAAAGTCAAACCCTCTTGGAGGACCTTGTGGCTTAACCCACTTGCAGGACACGGGCTTGCCCCCCGAGTCCATTCAGCCACTGCTACCTCTTGATCTCCCGCAGAGCCTTCGTCTTCACCTGCCTCAACCAGGACCACCGCACGCTTGAATTTATCCTGGTATACATCTAGGTGGCGTTGTTCATATACGCGACACGCACCATGTGCGCCGGTGAAGGGTAGTCTGCAGGAGGCCACGTCCTTGATCGGTGATGCGAGACCCACCACCGCCAACTCGCTTCTTTTTGAGTAACACGAGCGAATAGCATCGGTTCCTAACGGTCCTGAAGCGCTGGACGTATTCTGACACTGTTTCTCTGCGCTTCTATCGTACTTGTGCTAAATCGGCAATGCCAGCCTCGGAAGCCTCTGAGTGATACTGCGTGTGGAACTGCTCTTCCAACTGCTTCCACGTCCGGATTGAGTCTGGTGGCAGCGATGTGTACCACTCGAAAGCCGATCCTGTGAGGGACTGTGCGAAGAACCTCACATGCAGCTCATCTGATGCTGAGATCGTGCCCAGCTGTGCCAAATATCGGCTCACATGCTCGATGGGGCTGGAACCATCTGATCCATTAAACTTGGAGAAATCGGGGAGCCCATATTTGGGTGGTAGCGGGATCAACTCGTACTCGTTGGGGTACGGCTTGGAATAGCCGATTGTCCTCCTTTTCGGCACCATGCCGAACTGGTCTCTCGGGATTGTACGATCGATCCGCGGTCTTGGCTGAGTCGAACTCGAAGATTCGCCGGAGTGGCATACTTAGCCAGCCATGCTTGCTTTTCCGGCTCTGAGCCAAGCGGGAGCTGAGCTCTGGAGGTTTGTCGGGGTGGCATACTTAGCTAGCCACGTCTGCTTCTCAAGATCTGTTCCCGAAGTTCCTCTGCTGTTCCGAAGTCCCTGCTGTTGCAATCTGGTTTGTGAGTGCCCGATTCTGCAGGCACGTATGTGCACGTGTATCCGTGAGGGATCTCCTTAGGCGCCTCATGCAAGAACTGGTAGTCACTAGGGTCACCATCAATCTTGTAGACGACGTATGCGGGTGAATCCGGCACTTCTGGTGCTGCCAACGCGAATGGCAGTGGTGGACGGGACTGGAGTGGCATCTCTCCTTGGTAAGTCCCTAGAGCTGGTCCTGACGGAGAGTACTGATGCCTCATGATTTCCTGGATCACCCGAAGAGCGACACGCTCCAAAGTGTTCACCGGCTCTCAGAATGGCGGTGCAGCGAGTGAGCTACCATGAAGTTAATCTCCTGACGGGACCTGGTGCGTTCTTCTGACGGGGCGGACAAGTCCACTCCATCGAGCGCGCCTTCAGGTGAGAACCCTTTCCACCTGATGCCATGTGAGCGGGTTCGTGAAAAGAGCCGATGAGGTCGGCTTCGAGGATTGCTTTGACCTCGTCATACTTCTTCTTGAGCTCCTCGGTCAGATCCTCGTACGTGGAGTGCCTTCCGCCATCTCGGATGTAGATGGCGATGCGGTTGATGTCGAAGACCCGGCGTGCCAGAATGTGTTGCGGTCGAAACCCACCGGCGAGCAGCGACGGGCAACACAGTAGAGCCGGGAGGCTCCCAGGGCTGCGGCTGGCCCTGGTCCCTCCGAGCGACGGCCCGCAAAGACTCGGCACGCACGTCCGATGCTGGTGCAAGGGCGTGCCACCTGACCTATACCTGGTCAGGAAGGTGATGGATGTGCCTCGCTTAGTTTCCTGCATGGCATACACGTAAACATTAAATACGAGCCACGATCGGCTCTCAGGTTATCCTGTGAATCGGCTCAAAGAGCCGATCCACCCATGATCCGTACGAGGTGTACGAATATATGGTGGTCCTGCTTGATCAAAATAAAGCTAAAATGACCTACTACGATTTAGGGTTCTCACCACATAATCGGAACATCCTACTCGTGATTGAGCCTGGCGGCCACGCACGGTGATCGTAAACCGACCCTAGACAAGGCCTAAAAACCAACACGAAGTTGATCCCCGGAACATCCTGTCTAGGGCTATCAAACTACACCCTACGCGCCACTGGATCCTTCAACCCGTTTGTAAGGCCTAACTATGCGGATATTAAACTAATCCTTGAAGAACAAGGAGCAATCATAACGGATCGGATCTACTAAATAATGATCAAGCGGGGTGCCGCCCTTACACCTAAGATAGGTGTAAGGGCGGCTAGACGTCTAAGGGTTGCACGACGACAGCATATGAAACGATGAACAATGCTAACCCTAACACATCTAAGATAACTACGTTGCTCGCCATCAAAAAGGCTTCAGTACGAGCAACGCATGAACACGAATAAACTTGTACTGCCTAGATCGCAAGATGCGATCTAGGCAGCATGATGCTTACCCGGAAGAAACCCTCGAGACAAGGGAGTTGGCGATGCGCCTAGATTGGTTTGTGGTGAACGTGATTGTTGTTTATTTCATAAACCCTAGATACATATTTATAGTCCGTAGACTTTCTAACGTGGGAATAATCCCAACCGGGCACGAGCCAAACTCTATCTAAACGACACGTATCCTACTATATTACAGATACACGGGCAAACTAGCCCAAACTTTGCATATAAGGCCGATTCATGTATTTCTTCCATGTATATCCTTCAAGCCCATCTTTAATCGCGGCCCACCTCTGATCCGGTCAAATTCTGGTGATAACAGAACCATAGATCCCTAATCCGAGACGATGTAGATGACCCTTCTGGCGTTGCTTCGGGCGGCGGTAACCTCCTGCCAGGGCAGATGATCCCACCGGCAGCCCATACTCCTCCGGCACGCATATATCCTCATCGCACTTTTCATGTACTTGTCATCGAAACCAGGCGAGGAGATGCTCTCCCATAGCCACGACTCCGGCTGGTACGACGTGAAGGGGTGCTCCTCCGCGGACACCGCATCCTAGTACGGTGTCAACACGTTACTACCCGCAAAAAAAGTGTGTCACTGCATTGCAGATCATACCTTCGAGTATACTGTATATGCAAATTCTGATGGGTTATTTATGGCGCGTTTGGTAGCCTGCATCCCCCTTGGCTCGCATCGGGCCAGCAATTTTCAGCCCGTTTGGATGCCTGCAGCCCACTACGTTGTTGCATGAACCGGGTTATAAAGCACCCCCGGGACAGGCCCTGGAGGAACGTCCGGAATGACAGTTTCTCCGGGGCCAAGCCCGTTACAGCCAGAAGCCTGCACGCGTGGAGAAGGGAGGCGGAAACGCCGCGTCCCTTCGGGAACACGCACCATAATTAGCCTCACCGCTCCCCTCTCCTTCCTCTCAGTCACGACCGCACTCTCACCTCCCCCAAACTGTCACATCACCCGGCGGTTCCCCTCCCGCCGACCAATCCGCTGGACCGCCGCACGGAGGAGCACCGCTAGCGGAGGAGGAGACATCAGAGAGCAGTGATGTCTACGGGAGCTTCTATTCTTGTAGACAGTGTTGGGCCTCCAAGAGCAGAGGTTTGTAGAACAGCAGCAAGTTTCCCTTAAGTGGATCACCCAAGGTTTATCGAACTCAGGGAGGAAGAGGTCAAAGATATCCCTCTCAAGCAACCCTGCGATCACAATGCAAGAAGTCTCTTGTGTCCCCAACACACCAAATACACTTGTCGATGTATAGGTGCACTAGTTCGGCGAAGAGATAGTGAGATACAAGTAATATGGATGAGTATGAGTGGTAATAGCAATCTGAATAAAATATGACAGCGAGTAAACATGCAACAAAATAGTAAACAAACGGAGATTCAATGCTTGGAAGCAAGGCCCAGGGATCCTGCTTTCACTAGTGGACACTCTCAACAACGATCACATAATAGGACTACTCTACACCCTCTTGTTGGATGATGAACACCACTAATTGTGTAGGATTACACGAACCCTCAATGCCGGAGTTAACAAGCTCCACAATATTCAATGTTCATATTTAAATAACCTTAGAGTGTAAGATAGATCAACACAATCACACCGAGAACTAACATAGCATGCACACTGTCACCATCACACTATGAAGGAGGCATAGATCACATCAATACTATCATAGCAATAGTTAACTTCATAATCTACAAGAGATTACAATCATAGCCTACGCCAAGTACTAACACGGATGCACACACTGTCACCATTACACCGTGAGGAATAGAGTACTTTAATAACATCACTAGAGTAGCACATAGATAATACTCAACTTGATCACAAAGAGAGAGATGAACCACATAGCTACAGCGGAGCCCTCAGCCCCGGGGGTGAATTACTCCCTCATCATGGAGGCGCGATGGCGGTGAAGATGGTGGTGGAGACGCGGTGGAGATGGCTCCGGGGGCAATTCCCCGTCCCGGTAGGGTGCCGGAACAGAGAGCTATCCCGAATGGACTTTCGTGATGGCAGCGGCTCGGATGGTTTTCTCTGTTTCGTCGGCGATAGGGTTTTGCAGAGAGGCTTTAAATAGGCGGAAGGGCAGCCTCGAGGGGGCAGGGCCACCACACCATAGGCGGCGCGGCCCCCTCGGCCACGCCGGGTGTGTGGGGCCCCAGGGGGCTTCCCTGGCGGCTCTCGGGTGTTCTGGAAGCTTCGTCCAATTATAAGACTCGGGCGTTGATTTCGTCGATTCCGAGAATATTTCCTTACTAGGATTTCTGAAACCAAAAACAGAAACAGGAACTGGCGCTGCGGCATCTCGTCAATAGGTTAGTTCAGAAAATGCATAAATATGACATAAAGTATGCATAAAACATGTAGATATCATCAATGTGGCATGGAACATAAGAAATTATCGATACGTCGGAGACGTATCAGCATCCCAAGCTTAGTTCTGCTCGTCCGAGCAGGTAAACGACAAAGATAATTTCTGGAGTGACATGCCATCATAACCTTGATCATAATATTGTAAGCATATGTAATGAATGCAGCGATCAAAACAATGGTAATGACATGAGTAAACAACTGAATCATAAAGCAAAGACTTTTCATGAATAGTACTTCAAGACAAGCATCAATAAGTCTTGCATAAGAGTTAACTCATAAAGCAATAATTCAAAGTAAAGGTATTGAAGCAACATAAAGGAAGATGAAGTTTCAGCGGTTGCTTTCAACTTGTAACATGTATATCTCATGGATAGTTGTCAATGCAAAGTAATATAACAAGTGCAATATGCAAGTATGTAGGAATCAATGCACAGTTCACACAAGTGTTTGCTTCTTGAGGTGGAGAGAGATAGGTGAACTGACTCAACAATAAAAGTAGAAGAATGGCCCTTCGCAGAGGGAAGCATCGATTGCTATATTTGTGCTAGAGCTTTGGTTTTGAAAACAAGAAACAATTTTGTCAACGGTAGTAATAAAGCATATGTATCATGTAAATTATATCTTACAAGTTGCAAGCCTCATGCATAGTATACTAATAGTGCCCGCACCTTGTCCTAATTAGCTTGGATTACCGGGATTATCATTGCAATACACATGTTTTAACCAAGTGTCACAAAGGGGTACCTCTATGCCGCCTGTACAAAGGTCTAAGGAGAAAGCTCGCATTGGATTTCTCGCTTTTGATTATTCTCAACTTAGACATCCATACCGGGACAACATAGACAACAGATAATGGACTCCTCTTTAATACATAAGCATGTAGCAACAATTAGTGTTCTCATATGAGATTGAGGATATATGTCCAAAACTGAAACTTCCACCATGATTCATGGCTTTAGTTAGCGGCCCAATTTTCTTCTCTAACAATATGCATGCTCTAACCATTAAATGAGTGGTAAATCGCCCTTACTTCAGACAAGACGGACATGCATAGCAACTCACATGATATTCAACAAAGAGTAGTTGATGGCGTCCCCAGGGAACATGGTTATCGCACAACAAGCAACTTAATAAGAGATAAAGTGCATAAGTACATATTCAATACCACAATAGTTTTTAAGCTATTTGTCCCATGAGCTATATATTGTAAAGGTGAAGAATGGAAATTTTAAAGGTGGCACTCAAGCAATTTACTTTGGAATGGCGGAGAAATACCATGTAGTAGGTAGGTATGGTGGACACAAATGGCATAGTGGTTGGCTCAAGGATTTGGATGCATGAGAAGTATTCCCTCTCGATACAAGGCTTAGGCTAGCAAGGTTATTTGAAACAAACACAAGGATGAACCGGTGCAGCAAAACTCACATAAAAGACATATTGTAAACATTATAAGACTTTACACCGTCTTCCTTGTTGTTCAAACTCAATACTAGAAATTATCTAGACCTTAGAGAGACCAATTATGCAAACCAAATTTTAGCAAGCTCTATGTATTTCTTCATTAATAGGTGCAAAGTATATGATGCAAGAGCTTAAACATGAGCACAACAATTGCCAAGTATCACATTATCCAAGACATTTTACCAATTACTACATGTAGCATTTTCTGTTTCCAACCATATAACAATTTAACGAAGCAGTTTCAACCTTCGCCATGAAAATTAAAAGCTAAGAACACATGTGTTCATACGAACCAGCGGAGCGTGTCTCTCTCCCACACAAGCATTTATTCAAACAAAAACAAAAACAAAAACAAACAGACGCTCCAAGTAAAGTACATATGATGTGATCGAATAAAAATATAGTTTCAAGAGAAGGAACCTGATAATTTGTCGATGAAGAAGGGGAGGCATCCCCAAGCTTAGATGCTTGAGTCTTCTTGAAATATGCAGGGATGAACCACCGGGGCATCCCCAAGCTTAGAGCTTTCACTCTTCTTGATCATAGTATATCATCCTCCTCTCTTGACCCTTGAAAACTTCCTCCACACCAAACTCGAAACAAACTCATTAGAGGGTTAGTGCATAATAAAAAACTCACATGTTCAGAGGTGACACAATCATTCTTAACACTTCTGGACATTGCCCAAAGCTACTGGAAGTTAATGGAACAAAGAAATCCATCCAACATAGCAAAAGAAGCAATGCGAAATAAAAGGCAGAATCTGTCAAAACAGAACAGTCCGTAAAGACGAATTTTATTCAGGCACCAGACTTGCTCAAATGAAAATGCTCAAATTGAATGAAAGTTGCGTACATATCTGAGGATCACTCACGTAAATTGGCATAATTTTCTGAGTTACCTACAGAGAATTTTGCCCAGATTCGTGACAGCAAAGAAATCTGTTTCTGCGCAGTAATCCAAATCTAGTATGAACCTTACTATCAACGACTTTACTTGGCACAACAAAACACAAAACTAAGATAAGGAGAGGTTGCTACAGTAGTAAACAACTTCCAAGACACAAATATAAAACAAAGTACTGTAGCAAAATAACACATGGGTTATCTTCCAAGAAGTTCTTTCTTTATAGCCATTAAGATGGGCTCAGTTTTGATGATGCACTCGCAAGAAATAGTGTTTGAAGCAAAAGAGAGCTTCAAGAGGCAAATTCAAAACACATTTAAGCCTAACATGCTTCCTATGCAGAGGAATCTTGTACACAAATGAATTCATGAAGAACAAAGTGACAAGCATAAGAGGATAAAACACGAGTAACTTCAACATTCTCAACATAAAGAGGGGAAACTTAATATTATTAAGATGCATATAACCATATTTTCCTCTCTCATAATAACTTTCAGTAGTATCATGAGCAAACTCAACAATATAACTATCACATAAAGCATTCTTATCATGAGTCTCATGCATAAAATTATTACTCTCCACATAAGCATAGTCAATTTTATTAGTAAAAGCGGGAGCAAATTCAACAAAGTAGCTATCATTATTATTCTCATTATCAAATATAGGAGGCATATTGTATTCATAATCAAATTTATCCTCCATAACAGGTGGCACCAAAAGACCAATATCATTATAATCATCATAAATAGGAGGTAAAGTATCATCAAAGTAAATTTTCTCCTCAATGCTTGGGGGACTAAAAAGATCATGCTCATCAAAACCAGCTTCCCCAAGCTTAGAATTTTCCATAGCATTAGCAACAATAGTGTTCAAAGCATTCATATTAATAACATTCCCATTAGCATGCATATAAAGTTCCATGGGTTTTTTAATTCTCTCTTCAAACACATCATGTCCTAATTCAAGATAAAGTTCATAAAGATCTCTCATATTTTTGTTGTTTTCCATTATGCCTAACTAGTGTAAACAAGAAACAAAAAGATGCAATTGCAGGATCTAAAGGAAATAGCTTCGAGCACACACAATAGCGCCAGAAAGAAATGTTACCAGGCCGGAGTATGAGTGCCTTTTACCTTTCCTCCCCGGCAACGGCGCCAGAAAATAGCTTGGCGCGTAGTTGACGAGGGAGGAAAAGTGCTTAGTTGCCGGGCTTGCCAGTGTGTGAGTGCCGTTTACCTTTCCTCCCCGGCAACGGCGCCAGAAAAGTGCTTGATGTCTACGGGAGCTTCTATTCTTGTAGACAGTGTTGGGCCTCCAAGAGCAGAGGTTTGTAGAACAGCAGCAAGTTTCCCTTAAGTGGATCACCCAAGGTTTATCGAACTCATGGAGGAAGAGGTCAAAGATATCCCTCTCAAGCAACCATGCGATCACAATGCAAGAAGTCTCTTGTGTCCCCAACACACCAAATACACTTGTCAGATGTATAGGTGCACTAGTTCGGCGAAGAGATAGTGAGATACAAGTAATATGGATGAGTATGAGTGGTAATAGCAATCTGAATAAAATATGGCAGCGAGTAAACATGCAACAAAATAGTAAACAAACGGAGATTCAATGCTTGGAAGCAAGGCCCAGGGATCCTGCTTTCACTAGTGGACACTCTCAACAACGATCACATAATAGGACTACTCTACACCCTCTTGTTGGATGATGAACACCACGAATTGCGTAGGATTACACGAACCCTCAATGCCGGAGTTAACAAGCTCCACAATATTCAATGTTCATATTTAAATAACCTTAGAGTGTAAGATAGATCAACACAATCACACCGAGAACTAACATAGCATGCACACTGTCACCATCACACTATGAAGGAGGCATAGATCACATCAATACTATCATAGCAATAGTTAACTTCATAATCTACAAGAGATTACAATCATAGCCTACGCCAAGTACTAACACGGATGCACACACTGTCACCATTACACCGTGCAGGAGGAATAGAGTACTTTAATAACATCACTAGAGTAGCACATAGATAATACTCAACTTGATCACAAAGAGAGAGAGATGAACCACATAGCTACAGCGGAGCCCTCAGCCCCGGGGGTGAATTACTCCCTCCTCATCATGGAGGCAGCGATGGCGGTGAAGATGGCGGTGGAGATGGCGGTGGAGATGGCTCCGGGGCAATTCCCCGTCCCGGCAGGGTGCCGGAACAGAGGCTTCTGTCCCCCGAATTGGACTTTCGTGATGGCGGCGGCTCTGGATGGTTTTCTCTGTTTTCGTCGAACTGATAGGGTTTTCGCGACGGAGGCTTTAAATAGGTGGAAGGGCAGCCTCGGAGGGGGCCTGGGGCCACCACCATACACTACAAGAAAAGTTCTGATAGACAACGTCTCAAAATCGTCCGCTAAGGGGTATTTTTCGTCGCCTATGGGCCTAACCCGACGATATGGGTTCTATTGTGGAAACTGCGTCAGGCAAAGTCCTACGACGATTTTTTCGGTCCGTCGCGCTTGGGCGCCTCCGCCACGGAAAATCGGACCGTTGCCCAAGTGTTTCCGGGAGACAACGACGTCATGCAAACGACACGTGGCGGACGCCGTTATGCGATTAACGGCGTTAACCGTGAAACCCCGTGGTAGATGGTAGGCCCACGAGGCCTGCCACGTCTTAAGCGGGCCGGGCCAGGTGACATAGTTTGACCGGTCAACTATATAGCTGGGCTGGTCCATTAGTTACGTGGGCCGGGCCTAACCTCTAAGGTTGATGGTCAAAACTTAAATGGGCCGGCCCATTTAACATGTGGGGTCCACCTTACAGCAGGGGCCGGCCCAAGAAGCAAGTGGGCGGGCCAAAACACAGTGGGTCCTTTCTGTTAAAGGGCCGACCCATTTAGTGTGTGGGGTCCACAATATAGCAAGTGGGCGGGCCAAACACACGTGGGTCCCACTTTCCGTTAAAGGGTCGGCCCATTTAGTACGTGGGGTCCACCATATAGCAAGTGGGCGGCCCAACAAGATAGTGGGCGGGCCAAAAACACAGTGGGTCCCACTTTCCTGTTAAAGGGCCGGCCCATTTGGTGTGTGGGGTCCACCATATAGCAAGTGGGCCGGCCCAACAAGATAGTGGGCGGGCCAAAGCACGTGGGTCCCACCTTCCTGTTAAAAGGCCGGCCCATTTAGTATGTGGGGTCCACCATATAGCAAGTGGCCGGCCCAACAAGATAGTGGCCGGGCCAAAAACACAGGTGGGTCCCACTTTCCTGTTAAAAGGCCGGCCCATTTAGTATGTGGGGTCCACCATATAGCAAGTGGGCCGCCCAACAAGAGTGGGCGGGCCAAAACACAGTGGGTCCCACCTTCTGTAAAGGGCCGGCCATTTACCATGTGGGACCACCATATAGCAAATAGGCTGGCCCAACAAGATAGTGGCCGCCCAATAAGCATGTGGATCCCACTATCGTGTAACCGGGCCGGCCTACTAAAGAAGTGGGCTGGCCCAAAATGAAAGTGGGTCCCACACTACTGTAAGTGGGCCGGCCCAATCTGTTGTAGTGCCCTACTTGTTTGACTAGTCAACTTGCATTACATTTCATGAGCCTAAAATCTAATATCAATGATACACACAATTACATACACAAATAAAACAGGTAGGAAAATTACAAGGCAATTAATGTGCCCAAATAAAAAAATTACATAGAATCATTGAGGACTTCTATTAGCATCATCAATAACACGTTGACATTTGGCAATCGCCTTGATTGAATCTTGTGTACTCTTTGTCAACATATCAGCTACAGATCTTAAAGCAGCAATACCATGTCTTTTATAAAGTACAGCCTTGAGATATTTACTGTTTGATGAAAGCAATGGTCTAGGTTGACGGCTATGAGAAGATGCATCAGAAGAAATATCAGAACTTTTTGTGGGCCTCACTTCTAATGAAGATTGCTTCATCACAACTGCATTCTGATAATAATGCAAAAAGAGTTAAACGATGAACTATGCAAACATTTATTATGCAATGTAGATATAAGATAATAACAAGTTGCATAAATAAGACAATGTATGGAACTTGTACTAAGCACAAACTTACATCATAATGTTGCACAGGGTCGCTACAGATCCTTTTTTGGCGACTATCTTCTAATGATGACTGCTTCATTAAAACTGCATTCTGGTAACATTGCAAACATAGTTACAACAATTAACTATTCAAACATGTATTACGCAATGTAGAGATCAGATAACAGCATGTAGCAGAAATAAGCACAAGATAAGATAAGATGCATGTACTAAGCACATACTGGCTCGCTGCAGGTCCTTCTCTTGCGTGCACTAGTCGTGGTCAACATGCCTGTCATTTTAGGTTCAGCCATCAAGTGAAATGCTAATCCTCCTGCTCCATTGTCCTTAATCTGTGTTTAGATATCACATTTAAGACCAAGTCAGCTGGTTTCAAATAACAAAAAACTTGAGCTGCCAAATGAATAAGCCAATATTTACCAGATATCAGATTAAAACCAACTAGATGTTGCTTTGCATGAGATACGAATTTCAGACATTCAGATTTAGAGTAGGGTAATGCCAAGGTTTTACACATAAAGTAAACTGGCATTAAGAATGACCAAATGTCAGGTTCAAATCACCTTCGCAGTTTCTCCAAGACAAGCATATCAAATAGGCAGAAACATAGTAAAGCATGAATGGCATTGCTATGGCAGGGTTCCAAGTGTTAATCTCTTGCATAAGGAACAATGCATATAGGTTATAGATAATAACGGAAGTAAACTGCCAAAATTACCAACCAAGAACTCAGATTCCAACCTTCCCTAGCGTCCCCGCTGTTAATGTTGGATGTTCTAATAAGTGGTTCGCATGATCAATCCCTAGGAAAAATAACATTGACAAGTCAGTCTACGATAATACAAAGACCAGACATGCACGCAGCAATAACTATATAAGCTAAAGACGAGGTATAAGAGCAAGCAGATTGGAAATGCACATAGCATGATTATAAAAGGTGTGAGAATAGCAGACACGAGAAAACTAGCAGCTAGCGGTGAGCTAATGACGTGGTATAAGAACAAGCAGATTGGAAATGCCCATAGCATGACTATAAAAGCAGTGCGACAATAGCATGCAGTACAAAAACAGTTGGCAGCAAATGAATGGGTACAAGGCTATAAATATGTGGATGCACACAGTGTCAGTAGAATGAACAGGATGGTAGCGACCGGATAATGCTTTTGTACTGTACAATATTTAAACAAACTTCATGCGAAGCAACACATCAAGAAAGTTAACGGCATATGAGATCTGCAAATAACTACACAAAACATGGCTAAAGAAACACCGCGATCTAACGGGCCAGCGTACTAACCAAGCTACGGCGGGGTGGACGGGGGCGGCAACTTGCCAGCGGCGGCGAACGCGGGAGACGATGAATCGACCCTGTTTCAGTAGAAGCGGGCGTTAGTGAAGCAGATCTGGTTGGCTGGCAGGGATTCGGTGAAGTTGATACAGCCGCTGCGCCGAGGTAGTCGGTGGCGAGGTCGGCGGTGAAGCAGATCTGTCGGTGGCGAGGTCGGCGGTGAAGCAGATCTGTCGGTGGCGAGGTCGGCGGGGAAGCAGATCCGTCGGTGACGAGGGCGGCAGGGGAGCGGATCGGGTGGGTGGACAGCCAACACGATCAAGGCTACGTCGTGGAGGAGTATGCCGGCGAAGCAGATCTAGTACTGTAGAGAGTCAGAGCTTTGGCGTGTGAGAGTATTTTTGAGCTAATGGGGCGAATGGTTGGTGGGTGGGTGTGGGCCTGTGGGGAGGGTTCGGGATCTAGGCAAGATATTTCATTGTTACCGAATGAGCCCTCCATGGTCGGTGGGTTGTAGCTTCCGGACCAGGGTTAAAAGGGTAAAACTGGTCACGGGATTTTCGAATGGATGCGGCGGGATGATTTGGCGCGCGGCCGAAATTTTCAGTTTCAAGCTACGAGCAGAACGACAAAAATAATGTTCTTCCCCAGGGAGCTCTCATTTCTTCCTCTTCTCTTTCTCTCTCGAGTCTCTCCCACTCCCCCGGCTCCTCTCCCCCTTCTCTCCGGCGGCCTCGCCGGCCGGAGACGAGGCCGACTTCTCTCTGTATATTGTACACCCTCCGAACTAAATTAATTGATTCAACTTTCCTTAGACGTGTATGTATCTAGAGTAAAAACATGTGTGGATACATCCATATTTAGATAAGCAAAGTTGAGTCAGCTAATTTGGATCCGAGGGAGTTAGTGTTGTTGTAAGCTTAGATCCAGTGTTTCCCATGAGCAGAATGGCGCAATGGAGTCGGGGATCTCGTCATCGGCTTCAGATCTGGCCTATGGTGAATCTGGCGGATCTTGCCGGCCAAACCCCGATCTGGTGCCATCAATGTGATGGCGCTAACGGTGAGGCTTGCTTTGGTCAGTGCTTCAGATCTGGCCAATGGGGAAGTCAAGCTGCTAAAGTTCACAAGCTCGGGGCATACGACGGCGTCATCCGTCTTGCCCGTGCACATCTTGGCCTTTCAGCGGCCCTTCTCAGAGCCAATATGCCGTTGCTGAGGCCCTTCTTCTCCTTCGTCCTGGCGACTACCGGCGACACCGTCCCAAGTGGTGCGTCCCCGGCGACGGAGTTGCTGGAAAGGATGCGGAGCAGAGATCTGATGTGCGGTCGAGAAGGACTCGATTGATTTTCTTCTATATGTTTTGGGGTCCTTTTTGTAAAGTTGCAGGTTCTATTAGTTATTGTCTAGTACTTTTGGTCCTCTATGTAATTTTTTGGACTAGTTTCCATTGGCACTGATAAACTTGAATTTTGACAAGTTCACAGGGAAAAAATTCCTTTGCACATATGGCCTATCATGTATAAACATTCTTGAGATTTAAACTATATGTAATGTGCCATGCATTAACCCTAAACCATATATATGTAACTAACCCTAGCTGATCAAACCCTACTTAATTAAAACAAATAACCCTAAACTATACGCATGCACTTTATGCGCAAAGGCGCGGGTGCCTCTAATAATGTGTGTGCGCACTCGATCGATGATCCCTAAACCTTATACAACCCTGAAACCCTAATCCCTAATCCCTAAACCCTAAACACCCTAAACACTAAACCCTATACCCTAAACCCTAACCCTAACCCTAAACCCTAATTAAACCCTATATATAGGCCAACGACACTTAATTGTGCATCAAGCAGGCCAGGGGTGCCTCGCGGTCCTCTAATTAAATTAAATGTGCCATGCATTAACCCTAAACCATATATATGTAACTAACCATAGCTAATCAACCCTACTTAATGAAAACACATAACCCTAAAGTATACTAGCTATAACCCGATCTAATAAAAACATGCTCTATATATAGCAGCTAGCTAGCAAACCTTAGATTAACACCAATTAATATATACATGGCCTATATCGATCATGTTGTATAACATATCCCTGAGATTCATTAATTAATTATATAATTATCGTGATAAATTAATTAACTCTAATTTTGACAAGTTCTCTCGAATGAAAACACATTTGATTAAGTTGCCTCATAATATATATATAATTAGTGTGCATGCATGGCCTACCATGCATTCGTGCATATATTTTAATGTATATTTGAACATATTCTTGGGGATTTCAATCTCTCTCTCTCGATCTATATATCGTTGGTGGCCAAAAAACACACATATATATGCATGCAATTTATGCGTAAAGGCGCGGGTGCCTCTAATAATGTGTGTGCGCACTCGATCGATGATCCCTAAACCTTAAACAACCCTAAAACCTTAAATCTCTAATCCCTAATCCCTAAACCTAAACACCCTAAACACTAAACCCTAAACCCTAAACCCTAACCCTAACCCTAACCCTAACCCTAAACCCTAGCTAACCCTAAACCCTAATTAAACCCTATGTATAGGCCAACGACACTTAATTGTGCATCGAGCAGGCCAGGGGTGCCTCGCGGTCCTCTAATTAAATTAAATGTGCCATGCATTAACCCTAAACCATATATATGTAACTAACCCTAGCTAATCAACCCTACTTAATTAAAACACATAACCCTAAACTATACTAGCTAGCTATAACCCGATCTAATAAAAACATGCTCTATATATAGCAGCTAGCTAGCAAACCGTAGATTAACACCAATTAAAATATACATGGCCTATATCGATCATGTTGTATAACATATCCCTGAGATTCATTAATTAATTATATAATTATCGTGATAAATTAATTAACTTGAATTTTGACAAGTTCTCTCGAATGAAAACACATTTGATTAAGTTGCCTCATAATATATATATAATTAGTGTGAATGCATGGCCTACAATGCATTCGTGCATATATTTTAATGTATATTTGAACATATTCTTGGGGATTTCAATCTCTCTCTCGATCATCTATATATCGTTGGTGGCCAAAAAACACACATATATACGCATGCACTTTATGCGTAAAGGCGCGGGTGCCTCTAATAATGTGTGTGCGCACTCGATCGATGATCCCTAAACCTTAAACAACCCTAAAACCCTAAATCCCTAATCCCTAATCCCTAAACCCTAAACACCCTAAACACTAAACCCTAGACCCTAGACCCTAAACCCTAACCCTAACCCTAACCATGCCCTAGCTAACCCTAAACCCTAATTAAACCCTATGTATAGGCCAACGACACTTAATTGTGCATCGAGCAGCCCAGGGGTGCCTCGCGGTCCTCTAATTAAATTAATTAAATGCGCCATGCATTAACCCTAAACCATATATATGTAAATAACCCTAGCTAATCAACCCTACTTAATTAAAACACATAACCCTAAACTATACTAGATATAACCCGATCTAATAAAAACATGCTCTATATATAGCAGCTAGCTAGCAAACCGTAGATTAACGCCAATTAAAATATACATGGCCTATATCGATCATGTTGTATAACATATCCCTGAGATTCATTAATTAATTATATAATTATCGTGATAAATTAATTAACTTGAATTTTGACAAGTTCTCTCGAATGAAAACACATTTGATTAAGTTGCCTCATAATATATATATATATATATAATTAGTGTGCATGCATGGCCTACAATGCATTCGTGCATATATTTTAATGTATATTTGAACATATATATTCTTGGGGATTTCAATCTCGATCTCTCTCGATCATCTATATATTGTTGGTGGCCCAAAAACACACATATATACGCATGCACTTTATGCGTAAAGGCGCACGGTGCCTCTAATAATGTGTGTGCGCACTCGATCGATGATCCCTAAACCTTAAACAACCCCTAAAACCTTAAATCCCTAATCCCTAATAATCCCTAATCCCTAAACCCTAAACACCCTAAACCCTAAACCCTAAACCCTAACCCTAACCCTAACCCTAACCCTAAACCCTAGCTAACACTAAACCCTAAACCCTAGACCCTAAACCCTAACCCTAACCCTAACCCTAACCCTAAACCCTAGCAAACCCTAAAACCCTAATTAAACCCTATGTATAGGCCAACGACACTTAATTGTACGTGCATCGAGCAGGCCAGGGGGTGCCTCGCGGTCCTCTAATTAAATTAAATGTGCCATGCATTAACCCTAAACCATATATATGTAACTAACCCTAACTAATCAACCCTACTTAATTAAAACACATAACCCTAAACTATACTAGCTAGCTATAACCCGATCTAATAAAAACATGCTCTATATGTAGCAGCTAGCTAGCAAAACGTAGATTAACACCAATTAAAATATACATGGCCTATATCGATCATGTTGTATAACATATCCCTGAGATTCATTAATTAATTATATAATTATCGTGATAAATTAATTAACTTGAATTTTGACAAGTTCTCTCGAATGAAAACACATTTGATTAAGTTGCCTCATAATATATATATATATATTAGTGTGCATGCATGGCCTACAATGCATTCGTGCATATATTTTAATGTATATTTGAACATATTCTTGGGGATTTCAATCTCTCTCTCGATCATCTATATATCGTTGGTGGCCAAAAAACACACATATATACGCATGCACTTTATGCGTAAAGGCGCGGGTGCCTCGATCTAATAATGTGTGTGCGCACTCGATCGATGATCCCTAAACCTTAAACAACCCTAAAACCCTAAATCCCTAATCCCTAATCCCTAAACCCTAAACACCCTAAACACTAAACCCTAGACCCTAGACCCTAAACCCTAACCTAACCCTAACCCTCTGCCCTAGCTAACCCTAAACCCTAATTAAACCCTATGTATAGGCCAACGACACTTAATTAATTAAATTAATTAAATGCGCCATGCATTAACCCTAAACCATATATATGTAACTAACCCTAGCTAATCAACCCTACTTAATTAAAACACATAACCCTAAACTATACTAGATATAACCCGATCTAATAAAAACATGCTCTATATATAGCAGCTAGCTAGCTAGCAAACCGTAGATTAACACCAATTAAAATATACATGGCCTATATCGATCATGTTGTATAACATATCCCTGAGATTCATTAATTAATTATATAATTATCATGATAAATTAATTAACTTGAATTTTGACAAGTTCTCTCGAATGAAAACACATTTGATTAAGTTGCCTCATAATATATATATATATATAATTAGTGTGCATGCATGGCCTACAATGCATTCGTGCATATATTTTAATGTATATTTGAACATATATATTCTTGGGGATTTCAATCTCGATCTCTCTCTCGATCATCTATATATCGTTGGTGGCCCAAAAAACACACATATATACGCATGCACTTTATGCGTAAAGGCGCGCGGTGCCTCTAATAATGTGTGTGCGCACTCGATCGATGATCCCTAAACCTTAAACAACCCCTAAAACCTTAAATCCCTAATCCCTAATAATCCCTAATCCCTAAACCCTAAACACCCTAAACACTAAACCCTAAACCCTAAACCCTAACCCTAACCCTAACCCTAAACCCTAGCTAACCCTAAACCCTAAACCCTAGACCCTCAACCCTAACCCTAATTAACCCTAAACCCTAGCTAACCCCTAAAACCCTAATTAAACCCTATGTATAGGCCAACGACACTTAATTGTACGTGCATCGAGCAGGCCAGGGGTGCCTCGCGGTCCTCTAATTAAATTAAATGTGCCATGCATTAACCCTAAACCATATATATATAACTAACTAGCTAATCAACCCTACTTAATTAAAACACATAACCCTAAACTATACTAGCTAGCTATAACCCGATCTAATAAAAACATGCTCTATATGTAGCAGCTAGCTAGCAAACCGTAGATTAACACCAATTAAAATATACATGGCCTATATCGATCATGTTGTATAACATATCCCTGAGATTCATTAATTAATTATATAATTATCGTGATAAATTAATTAACTTGAATTTTGACAAGTTCTCTCGAATGAAAACACATTTGATTAAGTTGCCTCATAATATATATATAATTAGTGTGCATGCATGGCCTACAATGCATTCGTGCATATATTTTAATGTATATTTGAACATATATATTCTTGGGGATTTCAGTCTCGATCTCTCTCTCTCTCGATCATCTATATATCGTTGGTGGCCCAAAAAACACACATATACGCATGCACTTTATGCGTAAAGGCGCGGTGCCTCTAATAATGTGTGTGCGCACTCGATCGATGATCCCTAAACCTTAAACTTAACAACCCCTAAAACCTTAAATCCCTAATCCCTAATAATCCCTAATCCCTAAACCCTAAACACCCTAAACACTAAACCTAAACCCTAGACCCTAAACCCTAACCCTAACCCTAACCCTAACCCTAAACCCTAGCTAACCCTAAACCCTAAACCCTAGACCCTAAACCCCCCTAGACCCTAAACCCTAACCTAACCCTAACCCTAACCCTAAACCCTAGCTAACCCTAAACCCTAATTAAACCCTATGTATAGGCCAACGACACTTAATTGTGCATCGAGCAGGCCAGGGGTGCCTCGCGGTCCTCTAATTAAATTAAATGTGCCATGCATTAACCCTAAACCATATATATGTAATAACTAACCCTAGCTAATCAACCCTACTTAATTAAAACACATAACCCTAAACTGTACTAGCTAGCTATAACCCGATCTAATAAAAACATGCTCGATCTATATATAGCAGCTAGCTAGCAAATTAAACGGTAGATTAACACCAATTAATATATACGACATGGCCTATATCGATCATATGTTGTATAACATCTCCCTGAGATTCATTAGTTAATTATATAATTATCGATGATAAATTAATTAACTTGAATTTTGACAAGTTCTCTCGAATGAAAACACATTTGATTAAGTTTCCTCATAATATATATATAATTAGTGTGCGCACTCGATCGATGATCCCTAAACCTTAAACAACCCTAAAACTCCTAAACCCTAAACACCCTAAACACTAAACCCTAGACCCTAAACACCCTAAACACTAAACCCTAAACCCTAGACCCTAAACACCGTAAACACTAAACCCTAAACCCTAAACACCCTAAACACTAATTAAACCCTAAACCCTAGACCCTAAACACCCTAAACTAAACCCTAGACCCTAGCTAAACACCCTAAACACTAAACCCTAAACCCTAAACCCTAGCTAACCCTAAACCCTAATTAAACCCTATATATAGGCCAACGACACTTAATTGTGCATCAAGCAGGCCAGGGGTGCCTCGCGGTCCTCTAGTTAAATTAAATGTGCCATGCATTAACCCTAAACCATATATATAACTAACCCCTAGCTAATCAAACCCTAGTTCATTAAAACACATAACCCTAAACTATACTAGCTAGCTATAACCCGATCTAATAAAAACATGCTCGATCTATATATAGCAGCTAGCTAGCAAATTAAACGGTAGATTAACACCAATTAATATATACGACATGGCCTATATCGATCATATGTTGTATAACATCTCCCTGAGATTCATTAATTAATTATATAATTATCGATGATAAATTAATTAACTTGAATTTTGACAAGTTCTCTCGAATGAAAACACATTTGATTAAGTTTCCTCATAATATATATATAATTAGTGTGCATGCATGGCCTACCATGCATGCATTCGTGCATATATTTTAATATATATTTGAACATATTCTTGGGGATTTCAATCTCTCTCTCTCTCGATCATCTATATATCGTTGTTGGCCAAAAAAACACACACATATACACATGCACTTTATGCGCAAGGCGCGTGTGCCTCGAATAATGTGTGTGTGCGCACTCGATCGATGATCCATAAACCTTAAACCCTAATTAAATAAACCCTAATCCCTAATCCCTAAACCCCTAAACACCATAAACATTAAACCCTAGACCCTAGACCCTAAACCCTAACCTCCTAACCCTAAACCCTAAACCCTAATTAAACCCTATATATAGGCCAATGACACTTAATTGTGCATCAAGCAGGCCAGGGGTGCCTCGCTCGCGGTCCTCTAATTAAATTAAATGTGCCATGCATATATATATATGTGTGTTTAATTTGGGGATTTCAATCGCTCTCTCGTATGTAGATCTCTCTCTACCTCTCTGTCTCTCTCTCTCTCTCGTTAATTGGTGGCCAACAACACATGCACTTTGTGCGCAAAGGCATGCGCCTCTAATAATGTGTGCGCAGTCGATCAATCTAGTTTTGATTAATCATAGCACACAAATAAAGAAGTTGTATTTGAATCCACACAACCTAATCTAAAACACATAACCCCTAACATGGCCTAATTAATTAACCCCTTCTCTCTACCTAATTAGTGGAAATTGCACAAAATCAAAAGGGGTCCCTCACTAATTGTGCATATCTGCTAGATTGTGATAAACTTTTGCCCCATATATATTTGGTGGATGGGTGCATCTTGGCATGTAAAACAATTAGTGTTTGCAAATGGCGTTGTCAAAATTTATGTACAAATGATTTCTTTCCATCCAAAGTGCATAAAATGGGAGTTTTAATGAAGAAAGTACAAATAAAACAGCTCAACATGCTTCCACACCCCGATTTCCACACGAAGTAGAGCATATTTAAAGGATAATTCCAGAGTTTTACTATTTTTCAAGCAACTTTGCTAATTTTCCCCCACTCACATGACTTTATGTCGATTTAACGAAAATATGGCGAATTTAAACTACATGGGCGGGATAGTTTGAATTGTGCGCGCGGCAAAGGGAACCGCCTATTCCTCAACCTTGTGCACGGCAAATTACACACGCAACTCCATTAAACGCCACCTACCGACCTTAATTATCACCCCGGCGGCCCGGCTGCATGATGACAAGGTATCAACTTGTCAATGCCTATGGATTATAGGCTAGGGTTTAGTTGAAAGTAGAGGGCAAGTAGATCTCGAAGGTTTCAGCCGAAAAGTACTCGACGATTATGGAGACTAGGGTTTGTAACAATGATTCGATGATCTCTTCGTCCCTCGACTCCCCCTTTATATAGGAGGCGGAGCCGAGGGTTTCGTTTTGTACAAGTTACAGAGTTGAGCCGGTTTCTAACTCATCCCGCCAGATTACAAATAACACTTCCTATTACAACTCTAACTTTCCTTTATATATCTTGGGCTTCCGAATCTTCTTATTCCTCGGGTATTGGGCCTTCAATAAACCTCGGGTACTATCTTTGGCAGGCCCATTTGGGATGCCTATGTTAGTAGCCCCCGAGATTTTGCTTGAATCGTAGAGTCAGGGAAAATCTCCACTGTTTATTTTTATTTGAGAACTGTAACCTTTTTAAATTTCTTCACATAAAATTCTATATTGTACAGGGATAATGGTAGTTGGGGCTAGTTCATCTGACGGATCAGGTACTAGTTAACTGCTCTAGTGCCAATCCGCAAAAACCTACTTCAAGATCACGTTCCTGGACATGATCTCGGAATACTAGTGTAAACTTCGACAGGTGCCGCTTAAGGTCTTACCATTCTGTCGAGTCCCAGTCAAATTTATCGAGTACCTAACGCGTCCGTTAGGATTTTCTTCGTATCTGTGATACGGATAAAAGTAGCAGAGCGCAGTCTTGGCGATGCCACGCCCAGCAGAACGGATCTGGGGTCTTACCTTCGCAAATTTTGCGGCATTCAGAAATTGATCGCAACTTTGGCGTTCTGAGAATATATTGTCGAGTGCTTTTCCGGCTGTTAGAATGACACATTTTACCGAGTCAAATATGACTTATCTTGTTTTCCCGATGGGAGTATATAGAGTTAGTTATAACTCGAAATATACTTTTGCTTTTCTATCTTTCTATTTTAACTTCATCGGGCACGCGAACAGTGTTCCCGATGGGAGTAGCCCCAGGCTACAGCCAAGGACTTGTACTTGGTTGTAGGCTCAACATTTTAGTCCACCTTGCCGCTATATTGTCATTATTTCTCGATATGATCTTCTTTTCATCTCTCGGGTGCGCGATCAGCGCTCCCGATGGGAGTAGCCCCCGAGGCTACAGCCAAGGACTTGTACTTGGTTGTAGGCTCAACATTTTCTATATTGCCATACTCGAAATTTTACTTTTGTCAAAGTAGCCCCCGAGCATTTGGGCAAAAACTTGTATTTGATCAAAGGCTCCCGAAGTATTCAATGATTTCTCCTGTCGCCAATCTGCTTTTATTTTTCTTGTCGACATGCTTCCTTTAGTCAAATTTACTTCATCTCTGTTAATAGTCGTGATTTTTCTGCCTTGTGGGTCCATTGTGTCCACCACGTTGACACGTCGTGCAAGTGGGGGACACACGTCTTCCACTTTTCCTGGCGCACGTACAGTAACGCCACACGATTTCTTTCATCCAACGGTGAATTGCTTTGCCCGATTCCTATATAAACCTTTCTTCAACCTCCATTCACTCCTTCGCTTGCGCCGCACATCTGTTCCTCTTTGCAAAAACTTCCCCTACGCCCAATTCTCTTTGATCTTCCGCACGCACGAACGTTGCTTTTCCAGTGCCGTTGATGCCACCGCGCGCGCGACTTACTCGCCACAGTACTCCAGAGTCCAAGATGGCCGGTGAAGATCTTGAGTGGGAGAGATCTAAAATCTCCAACCAAGACATCAACCTGCTGAAGAGGCTAGGCCTGATGAAGAAAGAGGACGCCATCCGCTTTCCCAGCGAAGAAAGCTACCCAAACCCTCCAATGGAGTACCGGGTTAGTTTCGTTGATCACCTTATCCGCGGCCTTTCTGCCCCAATTCACGATTTCCTCCGCGGCCTTCTTTTTGTTTATGGGATTCAATTGCACCAGTTGACCCCCAATTCCATCCTCCATGTCTCTATTTTTATCACTCTTTGCGAGTGCTTCCTTGGAGTCCCTCCTAATTGGGCTCTGTGGAAACGCATTTTCTGCCTCCGCCGCAATGGCTCCCACAACGCCTCCTATAACATAGGCGGCGTTGTTATCTGTGTTCGAACTGACGTTGATTACTTCGACGTCAAATTTCCTGATTCTGTCCAAGGGTGGCGCAAAAGGTGGCTCTACATACACGAAGAAAGTGCCAATTCTATTGAGTACAACATAGTCCCTTTCGACGGAAGTGCTAAAATTCAGCGCCGCCGCTCCTGGGATGCTGAAGCTTCCGAAGAAGAGAAAACGTCGACAGAAGCACTTATGTCTCGTATTCATCAGCTTCAAAATACTCGAGGCAAAGAACTGTCTGGTGTTCAAATCACCGCCTACTTCCTTAGGATTAGAGTGCAGCCTCTTCAGGCCCGCAAAAATCCCCTTTGGACGTATGCTGGTGCAAATGACGCCAATAGGCTCTCCAATGATCTTTCTGTAAAGGACTTGGAGAAGCTGATTCGAAGAATATCCTCGCTGAACAAGAAGGATCCTATTCCCTCCTCTTGTCGCGTGGAACCATACAGCTCCGCCAATCCTCTCCCCGAGGTATTTTGTCTTCTCGAATTTTTGTCTTGTTCTGAACTTTCCCTGCATCTCATTGTATTGATAGTTCTCTAATTTTTCTTTTGTCGCTATTTTCTTGCAGAACCATCCTACTATGGCTTCCCTTCCTCCTCTTCCTGAGGATGGAGAAGTCGAAGAAAGGGCCATTGTCACGGATGACAATCAGGAAGCTCCATCTTTTGTGAACGAACCCGTGGATTCACGAAAATCTGCGGGTAATTCCGAAGATACTTCATCGGCACAATCTCCTCCTCCCGCTGTCTCCCCGAAAGGCAAAAGGAAAAGGAATGATGTCGAAGACTCCGGCACTTCCAAAGCCGAAGAAGTTGATCCTTCACACCAAAAGGCAACTTACGATCCTTATCTTGAATCCCTCGTCAGCTCGTAAGTCTATTTTATTTCTCCTTATCTCTGTACCCAAAATGTTTTGTCTTGTCCTGCTTTTTATGCTGTCTTCTTTTAATTGTAGTGATGACGAGGGAGAAATACGAGCTGTCGATGCGGCTCCTCGTACGAGTACGTCACATACTTTGCTTGCTTCGGATACACTAGTTGAAGGAGAAGAATCTTCACCTCCTCAACGGAACGTCGTCACCACTACTCCGCCATCAAGCCCCCTTGCGCCTTCACCAAAAAGGGCAAGGATTGAAACGATTGTTGAGCCTGCCCCTCAGTTAGGCGGCTCTTCTACTTCGATTTTGGACGATGTAAGTTTGTCGACATCTATATTTCCTCTATTTTGTTTTTTCATGTCTTCACCCGATTTTCATACCGATATTTCTCTCTCTCTTTTTTTTCTTCTTTGACAGCCCATGGTCAAAGAACTTATTCGCATCGGATCCCAATTCGTTGGGTACCGTGAATATGCCAACAGAACTGAGGGTAATAACTTTTTTGCTGTCTTTGTTTTTGACTTCTTGCTCCTGTCCTTTGTCGCAACTTTTTTGACCTTTCCTTTTTCTTTTATACTTCGACAGAGAAACTTGCAGAGGCCAACAAACGTGCCGACACACTTGCTCAACAACTGAAGCAAAGTGAAGCGGCAAGAAAGCCGAACTTGTTGCTAGTGAAGCCAAAGCAGAGGCTGATGAAGCCAAAGCAAAAGCTGCTCGTGTCGAGGATCTGCAGAAAAGACTTGAGGATGCTGAAACTGCTTTAAATGAGCACAGAGCTGCACAGGCTGATCGTGAGCAGGGGATCCTCAAGCGTCTGAAATCACAAAGTCGACGCACTCAAAGTAATATTATTGATTTCTTCTATTTTTGTGCTACCCGATGTTTCTTGTTTTTGACCAACGTTTTGTTTCATGTGGCAGACCAAACAAACCAAGAGTTTGACCTGGAGAATCCCGACAATGATCCTCTCCTTGACGCACTTTCTTATCTTGAGCTTCATGGAGCCGAAATTCGTGAAGGCGTGGCGAATGCTAGTGCGGGACTGTCGGCGCTGTTCCCCTACTTCTTCCCGAAGAAAGAGGAGCCCCCGACTTTCCTTACCCTTGCCAAAAGCTTTAATTCATCAGATGACCTTGGACTGAAGATGCGCCAAGAAAACATGAAAATTGATGTCGAGAGTATTGCCTTGGTCGCTGACAGCCAACAATCTGTTGATTGGATGAAGGTTGGCGACACCAATCAGATAGAGCAATCAAGATGGAGATCACTGATTAAGGCAGCCAAGCCAAACACGAAGAAGATCTTGGCCTATCTCGGGATCAAACCAGCCTCGACTCCTAGCTCATCAAGGCCGGAGGTCTAGTTGCATGCCTCTTTGTTTTTCTTTCTCTCTTTTGCTCTTGTCGCCAAAGTAGTTATTTGGCGACACGTACTTTATTAGCTCCACTGTAAGGCCTTTGTAATTATTCTGAAAGATTAATGAAAACTCGGTCTTTCCTTGTTGATTGATGTTGTCTTGTTTCATTAAATTTCAGTTGGTATTTGATAACTATACTCCATCCTCCGCTCCTTCCAATGTTTCGCCTTCTTCCTCTCGCTCAAGAAGAACTCTTGCTGATGTCACACCTGTCGAAGATTCCTTGCCGCGAGAATTGGATGAACTTCGGCAACAACTTCAATATGCAAAGAAGCAAACACTTGTGATGATGGAGAAATCTCGTAAGTCATCCGAAGCCGAAAAAATTGCACTTCAGCAGGCTTGCGAGGCCATGGCTGCTAAGGAAATTGCTGCTTCTGAGGCTGAAAAGGCGACTACTCGAGAAAATTTCATGCTCGAGTTAATGAGTGAAGCCAGTGCGGATATGTCGGGTACGCTTGTTTCATCCTCCAATATCTTCCGTCTTCATGCTATGTTTCTTGAAGTTTTCTGCTTCGTTGCTTTAATAGGTTCCTTTGCTGATGCTGTTGCCGAAGAAGAGAGGGTAAATACTAGGACGAACTTCCTTGTTAACCTTTCCCTTGACCATGGTTCTCTGTTTTGGGCTACCCCAGAGAGGACCCGCCAGATTGTCAGATTTCAGGATCGCGTCTCTCAAACTCGCGACTTCCTTAACTTTTGTACCAAGACCCTGTCTATGGTTTACAACTCCATGTTTCCTCGGAACGTTCAACCAAAAACTCTTCCCGAGTTAATGGAGAAATTCAAGGATGCCCACAGGATCCATGATTTTGTCAGAGCTCAACTTGTAGCTGGCGCCAGATTTGCCCTTATCATGCTTCAGATTTGCCACTCGAAGCTTGACCTGACCCAAGTTGTTGCGAAAGTTCATGAGAAGGTAAGGCGCCGAAGAGTTGGTGTCGACCGAATTAACACGAAGGTTTCGCCTATAGCTGAAGAAATGATTGAAGACCTTCTTCGGATGGATGCCGACTTTTTTGCAGATGGTCATTATGCTGATTTTCTTGGCGCTGCTCCTGAAGAAAATAGAATTACCCTTGATGATATATTGAATCATGACTGATTATTTTCCTCGGGTAGATAACTTCTTCTTTGTAACCCACTATTGTGATTTGTATTGTGAAACAATCATCATATTTCTATATTTGTCTAGCCCCCGAGTGTTGTGGTGGCTATTTTTTGTATTTGTGTATTGCGAGGTTTTGAACCAAGGCATTTATTCAATATGCAGTGTTAGCGAAAATCAGCCCCCGAGCTTTTTTGTTAAGTACTATTTTGTATCTTTATTGACTCGCGAGGTATTTTAATACCAAGGCGAGGCTTTTCTTTTTTCGAAGAACTATATTGAAATTCGTCGTGTCAGAAACTTTGAGCGTGTCGATGAAGAAAAGCATACTGATACTATCTTTATTATATTGCAGCACCGCGAGCCCACCTCATTAAAAACCTTTCCCGGCCCCACTCGGTGCCCCGAAAAAGGAAAAGAGTGCGTCTGAAAACTCGCGGGCGTTTCAGTACATTGAGGTTTTACAAGGACTATTTTTCAGCTTCTAGGCGTAGAACCGCCTGAGTTGCGCCACGTTCCAGGGTTTTGCTCCTCCACCCCTGTCTTCTTGTCCTTTATCCTGTATGCTCCTCCTCCGATTACTTCCGTGACAATGTAAGGGCCAAGCCATGGTGACTCGAGTTTTTCATGACTTTTTTGCGTGAGCCGAAGAACTAGGTCTCCCACCTGAAAAGATCTTGGCCGCAAACGTCGACTGTGGTAATTCTTCAAGTCCTGTTGGTATTTGGTTACCCTTGATAGTACTTCATCTCGAGCTTCGTCGAGTGCATCGACGTCGTCTTCCAACGCTATCTTAGAAGTTTCTTCATTATACTCTGTAACTCTGGGGGAGTCGTGCTCTATTTCTATTGGCAAGACTGCCTCTGCTCCATGGACCAGGAAAAACGGGGTCTCCTGTGTCGCCGTATTTGGTGTTGTTCGGATGCTCCACAACACACTTGGTAGTTCTTCTGGCCAGGTATGTCGAGCTTTTTCTAGTGGTCCTAGCAGGCGTTTCTTGATGCCATTGCAAATGATGCCATTGGCTTTCTCGACTTGCCCATTGGTTTGAGGATGTGCAACTGACGCAAAGTGCAATTTGATACCCACTTCTTTGCAATAATCTTTGAATTCATGGGATGTGAAGTTACTACCATTGTCTGTAACGATGCCGTGGGGCACTCCAAATCTGAAGACGAGGCCTTTTATGAATTTTACTGCGGATGCTCCGTCGGGTGAATTTATCGGCTTCGCTTCTATCCACTTTGTAAATTTGTCGACAGCTACTAGCATATACTCCTTTCCTCCTGGCCAGGATTTGTGTAGCTTGCCCACCATATCAAGTCCCCATTGGGCAAAGGGCCACGACAATGGTATTGGTGTTAGTTCTGCTGCTGGAGAGTGAGGTTTTGCGGCAAACCTTTGACACGCATCACACGTTCTTACTATTTCCTTGGCGTCCTCGATTGCTGTCAACCGTAGAATCCTGCCCGAAAACCTTGGCTGCAATAGCTCGACTACTTGCGTGGTGGCCACATATTCCTTCGTGAACATCCTTCAGAATTATTCTTCCTTCTTCGGGTGTGACGCACCTTTGCAGGACGCCTGAAATACTTCGTTTGTACAATTCTCCTTTGATCACTGTGAAAGCTTTGGAGCGTCGAATTACTCGCCTTGCCTCAACTGGATCATCGGGTATTTCTTTCCTGAGGATGTATGATATACGTCTGCATCCATGGTATCTGTATCATCATGATCAGGTCCTGATCTTCTTCTTCTTCTTGCTTCTCCTTAGTAGCCCCCGATGGTTTCTTCTCCTTCTTTTTTGATTTTGTTGATTTAGTAGATCTCTCTGTTATCTCTTCCCAAAATACGCCTGGCGGAACTTCAAGGCATTGCGACCCGATGTTTGCAAGAACGTCGGCTTCGTCGTTGCTCAATCTGCTAATATGATTTACTTCGCATCCATCAAACAACTTCTCGAGCTCGTTGTACACCTCCTTGTATGCCATCATGCTGTCATTGACTCACATTGGTTCATAACTTGCTGAGCCACTAATTGTGAGTCGCCAAAGATTTTTAGTCGAGTTGCACCACAAGCTTTCGCCATCTTCATCCCGTGTATGAGCTTCATATTCTGCTTCGTTATTGGATGCGTTAGGGAACGTCATCCGAAGGACATATTTTAACTTGTCGCCTTCAGGTGATATGAGTACTACTCCTGCGCCAGCTCCTTCAAGTCTTTTGGACCCATCAAAGTTCATGGTCCATGTTCTCGACAAGTCTGGGGGTCCTGTGTTTTGCACCTCCATCCACTCTGCAATGAAGTCTGAACTTGCGACTTGATTGCTTTTCTTTTTTCATACGTGATGTCCCGAGGAGAAAGTTCTATTCCCCAAAGGGAGACACGACCCGTAGCTTCTGGATTGTTTAGTATATTTGACAAGGGAGCTTCATTGACCACTATGATCGGATGTGCCGAAAAATAGTGTCGCAATTTTCGTGCTGTTGTGAACACTCCATATGCTAGCTTTTGGTATGAGGGTACCTTTGTTTTGAGGGCGATAAAACTTCGCTGACGTTATCGGCCTCTGCACTCCATGGATTTTCCTTCTTCTTCTCTTTCTACAACTAGCACCGTGCTAACCACCTGAGGTGTGGCTCAATATACGACGGGAGAGGTTCCTTTTCCTTCGCCACCAAAATTGGTGGTGTCGAAATTGTACACTTCAAATCCTCGAAAGCTCTGTCGGCCTCTCGTTCCACTGAAATTTATCTCCTTGTTTTATCAGAAGCGTAAAATGGTAACGCTTTTCTCCCAGCCTGGCGACGTCTGCTCAAGTTGCGACTCGCCCATTAGCTGCTGTATTTCTTTCAACTTTGTTGGTTTTCTCATTGTTACTATAGCTTGTATTTTGTCGGGATTTGCTTCAATTCCTCTTGCTGAAACTAGAAACCCCAGAAGTTCTCCTGCTGGGACGCCGAAGGAACACTTTGTCGGGTTCAGCTTGAGGCAGAATTTGTCGAGGTTGTCAAAAGTTTCCTTGAGATCCTCGATCAGCGTTGCCCCCTTTTTTGACGTTATGACGACATCATCGATGTATACTTGCACATTTTTCCCAATCGTGTCGCCAAACATTTGCATCATCCTACGATATGTTGCTCCCGCATTTTTAGACCAAAGGGCATTGTTCTGTAGCAAAACATGCCGTATGGTGTAATAAACGCGGTCTTTACTTCATCTTCTTCTTTTAATCTGATCTGATTATAACCAGAATATGCGTCCAGGAAGGAAAGACGTTCGCATCCAGCCGTGGAATCGATAATTTGATCGATCCTCGGGAGGGGAAAGTGATCCTTTGGACAATGTTTATTGAGACACGTAAAGTCGACATGCGAAGGACTGTCGTGTGTTTCTTCGGCACCATCACTGGGTTAGCTACCCATGTGGCTTCTGTAGATATTTCTTTGATAAAACCAGCATCCTTGAGCCGATTTATTTCTGATAACATAGATTTGCGGTTTGGTTCCGAAAAACGCCGCAAGGGTTGTTTGATTGGTCTCGCGAGAGGATCTAAGTTGAGGTGGTGCTCGGCAAGTTCCCTGGGTACTCCTGGCATGTCAGCTGGACACCATGCGAAGATTTTCCAGTGCTCACGGAGGAACTTGACGAGCGCGCTTTCCTATGCGGTATCCATATTTGTTGCAATGGACGTCGTCTTTTTGGGTCTGTCGGGTGAATCTGCACCTCCTTAGAATTTTTCTCGGTATTGAAAGTTGATTCTTTATTTGGCCTTCCAACGTCTGGCACGTCGTAGTCAGTCATACTTTTGGCCTTAAATACTCAGCTTGCATCCCGAAAGTTTCTGATAGTCGATGAAAATCCTTGTCGCACTTATCGGCTAAGGCGAAGCTTCCTTTGACTGTGATTGGTCCCTTTGGTCCAGGCAATCTCCACAATATGTATAGTGTGGCACCGCCATAAATCTAGCATATGCTGGTCGTCCCAACAAAGCGTGGTACTGCGACGGAAAATCCACGACTTCAAATTCCAGCTTCTCAATTCTATAATTCTCTCGGGTTCCAAACCGAACGTCGAGATTGATCTTCCCCAATGGATAATTTGGCTTCTCCGGGTGTGATACCGTGGAACCTTGTGTCTGTTGGCTTCAAGTTTGCTAAAGATATGTTCATCTTCCTCAATGTCTCTGCATACATGAGGTTTAAGCTACTGCCGCCGTCTATGAACACTCGAGAGACATCAAATCCCGCAATGACCGCTGGCAAGATAAGTGCTGGCTGCCCAGTCGAGGGACTTGTTGCGGATGATCTGCTATGGTAAAACCAATATCTTGCCCTGACCAATTAAGATACTCGACAGTTGGTGGCGGCATTTTTCTGCCATAAACACTGGTGTGATTACTTTTGAGCTCTATTTGACGGCCTTGCCTTCTAAATCATCGACACCGCTCCGTGAGAGTTGGATCAACATAAGGTGGTGGTGGGGTGCTGGCTATTCTGAGCTGATGTCGATTGTCCTCTGTAATCGCGGGAGGAGGTGGTAAGTGAATCTCGCTCCTAGGTTCTCGAGGATTTCTCTGTCTGCCCGAGCGTTAGCGTGCTCTGCATACCTGAACATTGCCTGGAAATGGATCTTTCGCAAGTGCCCTGACTGTCTTTTACCGTTGATGCATCTGGCACGGCCCATTCATCATGTCTTCAGGGGACAGAGGCCTTGGGATCCTAGGCCCGCTATTTTGCTGTTGTTGCGAGAGTCATCTGTTATCACCTCGCTGTTCATTGCTTCTCTGGTAATCATCTCTGTTGTTTCCTCCGTGTTTGCTCGAAAACCTGCCGAAATTTGCCCTGGAGCGTCATAATTCGGCCTGCAGGAAATCGTCGCCTCGGTTGATAGTTTCGACCACGGTCCTCCTCTGGCGACCTATGCCGTTTGTTGTAGACTGCGTCTTCTCCATCTGCCCATTTGTTTGCTATCTCCATTAACGCAGATACTGTCTTTGGATTGGTCCTTCCCAAGTCCTCGACAAAATCTCCACGCCTGATTCCTACAAACGCATCTATTGCTCTCTCGTCAGATATATTTTCTGCCGAAGTTTTTGATGATATTCCACCTTTGAATGTACTTTCTCATTGGCTCATCGGCTTTTGTCGACATGCTCTTAACTCCTCTAACGACGCAGGTTTCTTTGGATCTGAAGTTCTTGACGAACACGTCCTCGAAACTTTCCCAGCTGTCAATAGATCCTGGGTGAGTTTCTTTATCCAAGATCGTGCGGCTCCACTCAAATGCACCTGGATGCTTTGCATAGGTGTTGCCCTGGTTCCTCCTGTGAGCTTCACTGTCTCAAGATAATCAACTAGCCAATCCTCTGGATCTTGAAGGCCGTCGAACTTTTGAGTTGTCGGGTAACTTGAATCCTGAGGGACTCGAGTTTTTCGGACTCTCCTCATGAAGCATGGCAAGCCGCACATATCTTCGTCGTTAAGCTCTGGAGATTGCCGATGATCATTCACCTTTGCCGCGCTCTATCGACCTTGCTTGTGCTGTCGTGTCTCTTGCTCCGCTTCAACCTGAGGCTGCCGCCGTTGCCTCTGCAGGTCGTGGACTATTTTGCCTTGCCGTTCCTTCGGGAGGCGTTGATACAAACGCTGTCCCCATAGCTCCTGCTATCGCCATATTGTATAGTGTTTCCCTTGGTCCCCTGGAGGTGGTTTAGATGCAAGGATGAAGGCTTGTGTCGCCATATACCCAGCTTCTGGTGTCTTGGGGATAATGTTCCCTCTTGTATCTATCGACATAAAGGACATGTCGAGGTTTTGAACCAAGTGCTCTCTTCAGCTTCGGGTATGTGTTGTAACCTTGACCTTCTCCTGTTCCTAGCCTCCCGTGGCTATACCAAGTTCTAGATTGTGACTTAGGTCTGCCCTTCTTCTGCCGGATGCGCAAGCTGCCTCTTTTCCTGTTTAACAAAGTGTCTGTTTTTCCAGTTCTCGGCAGCTCGTGCGAGTCTATATTGATATGCTTGTAATTCCTCCGGTGTGGCTGTGTAGCCATTGGCTCTGTACCATTCATAGCTCTCGGCTCGTCCACGCTGTTTGTGAAATGACTCTGTCTCGCGGCTCTGTCCGACGTATTTGTTGCAGTGCCTTGTCGCAGATTGGAGGGATCGATGTATGGATTTCCCAGATCGTCGAAAGCCTCAGATGTTTCCTCTTGATCCTCGATTGCATAAATCTGATGATATTTTGTATTCAGATCTATGTTGGGTTTGGTGACATCGTCGTTGAGATTGATGAAGACCTTGCCCACTCGTGATAGATTTGTCGATGAAGTCGAACTATCGACATCGCTTGAGCCGTATTTATATGAGTCCGAGATGACTCAAACGACATGTCGTTGAAGATCTTGGCGAGTTTCTCTTTTGTTCTGGTGCTGACGTAGCGTGTCGACGAAGTTTCTTCTTCTCCTGACTCGGTTGACGATGTATAGCTTGAAAAATCGGAATCCGCCGATCCCGACGAAATCGGAATTTCGACACGATACGATCCTTCTTTCTCGCGGCGAACGAAACGTCATCGGCTCCGCAGCATATGCATCCAAACGGAGGGTGGGTGAGGAACAAATCGACAAGACCAGCAGCGATCTGTTTACCTCGATCCATTGTGTTGCTTGCGGTTGATGATGTCGAAGATCTTGAACGTGCCATCAGATCAGATCCTTACGCCTCTAATTCCCACAGACGGCGCCAATTGACAAGGTATCAACTTGTCAATGCCTATGGATTATAGGCTAGGGTTTAGTTGAAAGTAGAGGGCAAGTAGATCTCGAGGTTTCAGCGAAAAAGTACTCGACATGGAGACCAGGGTTTGTAACAATGATTCGATGATCTCTTCGTCCCTCGACTCCCCCTTTATAGGAGGCGGATGAGGGTTTAGTTTTGTACAAGTTCTGAGTTCGGGACGGTTTCTAACTCATCCCGCCATTACAAATAACACTTCCTATTACAACTCTAACTTTCCTTAATATATCTTGGGCTTCCGAATCTTCTTATTCTCGGGTATTGGGCCTTCAATAAACCTGGGTACTATCTTTGGCAGGCCCATTTGGGATGCCTATGTCACATGACCCCCCACCCACCCCTACACAACTTATCCCCGTCCGTGCGAAGAGCTTCCCCTCCCCGTCCTGTCCGTGCGATGAAGAAGCTTCCCTCCCGTCGTTCTTCTCGAGAGCACCGGCGTCCAGTTGATCCACGGTAGGGCTGCTATCTCTAGCTCAATCATGTATCGGCAAGACGGCCTAACGATTTATATTTTCTTGATGCTGCTAAAAAAATTCGCAGTCAAGACTAATTGGCACTTTATAGTTTTCCGCTCGATTTGTCATCGATCAATTTGTTCATTTGCGGGCATATAGAGTCAGTTCTGCACTCGATCCGTTAATTTGCTGAAATGCCATGGCAGAGTTTTGTACACGATCTGTTTGCTAAAATGTCGATGGGCATTTTTTGTTTTGTACTCGACATGATTGCTGAAATGCATAATCATGTAGTATAGTTTTGTACTCGATGGATATACATTTCCTACTTCGCCTTAAATTAATCACCAACCACTGTATCTCATAATTAAACAGATGGACAGAACTTGGATACTGCATGGACACTATGTTCCCCTTCATATATAAATGGTGTTCAACCCTTTATGGGGTTTATTAGAGCTCATGAAGGTCACAACTGGACGTGTATATTGCTGCCATGTATGAATGGTGAGAAGAGGCCTCACCCTGTAGTGGCAGATCATTTACACATTTTTGGGATGGACCGCACATATGTGGGCGGGTTTAGCATGGTGAACCATATAATGATCCTTTAGCAGGAGAAGCAGATCTTGCTCACACTGGTGTGTGGCATAATGATGCTGCCGCTGTTTCAATCAATAGTTTGCATTGCTGTGCAAGGTTCTGTACTCAAATTTAACTTGTTGCAGATGGATGGACGGGAAGGAGAGAAAAGGCGCTTGCTTCAGGAAACGGGTTTCAGCTCTGGGACTGTTCCAGATGAGAAGGTAAATATGTAAAACGGCATTTGTTCAGGTTGCATCCCTTAGATGTTTGTCTAATCGGTTGATGTACTAATTGCAGAAGCATAGAGTTGAAGAGGTCTCTCAGTTTGATGGGAGATTTGAAGATGAATCTCAGTTTGATGCACTTGTGGATGGTACTAATGACGAGCCTTTCATAGACGAAGGTCCTGCACCTGATTATCCAGCCTACGAAGGAGGCCGTGGACCAATACACACTTTGCGTTGAAGTGGATGCACGCCCGGAGATCATCAGGGCGTCCGGGTAGTCTCAAGACCACCCAGCCCGATGCACCCGTGGATGGTACGATGACGAGCCTCTCATAGACGAAGGTCCTGCACCTGAGATTATCCAGCCTATAGAAGGAGGCCGTGGACCGAGTACACAGCTTTGCGTTGAAGAGGATGCACACCCGGAGATCATCAGGGGCGTCCCGGTAGTCTCAGGACCACCCAACCCTGATGCAAAATGTTGAGCTACTTTATGATTCGTACTCTTATGGGTGCTGTAGTATGTTATGATTTGTACGCCTTTGGCGCTAGATTAAGCATTCAGTGGATGATCGCGTTGCAAAATTCGACACCCACACAATCAATTCATCGTATGAGTAGTAGCACAATTACTTCTACAGCGATTCCTGCCAGCGCATTAGTTGGTAGCATGAAACACTTTCAGGTACTCCCCTTCATATTCTCAATTTGTCTAGATATGGATGTATCTAGATGCATTTGTTAACTAGACTAACAAACTTGAGTCGGTTAATATGAATCCGTGTAAACCGCCCAGTCCTCGAGCAGCTAGTTTATTGACTCTGGACTCCAAGCCTCTCGCGGCAAGCCATCGACGAAGCTTTGACCAGATCTTGGCCCGCAATTTTTTGTGTGTGGCGAATAGCAAAGCTTTGACCAGTTCCTCTCGGGATGCAGCACGCCGGTGAGCTTGCACGGTTGCCATGAGCACTTTCCGGCGGAACTTCCTCTTCAGCGCCCTCAAGCCGCTGCTGCGAGACAGCACGCAGTGCCTCGAGGTGGACGGAATTCTGGATCTCAGGGCGGGTGGTCCGCATCGTCCGGGAACGATCTCCAGCGGGTTAACGAGGACATGCATGGCGGCCAGGGGATTTGTTTTTTTTTTTTTGGTTTGAGCTTGGGATTTGGGGTTTTTTCGGATAGGGGAGGAGGAACCGAGGAAGAGGAAGGAACAGCCGCGTGCTTGGCGGGTGGCGGTGTGCTTGAATTTCGAATTTTTGTGAAATGTTTCATTTCCCCGCTACAATTCGGGGGTTTCTTGACGCGCCAATGCGTCCCGCCGGGCAACTTCAAGTGAATTTGGGGTGCCACGCTATGGGCCCTAGTTTCAGTGAGACATGTAATGACTAGTCACATCAGTAAGTTCACTGTGTAATAAAATATGTTACCCCTCCCCTTTATGTAGCACCCCTTCTCCCCCGATCGAGTGCCGATTGCCGACGGATGCAAGCCGCTAGCTCGATCCCCTCCTTTCGCCTCCCCGTCCAGGCATCCAGCTTGGAGGGGCAAGCTGCATCTAGACCAAGCGGATTAGGTAGGACTAGTAATGTTCTTTCCTTTCTCGAGATCGGTTCTTTTTCCTCTCCTCGATATCTTGCGCATCTCTTTCCTATTCTGGCGAAGGGGTGTCTTTCTGGTCACCCTCGAGCTGGGAGTGATTGATGGGGGTGGGGGGGCGGGGGCTACCTTTGCTTGGATTGGGGTGTTCTTCCTTTATTGTCGACATTTGCAACCTTTGTAGTTTCTGCTGATCCTCACTGTATCTTTTGTCAGCTTGTACAGGAAAGGTAAGACCTTGGCGGTGGGGGCAATGGAGCGTAAGGCCACCACGCATGTGGGCAGTTGGCTGAGCCTGAGCTGCGTCCCCAGCCCCGCGAAGCAGGTACTCCGTTTGCTTATCCACTCTTTACCTTTTAAGTGTCTCTCTGCATCCTCAATCTGTTCTGTTCTGGAATATGCTTAAAGTAGCACATGTCTTCAGTGTTTGTGCGTAAAGCCTCGTGACACCATGCTCTATATTCTCGTATCAGGTTGGTACCTCCAGGTTCCGTCTGAGGCTATGGGGAACGAGAATGAGCGCCCACCTGCTGCAGGAGCATGGCCCGATCTGCAGCACAAGAAGCGAAATGCCACTGCCGAGCTGGGCAGGGACCGCCCAGGGGTAATTTTTTAACCAACTTACCATGATGTAGTCTGAATCTGATACTCCCTCAGATCCAAATTAATTGACTCAACTATCTGTAGATACGGATGTATCTAGATGTGTTTTAGCTCTAGATACTACTGCCTCCATCCCAAAGCTTTGGGCTTATATTATTTTTAGAAAGTCAAACTATACCATGTTTGACTAAGCTTTTACCAAAAATCAGTAACATGCAAAATACAAAATTAATATCATTAAATAGATAATAAAATATATTTTCCTGGTATCTACACAGTATTATATTTGTTGATAGAATGTTCTAAAATTTTGGTCAAACTTTGCTTGTTTTGATTTCTCAAAAATAAATAAGGCTTAAGCTTTTGGATGGTGGTAGTACATTCATATCTAGACAAAGCTGAGTTAACTAGTTTTTTGTCTGTCCATAGCTAGTGTTCACGCTGCAAAAGGCTAAGAGCATCCACTATATGCATCAGTCTATCTCATACAGTAATTCAATATCACTGCTGAGGTCTGCCTTTTGTTTTGCTATTCATATGCGGACTGAAACTTTAGGGCCTTTACTCAAAAGGAAGATCAAAACTGCGGCTGATCAGGCTGCCAGTATGTTGATGCCGCCCCATCTTCTAAATGCCTCTACAAGCACAAGGCCACGCACCAGCTGGGTGGTGATCTTTTAATGAATATGGTATATTTTCTTAATCCACAAAACATGCCTTGATTTTTCTCTGTTTATTGTCGGGTTTTTCTATGCTTGCCAAAAGTTTACAACAATAACAACAACAACAACCAAGCCTTTCAGTCCCAAACAAGTTGGGGTAGGCTAGAGTTGAAACCCATAAGATCTCGAAGCCAAAAGTTTAGAAACACCAAATTCGTTTGCTTACAATCATCATACAATAATGTTCATCTACTCCAGTTCCCCTAACCCAACAAAAAATGATGTTAATTACGATTTTTAGATTAAAAGAGCACCATTAGGCGCTGTTAATTACGACTTTGAGATTAAAATGTCATTTGCAATTGTTAATTACAATTTTGAGACAAATGGTTAGTTTAACCTCGATCTCTTCTGCTCTCCATTTATCCCAACCGAACAAAAATTTAACCATTCCATTCCTCTGAAATGGAACCATTCCATTCCACGCTGTTTCAGAACCGAACACACCCTTGCATTGTTGTGAACTGTTGTCCATACACGGCCATACCCTTCCACTTACATCCAGCACTATATGCATCAGTCTGTCTCAGAGTCATTCAATATCACTGCTGAGATCTGTTCCCATTCTTATGCAGGCTGAAACTGCTGCGCCTTTACTCAAGTGGATGCAAAATGAGGCTAATGAGGCTGCTGTGAGGACGATGGTGCCGGCACCATCTTCCGAAAACCTCTACAAGCACGAGGCCATGGGCCAGCTGGGTGGTGACCTTTTAATGAATCTGGTATATTTTCTTAATCCACATACATGATTTCATTATTATCTGTTTAATTACTGTTGGCTTTGTCTAATGCTTACCAAAAGTTCAGAAACACTGCGTTTGCTTACAATCATCATACACTAATTTTTCACTTTTCAGTCTGTCTCATCCAGTATATAAACTGTTGATTTCCATTGGCTTCTTTTGTAATCATTTGCATTGTTGTCGACTGTTCTCTATGCACAACCCTATTCTTCCACTTACACCCGCACTATTTGCATCAGTCTATCTCATAGATTTATTAAATATCAATGATGAGTTCTGTTGCTATTCATATGCAGGATGAAACTTCTGTGCCTCTACTCAAATGGATAAAAAATGATCCTGATGAGGCTGCTGTGAAGACGATGGTGCCGCCACCATCTTCTGAAAACCTCCTCAAGCACAAGGCCACGGGCCAGCTGGTGGTACCCTTTCAGTAAGCAGGTATATTTTCTTAATCCTCATACATGATTTGATTTTTGTCTGTTTATTGACGGCTTTGTCTAATGCTTACCAATAGTTCAGAAACACACACACCTATTCTTACACTTACATCCAGACTATATGCATCAGTGTCTCATAGATTCATTTTATATATCACTGCTGATGTCTGTTGCTCTTCAATTTTCATATGCAGACTGAAACTGCTAACCCTTCATTGGTCAAAAGGATTGTAACTGCTGCTGATGAGGCATCTGCAGAGGCTGCCACCAAGTTACTGTCAGCCCCACCTTCTGGATGCTTATATAAGCTCAAGTCCAAGGACCAGCCGGGCCGTAACCATCCAAGGGTTCGGGTATATTTTCTTAAGCCACATATACATGCCATGATTTATGTCTGATATTATCACCGGCTCTGTCTAATGCTTTTTGGAATTCGAAACACCAAATTAGCATGCTTATATTCATCATACACTAATTTTTCACTGTTCAGTTTGTAACATAGTGTTATGCACTCGCTTGTCAACATTTGCATTGCTCTGAACTATGCACTTTACACAACCTAATTCTTCCACTTACATTCAGCGCTACGCACCAGTAGTACCTCCCATGTTTCCTTCACCATCCCGATGCCGAGCTTGCGGGAATATGGCGGGCCCATGTACATACCCCGCATATAACACCTCCTATGGCTCTATCTACCTTTCTAGTAGCTCCTTCACAGAGTTACAGGTATGTATTCTCAGTGGTTTAGCATGAATTGGCATATAGTAAAGTCTTGTTTTTAGTCTTCCTGCTTCTTACATTTGTATCAATTTTCACATGCAGACTGTACCTTGTGAACTTCGTCCAATGATTAACCAGATGTGTCCGCATGAAGGGTCTTTCACTATGCATGGCAATGGCAAATTGATGAACACCTACACGGTCTATGAGGTGTATGTCTACAAGACGCAGGCCATCACATATTTGTATGGACATGATTGGAGAAAGTTTGCTTTTGACTACGGTCTGAAGAAGGGCGACGAGCTGAGGATCAGAAACTCAAACGGGCAGATATACGTAACTGCTTACAGAGTTGGAGACACTTCCAAATATATAATATGTAACTTTTTCTACTCATATCTTTTGATAACTGTTCTGAGCAGTTGTTCTAAACCATTCCCTCTGTTCTAGCTTGCTGGGTTTAACATGATCAAAGCTGCAGATCCCCTGATGGAACATGAGCGGATGTCACAAAGGGCAACCACACCAGCACACCGGCACCGCTTCCCACTCTCCTGCATCGCACCGGTTCCGTACCAGCTCCGTTCGCATCTACCCAGCAGTCCCTACATCGCATTGGTTCCCGTAGAGGCCCCATATACTACACCTGCCCCAGCTCACAACCTCGGTTCCTCTAGTGCACCGTTCTGCACCTGCCCAATCTCTTGCATCAACACCGTTCCTCTAGAGGCACCGTTCCCCTGCCAGTCCTCCATCGACACCACTCGTGTAACGCCCAGGCTCCTGCCCTGCTGTGGATCACCGAGGTCTCGGCTCATTGTGGCCACCCGTGTGGTGACCAGGACGCATCCGAAGGCTATGTTCGTGAGTATATGATAACTGCTCTTATCTTGATGTCTTCTCTGCTCAAAGTCTCACATGGTTCAGTGCATTGGTGCCATTGACTAATTTTTGGTGGTATCTCTTGCTTTGAATCAGAAATTGCCTAAAAGTATCTCCAAGGATCTCAATGCTGGCCGAAGGGGCAAGATATCCCTCGTCATGGAGAGTGAAGGTCTCACCGTGGAGGGACGGTACTCTGTCAGTCCCACAGATGGCCGCTTGGCTGTTACTTCCAGGTGGAAAAAGTTCATTGACGGTTCCAAACTTCGCATTGGATCAAAGTTGAAGGTCAAGATCTTTCGATGCCGCTGTGACATGCTGGTCATAAAGTTCGCGGTTGTCTAGTTCTGTTGCCCCATGAGCCCTTAGCAAATGCATTTGTAGTTATACTTATATAAGGTTATCTTATCTGAACTGCTAATTAATTGTATGGGTGGTAAAACTCTGGCAAGCTTTTGCTCTTAGCAAGTATGTATGTATGATCAGCTATTATGATAACTAATGTTTGTGTTCATCTTAATTTGCATTTCCGTTTTAGAAAAAAACTTAATTTCTATTTTGGCTGACCTGTTAGAGAACTATCAGATTGAACCCACAACATGATTCAAATAGATTCATTACACCAAGCCACATGTCTTGACCTTGCTATACACTACTTCCATTAATCAGTGCAAGAAGGCTTACCTGAGCTGCCTGAACCATGGCAGATTCGAATCCACCTTATCTATCTAGAAATACAACCTTTGCAGAAAGAGGATTTGCAGTATGGGGAGGCTGACATTGGGGACCCATGAGCCAGCAGCGTCGGTCAACGTTTTAAAGGTGGCAGGAGATCGAAGAAAAAAATAAGCCAAAAATCAGTTGGTAAACAAATTCAAGAAAAGAAACATTTACCTTTCGAGAGGATGACATGCGGGACCCATGAGGCAGCAGCATCCTCAACTATTTCAAGGCGGCAGGGGATCAAAAGAAAAAAGGAAATAGCCAGAAATTAATTAGGGTCAAAAATAAATCCATCAAAGGAAACTTTTATTGTTCATAGAGGATGACATGTGGGACCGACTTGCCAGCTGCGTCGTCATCGTTTCAAAGGGGCAGGGGATCAAAAGAAAAAGGCAAATAGCCAGAAATTAGGGGAAAAAATAAATCCAACAAAGGAAACTTTTATTGTTCATAGAGGATGACATGCGGGACCCATGAGCCACAGCTTCCTCAACGTTTCAAAGTCGGCATGAGATTGAAAGAAAAAGGCAAGTGACATAATATCAGACAAAAATAATCCAAGAAAAGAAACTTTATGTACATAGAGGATGACATGCGGGTCCCATTTTGTAGCAGCGGTCTCAACGCTTCCAAGGCGGCACAGGACCGAAAGAAAATGAAGTAGCCAGAAATCAGGGTGTGAAAAAAAATCCAAGAAAAGAAAGATTTCAATTGGGCTGTATCTGGACATCTGGGCCTTCGAACTATCCTGCTGGGCCTTTTGACTCGTACAATTTCAGCCCACTCCAAAACAGGAAAGGTCGGATTTTTCTCAAAAAACAGGAAAGTCCTATGCTTCGCAAAAACAAAAAACAAGGAGATTCAACATATAAGTTTGTTTATGTAGATATAAAGATTTAATTTATCCGTTTGCAATAGCTCGGAGCGAAATACAACGTTTATTGTCTGCAAAATAAAATATCACATGTTTCTTGTACGGGGAGGCTGACATCGGGGACCCATGAGCCAGCAGCGTCGTCAACGTTTCAAAGGTGGCAGGGGATCGAAAATAAAAAAAGCCAAAAATCAGTTGGTAAAAAAATACAAGAAAAGAAAACATTTATCGTTCTAAGAGGATGACATGCGGGACCCATGAGGCACAGCATCCTCAACGTTTCAAAGTCGGCATGAGATCGAAAGAAAAAGCCAAGTGACATAATATCAGGAGCCAAAATAATCCAAGAAAAGAAACTTTATGTACATAGAGGATGACATGCGTCCCATTTTGTAGCAGCGGTCTCAACGTTCCAAGGCGGCACCCAAAAGAAAAATGAGGCAGCAGCATTCTCAACAATTCCAAGGCGGCAGGGGATCAAAAGAAAAAAAGGCAAGAAATTAATTAGGGGTCAAAAATAAATCCACCAAAGGAAACTTTTATTGTTCATAGAGGATGACATGTGGGACCGACCTGCCAACAGCGCCCTCATCGTTTCAAAGGGGGCAGGGGATCAAAAGAAAAAGGCAAATAGCCAGAAATTAGGGGTCAAAAATAACTCCAAGAAAGGAAACTTTTATTGTTCGTAGAGGATGACATGCGGGACCCATGAGCCAACAGCTTACTCAACGTTTCAAAGGTGGCATGAGATCGAAAGAAAAGGCAAGTGACCAAATATCAGGAGCCAAAAATAATCCAAGATTTATTGTACATAGAGGATGACATGTGGGTCCCATTTTGCAGCAGCGGTCTCAATGTTTGTAATGCGGCTTGAGATCAAAAGAAAAAGAAAGTAGCTAGTAATTAGGGGGTGAAAAAAAATCCAAGAAAAGAAAGTTGATGGACATAGAGGATGACATGCGGGTCCCTTGAGCCAACAGCTTACTCAACGTTTCAAAGGGGCAGGGGATCAAAATAAAAGGCAAGCCAAAAATCAGAGGGTGAAAAAATCCAACAAAGGAAACTTTATAGCACATAGAGGATGACATGCGGGTCCCATGAGCCAGCAGGTTCCTCAACGTTTCAAACGTGGCATGAGATCGAAAGAAAAAGGCAAGTGACCAAATATGAGGTGCCAAAAAAACTCCAAGAAAAGAAAGTTGATTGCTCATAGAGGATGACATGCGGGTCCCATTTAGCAGCAGCGGTCTCACCGTTTGAGAGGCGGCAGGATCGAAAGAAAAAGGCAAGTGACCAAATATCAGGAGCCAAAAATAATTCAAGAAAAGAAAGTTTTATAGTCCATAGAGGATGACATGCGGGTCCCATTTTCAGCGTATCACCGTTTGAGAGGCGGTAGGGGATCGAAAGAAAAAGGCAAGTGACCAAATATGAGGTGCCAAAAAAATCCAAGAAAAGAAAGTTTTATAGTACATAGAGGATGACATGCGGGTCCCATGTAGCAGCAGCGGTATCACCGTTTGAGAGGCGGCATGGGATCGAAAGAAAAAAGCAAGTGACCAAATATGAGGTGCCAAAAAAATCCAAGAAAAGAAAGTTTTATAGTACATAGAGGATGACATGCGGGTCCCATTTAGCGAAGTATCACCGTTTGAGAGGCGGGGATCGAAAAAGGCAAGTGACCAAATATGAGGTGCCAAAAAAACTCCAAGAAAAAGAAAGTTGATTGCACATAGAGGATGACATGCGGGTCCCATTTAGCAGCAGCGGTCTCAACGTTTCAAGGCGGCAAGGATCAAAAGAAAAAGGAAGTAGCCAGAAATCAGGGGGTCAAAAAAATCCAAGAATAGAAAGAATTTTGGTTCATAGAGGATGACATGCGGGACCCATGATCCCGCATCGTAAACGGCTCGATCGGAGAGCGTTGAACGAGATGGCGCGATCGAGAAAAAACAATGCCAGAGAGGCTGCCATCTGGGCCCTACATCCCTCGGCGGTGCGGATTTGCGTTGACTCGGCGGGCGAACCCGAGATTTCGAGATGCACCACGTCCCGGGCCACCATACGCGATGTTTTGGCCGCTTTCGTCGGGCTAGGTGGCCTCAAAAACGAGAAAAAAAGTTTTGACATGCACCACGGAGGGACCCAAAATCGTCGGCCATGGTACACCAGCAACCACGGCGCGACTTCAACTTCGTCGGCCATGGCAACTTTTCTTGTAGTGATAGGGGTGCGCCCCCTCGTGTACCTGGGTGCAGGGTCCGGCGGCTCTCCGTGTTCGAAGCTTCGTCCAATTATAAGACTCTCGTTGATTTCGTCCGATTCCGAGAATATTTCCTTACTAGGATTTCTGAAACCAAAAACAAGAAAAAAGGCCTGCGGCATCTCGTCAATAGGTTAGTTCAAAAAAATGCATAAATATGACATAAAGTATGCATAAAACATGTAGATATCATCAATAATGTGGCATGGAACATAAGAAATTATCGATACGTCGGAGACGTATCAAGCAGCATCGCGACATCGGCCGCAATCTGCTCCGCAGTCTTCATCGGCATCTCCACTTCGCCCGCGACCTCGAGCTCGTCCTCGGCCGGAACAATGGCGGTAACGACCTCTCATTCTCACCTTCGTACTCGTTCTGGCAGAACATGCCATTCTCGGGCATTTCCGACGACATGCACATTAGATCTGGTAGGGTTTCCGGTAGGATAGCGGTTGGATTGACGTTTGCAAGGTGTTCGTCCCCATTTCTTGATGTTCTTCTCCAGTTCTTGCTTTTGACGGTCTCGATTATCTTAGATCTGTTACTCTAGTATCGGATTGCGGTTGATCATTCCTAGATCGGGTTTTGGATTGCTGAAACTGGCAGATCTTACTGTGCATGCAAAGAGGGGAAGGGTTTTTTGTGCTGGGGTTTAGCATGTTGAGATTGTTATGCGGAATGAGTCGCGATAGCTTGTTGTAGATTGTGTAATTTCTGATTGAACTAGACCGATGATTGTAACCGGTAATCATAGTGTGAGGAGATGATTGATCAGAACCTATGGCATGACTGATCATCACCATGCCATTGGTTCAGGTCAAACATCTCCTCCATATGTGCTCATTCTATGAGGCCTATGCTACCTTGCTTTCCATGTTTGTACTTCTTCAGTTGTTCAATGGTCAATGATTTAACTATGGCATAATGGAAGGCAGGGTGCTGCCCTCAAACTTAGTCGTGTGTGCCATATGACTTGCACACTAGACTTAGTTTGCGGACAGTCCCTTTGTCTGCCTTGTGATCCAATATATGAGGCCTCATTTTTGTTTGTCCAGTGCATTAGCCAATGATTCAATAATGGCACACTGAAAGGCAAGTTGTTGCCCTCAAATTTAGTTGTGTGTGCCATATGACTTGCACACTAGCCTTAGTTTGCGGGTAGTCCCTTTGCATGCCGTGTGATCCTACATATATGAGGCATCGTTTTGGTCTGTCTAGTGCATTGGCCAATGATTTAACACTGGCACACTGGAAGGCAAGGTGCTGCCTTCAAACTTAGTCGTTGGTGTGTGATATCTTGCACACTAGACTTAGTTTGAGGGCAGTCCTTCGAGTTGCCGTGTGATCCAATGTCTGAGGCATCACATGTTTCCAACGTTCATTTTCATCTATATACCCTTGAGCAGGCACACCTCTAATGGCATGTGTTCTTGTGGCAGACTGAGAAGCTCAAGCTTGGGTCACCTCAGACCCCCGACAAGGGACCGTCCAAGAAGCGAAGGCGGATAACGTCGGTCACTTCCAGCCGGACGTAGGGCCGGACCAGTTTATGCGCATTGTCTTCAAGCCAACCTTCAACCGGCTACGGATCCCTCATGATTTCATCAGGTGGTTCGGAGAAATCCCTTCGAACATCATCGTCACCACCAACACAGGCTGCTACTGGAGGATGACTACGGTGAGAGAAGGCGATGACGCATACATCGACCAGGGGTGGGCGGCCTTCGCCGTCGCTCATCAGCTGCAGATAGGCCAGTTCCTCGTCTTCAAGAAGGTGTCCACCTTCCAGTACAATGTGGTCATCTTCGACTACACCTGCACTGAGGTGATGACCATGTGCCGTTACCATGGCGACGCGACCAGGTGTGTCGTCTTCCAAAGTCATGTCTGAAGCTCCTGGTATGTGTGTACTTGCTGTTTCAGTCGTCTGTTGAACTATGATCTTCTATGGTGTATCGTGAACTATGATCGTCCTGTGTCCTGAACTATGATCGTTTTGTGTCGTGAACTATGATCGTCTTGTGTCGTGAACTATGACCGTCTTGTGTCGTGAACCATGATCGTCCTGTGTCGTGAACTATGAACGTGTTTGAACTATTATTAGCGCTAAGTTTGTCTGAACTGTGAACTGATTGTGCTGTTGATCGCTGGTAATCTCACCACCGAAGATAAGAAGTAAGCAGAAGCAGTTTTTGGGTTGCAACCAAACAACAGCGGCGCTGCTAGGAGGCCTAAAAACCGACCTACCAAACAGGCAGAATCCAAATCTCCACGAGGCCGAAAAAACTCTATGCAAATCACCAAACAACGTGGTTTTTATGACCCATGGCAGGGAACTTCTTCCCGCTACTCCAGTGATGCAGGAAAATGTGCAGGCTACCAAACGCACCCTTGGAGGCAGGCGCACAGGTATGAATTTGCCGTGAGTATGTGATAAGCACTGACGGCTCACGGCAAAACAGTAGTAGCGGAACTTTCAGCAAACAGCAGTTGATGGCAAAATAGTGGACAAAAATCACGGCAAATATGTCACGCGCGCGCACTCGGCTAACTAGTCCAGCGAACAGCAGATCCCCGTAGTAGGTGTTGCGATCGAAGCGAATTTTCTTTTCCGTCCGGAGCTCGACTCGGAAACACTAACAAGGACTCGATCGCAGCCCCGCCTGTGTATATAGATCGGGACGATACCACCGCTCGACCGCACCCAGCGATTCCCCAATCCAACTTCGATCGAAAGCAAGCGCAGGTCAGATGGAGAGCTGCGGCGGCCCGGCACCGCCACCCGCGGCGACGGGCAAGGCGTCCAGACGGAAAGCGGAACAAGACTCTTCACTGGAGGCTGCGGACGACGAGACGGTGGCGAAAGCTGCGGACCAGAAGACGACGGACGGGGACGCCAGTTGCGACTTCGAAGATGGGCCCGACGACGACGACGTGATCAGAAACTTCAACAAGATGGGCAGGATGAAGCTGTTCACGCCCGAGTTTATCGAGGATTTGAAGAAGGAGCACCGCATGCACATCGCCCTCTGTCTGAAGCACCACGAAGACGTGTTGATGGAGGAACGACATGGTGCTGCTGCACAATCGTCAAGCTAATACGCGGGCATATTCCTATCATGTTTGCAACTGCTATTCTAGTTCCAGTGTTATCTGGAGCAGTGTCCTTAAAATTGTTGTATCTGACTATCCTGTACCACGGAGAGGCAGGACATTCACTTTGCATCAAACGTAACGGTGGATGTGAAAGCCCTCCGCTCCGCGTTCCGCTCTCTCGTGTCGCCCCCTTCAGGCGACCACCCACCCCCTCCATCTCCCCCCTCCTCCTCGTCATCCTCGGAGGCGCCGCCGGCAAAGCAAGCGGCACCGGTGAAGGGAATGGAAGAGGAGGAAGGGAGAAAGTGCATAAGTGGTAGAGGATGAGAAAAAGAAGGTGGAGTAGTGAAAAAGTGATTTAAAAAAATTGAGATTTGAATTTTTTTGCGCCGATATCTTCAACCTGAAAAAACTCTGTTTTCCATTTTGATTTTTGGGAATCTAAAAAATCGCTAAACAGCCGAAATGCTGTTGAAATCCAATGTACAATTTTGCGTAGATACATTTTCATATAAAAAAGATTATGTTCTCCACCATGAACATTATGTTTTTTCTTTTTTTTCTTTTGTAGTTATTCCCTTTTTCATTCATCAATGTTATGTGAAACATTTTCATTCTCTTTTAAAGTAATAGTCATTATTTGAATTTGTTTACGAGGTTTGGTAAAAATAGTAATGAGTTCGGAAAAATATTCACGAAGTTCAAAAATGTTCAGGGGGTTTCAAAGAATGTTCAAGGTTCAAAAATAATTTTCATGCGTTTGAAAAAAAAAACATTCATAGATTTCAAAATTGTTGATAGGATAAAAAAAAGTTCACGGCTTAAAAAGATAAATACTTTCACAAGTGTAAAATATGTTTGCTATTCAAGAAATATGTTCAATATTTTTTTGAAAATATGTTCTCCCGAATTCAAGAAAAATGTTCACTAGTAGACTGAAACATATATATTTTTAAGTTAGTATTACACTTATCTAAAAAAAAAACAACCTGGTATATTTCTGAGATTAATCGCCCTTGAATAATGTAGTTTTTTGTGTTTCTCAGTTTTTTTTCAAAAGAAGGAGGTCCGGACCTCTTTCTTAGAAACTGCAAAAAAATGCAGTGTAGCATAAACTATAGTTTATAAAACAACATTTTCAACTATAGCCAAACACATCATAGTATTTTAAACTGCAGTTTTTCCAAAAAACATCTCAGTTGTTACAGGTTTCAAAGAGAACTACGGCCAGGAGGTGAGTGTGGAGCATTGAGGTGCATTTAGTCTGACTCAATTGCTTAAACTTGCATTGAGTCTGAATTAAGGTGCTATCCGTTCATCAGCTTCCGACACATTGCATGAAAGCATATGTCGATAATCCTACTATATATAGATTACGCAAGGCATGGGATGTCAACTGTATTCCAAACACAATCATCAAGTACATGTTTTTTTTTTGTTTTGAGAACCCACAGGAGAGCTACGCGTCATTGTATTAAGCTTAAAAGGAGCAACATCGATCCAGTTTATGAGGTAAACCGGACCCAAAACCCTTACACATGAAGCCAAACGGCGAGCCACACGCACCCGAAAACACACGACAAGCATACACGCCTTGCCCAACCATCGGCCAAGAAGCCACCAGATTGGGACACAGGACCTCGAGACCGCGTCACAACTGGAAGCAAAACCGCTTGAAGCAAACCCTAGCTCCAGGGTGGCACACGTCAACGTACCGCCCACCCAAAGTGCCTAGAAGAAGTCGGCGAGTGGACAACAGAACATGGCCGGACCTGAGGATAACGTCGTCCAAGGAATGGTGATGCCCGTGTACCTTGCGCCCAAGATGCCCACGCTCCGTGCAGCGACCGAGCTTGACTCCAAATGCCAACATGGGACTCCACGAGCAACCCGAACAGCGCCTCCAAGAAGGGGACGACGCCATAGCGCCGCCGCTGCTTGCACCAGAGAACTGGTACTAGGGTTTCCCCCGTTGCTCTGGAGGAGGCATGATGGAAGGGCTTAAACGACGCCTCCAAGAAGGTAACGACGCCCACAGGCGTCGCCGTCGTCCTGCAACAGCATAGGGATTTCTCCCAACCCATCCGTCAGACCCGCAATCCATAGATGCGGCAAGGAGACCAACAACCGGACTCCGCCCACAAGAGGCCAGCACTCGCCACCGGCGAGGGAAACGGCGACCACCTCCAGCTTCACCCCGGACAACCCTTGAACGTTGTCGGCCCAACAACCACAACCCGCTGGGAACACAGAAAGCACAGACGCCGAGGGAGCAGGCACAGGTGAAACCCATGCGCTGAGCACGGCTACCGCTGCAGCCCTGGTGACATAGGCATCCCAAATGGGCCTGCCAAAGATAGTACCCGAGGTTTATTGAAGGCCCAATACCCGAGGAATAAGAAGATTCGGAAGCCCAAGATATATAAAGGAAAGTTAGAGTTGTAATAGGAAGTGTTATTTGTAATCTGGCGGGATGAGTTAGAAACCGTCCTCTGTAACTTGTACAAAACGAAACCCTCGGCTCCGCCTCCTATATAAAGGGGGAGTCGAGGGACGAAGAGATCATCGAATCATTGTTACAAACCCTAGTCTCCATAATCGTCGAGTACTTTTCGGCTGAAACCTTCGAGATCTACTTGCCCTCTACTTTCAACTAAACCTAGCCTATAATCCATAGGCATTGACAAGTTGATACCTTGTCAATTGGCGCCGTCTGTGGGAATTAGAGGCGTAAGGATCTGATCTCGATGGCACGTTCAAGATCTTCGATATCATCAACCGCAAGCAACACAATGGATCGAGGTAAACAGATCGCTGCTGGTCTTGTCGATTTTGTTCCTCACCCACCCTCCCGTTTGGATGCATATGCGTAGCGGAGCCTATGGAGATGACGTTCGGAAGGTTTCCTTGCGTCGAGAAAGAAGGATCGTATCGTGTCGAAATTCCGATTTCGTCGGGATCGTCGGCGGTTGATTCCGATTTTCAAGCTATACATCGTCAACCGAGTCAGGAGAAGAAGAAACTTCGTCGACACGCTACGTCAGCACCAGAACAAGAGAGAAACTCGCCAAGATCTTCAACGACATGTCGTTTGAGTCATCTGCGGACTCATATATAAGCGATGGCTCAAGCGATGTCGATAGTTACGACTTCATCGACAAATCTATCACAGTGGGCAAGGTCTTCATCAATCTCAACGACGATGTCACCAAACCCAACATAGATCTGAATACAAAATATCATCAGATTTATGCAATCGAGGATCAAGAGGAAACATCTGAGGCTTTCGACGATCTGGAAATCCATACGTCGATCCCTCTGCGACAAGGCATGGGCAACAAACGTCGGACCGAGCCGCGAGACGTAGTTCAACTTTCACAAACAGCGTGGGACAGAGCCACGAGAGCTATGAATGGTACGAACCAATGGCTACCACAGCCACACCAGAAGAATTACAAGCATATCAATATAGACTCGCACGAGCTGCCGGAGAATTGGAAAACAGACAGTGAGTTAAACGAGAAGAAAGAGGCAGCTTCGCATCCAGCAGAAGAAGCAGACCTAAGTCGACAATCTAGAACTTCGGGTGATAGCCACAGGGAGGCTAGGAACAGAGGAAGGTCAAGGTTACAACACATACCCGAAGCAGAAAGAGAGCACTTGGTTCAAAACCTCGACATGTCCTTTATGTCGATAGATACAAGAGGGAACATTATCCCCAAGACACCGGAAGCTGGGTATATGGCGACACAAGCCTTTATCCTTGCATCTAAACCACCTCCGGGTGACCCAAGGGAAACACTATACAATATGGCGATAGCAGGGTTGGAGCTATGGGGACGTTTGTATCAACGCCTCCCGAAGGAGCGGCAAGGCAAAATAGTCCACGACCTGCAGCAGCAACGGCAGCCTGAAGGACCAAGCGGAGCAAGAGAGACGACAGCACAAACAAGGGTCGATAGAGCGCGGCAAAAGAAGGGATCATCGGCAATCTCCAGCTTAACGACGAAGATATGTGCGGCTTGCCATGCTTCACGAGGAGAGTCCAAAAAACTCGAGTCCCCTCAGGATTCAAGTTACCCGACAACTTCAAGAAGTTCGACGGCCTTCAAGATCCAGAGGATTGGCTAGTTGATTATCTTGAGACAGTGAAGCTCACAGGAGGAACCAGGGCAACAGCTATGCAAAGCATCCAGGTGCATTTGAGTGGAGCCGCACGATCTTGGATAAAGAAACTCACTCCAGGATCTATTGACAGCTGGGAAAGTTTCGAGGACGTGTTCGTCAAGAACTTCAGATCCACGTGCAAAAACCCGCGTCGTTAGAGGAGTTAAGAGCATGTCGACAAAAGCCGATGAGCCAATGAGAAAGTACATTCAAAGGTGGAATATCATCAAAAACTCGGCAGAAAATATATCTGACGAGAGAGCAATAGATGCGTTTGTCGCAGGAATCAGGCGTGGAGATTTTGTCGAGGACTTGGGAAGGACCAATCCAAAGACAGTATCTGCGTTAATGGAGATAGCAAACAAATGGGCAGATGGAGAAGACGCTGTCTACAACAAACGGCATAGGTCACCAGAGGAGGACCGTGGTCGAAACTATCAACCGAGGCGACGATTTCCTCGGCAGTACCAGAATTATGACGCTCCAGGGCAAATTTCGGCAGGTTTTCGAGCAAACACAGGAGGAAACAACAGAGATGATTACCAGAGAAGCAGCGAACAGCGAGGTGATAACAGGGATGACTCTCGCAACAACAGGCAAAATAGCGGGCCTAGGATCCCAAGGCCCTTCGTGTCCCCTGAAGACATGATGAATGGGCCGTGTCAGATGCACTTTTTCATCGACAATAACGGTAAAAGACAGTCAGGCACTTGCGAAAGACGTCGAAATTTCCAGCAATGTTCAGGTATGCGAGCACGCTAACGCTCGGGCAGCACAGAGAAATCCTCGAGAACCTAGGAGCGAGATTCACTTACCACCTCCTCCCGCGATTACAGAGGACAATCGACATCAGCTCAGAATAGCGGCAGCACCCCCACCACCACCTTATGTTGATCCCAACTCTCACGGAGTGGTGTCGATGATTCAGAAGGCAAGGCCGTCAAATAGAGCTCAAAAAGTAATCACACGACAGGTGTTTATGGCAGAAAAAATGCCGCCACCAACTGTCGAGTATCTTAATTGGTCAGGGCAAGATATTGGTTTTACCATAGCAGATCATCCGCAACAAGTCCCTCGACCAGGGCAGTCAGCACTTATCTTGCCAGCAGTCATTGCGGGATTTGATGTCTCTCGAGTGTTCATAGACGGCGCTTAAACCTCATGTATGCAGACACATTGAGGAAGATGAACATATCTTTAGCGAACTTGAAGCCAACAGACACAAGGTTCCACGGTATCACACCGGAGAAGCCAAATTATCCATTGGGGAAGATCAATCTCGACGTTCAGTTTGGAACCCGAGAGAATTATAGAATTGAGAAGCTGGAATTTGAAGTCGTGGATTTTCCGTCGCAGTACCACGCTTTGTTGGGACGGCCAGCATATGCTAGATTTATGGCGGTGCCACACTATACATACCTGCTGTGGAGATTGCCTGGACCAAAGGGACCAATCACAGTCAAAGGAAGCTTCGCCCTAGCCGATAAGTGCGACAATGATTTTCATCGACTATCAGAGACTTTCGGGATGCAAGCTGAGTATTTGGCGTCAAAAAGTATGACTGACTACGACGTGCTGCCAGACGTTGGAAGGCCAAATAAAGAATCAACTTTCAATACCGAGAAAAATTCTAAGGAGGTGCAGATTCACCCGACAGACCCAAAAACGACGTCCATTGCAACAAATATGGATACCGCATAGGAAAGCGCGCTTGTCAAGTTCCTCCGTGAGCACCGGAAAATCTTCGCATGGTGTCCAGCTGACATGCCAGGAGTACCCAGGGAACTTGCCGAGCACCACCTCAACTTAGATCCTCTCGCGAGACCAATCAAACAACCCTTGCGGCGTTTCGAACCAAACCGCAAATCTATGTTATCAGAAATAAATCGGCTCAAGGATGTTGGTTTTATCAAAGAAATATCTACAGAAGCCACATGGGTAGCTAACCCGGTGATGGTGCCGAAGAAACACACTAGTCCTTCGCATGTGCGTCGACTTTACGTGTCTCAATAAACATTGTCCAAAGGATCACTTTCCCCTCCCAAGGATCGATCAAATTATCGATTCCACGGCTGGATGCGAACGTCTTTCCTTCCTGGACGCATATTCTGGTTATAATCAGATCAGATTAAAGAAGAAGATGAAGTAAAGACCGCGTTTATTACACCATACGGCGTGTTTTGCTACAGAACAATGCCCTTTGGTCTAAAAAATGCGGGAGCAACATATCAGAGGATGATGCAGAAATGTTTGGCGACACAGATTGGGAAAAATGTGCAAGTATACATCGATGATGTCGTCATAACATCAAAAAAGGGGGCAACGCTGATCGAGGATCTCAAGGAAACTTTTGACAACCTCGACAAATTCTGCCTCAAGCTGAACCCGACAAAGTGTTCCTTCAGCGTCCCAGCAGGAGAACTTCTGGGGTTTCTAGTTTCAGCAAGAGGAATTGAAGCAAATCCCGACAAAATACAAGCTATAGTAACAATGAGAAAACCAACAAAGTTGAAAGAAATACAGCAGCTAATAGGCGATCGCGACTTTGAGCAGATTCGTCGCCAGGCTGGGAGAAAAAGCGTTACCATTTTACGCTCTGATAAAACAAGGAGATAAATTTCAGTGGAACGAAGAGGCCGACAGAGCTTTCGAGGATTTTAAGCGCACAATTTCGACACCACCAATTTTGGTGGCGCCGAAGGAAAAGGAACCTCTCCTGCTGTATATTGCAGCCACACCCCAGGTGGTTAGCACGGTGCTAGTTGTAGAAAGAAGAAGAAGAAGAAAAATCCATGGAGTGCAGAGGCCAGTACTTCGTCAGCGAAGTTTTATCGCCCTCAAAACAAAGGTACCCTCGTACCAAAAGCTAGCATATGGAGTGTTCACAACAGCACGAAAATTGCGACACTATTTTTCGGCACATCCGATCATAGTGGTCAATGAAGCTCCTTGTCAAATATACTAAACAATCCGAAGCTACGGGTCGTGTCTCCCTTTGGGGAATAGAACTTTCTCCTCGGGACATCACGTATGAAAAAGAAAAGCAATCAAGTCGCAAGTTACGACTTCATTGCAGAGTGGATGGAGGTGCAAAACACAGGACCCCCAGACTTGTCGAGAACATGGACCATGAACTTTGATGGGTCCAAAAGACTTGAAGGAGCTGGCGCAGGAGTAGTACTCATATCACCTGAAGGCGACAAGTTAAAATATGTCCTTCGAATGACGTTCCCTAACGCATCCAATAACGAAGCAGAATATGAAGCTCTCATACACGGGATGAAGATGGCGAAAGCTTGCGGTGCAACTCGACTAAAAATCTTTGGCGACTCACAATTAGTGGCTCAGCAAGTTATGAACCAATGTGACGCAGTCAATGACAGCATGATGGCATACAAGGAGGTGTACAACGAGCTCGAGAAGTTGTTTGATGGATGCGAAGTAAATCATATTAGCAGATTGAGCAACGACGAAGCCGACGGTCTTGCAAACATCGGGTCGCAATGCCTTGAAGTTCCGCCAGGCGTATTTTGGGAAGAGATAACAGAGAGATCTACTAAATCGACAAAATCAAAAAAGAAGGAGAAGAAACCCTCGGGGGCTACTAAGGAGAAGCAAGAAGAAGAAGAAGATCAGGACCTGATCATGATGATACAGATACCATGGATGCAGACGTATATATCATACATCCTCCGGAAAGAAATACCCGATGATCCAGTTGAGGCAAGGCGAGTAATTCGACGCTCCAAAGCTTTCACGATGATCAAAGGAGAATTGTACAAACGAAGTATTTCAGGCGTCTGCAAAGGTGCGTCACAAGAAGGAAGAATAATTCTGAAGGATGTTCACGAAGGAATATGTGGCCACCACGCAAGTAGTCGAGCTATTGCAGCCAAGGTTTTTCGGGCAGGATTCTACTGGTTGACAGCAATCGAGGACGCCAAGGAAATAGTAAGAACGTGCGATGCGTGTCAAAGGTTTGCCGCAAAACCTCACTCTCCAGCAGCAGAACTAACACCAATACCATTGTCGTGGCCCTTTGCCCAATGGGGACTTGATATGGTGGGCAAGCTACACAAATCCTGGCCAGGAGGAAAGGAGTATATGCTAGTAGCTGTCGACAAATTTACAAAGTGGATAGAAGCGAAGCCGATAAATTCACCCGACGGAGCATCCGCAGTAAAATTCATAAAAGGCCTCGTCTTCAGATTTGGAGTGCCCCACAGCATCGTTACAAACAATGGCAGTAACTTCACATCCCATGAATTCAAAGATTATTGCAAAGAAGTGGGTATCAAATTGCACTTTGCGTCAGTTGCACATCCTCAAACCAATGGGCAAGTCGAGAAAGCCAATGGCATCATTTGCAATGGCATCAAGAAACGCCTGGGACCACTAGAAAAAGCTCGACATACCTGGCCGAAGAACTACCAAGTGTGTTGTGGAGCATCCGAACAACACCAAATACGGCGACACAGAGACCCCGTTTTCCTGGTCCATGGAGCAGAAGCTACTGCCAATAGAAATAGAGCACGACTCCCCCAGAGTACAGAGTATAATGAAGAAACTTCTAAGATAGCGTTGGAAGACGACGTCGATGCACTCGACGAAGCTCGAGATGAAGTACTATCAAGGGTAACCAAATACCAACAGGACTTGAAGAATTACCACATCGACGTTTGCGGCCAAGATCTTTTCAGGTGGGAGACCTAGTTCTTCGGCTCACGCAAAAAAGTCATGAAAAACTCGAGTCACCATGGCTTGGCCCTTACATTGTCACGGAAGTAATCGGAGGAGGAGCATACAGGATAAAGGACAAGAAGACAGGGGTGGAGGAGCAAAACCCCTGGAACGTGGCGCAACTCAGGCGGTTCTACGCCTAGAACTGAAAAATAGTCCTTGTAAAACCTCAATGTACTGAAACGCCCGCGAGTTTTCAGACGCACTCTTTTCCTTTTTCGGGGCACCGAGTGGGGCCGGAAAGGTTTTTAATGAGGCGGGCTCGCGGTGCTGCAATATAATAAAGATAGTATATGTTTTTCTTCATCGACACGATCAAAGTTTCGGACACGACGAATTCCAATATAGCTCTTCGAAAAAAGAAAAGCCTCGCCTTGGTATTAAAATACCTCGCGAGTAAATAAAGAGAGGAAATAGTACTTAACAAAAAAGTTCGGGGGCCGATTCTCGCTAACACTGCATATTGAATAAATGCCTTGGTTCAAAACCTCGCAATACACAAATACAAAAAATAGCCACCACAACACTCGGGGGCTAGACAAATATAGAAATATGATGATTGTTTCACAATACAAATCACAATAGTGGGTTACAAAGAAGAAGTTATCTACCCGAGGAAAATAATCAGTCATGATTCAATATATCATCAAGGGTAATTCTATTTTCTTCAGGAGCAGCGCCAAGAAAATCAGCATAATGACCATCTGCAAAAAAGTCGGCATCCATCCGAAGAAGGTCTTCAATCATTTCTTCGGCTATAGGCGAAACCTTCGTGTTAATTTCGATACCAATTCTTCGGCGCTTACCTTCTCATGAACCTTTGCAACAACTTGGGTCAGGTCAGCTTCGAGTGGCAAATCTGAAGCATGATAAGGGCAAATCGGCGCCAGCTAAGTTGAGCTCGACAAAATCATGGATCCTGTGGGCATCCTTGAATTTCTCCATTAACTCGGGAAGAGTTTTTGGTTGAACGTTTCGAGGAAACATGGAGTTGTAAACCATAGACAGGGTCTTGGTACAGAAGTTAAGGAAGTCGCGAGTTTGAGAGACGCAATCCTGAAATCTGACAATCTGGCGGGTCCTCTCTGGGGTAGCCCAAAACAGAGAACCATGGTCAAGGGAAAGGTTCACAAGGAAGTTCGTCCTAGTATTTACCCTCTCTTCTTCGGCAACAGCATCAGCAAAGGAACCTATTAAAGCAACGAAGCAGAAAACTTCAAGAAACATAGCATGAAGACGGAAGATATTGGAGGATGAAACAAGCGTACCCGACATATCCGCACTGGCTTCACTCATTAACTCAAGCATGAAATTTTCTCGAGTAGTCGCCTTTTCAGCCTCGGAAGCAGCGATTTCCTTAGCAGACATGGCCTCGCAAGCCTGCTGAAGTGCAATTTTTTCGGCTTTGGATGACTTACGAGATTTCTCCATCATCACAAGTGTTCGCTTCTTTGCATATTGAAGTTGTTGCCGAAGTTCATCCAATTCTCGCGGCAAGGAATCTTCGACAGGTGTGACATCAGCAAGAGTTCTTCTTGAGCGAGAGGAAGAAGGCGAAACATTGGAAGGAGCGGAGGATGGAGTATAGTTATCAAATACCAACTGAAATTTAATGAAACAAGACAACATCAATCACCAAGGAAAGACCGAGTTTTCATTAATCTTTCAGAATAATTACAAAGGCCTTATAGTGGAGCTAATAAAGTACGTGTCGCCAAATAACTACTTTGGCGACAAGAGCAAACGAAACAGAGAAAGAAAAACAAAGAGGCATGCAACTAGACCTCCGGCCTTGATGAGCTAGGAGTCGAGGCTGGTTTGATCCCGAGATAGGCCAAGATCTTCTTCGTGTTTGGCTTGGCTACCTTAATCAGTGATCTCCATCTTGATTGCTCTATCTGATTGGTGTCGCCAACCTTCATCCAATCAACAGATTGTTGGCTGTCAGCGACCAAGGCAACAGTACTCTCGACAGCAATTTTCATGTTTTCTTGGCGCATCTTCAGTCCAAGGTCATCTGATGAATTAAAGCTTTTGGCAAGGGTAAGGAAAGTCGGGGGCTCCTCTTTCTTCGGGAAGAAGTAGGGGAACAGCGCCGACAGTCCCGCACTAGCATTCGCCACGCCTTCACGAATTTCGGCTCCATGAAGCTCAAGATAAGAAAGTGCGTCAAGGAGAGGATCATTGTCGGGGTTCTCCAGGTCAAACTCTTGGTTTGTTTGGTCTGCCACATGAAACAAAACGTTGGTCAAAAACAAGAAACATCGGGTAGCACAAAAATAGAAGAAATCAATAATATTACTTTGAGTGCGTCGACTTTGTGATTTCAGACGCTTGAGGATCCCCTGCTCACGATCAGCCTGTGCAGCTCTGTGCTCATTTAAAGCAGTTTCAGCATCCTCAAGTCTTTTCTGCAGATCTTTGACACGAGCAGTCTTCGCTCTGGCTTCATCAGCCTCTGCTTTGGCTTCACTAGCAACAAGTTCGGCTTTCTTACGCGCCGCTTCACTTTGCTTCAGTTGTTGAGCAAGTGTGTCGGCACGTTTGTTGGCCTCTGCAAGTTTCTCTGTCGAAGTATAAAAGAAAAAGGAAAGGTCAAAAAGGTTGCGACAAAGGACAGGAGCAAGAAGTCAAAAACAAAGACAGCAAAAAAGTTATTACCCTCAGTTCTGTTGGCATATTCACGGTACCCAACGAATTGGGATCCGATGCGAATAAGTTCTTTGACCATGGGCTGTCAAAGAAGAAAAAAAAGAGAGAGAGAAATATCGGTATGAAAATCGGGTGAAGACATGAAAAAACAAAATAGAGGAAATATAGATGTCGACAAACTTACATCGTCCAAAATCGAAGTAGAAGAGCCGCCTAACTGAGGGGCAGGCTCAACAATCATTTCAATCCTTGCCCTTTTTGGTGAAGGCGCAAGGGGGCTTGATGGCGGAGTAGTGGTGACGACGTTCCGTTGAGGAGGTGAAGATTCTTCTCCTTCAACTAGTGTATCCGAAGCAAGCAAAGTATGTGACGTACTCGTACGAGGAGCTGCATCGACAGCTCGTATTTCTCCCTCGTCATCACTACAATTAAAAGAAGACAGCATAAAAAGCAGGACAAGACAAAACATTTTGGGTACAGAGATAAGGAGAAGTAAAATAGACTTACGAGCTGACGAACGATTCAAGATAAGGATCGTAAGTTGCCTTCTGGTGTGAAGGATCAACTTCTTCGGCTTTGGAAGTGCCGGAGTCTTCGACATTATTCCTTTTCCTTTTGCCTTTCGGGGAGACAGCGGGAGGAGGAGATTGTGCCGATGAAGTATCTTCGGAATTACCCGCAGATTTTCGTGAATCCACGGGTTCGTTCACAAAAGATGGAGCTTCCTGATTGTCATCCGTGACAATGGCCCTTTCTTCGACTTCTCCATCCTCAGGAAGAGGAGGAAGGGAAGCCATAGTAGGATGGTTCTGCCGGAAAATAGTGACAAAAGAAAAATTAGAGAACTATCAATACAATGAGATGCAGGGAAAGTTCAGAACAAGACAAAAATTCGAGAAGACAAAATACCTCGGGAGAGGATTGGCGGAGCTGTATGGTTCCACGCGACAAGAGGAGGGAATAGGATCCTTCTTGTTCAGCGAGGATATTCTTCGAATCAGCTTCTCCAAGTCCTTTACAGAAAGATCATTGGAGAGCCTATTGGCGTCATTTGCACCAGCATACGTCCAAAGGGGATTTTTGCGGGCCTGAAGAGGCTGCACTCTAATCCTAAGGAAGTAGGCGGTGATTTGAACACCGGACAGTTCTTTGCCTCGAGTATTTTGAAGCTGATGAATACGAGACATAAGTGCTTCTGTCGACGTTTTCTCTTTTTTGGAAGCTTCAGCATCCCAGGAGCAGCGGCGCTGAATTTTAGCACTTCCGTCGAAAGGGGCTATGTTGTGCTCAATAGAATTGGCACTTTCTTCGTGTATGTAGAGCCACCTTTTGCGCCACCCTTGGACAGAATCAGGAAATTTGACGTCGAAGTAATCAACGTCAGATCGAACACAGATAACAACGCCGCCTATGTTATAGGAGGCGTTGTGGGAGCCATTGCGGCGGAGGCAGAAAATGCGTTTCCACAGAGCCCAATTAGGAGGGACTCCAAGGAAGCACTCGCAAAGAGTGATAAAAATAGAGACATGGAGGATGGAATTGGGGGTCAACTGGTGCAGTTGAATCCCATAAACAAAAAGAAGGCCGCGGAGGAAATCGTGAATTGGGGCAGAAAGGCCGCGGATAAGGTGATCAACGAAACTAACCCGGTACTCCATTGGAGGGTTTGGGTAGCTTTCTTCGCTGGGAAAGCGGATGGCGTCCTCTTTCTTCATCATGCCTAGCCTCTTCAGCAGGTTGATGTCTTGGTTGGAGATTTTAGATCTCTCCCACTCAAGATCTTCACCGGCCATCTTGGACTCGGAGTGTGGCGAGTAAGTCGCGCGCGCGGTGGCATCAACGGCACTGGAAAAGCAACGTTCGTGCGTGCGGAAGATCAAAGAGAATTGGGCGTAGGGGAAGTTTTTGCAAAGAGGAACATATGTGCGGCGCAAGCGAAGGAGTGAATGGAGGTTGAAGAAAGGTTTATATAGGAATCGGGCACAGCAATTCACCGTTGGATGAAAGAAATCGTGTGGCGTTACTGTACGTGCGCCAGGAAAAGTGGAAGACGTGTGTCCCCCACTTGCACGACGTGTCAACGTGGTGGATACAATGGACCCACAAGGCAGAAAAATCATGACTATTAACAGAGATGAAGTAAATTTGACTAAAGGAAGCATGTCGACAAGAAAAATAAAAGCAGATTGGCGACAGGAGAAATCATTGAATACTTCGGGAGCCTTTGATCAAATACAAGTTTTTGCCCAAATGCTCGGGGGCTACTTTGACAAAAGTAAAATTTTGAGTATGGCAATATAGAAAATGTTGAGCCTACAACCAAGTACAAGTCCTTGGCTGTAGCCTCGGGGGCTACTCCCATCGGGAGCGCTGATCGCGCACCCGAGAGATGAAAAGAAGATCATATCGAGAAATAATGACAAAATAGCGGCAAGGTGGACTAAAATGTTGAGCCTACAACCAAGTACAAGTCCTTGGCTGTAGCCTCGGGGGCTACTCCCATCGGGAACGCTGTTCGCGTTCCCGATGAAGTTAAAATAGAAAGATAGAAAAGCAAAAAAGTATATTTCGAGTTATAACTAACTCTACATATACTCCCATCGGGAAAACAGTATAAGTCATATTTGACTCGGTAAAATGTGCCATTCTAACAGCCGGAAAAGCACTCGACAATATATTCTCAGAACGCCAAAGTTGCGATCAATTTCTGAATGCCGCAAAATTTGCGAAGGTAAGACCCCAGATCCGTTCTGGCGTGGTATCGCCAAAGACTGCGCTCGCTACTTTTATCCGTATCAGCAGATACGAAGAAAAATCCTAACGGACGCGTTAGGTACTCGATAAATTTGTGGGACTCGACAGAATGGTAAGACCTTAGCGGCACTGTCGAAGTTTACACTATTCCGAGATCATGTCCAGGGATGTGATCTTGAAGTAGGTTTTGCGGATTGCCACTAGAGCAGTTAACTAGTACCTGATCCGTCAGATGAACTAGCCCCAACTACCATTATCCCTGTACAATATAGAATTTTATGTGAAGAAATTTAAAAAGGTTACAGTTCTCAAATAAAAATAAACGGTGGAGATTTTCCCCGACTCTACGATTCAAGCAAAATCTCGGGGGCTACATAGGCATCCCAAATGGGCTGCCAAAGATAGTACCCGAGGTTTATTGAAGGCCCAATACCCGAGGAATAAGAAGATTCGGAAGCCCAAGATATATAAAGGAAAGTTAGAGTTGTAATAGGAAGTGTTATTTGTAATCTGGCGGGATGAGTTAGAAACCGGCCCGAACTCTGTAACTTGTACAAAACGAAACCCTCGGCTCCGCCTCCTATATAAAGGGGGAGTCGAGGGACGAAGAGATCATCGAATCATTGTTACAAACCCTAGTCTCCATAATCGTCGAGTACTTTTCGGCTGAAACCTTCGAGATCTACTTGCCCTCTACTTTCAACTAAACCCTAGCCTATAATCCATAGGCATTGACAAGTTGATACCTTGTCACCTGGGCAGGCCCAGATCGGGCCCGAAAACTCGATCGAGCCACGCCCGCGACGCCGGTGGCAACCTCCCATCCCGCAGCACCTTCCGCACCTCTGCACCAGCACCTCCCATCGCTCCGACCTCCGGCGGGTGGCCAAGATCGGGCCCGGATGGGCCCAGATCGGGCCTTGCCGCCGCCGCAACGCAGCAACGCCGCAGCACCAGAGGCCAAGCAACCAGAGCAACGCGTGCAGCCCGCGTCGCCGCACCACCAAGCTCGGGAGGCCGCACCGTCGTGCGCCGCCGCTGCCCCACCTCGCACAGCCCGCAGTAGCCCGCCTCCACGCGAAGACGAGGGACCAGGGTGTGGTAGTGCGCACCCTCCAACTTTGATGGCCGGGCAGCCGGGCGCCGCCGCCACCGGCCTGGCAGCGGCGGCGGCCGAGGGGGGAACACGTGGCGGTGGTTTCCTAGGGTTTCGGTTGCCTCCGGAGCCGCCCGCGCGAGCGACCCGGGAGGTAGTCCTCACGCTATTGCGCGCTACCACACCCTGGTCCCTCGTCTTATAATTTATCTAATGTGCTCCTTAACTTGTGGTTCTATTGGCTAATTATTTTAAGATATTAGTATTGTTAGGATCAAAAGGTCAGCTGGCATGCCACACCGTTCAAGCAAAGGTTATTGAGGGTTCTATCTGATGAACCTACTGATAAAGTATCAACTTGTCAATGCCTATGGATTATAGGCTAGGGTTTAGTTGAAAGTAGAGGGCAAGTAGATCTCGAAGGTTTCAGCCGAAAAGTACTCGACGATTATGGAGACTAGGGTTTGTAACAATGATTCGATGATCTCTTCGTCCTCGACTCCCCTTTATATAGGAGGCGGAGCCGAGGGTTTCGTTGTGTACAAGTTACAGAGTTCGGGGTTTCTAACTCATCCCGCCAGATTACAAATAACACTTCCTATTACAACTCTAACTTTCCTTTATATATCTTGGGCTTCCGAATCTTCTTATTCCTCGGGTATTGGGCCTTCAATAAACCTCGGGTACTATCTTTGGCAGGCCCATTTGGGATGCCTATGTCACCTACCCCTCCAAGGTTGGCCTTTTAGGCATGAACGAATTTTTTTCGTTTGTCCTTTTTTCCCAGAGCTTTTATCATGCATAAAGCTACTTACTACTACTAAATTTACATTTCACATTGGTAATATCATGATTCTAATGCAGGAAACTTATCAGCGAAAATTTGTTACAACTCGAGGATTTCAATGGCATTCCAAGAACAACCACCGGTACAATGAGGTATACACTGATCGTTTATCTAATGTGTTCCGTAATTTCTGGTTGGATCAGCTAACTGTTCGAAGATATCAATTGATGTAGGATCAAAAGGTCAGCTGGCATGCCACACCTTTAGATGGAAGGTTGTAGAGGTTCTCATTGGATGAACTGAACCCACCAAGGTCTATTCCTTTATAAACTTGAGCCAACATGTGGCCCTTATCTTCTTGTCATGTACGAAGGTACTTACTGGGGATGTCACTGTAAATTTCAGATTGCTAATATCATGATTTTAACTCGGAAAACTTATCAGAGGAAACTTGCTAGATGAGAAAGCTAATATAAAACTTGCTACAGGAGAAAGCTAATATATAATTTCAGAGATCCCATATACATGTCACTTACACGTTCTCCCTCTCTACGATGCGATGTTATATGCAAAAGATGCTATAGGTGTCATTTCCCATTTCTCCTTAACATAGGACATTTTTGAAGTTGTGTCACTTCATGATTCTTATTTTTTACATGTACAGCTGTGTACTACTTCCTTTGTTCAAAGAAACAGTAGTCCTGAGGAACTCTGAAATCTAAATCACCTTTGACTAAACAATTTTCATTTCCTTATATTTCTTTATTTTTTCAGGTGATTAAGGACATGACATAACATGCATAATACTCTTACTACATACTGGTATGGGTAAGACAAAACTAAAACTTTAGAGGAACCCAATTATTTCAGGTGAATATACAATTTCTCACAGATGAAAAAGTTTATGTGTGTCTTGATTTTGTTTAATTAATTGACGATTTGTTGTGTTTCATGTTGATTTGGTAGGTCCTTGTTTTTTCAGATTTGTATTGTTGACTTTCTGTCCACAACTTTCTCCTAATACAAGGTCAGTTGATTCATTGGTATGCACCCGATCAAAACGTCCGTTTTACCTTCCCTTCCATTTCTTGATTTATCTTGGTTTTGTCAAAGTCGCCTACAATGGAGGTAGATGTATTTTGGCAGTGGTGGCTGATGAGAGTGAGCAAAATAAATTTGTTCATGATCGTAGCTAGGTGGTGAAAAGGTAAATGTATGTTGCACTCGTTGCATTTCACAAAATAGAATCATTTTTTTACAAAATGAAAAATGAAATCATTGGTGTACACATAATTCACTTGCTCCATGGCCACACGCGGTCATTTAGCTATTAATTTTAAAGTGGCAGATGCTTCTCTTGTTTTTTTTTCAAACATACAGGTCCCTAGTACAACGCTTCCATCGCCATGAGCCACGCGAAACATTGTCTCCTGCATATTCCTGGTGTTGGGGGTGCAAGGTGAGGGTCTTCGTAAGATCAAGGCAGCTTGGTTGGGTAGTGTGTGCTTCTGGCAATGCAACTTCTAGGTTGATATATCTTATTATGCTACAAGTTATTCCAGTAAGTTTAATTTTTTGTTAGCGAATTGTAACCAACATTCCCCCTTTTCAATGAAACGCAAAGAGTCCTTTGCATTTTCTCAATTTTTTTTCTTTGTTTGTCAGCAACATGTCTCTATTGTTTTAGATATACGACTCAGTTTTCCAGCTTCAGCTTAATTAGGAAGAAGCAAAACATGTTTGCTGTTTCAGAATTATAACTAGCATGAGATTCTTCAAGATAGAAGCGTGAAATAGAAAAGTGGCTAAATGATCATTTATGTTCCATTTGGTTCTAGCTTGTATAATTTGTAATTTTATATTTTCATACCGAATTTCTGCATGATTGAGAAAGAAGGATGAGAAGTTCAAAGTTACACCGTCACAGTTTAGCCAGACATCTTAAAAACCATGCTAATTAATATCATCTATCACTAGCGCAAGGGTGTGTGTATCATCCTAGAGTTTGAATTAATCGATCAGTGTTTTATGAAGGCATAATTAATTGACCTTTTGCCTTATATGCATACACCGTCTACTCCTATGCGACTTTTGGAATATACTATGCGACTAAATTTCTAAAATATGCATGTGAAATATAGTACCATGTGCGATTAAAGAAATATGAGCGAGCGTAGCAACGCACGGGCATTCAACTAGTATAATATAATAAAGATTTTGTTGCCCAATTTTTATGGTCAAAGTTCGTTTTGGAATACTTGTGCGCCTTATTTTTTAAAACGGAGGTAGTATTTTCTTTTGTGGTCAGCAGAAGTTCAAAAAAGGGGCAATGTTGATTGAGCCGGTCGGGCAGCGGCAACGAAGACGCCGGAAAACGTAGTAGTATCACGGCAGCTACTACTGTGTGATGGAGATGGGAATGATCGCTGCCCACGATTAGGCTTCTAGACTGCTGGAATTCAGTACAATAGTTTCTTCTGGGTTCCAATTTGTATCTTTCCAACAATTCATCCGTGCATCCTTTTTCCTACCTGTCCCGTTCTTTCTTCCCGCCTACCTATCTACCATCTCATCGATTCAAACCTGGTGCAACGCAGAACAACCATTACATATGTGGCATCTCATCATCATCATCACCACCTACATTGTTTGTATATTCTGCAGGTTCTTGTTTACAACCGTCAGTTTCAGTTAGCATCCAACCATGGATGCAACAGGCAGGGACCCAGTTTTCCCAATACCGTCGGCGCTGCTGTTCCCGCCGCCGCCATCTCCCCTGCAACCTTACTACTACTACCCGTCTTCTTCTTCATCATCTTCTCCCTTGTCCGCGGCAACGTCGTCTCACCACCACGAGTCGCTGGAGATCACGAGCCTGCCGCTCCTGGTGCTGACAGTGCTCGGCATCCTCACCACCTCGGCCCTCCTCCTCACCTACTATGTCTTCGTCATCCGCTGCTGCCTCACCTGGCACACCACCTACTCCCCCGAGTCCGGCAGCCGCCTCATCATCGCCCTCTCCCGCCGCCGCCGCACAAGCGCTGCCTCGGCGCACGAACTACCGGTGGTGCACGGGCCGGAGCCTGAAGAGGCGCACGGGCTCGCCGAGATGGCCATCCGGGCGCTGCCGGCGTTCAGGTACAGCAAAACCGTGAAGGACGACAGCAACACTGGCAGTGACACGAGCGAGTGCGCGGTGTGCCTGGGCGAGTTCCAGGAGGAGGAGATGGTGAGGCTACTCCCGAGCTGCCTCCATGTCTTCCATGCGGACTGCATCGACACCTGGCTCCAGGGAAACGCCAATTGCCCGCTCTGCAGGGCAGCCATCACCGCCACCACCATTACCAGCAGGCAGCTTCAAGCAGCAGATCTTCAGCTCCATAGCCAGAGACCAGAGGAGGTATTCATCCAGGTGCAGGTCGGCAGCACTAACCAAGAAGCCGACAGACCGGAAGGTGACGCTGCATATGAGCAAGCCGGCAAGGAGAACACAAAGACCGACGCTCACTTCCATGGAGATGGCAGTGGCAGCAGTGAAGTAATTTGTAGGTTGTGAGTGATTTTTCAGTTTGATCATTCGGGAGGCTTACACATTCTCGGGACAAGTTACGTGCAAAACAGACTGACATATTTTATTCATCGTTTTGCCGCTTGCAAAATTACTGCAACATACAAGATGGCACAAAAAACTAGTTTAGTGGGCAACCAGGCTCATGAAATAGCTACTCATAGATCAGCTACATTTACGGTCAATGTTTCTTCTACAATTGGACACGAAAAAGATATAAAAGCAGAAAAGGAGGAACCAAAATGAAAGTGTACAAGTCATGAATTCTGAAGCTACTGTTGTGCAACTTTCTTTGAATTTGAATCGATTTCATGCTGCCGACTTTCAGGTTGTGCAACTTTCTTTGAATTTGAATCGTATTCATGCTGCCGAGGTTCAGGCAACGCAATTACTGAATCATCAGGTGACATGAACGCTATAGCCTTCGTCTGGATCTCCTCGTAGAGGCGCTTAGCTTCCTTGAGCTTATCCCTAGCGCTGTGACCATGGTTTCGCCATGAAGCCACCACTCTCTCTTGGAACTCCATAGCTACGGAATAGCTGCACTTGGAAAGAAAGGATCAGAACAAACTTTAACCGTTATTCAAGTGACACGCATTGCTCAATCAGTATCAAGACTCCAGATAAAGAGGGAAACAACACTTCATCACATAACATCAACAAGGGAAAACCATGTTTGCTTATTTTTGTAATTGTTCCCATTTATAAAGTTAAAAAACTCATGTATATTTTGGAGAAGCAAATACTATGAAATCTGTGATTATAATATGAAGCTGCTACTATGCTGCCCGCCCACCTTGTTCATGCATTGAAAGTAAACGCATCAACATGTTTCCTTTCACACCTAAGTGGAACTATATGATGCCCCACAATAGCCAATAAGTTAGGAGCATACTACAGTACTTGAACAATCTTTACCATGTACAGCATACCCTGTCTTGACAACAATCTTTATCTAAGCATTTCTTGAGTAACATGCATTCTAATTACTTCATGTAAAAATAGCTGAAGAGCAACAAATTGCACAAAAGTAGCACCAGCAGACTAACATGCAAATCATCTTAGCCCATTCAAATTCTTCTATGTTATACAGTAGTATTACATTTGAGACATAAGAAATCATGTTTGTCTTTCAACGAATGTATCACTGAAGGACTAAAAGAAATGTTACCTTCCCATGGCGTTGTATGCATTGGCAAGGCTCTGGCAGGTCTCAATTGTATCTGAATGTTGAGGCCCCAAGGAAACATCCATGATTTCCTTTGCCAGCGCAAACATCTGCGCGGCAGACTGGGGGCGATCCATCTCCATATAGGCAGCCCCCAGGTTGTTATACACATAGCCTACCCCAAAATGGTTTGGCCCAAAGGTCTCTTTCATCCTCTGCGCTGCATCCTCCAAATAAGGGACGGCCTCAGTCACCTTCCCTGTGAGAAGCAACAGCCACCCGATCCTGGCCGCGACATTCCCCTCCATGTGCTGTGCCTGCGGGATCCGTTCAAGCATCCACAGGCTCCTCTTCATCAAAGATATTGCCTTGTCAAACTCATTCACCATCTCGTACAGCGAGGACACCTCCACATACGCCTCGGCCACCTTGTCGGGTTCGGAAAGCTCCTTCTTCTCTAGAATGTCGCAAGCGGTCTCCAAGCACCTCTTGGTGTCCCCGACCTTCTCCTGGTGGGCGAGCGCCTTCGCCATGTAAATGAACACCAGAGCTCGCGCCTCGCTATCCTTCTCCGCCTTCTTGGCGGCCTCCTTCAAAACGCTCACGGCCTCGCCAAACTTCCCCAACGCGATCTTGATGTTGGCCGCATCGATCTCAGCATGCATGAGATCGTCGCCAGCCACACCCCACTTCTTCATCACCTTCTGCGACATCTCATTCTGCTCCAGCGCCTGCTCGTGCTGCTCCAGGCCAGTGTATATCACGCCGAGCAGCCGGCGGTCGTGCGCAAGCTCCACCGAGTTCTTGCCCAGGGCCAACTCGTGCAGCTCCAGCGCCCTCTGGCAGAAGGGCAGCGCCTGCTTGAAGTCGAGCACGGCGGCGTGGGCCTCCGCGAGGTCCCGGTACGCGACGCCGAGCTCCCGGCTGCCCGGCGGCAGGATGGACTCCTTGAGCTCGACGCAGGCGCGCATGTCGGCGAGCGCCTCCTCCCGCCTCCCCATCGCCGTCTTCACGTTGGCGAGCTGCAGCCGCACCGCGTGCGCCACGGGCCTGACGTCGAACCCTTCTTCGGCGTCGGGCTGGCCGGCGGCGGCGTGTTTGGACGGGAGGAGCGGGGAGAGGAGGCGGAGGGCGCGGGAGAGGAAGGCGAGCGCGTCGTGGAAGCGGGTGAGGTCGAAGGAGGCGGAGCCGGCGAGGTGGAGGGCCATGGCGAGCGAGACGGCGTCGGAGTCGGTCGCGTCGGAGGATCCGGGGCCGGCCTCGAGAATCCCGATGGAGCGGAGGGCGAGCTCGAGGACGCGGGATGGGTCGGCGGAGGAGGTTGACTCGAGGTGCTGGCCGAGCTTGAGGCAGGCGAGGGCGAGGCGCTTGTCGGTGGGCGGGAGCAAGGTCTCGAGGCGGGAGAAGGCGGCGGAGAGGTCGTTGGTGGTGGAGGCAGCCTCGAACGCCTCCTCGGCCGCCTCGGCGACGGCGGCGGCGGCGGACGGGCGGAGCGCGGGCGCGGGCCGCGGGGAGTAATGGCGGCGGGGATGGGGCAGGAGAGGGTTTTGGGTTTTGGGGGGCGAGGGGATCGGAGCGAAGGTGCGGAGACGCTGTCTGAGGAGGAGGGAAGCGGCTCTGCGTAGCGCCATGGCGGGCGTCGATTGGTCGCGGCGGCGGCGGCGGCGGCGGTGGCCGGTGGCGAGGGGGTAAGAGCAGAATGGTGGATTGGACGAAGATGGTGGTGGGCTGGGCTTCTAGGCTTTCAGTATTCCTCCTTAAGGTCTCAGTGTTATGTTGTTCTTTTGGGCTTTCATTGATCAATGGTTAACTAACCAGCCCACTTCATCCAGCCCACTTGAACTTATTTTTACCATGTGTCTTTGGAGGAGTTTGTATTGCACCGACAAAGAAACATTCCTTTGATCTGAAAAAATCTTCCACTCGGCTTTTTCTCATATCCCGTCCTTCATGGTGGAAACATTTTACGAGGCATATATATAGGAAAACACTACAGTTCCCCCGGACGATCCCATCGTTCGCATCGTCCTGATGAGCGTTTGACACGTGTCTCACTGCGTGGCAAACCGAACTGACTCGCTAAGATGGGTCCCACCCACGTTCTCGTCTCCATCTTCTAGAAAGAAGCTCTCCAGTCCAGACTCCCCCAAATCAGCCTGATGCAACCACCGCGCAGCTCCAAGCTCGTCCCCACATAGCTCCGGTCACCACTGAGCCACCCAGCTTGCTCGCCGCTCTCCTCCACGCGCCAGATCGTCGCTGCTCCCCAGCCGGACGGAGCCATGCGCCGGCTGCAGCGCCGCCCCGTGGCCAAGCAAGGCCACAGTTAGGACGGCAGCAAGGTGCGCCTCCTCGAGATCTGCATCGACGCCCATCCCGGAGGCACGCTGCCTCTACCCCTCGTAGTCTGCCACGGCCCTCCGCTGCTACAAGCGGTCGCCGGGCCTTTACTGCCTCCGGTCGTCGACCCGGCAGCAAACCGACCTTGCTTTTGCAGCTAGCCGCCTGCCATGGCTGCCCGCTGCTACAATATGCCGCCGGCGCTGCTACCAAAGCCCACCGAAGCTGCTACCGTAGGCCGCCGGCGATGCTACAAGATGTCGTCGGTGATGCTACCTAAGGCCACAGGCGCTGCTACAATATGCCGCCAGCTGCTACAGTCCATCCACCGTCGGAGCTGCTTCAATCCGTCGCCATCGGCGCTGCTTCAATCCGTCGCCGTCGGCGCTGCGAGCGGCGCCCGACGTTGCTACTATCTGCCCCAAGTCGCCTCCTCCGACCATTGCTGCGAGCGACGCCGACAGTTGCTGCGAGTGGCCCGGGCGTTTCTACTAGCAGCGCCATGCTTTGCAGCCAGCGGCGCCGGCAGTTGCTGCGAGCTAGTAAGCGGAGGCTTTTCCGTTTTCGGCACCAAGCAGTCGACGTTGCCGGAGATGCTAGCGGAGAGGGCGACGGTGCTGATGGCGCGAGCAACGGTGCTACCGGCGGGGCGCATGGCAGTTCTACCGGCGCGAGGGATGGAAGTCCGAGGACGATGGCGCTGTAGATCCTCTCGTGCGATTGCTTTCTTCATTTCTTTCACGGTTGCGCTGGGGCGTTGACCCCGGATGGACGGGATTGATTAACCGCATCTAAGAGCATCTCCAGCCGCGTCCCCCAAAGCGTCCCCCAAACCGCGCCAGATTGAGCGTTTGGGGGACGTGTTTTGTTCGTGCCGCCTTTGGGGGACGTCGCTTCCCAGCCGCGTCCCCCAAACACCGCCCCCAAACATTTAAAATACTTCTTTTTAACACAGAACTATTTATCAAATATAGCATATGAATAAAAATGTTTGCGAGGATTGTTTTCAAATTAAATTACAACAAACAATAAAACAAAATATAATAAATAGGGGTAGATGCTACATCAAGGTGCCACGGTATTTCCTTTGATCCTCCACAAATTCTCAACGAGATCAGCTTGAAGTTTCTCATGCACATTGCTGTCACAGATCTCTGCGTGCATGGCGAGAAAATCAGCAAAATCTGCAGGCAACTCATGATCAACCTCCGCAAGAGGGCTTTCACACTCATAGGGACCAACATGTGACCTAGCATGATTCTTGCGGTCATCCTCGATGATCATGTTGTGCGTTATCACACAAGCCTGCATCACCTCCCACATTTGGTCGTGAGACCAGCTTAGAGCAGGGTACCGGACAATGGCAAATTGTGCTTGAAGCACACCAAATGCCCGCTAGACATCCTTCCTGCAAGCCTCCTGTCGCGTAGCAAAGTGAGAATTCTTCAGACCTGATGGATTCGAGATTGTTTTGACAAAAGTGGCCCATTTTGGATATATACCATCGGCTAGATAATAGTCTTTGGTATATTCGTGGCCATTGATCTCATAGTTGCATGGTGGAGCATGCCCTTCCACTAGTCTGCTGAACACCGGAGACTGCTGCAACACGTTGATGTCATTGTGTGATCCCGCCATGCCAAAGAAAGAATGCCAAATCCACAGGTCATATATAATCTGCCACAGCTTCAAGCACCACACTGCAATATCCATGACGGTCTTTGTATATACCTTGCCAAGCAAACGGGCAATTCTTCCATGCCCAGTGCATGCAATCGATGCTTCCAAGCATTCCAGGAAATCCTCTGGCAGCATTTTGTGCCATGATCCTTGCAGTCTCTTCCTCAGTTGGCCCTCTCAAATAGTATTTGCCAAACTTTCCCACCACAGCTCGGCAAAACTTGTACATGCACTCAATGGCAGTAGACTCACTCATGCGAAGGTAGTCGTCCTGTGTATCGGCAGGTGCTCCGTATGCAAGCATCCTCATGGCGGCGGTGCACTTCTGAATCGACGAGAACCCGACAACGCCTACGCGTCGAGCTTGAGCTTGAAGTAGGGTCGAACTCTCGAACACCGTGGAGGATATTCATGAACAGCCCCTTGCTCATCCTGTACCGGCGCCGAAAATTGTCGGCATGTGTTGCCTCGTCGGCGAAGTAGTCGTTGTGCAGCATGGCATGCCCCTCCATCCTCTGCCGGGGCTTCGACTTCCTTCTTCCCGGCCTTGATCCTCCGCGGCGCGGCCTCTTCCTCTTCTCGCCTCGGCGTCAAGCATATCCTGGAGGGACGCGATGATCGGCAAATGCTCCCGCAGGTCGTCGTCGAAGTCTTGCTCGTCCTCCAGCAGGGCAACCATCTCATCGTCGCTGTCCATGGCTAAAGCAAAATCAATGGTTAAAATTGCGCCGAGGCAGACGACGCAACAAACAGCGACCAATCGCGCCTACCAAGTCGTCGAGCACCTTCGTGCGTGGAGGTGGGGCGGATTTGACGGCGCGTTCTGGGACGCGCGGCGACGCGGCGGCGGCGGCACGACCGGCGGGAGCCCCAGCCGCGACAACGGTGCCGAATCTCAGCAGAGATCAGACGCCCAAACGGCCGGAAAATCCAGCGGCGGCGGTGGGGTGGGAGGCGCGGGAAGGAAGGAGTGACGAGAAAAGAGGCGCGAACCAACGGTTTATGCAAATAGTCACCGACATGTGGGAGCCCGCCTCGCTTTCGTTGTGTCCGACGTCCCGGTGCGTCCCCTGTGGGACGGGGACGGGCTCGGGGCGCCGGACACCGTATCGAGCCGCGCCGGACAAAAATGGGCTTTGGGGGACGCAGCAGGAACACATTTTTTTTGTCCGGCGCGCCTCAAATCCCTTTGGGGGATGCTTTGGGGGACGCGGCTGGAGATACTCTAACGGCTGGCGACCCGGGGGATCGCAAGATTTAATCCCCGGGGGACCGCCCAGCACTACCCATATATATATCCCTCTATAGGTCTATGCCGACGACTTAGTTAATGTCGTGCCAGCTCTTGTTCCGTCATTCAAATATGAATGCCAACCAAACCAGCTATAGAATGTTTTGTTGGACTTGGATGCGTTTTATGTTTTCTTGGGATAATTTTCACAATTGTGGTGACAACTTTCCTAGGCCTGAATGTGTGCTTTATAATGTTTTTTCCAGTACAATTCATATGTTAAGCTAGTGCTAGCTAGTATGAAAAATCATTTTCCTGTAAAACCAATTTAGAGTATGTTTATGCGCTTCGATGTGATGTACCCTTGAAAGATCATTTAATGATGCATACATCGCTACATGCCACGAACATTATTAGCGACCTTTCCTAAAAAAAATCTCTGATTTTAGCAGTCATTGCCTAAACCAAAAATTATGCAAAATTGTCTACTCTTTTCTACCGAATCATCTAATCCATTGTTTATGGTCTAAAATGTTTCTTATGTGTGGGCTTATTCGTGTTGACACGATCTACTCGAGTATTAATGATCAAAGTCTCCGATTTTAGCAATCATAGTCTGAACCAAAAATTATGCAAAATTATCTACTCTTTTTCCACTTTAGAATCAGCTATTCCCTTGTTTATGGTCTAAAAGAATGCTTCTGTATGGCATTATTCAAGTTGACATGATCTACTCGTGTATTAGTGATATAATCCACATTTAAATTTGTATTTAGTATCCCTCTCTGAAATATACACTATTAGATTTTACTTCTAGTTGCGAGCATGCAAGGTTTCATTTTTTCCATCTAGACTCCTACATCACGACACCAACCTCGATCCTGTCCTGCCACTCGTCAGCGCCCCTGACTATGCGACAATGCGTCACCCAACTTGTTGGCGTACACCAGCTCCATCACGGCAAGCTACAACTTTTATTTCTAAAAATAGTTTGCTAGGTGTTTTACTCAATACCGATAGTTGGCCAAAGAAAATATAAATGTTGATGAAAAAGACTCAAGACTCCACTCAAGTTGATGCCACCTGAAGTGTTAACTTTGTATGGATTACCACATTAGTGTCATCTGATGAGAAGGCAACTCGTGGTGGGTAGAAGTTGATGGCTTATCTCAATGATCATCCGGAGGAGGGGGATTTGATACATGTGGTGATATGAGTGTTAGGCCCCCTAGACAAGTACAATGATTCACCCATTGAAGTTTAGTGCTCTTGCTATGAAACCTGCTGGTACGAGTATCTCAGTTTCTTCATAGCTTACTTGTTGTTATCACAAAAAACTCTAATCATCAGCTTTCATTCAACCATGCAATATGTGTCAGAAAAGGTGCTTCTTTCTCTTTTGTTAATATTGCTTTATCACAGAATAGTGGTGCAGAGAGAGCCTAGATACTATAGTTTTTATTTCATGTATAAACTCTTGGTTTATTTTCTTGAAATGGAACCGAAGAGAAATCCTAGCCAGTGAGTCTACAAAATATATACATATTTATACCAAAATTTTATACTTGTTACATGTGTTTTGTACTCATAATCATAGAAAATATATTGTGCTAAATTAAAACTATACTTCTAATTGCATTCTTTTCAATAGATTAGGCCTAAACCAAATTTAAACCAAATACTCCTAAATGTGAGAACATATGAAAAACAAAACAAAATCCCATGTATTCTCCTGTGAATCTATATCAATGAAACAAATAGAGTGTATATGTCTGTGTGTTCGCCCTAAACTATCTTGGTAAATATTTCTAAAGAGTATGGTAGAAGATATTTTTATAGATTTTTCTAGCTTTTATTACATATACATGATTAGTGCATGTTGCATCAAGTTGTACCTTATGTTTTGCATTAGTACTGTTAGGAATTTGTTATTTTATTGCACTCATGCCCACATATCTGTTGATTTCACTGGGATCCTAGAAATTGAGTCGGGAAGGGTAAAGAGAATGGTCATGAGGACATCGTAATACATGAACGATTAGATCACGAGGATATATCATAATACATGAACGAGTAAAGAGAATGAAACATATATGAACGAGAATAACTGGTATAATGATTAAAGAGTTTTCCTCACGAGAATATCGTAAATCTCACATCAGGTTGTCATAAGTATCGTGAGGAAATATGGAATAAAACGAATCATTAACTCAAGGTTCACTTGAAGTTATTTGGAGGCCATATCGAAATAGTATCAGAGTAGCAGTATCATTGTAACAGTAATATCAGAAGAGTTCGGGAGTTACTAAATTTTTTGTGGGATTTATTAGAAATGCAGGCAAAGTTATATGGAGGAAATTAGGGTTCTTGACATTATTGGAATGTTCCAAAATTTATCGGAGAGGTGCCCGGGAGGGGCCAGCCATAAGGGGTGGCCGCATGGGCCCATGGTGGCCCATATGAGCTCTAGGCCAGCACCACACCACCCTAGAGGTCCCCCCCAAGGGGTCCAAGAAAACAAGGAAGGAGGGGTTGGCCAGTGCCCCTCCTACCCCTTTCTTTTAGGGAGGGTGGCTAGGGTTGGAGAGTAGTGGTATCTCCTTATAGAAGGGAGGTGAAAGGATCATATGGCCACCTACAGGGGGTGGATAAGTGCTAATCAAATTTTAACTCTTTTTCAATTTAGGTTTGACATTAAAGGTAAATTCTGTAGATATGCTACTATGTGAATTTACTATATGTGAATTTACTATATGACAAGGTGCAATCATACAACACAAGTTACAAGTAGTAAAGTGTTGTAAGGATAGAAGTAACCGAGGTGAAGCACGCGGAGACACATGGATATGAGTCCCGTAGTTCCTTCCTTATTAAGGGAAGTACGTCTACGTTGGAGGGGTGTGGTGTTAGGAGTGCCTACCAATGCTACGAAGGCCTCACCTTATTTCTCTGGTGAGCACCGCCACGAAGGCCTAGTTCGCACTCCACTAAGTGGTTGCCTTAAGGTCGCAACCGGCATCTTTACATAAAGGTTGGGGCACGCATCCACAACTTAATTGGTGGCTCGAAATGCCGCCCACGGAGCTTTACACAAAGAACTAGCTCCGGGGCGACCTCACAAAGATCCACAAACTCACACAACGAAAACATGATGAAATCGGGAGGTGGAAACAAAAACCGGTTTGATGGGATAGTAGATCTAGGGTTTTTCCTTTGGTCCTTAAAGAATCAAGGTGTTTGGGTGGAGGAGTTGGAAGATCTAGATGAATTCTCGCTCCGCGGCGCATGAAGCGTCAAATAGGAGCGCTCAGTCGGCCCACTCGGACCTATTTTTAAGACAGCGTCTTCACAGTAGATTGCACTTTACGACCAATCCTATACACCGACTAGGTCGGTGCTTACCAAGCACCGCACACCCCTAATCGGTTATTGGGCCTAGCCCACTTTCGTATTTTTCATTTTTTCGTTATCCATTTTCTTTTGTTTTCTTTTTTGTTTCTTTTTCTTTTCTATTTCTCTTTTCCTTCTTGTTCAAATTCAAAAAAAATAAATTTGAAAAAAAAAAAATTGTTCAAATTCTAAATTTGGTTGAGTTTAAAAATTGTTCAAATTCAAAATACGTTCAAATATAAAATGTTCAATTCTTTAAAATATTCAAATTTAAAAATTCCATGTTTAAAGAATGTTCCAAAATTCGGAAAATGTTCATATATAGAACATATTTATTGGATTTTTTTTCTATTTTTTTTGGAAAATGTTCAGAATTAAAAATGTTCCAATTTTTGTTACTCCAAAAAACAGATTTTGGGAAAAAAAATCCTAAAGAAATTCAGATTAAGTTTTTTTTATATTTTTTAAAAAGAAGGAAAAAACGAAAAAATAGGACAAAATATATATCTGCTCTTGTTGGGCCGCGACCCCACTAACCGACGCCGGTGGCATGGTTGTGTTGTGCCAGTCCATCTGTCGAGTGTCGACTAGGTCGATCCCAACACATGATACAAAGGTGTCAAAGACTCGTCGGTCTTGGTAGGAGAAGCGCCGACGGGCAAGAAGCCACCAATCGTTTAACTTCGAGTCCTGCACAGGCGCGATCGGGGCTAGCTGACTGCAGATGTACCAGGCCTGCCTCGCCTGTACGTACTGTAACAAGATGTGCTCCGTAGTATCCTCCTCCTTTTTTTTTTTGAAGCAACTTGCCATGCTTGTCTGTAAGCCGTGCCTCAGGCGACGATCGGAGGTCCAAATGCGGTGCTGCGATTTGAATATCTTGATTTTCGGTGCAGTTTTGCTCCTCCAAATCGCCTCCGCCAGCGGGAACCTGATCCCTCCCTCCATGAGCATCCTGTAGGTGGATTCTGATGTGTATGCCCCTGATTCCAACCAAGGCCAGGAGAAAGCGTCAGGGACCTCAGGGGTCAGCTCTATCCTAGTTGTGGCCATTCACAACCTGAAACACTCTTGCTCTTCGGCTTCTGGTGCCTACTCTAGCAGATCCTGAACCCATCCGAGGTTGTGTAGTCATTTTTCCACCGTCCTGCTATTGCGTGGTTTTGTTGGAACAAGCTTGTGGAGATTTGGCGCGATGTCTACCGCCCTCCTTCCTAGAATCCACTTGCCGCGCCAGAAAAGGGTTCTCTTCCATCGCCCACTGTGATACTGACCAAACTGTCAAAAACCTGCCTCGCCTCCCTGTCCTTGATCATAGGTAGTCCATGCCTGGGTTTATCTGTATCCGTACGCTGCAGCCACTCCCAACAGACCCTAAGTGTGAGGTTTTGCAAACGCATGATCTTGATGCCCAGGCCTCCTAGCTCATGCGGTTTGCAGAAAAGATGTGAATGTGATGCCGTTGGCCGTTGGGGTTTGCTTCGCTGGGGTGCACCACTGAAAGCTCATTCCGTGTAAGTAAAGAACATTATTGGGAGACCTTTCCAGCCAACTTCCTCCGAATTTTGGCACTCACATTGCCTAACCTGAAAATGATGCGCTTGCACATACTCCTACCATGATGTGCACATGATCTACTCCCTTGATTGATAATGGTCAAAACCCATTGCTAATCCGCGTGTTTATCACCACTAAGAATAAGATGCTCGCATTATGTGACATTTTTATTTTAGTACTGTATTATCCATCTCTGAAATATACATTTTACTCCGTAGTATACACTAACAGCAATTGCAATTCGGCAATATGAACAGCGAAAACAAGCAGTTTTCCTCTTCTTGTTGTTGCAAGATCTCTCATAGCTGCATCAGGCCATCGGAGAAGCAGGAGGCGAACCGCGCCATCTCGGCCTCCGGCAGCGCGACGCCGACCTCGATCCCGCGTTTCCCGTCGGTGCCCTCGGCCAGCGACACGGTGCCGGGCGTCTTGTCGATGGACACCAGCTCGACCTTGCTTGGCCGGCCGAGCCCGAAGTCGGTGTCGTACACGCCGTACCGCGGCGAGCCGCCCACGGACATGGGCCGGCGCGGCACCAGCGACAGGATCTTCTGGAACCACCCCTCGGCGCCGGCCATCACGCCCCCGGCAACGTCGAGCGCCCTGATGGATGCGCCGATAGCGGCGGCGGCCGTGGCGACGCCGTCGGGCGCGAGCAGGTCGCGCGCGCCGACCTCCACGAAGCAGGGCCGCAGGCAGTTGCCGAGGTACTCCTGCGGGACGGGCGGCGCGAGGCGGCGCCGGCACTCCACCGAGAAGAGCAGGTGCGCGAGGTCCTGATCGCAGGCGGCGGCCCCTGCGCGCGCCAGGCACGCCCACGCGAACGCGCACGCCACCGTGAACGCCGAGCAGTGGACGCTGGCCCCCGCCGCGTCCTTGTCTCCGGCGGCGGCAGCCACGCGCTGCTTTAGCTTGTCGATGCAGCAGCGGGACAGCGTGAAGGACGCGATGACCAGCTTCGGCGGCGGTCCTGGAGGAGGCGCGGGGGGAGGCCCGCTGGCCGCCAGCTGCCGCATTTCGTCGAGCGTCCTCGCGGCGAGACCGTCGGGGTCCGCGATGACGGCGCGGTCCAAGAACGGTGGAGGGGGCACAGCGCCGGCTTCCTCTTCTCGTCCGGCGGCGGCAGCACGGCAGTGGCCGGCCCAGGTCTTGACGAAATGCATGTAGCTGGAATCGTCGCAGGCGACATGGTGTATCGACACGCCAACGGCGATCCCGCGACCGGCGAACACGGTCACCTGCACGGCGGCGAGCGCGAACCCCGCATCCCCCGGCGCCGGGAGCCGCGGCACGAGCGAGTAGAGCCGGGCGACGTCCCTGGGCCCGTCCCCGGCGAGCTCCTCGAAATCATCCTCGCTCTCGGCGACGGTGAGCTCGACGGCGTCGCCATCCGCGGAGCAGAACTCGTAGCCCTCGCCGTCGGCGCGCGGGCGGACGCGGCCGAGGAGAGGGTAGAACCGGCTAAGCGCGGCGGCGAGGGAGGAGACGAGGCGGGGGAGGAGGGAGGCGGTGAATTGGTGGACGGGGTGCGGGTAGGGGTAGAAGAAGACGCGCTCCACGGGGCCCGTGAAGATCCAGGGCACGTCGAAGAAGGTGAGCGGCAGCGCGCCGCCGCCCGGCGGGGCCGGGTCGGCCGCGACGGCGAGCTTGTCGAGGAGCTTGGTGGCCATGAGGGAGGGAGAATTCGAGATCCCTGGCGGTTCTTGGCCTCCTCTGGTGAAGATGAAGGGGGAGGAGAGGCCCTCGATCAGCTCAGATCCACCAAACGCAAGCAAAGCACTAGACCACCAAATGGTTAGTTGCTGGTGGTTGGGTTGGCGACCGAATTGCTTCGTCCATCGCTGTGTCCGTCACTGTCTTGCTATTCTTTTATTTGCTGGCAGCCATGGCTGCTCTGCTTTTCTGAATGTGCAAAGGTTCCTTCCAGGAAGACATTCTCGGTGAGCGCAGCAGCCAAGATGTGCTTGTGCACAGAGAATGAACTCACGCCACACACACACACACGCAGCACAGTGGTGGTATTCTCAGGATTGTGCAGTGTTGAGCCGATCAGCATTGGCACACCTGGCTTCTGCAGACAACAGTGTTATTAGTAGATGTATTCTTGCTTGTTACTAGGTCATCTCCAGCCGCGTCCCCCAAAGCGTTCCCTAAACCGCGCTGGATTGAGCGTTTTAAGGACGTGTTTCGTTCGTGCTGCGTTTGGGGGACGTCGCTCCCCAGACACGTCCCCCAAACAAAATTTCGGAAATTTTAAACTTAACGAGATTTGATTATTAAGATTCGCCCAAACTTACATAGATTCGAACGAAATTTGACTAAATTTAAACTAAACCTAATCTAGAACCACTTGCGGCGGCCGGAGGCGTCGTAGTACTGCTGGAAGTTGTACATCTCGTCGGTGACGACCTCCTGCGCTCGTGGACGGCTCGTCCTTCACCAAGCCGCTCGGTCTGCCTCGCCGTCGTCGGTGAGGTCCACGGCTTGCGGACTCGCGGATGGACAAGGCGATCGCCGCGTCGAGGTCGCCCCTCCGGCGTCCTTGTCGTTCATGGACGCCAAAACGCCCCGCACACGGCGATCCTCGGGTCGTCGCGGCGATAATCCGCTCGCCGCTCGTACTCCGCCCGGCGGCGCACGCGTTCTCCGCTCCTCCTTCACCTCCGCCGGGATGGTAGGGCGCCGCCGCGCTCCCTACGCCGCCGGCTGCCGCTGCCGCCACGCCTCGTGTTGACGGCGTCGCCGGCTCCTCCTTCCCTCCGTTTGGGGACGGTGTAGGGCGCCGACACACGACGAGGACCGGCGTCGATCGCGCCGGTCCCGAGGAAGAAGAGTGCGAGGAGGACGAGTACGTCGTCCTCCTCGGCTGCCATTGAGGAGACGGCGGCGGTGACGACGGCATCTCCAACCTCGGAGCGCCATTGCGGATGCCGCGGATGACGTTCTCGAGGTGCGCCCGAATGCCCGACGGGCGCGGCCGTCCTTGCTCGCTGTTGGGGCCGCCGCGAGCCCGTCGGTCGTGCATCTCGACGTCGTACTTCGCCTTGAAGTACGTCGTCCACCGGCGTCGTTGTCGTTGGCCGCCCACGTCGGATCCAACCGCTCCTCGGCGGTGAGTTGAGCCCGACGGGCCTTGATGGCGTCCCTCCATTGGTCCGTGCGCGGCTTCGGCGGCGGCGGAACGCCAATGCCGTTCACGGCCATCCTCCAGCCGCTGCTGCTTGGCAGCCGCATGTCCGGCGGGACTGGATACCGGGTGTTGTACAGCGCCCACGTCTCCGACACGGTGAGGCTGCCGTGGCCGAAGCCGTTCGCCGCGGCGATCTTGCGGGAGGACGAGCTCGACATTTTGGAGCGGCGATGAGAAGATCCTGGAGGAGGCGGCGGCGATGAGAAGGTTTGTGAGCGGTGAGAACGCAGGGCGTCTTTAAACAGCGACGCAGCGGGTGGTTGCACGCAATAACGCCGGCGCGGACGGCCACGCGGCCATGCACGACGAGACGCGTCCCTGCGTCGCCTGGGAAAACAGGACGCCATTAACGTCGCTTGACCAAAGGTAGGCGACGGGGTTTTTCCGAGCCGCTGACGCGTCGGGCCCGCGTCGCTTTGCCTCGCTTTTCGTTGTGTCCGGCGTGCCCGGTGCGTCCCCTGTGGGACGGGGACGGGCTCGGGGCGCCGGACACCGTATCGGGTCGCGCCGGATAAAAATGGGCTTTGAGGGACGCGGCTGAAACGGTTTTTTTGTCCGGCGCGCCCCAAATTCCTTTGGGGGACGCTTTGGGGGACGCGGCTGGAGATGCTCTTATCGTGTTGAGCACTGAAGAAGCCTTTGCTCCAGTTGGTTAGGTGTCTGGATTAGAAAAATAGGCGCAGGAAAATGTGGGTCTCTGTTTTTTAAAAGGAAGTTGGTAGCAATAGTATGTAGTGTCGGCGCATGTGCTGGCTACAATCATGGAAAATGTGTTTGCCTCTAAGGACTTGAGGGCTTTTTTCTGCAATTCGATGCATTGACGGAAAAGAAGGTTATATATACACCGTAACAAAGGACCATATCACGCCATAAAACTCAACCTGAAACCTAGTCTAGAGGAGGAGTTGGCCAAGTCCTCGGGCTCCCGTTATCGCCCACGAGTGCGCTTCGGCTATGATCATTTCGAAAAGCGAGGGCACCGAGGGTCACGCATTATCGAAGACGACCGCATTCCGGTGTTTGAATATCCACCATGCCGTGAGCATGATCAGTGGCGAGGTTCCCTTGCACATATGGCCAGGGGTAGATCGAATCACTAGTGACCACCATTCCGCGAAGTCACCCTCACCCGCAGGTGGTGTTGGGTGGATCAAATCCAGGACAACACCTTGAATAAAATCACCTGGAAAATGTGCATCAAATGAGTATTTGCGCCATGGTTTCCTCGGATTCATCAAAGATGAAAGGAGCATATGGGTGCCTAGAGAGAGGGGGGTTGAATAGGTGCTAACCAAATTTTAATTCTTTTCAAATTTAGACTTGACACAAAAGGAAAATTATCTAGATATGCAACTAAGTTAATTTACCTATATGACAAGATACAAGCAACTACAAAAGATACAAGGTATTTGGGGACCTACGGATACGACCCAAAAAGATACAAGCAACTACAAAAGATACTAGGGCTGGCAAAGCTTGATGTGCCTGAGTCCATAGAAAACTGAGGGGGGGGTATTTGATGGAAAATTTGGGCCTACATATTTGGGGACCTACGGATACGACCCAAAAATCAGCCACCTAATGGTGCTTGCAAAACTCGGTGAGGCAGTTCCTCAGAGAAATATGTGGGCCAGATATTTGGGCAAATACCCCCCTGATTCGGAAACTACCACTTTTGGTAACATTTGCTCTTTTAACTTTTTAGGGGGTCAATTCCATAGGGTAAATCTCATAGATTATTCCTACAGTACCTAGCACAAAATTAGATTATCACAAGTGTTGCCGTCAAACACATAAAACTAACAAAGTACCGGGAAATGTTCTTTCAACAAAGCGGGCAACTCGCAAGCCTCTAGGTTTTTTCAATTGGGGCAAAACCTTTGCATCAATCTATTAATTAAGAAATTTTTTGGCAAGTAAATTAGGTTATTACAAAATCCTACTCTCCAGACATCATTTCGCCCGAACATTTCGCACTCGTGATCACCCACAAGCATGCCTCTTTCTTAATCTTATCTAGGAGAACAAATTGTGGTGCATGATTGTTGTGAAAAAGCGTTACGCTCATTCCAAATCTCCCAAGAGATGAGCAAGCTAAGAGAAGTCACTGCTCGGTTTGGAATAGAGTCAATCGTCGTTATTGTCCACTAACTTGATATTGTATGATCCACGCCTTGCCATTGTAGGATTACGGCTCCTATGGCCTAATCAGCTCCTTTCACTTTTACGTGTGTTCTCTTGTAACGCTTTTTTCTTGTTTGCTTTTTTCCTGTTTAATGTACTTCTTTAGATGGCTGTGTGCATCTTAGCTATGCAGATGCCAGGTGTATTGCTTAATTTTTAAGTAATAAAGCGTCCTTTGGACAGAAGGTTGGCTCCCTAACCTCTTCCAACCCGACCCCTAACCTCTCGCCCCCGCACGGCGGCGCCACACCGCACCAGGGCGACCGCCGATGCCTCTTCCTCTCGCCCCCGTGCGCCTTCCTCCCCCTCCGCCGCCGCCCTAGGTGCTGCCAGGCAAAGCATTGGTGGTGTGGCGGCGGTGGAGGATTCTCCTCGGCCGCGGATTGGTGGGCACGGCGGCGGCGGATCGGCCTGGCCTCCTCAGATGCGGCGGTGTGGGGAGGTGGCGGTCATGGTACCGATCTGCAGGCGTCCTACGTCGGTGGTGAGGCGCTACTGAGCTTCTCTTGCATCATGAGGAGTCCTAGGGCAGCAGCCCTAGGCATGGTGGTGGTGACCATCTTCTGAAAGGATCGTATGCCGCACCTAGAGGGGGGGGTGAATAGGTGCTACCCAATTTTTAATTCTTTTTCAATTTAGGCTTGATACAAAGGTAAATTCTCTAGATATGCAACTATGTGAATTTACCTATATGGCAAGGTTAACAACTAAGCAAGATATAGCTACGCAATATATAGAGAGAGAATAGGATAGAGGTAACCGAGAGTGGAGCACGCGATGACACAGAGATGATTCCCGTAGTTCCCTTCCTTTGCAAGAAGGTACATCTACGTTTGAAGGAGTGTGGTTGCTACGAAAGCCAAACCAATAGCCACGAAGGCTTCACTCAGATCTCCGGTGAGCAACGCCACGAAGGCCTATCCCACTTCCACTAAGGGATTTCCTCGAGGCGGAAACCGGGTCTTTACAAGGTTCTTGGGGCACACATCCACAACTTAATTGGAGGCTCCCAAATCTGTAACAACACAACAAATCAACAAGAGTACATCAACAACAACTAGGGATCCAAAGAGGAACACTAGCAAGAGGGCCCTCAATCAAATGAGGGGGAAATGTAAATCGCTTCGGTGAGGATGTAGATCGGTGTCTTCTCCTTCGAATCTCCAAAGATCAAGAGCTTCGGTTGGGGGGGGGGGGAAGGAGATCTTGCAAATCTTGTGTTCTTGAGGTGGCTCTAATGGTGGTGAGGCTTGGCAGATCTTTAGTCAATGATTGAGCAAGGAGCAATGTAGAAGAAGGGGGGTATAAATACCCCCCTCCAAATCCAGCCGTTGGAGGGGGGGGGCGGATATGTAGGATAACGTTGCATAGAAAACAAAAATTTTCCTACCGCGAACACGAAATCCAAGCCAAGATGCAATCTAGAAGATGGTAGCAACGAGGGGATTATCGAGTCTCACCCTTGAAGAGATTCCAAAGCCTACAAGATGAGGCTCTTGTTGCTGCGGTAGATGTTCACTTGCCGCTTGCAAAAGCGCGTAGAAGATCTTGATCACGATCGGTTCCGCCACGAACGGGCAGCACCTCCGTACTCGGTCACACGTTCGGTTGTTGATGAAGACGACGTCCACCTCCCGTTCCAGCGGGCAGCGGAAGTAGTAGCTCCTCTTGAATCCGACAACACGACGGCGTGGTGTCGGTGGCGGTGAGAAGTCCGGAGCTTCGCTAAGCTACGCGGGAGATATGGAGGAGAGGGGGCTAGGGTTTGGGAGGGGTGGCCGGCCACTCTGGGGCGGCCAGCTTGTGGTCTTGGGGTGGCGGCCCCTCCCCTTGGCCCCTCATTATATAGGTGGATCCCCAAGGGTTGGTCTCCAAGTCTTCGAATAAGACCCGAACCAAAAACCTTCCATATGGTGGGAACCTAGCCAAGCTAGGACTCCCACTAGAGGTGGGAGTTCCACCTCCCATATGGGGGGGTTGGGCCCCTGGGGAGTCCACTTGGGACTCCTCCCCCACTAGGGTTGGCCGGCCATGGAGGTGGAGTCCCATGTGGACTCCACCTTCCTTTGGTTTCTTCGGACTTTTCTAGAACCTTCAGAACCTTCCATAGAACCTTCCGCGTCAATTTTATTCACATAAAATGACATCCTATATATGAATCTTATTCTCCGGACCATTCCGAACTCCTCGTGATGTCCGGGATCTCATCCGGGACTCCGAACAAATATTCGAACTCCATTCCATATTCAAGTTCTACCATTTCAACATCCAACTTTAAGTGTGTCACCCTACGGTTCGCGAACTATGTGGACATGGTTGAGTACTCACTCCGACCAATAACCAATAGCGGGATCTGGAGATCCATAATGGCTCCCACAAATTCAACGATGACTTTAGTGATCGAATGAACCATTCACATACGATACCAATTCCCTTTGTCACGCGATATTTTTACTTGTCCGAGGTTTGATCTTCGGTATCACTCTATACCTTGTTCAACCTCGTCTCCTGACAAGTACTCTTTACTCGTACCGTGTTATGTGGTCTCTTATGAACTTATTCATATGCTTGCAAGACATTAGACGACATTCCACCGAGAGGGCCCAGTATATCTATCCGTCATTGGGATGGACAAATCCCACTTGATCCATATGCCTCAACTCATACTTTCCGGATACTTAATCCCACCTTTATAACCACCCATTTACGCAGTGGCGTTTGATGTAATCAAAGTACCTTTCCGGTATAAGTGATTTACATGATCTCATGGTCATAAGGACTAGGTAACTATGTATCGAAAGCTTATAGCAAATAACTTAATGACGAGATCTTATGCTACGCTTAAATGGGTGTGTCCATTACATCATTCATATAATGATATAACCTTGTTATTAATAACATCCAATGTTCATGATTATGAAACTAATCATCCATTAATCAACAAGCTAGTTAAGAGGCATACTAGGGACTCTTTGTTGTTTACATATCACACATGTATCAATGTTTCAGTTAATACAATTATAGCATGGTATATAAACATTTATCATAAACATAAAGATATATAATAACCACTTTTATTATTGCCTCTTGGGCATATCTCCAACAGTCTCCCACTTGCACTAGAGTCAATAATCTAGATTACATTGTAAGGTACCTAACACCCATGGCATTCTGGTGTTGGTCATGCTTTGCCCTAGGGAGAGCTTTAGTCAACGGATCTGCTACATTCAGATCAGGATGTACTTTGCAAATCTTTACTTCTCCATCTTCGATGTACTCGCGAATCGAGTGGTAACGCAGCTTGATATGCCTCTCTTGTGTGACCTTGGCTCTTGTGCATTGGCGATGGCACCCATGTTATCACAATAAATGATTAATGGGTCCAATGCACTAGGAACCACACCGAGCTCTACAATGAACCTCTTCATCCATACCGCTTCGATGAAGCCTCTATGTACTCCGATTCTGTGAAGACTTCGCCACCGTGCACTGCTTCGAGCTTGCCCAGCTTACTGCAAGCACCATTCAATATAAACACGTACCCGGACTGTGACTTAGAGTCATCGGGATCGGTGTTCCAACTTGCATCGGTGTAACTTGTTACAACGAGCTCTTGGTCACCTCCATAACAAAGAAACATATCCTTAGTTCTCTTCAAGTACTTCAGGATATTCTTGACCGCTGTCCAGTGTTCCATTCCTGGATCACTTTGATATCTGCTAGTCAAACTAACAGCATGTGCTATATCCGGTCTAGTACATAGCATGGCATACATGATAGAGCCTACTGCCGAGGCATAGGGGATCCGACTCATCCTTTCTCTTTCTTCTGCCGTAGCCGGACCTTGAGTCTTACTCAAGACCTTGCCTGGTAACATAGGTAAGAATCCTTTCTTACTTTCGTCCATTCTAAACTTCTTTAGAATCTTGTCCAGGTATGTACTCTGTGATAGCCCTATTAGGCGTCTTGATCTATCTCTATAAATCTTGATGCCTAATATATACGATGCTTCACCAAGGTCTTTCATTGAAAAACTATTATTCAAATAACCTTTAACACTGCTTAATAGTTCTATATCATTCCCGATCAATAATATGTCATCTACATATAATATCAGGAATGCTACAGAGCTCCCACTCACTTTCTTGTAAATACAGGCCTCTCCATGACACTGTATAAACCCGAAGTCTTTGATCACCTTATCAAAACGTCGGTTCCAACTTCTTGATGCTTGCTTCAGTCCATAGATTGAACGCTGAAGTTTGCATACTTTCGTCATTTTTAGGATCGACAAAACCTTTGGGTTGTACCATATACAACTCTTCCTCAATGTCTCCATTAAGGAATGCTGTTTTGACATCCATCTGCCAAATCTCATAATCGAAAAATGCAGCTATTGCTAACAAAATCCTCACAGATTTTAGCTTCGCTACAGGTGAGAAAGTCTCATCGTAGTCAACTCCTTGAATTTGTCGGAAACCCTTTGGACAAGTCGAGCTTTATAGACAGTAATATTACCATCAGCATCTGTTTTTCTCTTGAAGATCCATTTATTCTCGACAGCCTTTCGGCTATCGGGTAAGTCTACCAAAGTCCATACTTTGTTATCATACATGGATCCCATTTCGATTTCATGGCTTCTTGCCATTTGTTGGAATCTGGGCTCATCATCGCTTCTTCATACGTCGCAGGGTCCTCATCATTGTTATCTACAATCATGACATTTAGACAAGGATCATACCAATCAGGAGTGGCACGTTCCCTTGTCGATCTGCGAGGTTCAGTAGTTTCCTCGTTCGAAGTTTCATGATCATTATCATTAGCTTCCTCTGTGCCGGTGTAGCGGTACAGGTACAACTTCGGTACTACGCTACTCGATCAACGAGTATAGATTCATCAATCTCATCGAGTTCTACTTTTCTTCCAGTCACTTCTTTAGTGAGAAATTCTTTCTCAAGAAAGGTTCCGTTCTTAGCAACAAAGATTTTGCCTTCGGATCTGTGATAGAAAGTGTACCCTATAGTTTCCTTAGGGTATCCTATGAAGACGCATTTCTCCGCTTTGGGTTCTAGCTTGTCCGGTTGTAACTTCTTTACATAGGCTTCGCAACCCCAAACTTTTAGGAACGACAGCTTAGGATTCTTATTAAACCATAATTCATACGGTGTCGTTTCAATGGATTTTGATGGTGCTCTATTTAAAGTGAATGCGGCTGTCTCTAATGCATAACTCCAAAATGATAACGGCAAATCAGTAAGAGACATCATAGAACGAACCATATCTAAGAGAGTTCGATTACGACGTTCGGACACACCGTTTCGTTGAGGTGTTCCCGGCGGTCAATTGTGAAAGTATTCCGCATTTCTTTAAATGCATGCCAAACTCATAACTCAGATATTCACCTCCGCGATCAGATCGTAGAAATTTGATCTTCTTGTTACGTTGATTTTCTACTTCACTTTGGAATTCCTTAAACTTCTCGAAAGTTTCGGATTTATGTTTCATGAAATAGATATACCCATATCTACTCAGATTATCTGTGAAGGTTAGAACATAACGATAACCACCGCGCGATGCTACGCTCATTGGTCCGCACACATCGGTATGTATGATTTCCAATAAGTCGTAGCTCGCTCCATCATACCAGAAAATGGAGTCTTAGTCATTTTTCCATTAGACATGCTTCGCATCTATCAAGTGACTCAAAGTCAAGTGATTCAAGTAATCCATCGGTATGGAGTTTCTTCATGCGTTTCACTCCAATATGACCAAGACGACAGTGCCACATATAAGTAGAATTATCATTCAATTTAATTCGCTTAGCATCAATGTTATGTATATGTGTATCACTACTATCGAGATCTAACAGAAATAAGCCATTCTTTTCAGGTGCTCGACCATAAAAGATATTATTCATAAAAATAGAACAACCATTATTCTCAGACTTGAATGAATAACCGTCTTGCATTAAACAAGATCCAGATATAATGTTCATGCTCAACGGGTACAAAATAACAATTATTTAGGCTTAAAACTAATCCCGAAGGTAGATGTAGAGGAAGTGTGCGGACAGCGATCACATCGACTTTGGATCCATTTCCAACGCGCATCGTCACTTCATCTTTCAGTAGTCTTCGTTTATTCTTTAGTTCCTGTTGAGTTACAAATATGAGCAAAACCAGTATCAAATACCCAGGTACTAGTACGAGAACCAGTGAGATAAACATCTATAACATGTATATCGGATATACCTTCTTTCTTCTTCTTGACAAGGCCGCTCTTCAGATCCGCCAAATACTTGGAGCAATTACGCTTCCGGTGTCCCTTCTCCTTGCAAATAGCACTCGCATCGGGCTTAGGGCCGTTCTTAGGTTTCATAGGAGGTGTGGCAGCTTTCTTGCCACCCTTCTTGAATTTTCCCTTAGACTTGCCCTGTTTCTTGAAACGGTGGTCTTGTTGACCATCAACACTTGGTGCTCTTTCTTGATCTCAATCTCAGCAGCTTTAGCAAAGAGTTCAGGTAACTCTTTGTTCATGTTCTGCATATTGTAGTTCATCACAAAGTTCTTGTAACTAGGTGGCAGTGATTGAAGGATACGATTAATCCCCAGTCTGTTAGGAATAACTATTTCCAAGTCACTGAGTTTCTTCGCATGCCCGGTCATGGCGAGCATGTGCTTACTAAGGAGCTACCTTCTTCCATCATGCAACTGAAAAATTGTTTCGATGCTTCATAGCATTCCACGGCCGCATGAGTTTCAAAAATAGTCTTCAACTCTTTTATCAACTCATGAGGATCGTGGTGCTCAAAACGTTTTTGAAGATCGGATTCAACTGCATAGGATGGCACTTGAGAGTACCGAGTTTTCCAAGTCGCGTAAACATTCTTTACTTCATCGGTTTCAGTTTCTGCAGGAGGGTCACCTAGCGGTGCATCAAGCACATATTGCAGATTTCCGCCAGAGAGGAAGATCCTCACATGACGGACCAGTCGGTGAAGTTGCTACCGTTGCTCTTAAGCTTTTCTTTCTCTAGGAACTGGTTAAAATTGATTGGGGACGCCATATCTACAACATATATTTGCAATAGTTTAGACTAAGTTTATGACAAATTGAGTTCAAATTTTAATTCAACATAATTAAAAATCTAGGTGAACTCCCACTCAAAACAATATCCCTCGCATTGTCTTAGTGATCACACGAACCAAATCCACCACACCTAAGCCCGATCATCACGAGACAAGGTGTGATTTCAATGGCGAACACTCAAAGTGTTCATCATATCATCCATATGATTCATGCTCTACCTTTCGGTATCACGTGTTCCGAGACCATGTCTGTACATGCTAGGCTCGTCAAGGCCACCTTAGTATCCGCATGTGCAAAACTTGCACCCGTTGTATGCACTTGTTGATTCTATCACACCCGATCATCACGAGATGCTTTGAAACGACAAGTCTTGGCAACGGTGCTACTAAGGATGAACACTTTATTATCTTGAGATTTTAGTGAGGGATCATCTTATAATGCTACCGTCGCGATCTAAGCAAAATAAGATGCATAAAAGGATTAACATCACATGCAGTTCATATGTGATATGATATGGCCCTTTTGTCTTTGCGCCTTTGATCTTCATCTCCAAAGCACGGACATGATCTCCATCATCTTCGGGCATGATCTCCATCATCGTCGGCGTAGCGTCAAGGTCAATGGCGCCGTCTTCATGATTGTTCTCCATGTAGCAACTATTACAACTACTTTGAAATATTACTCAACATGAAATTTAAAGACAACCATAAGGCTCCTGCCGGTTGCCACAATACAATAATGATCATCTCATACATATTCATCATCATATCATGGCCATATCACATCACCAAACCCTGCAAAAACAAGTTAGACGTCTCTAATTTGGTTTGCATATTTTACGTGGTTTAGGGTTTTCGAGAGAGATCTAATCTACCTACGAACATGAACCACAACGTTGATACTAATGTTGTCAATAGAAGAGTAAATTGAATCTTCACTATAGTAGGAGAGACAGACACCCGCAAAGCCTCTTATGCAATACAAGTTGCATGTCGAACGAGGAACAAGTCTCATGAACGCGGTCATGTAAAGTTAGTCCGAGCCGCTTCATCCCACTATGCCACAAAGATGCAAAGTACTCAAACTAAAGATAACAAGAGCATCAACGCCCACAAACCATTGTGTTCTACTCGTGCAACCATCTATGCATAGACACGGCTCGATACCACTGTAGGATAACGTTGCATAGAAAACAAAAATTTTCCTACCGCGAACACGAAATCCAAGCCAAGATGCAATCTAGAAGATGGTAGCAACGAGGGGATTATCGAGTCTCACCCTTGAAGAGATTCCAAAGCCTACAAGATGAGGCTCTTGTTGCTGCGGTAGATGTTCACTTGCCGCTTGCAAAAGCGCGTAGAAGATCTTGATCACGATCGGTTCCGGCGCCACGAACGGGCACCTCCGTACTCGGTCACACGTTCGGTTGTTGATGAAGACGACGTCCACCTCCCGTTCCAGCGGGCAGCGGAAGTAGTAGCTCCTCTTGAATCCGACAGCACGACGGCGTGGTGTCGGTGGCGGTGGAGAAGTCCGGCGGAGCTTCGCTAAGCTACGCGGGAGGATGGAGGAGGGGGCGGCTAGGGTTTGGGAGGGGTGGCCGGCCACTCTAGGGGGCGGCCAGCTTGTGGTCTTGGGGTGGCCGGCCCCCTCCCCTTGGCCCCTCATTATATAGGTGGATCCCCAAGGGTTGGTCTCCAAGTCTTCGAATAAGACCCGAACCAAAAACCTTCCATATGGTGGGGAAACCTAGCCAAGCTAGGACTCCCACTAGAGGTGGGAGTTCCACCTCCCATATGGGGGGGTGGCCCCCTAAGGGAGTCCACTTGGGACTCCTCCCCCACTAGGGTTGGCCGGCCATGGAGGTGGAGTCCCATGTGGACTCCACCTTCCTTGGTGGTTTCTTCGGACTTTTCTAGAACCTTCTAGAACCTTCCATAGAACCTTCCGCGTCAATTTTATTCACATAAAATGACATCCTATATATGAATCTTATTCTCCGGACCATTCCGAACTCCTCGTGATGTCCGGGATCTCATCCGGACTCCGAACAAATATTCGAACTCCATTCCATATTCAAGTTCTACCATTTCAACATCCAACTTTAAGTGTGTCACCCTACGGTTCGCGAACTATGTGGACATGGTTGAGTACTCACTCCGACCAATAACCAATAGCGGGATCTGGAGATCCATAATGGCTCCCACATATTCAACGATGACTTTAGTGATCGAATGAACCATTCACATACGATACCAATTCCCTTTGTCACGCGATATTTTTACGAGGTTTGATCTTCGGTATCACTCTATACCTTGTTCAACCTCGTCTCCGACAAGTACTCTTTACTCGTACCGTGTTATGTGGTCTCTTATGAACTTATTCATATGCTTGCAAGACATTAGACGACATTCCATCGAGAGGGCCCAGAGTATATCTATCCGTCATTGGGATGGACAAATCCCACTGTTGATCCATATGCCTCAACTCATACTTTCCGGATACTTAATCCCACCTTTATAACCACCCATTTACGCAGTGGCGTTTGATGTAATCAAAGTACCTTTCGGTATAAGTGATTTACATGATCTCATGGTCATAAGGACTAGGTAACTATGTATCGAAAGCTTATAGCAAATAACTTAATGACGAGATCTTATGCTACGCTTAAATGGGTGTGTCCATTACATCATTCATATAATGATATAACCTTGTTATTAATAACATCCAATGTTCATGATTATGAAACTAATCATCCATTAATCAACAAGCTAGTTAAGAGGCATACTAGGGACTCTTTGTTGTTTACATATCACACATGTATCAATGTTTCGTTAATACAATTATAGCATGGTATATAAACATTTATCATAAACATAAAGATATATAATAACCACTTTTATTATTGCCTCTTGGGCATATCTCCAACAGGATAATCCGGCCTAAGTTGGGGCCGGATAATCCGCCCCCCACCAAAAATCCGGCCCTGGGAAAAATCCGGCCAAAAGTCCGGTCAAATGTCCGGCCCAGGGCCACTTTGCTTCTCCTTAGCCATTTTTGAGGGGGCCGGATATTTCCAAAAAGTCCGGCCCCGATTATCCGGCCTAGGGAAAAACTGGGCAAATATCCGGCCAAAAATCCGGCCCCTGTCCAGAGCCACTTTGCCTTAGGTCCTTAGTCGATTTTGGGATCCGGCCTGGTGATTCTGTTCAGCTTCTTTTTGACGCGTCTTATCACATCCGTCACACATATACATGTACCTATATAATTCCTTTACCACTTCATCAAACATTAGTGTATCACATACATTGACATCAAACACACAAAACAAATTATGAGAGATGTTCTTTCAATCTCCCCCTTTTTGGTGTTTGATGACAATATACGGATTTGCAAGAGAATCAGTATAGAGATCAAGCATGTTGGCAAGACATAGAGGCACTCCCCCTACATGTGTGCATACAAGTAGTTTGCATTTGAATACAAATACACAACACATAGGTGCGAGGTGCCTCAACACAAGAGGTATCCAACATGACCTCTAACAAGAGACATAGACATATATGAAGTTGAGATAAGGTGATAGAAATCATACCCATGGAGATATATAATACGGAGATATAGCATCACACACAATATAATAACCTTGATCTCAACAAATAGAAATCCGAAAGCCTTAACAATGTCTCACACCACGTAGCACATAGTCTTAAACGGAACAAACCAAACCAAATTGTTCAAATAAGAGGAACACAAGCAATAAAAGAATGATAAATGCATATGCTTGTGCCCAAACCATGCAAATCCCCGAGAGACATCCTAATAGAACACTTCCCCCCCTTTGGCATCGAGACGCCAAAAAGGGGAAAAGCACGATGCTACTCGCCCCATGGAGATCACTCGGAGCCATCTTCGTCCTCGGACTGGTACTCCTCTTCTTCTTCTTCATCTTCAGTGTCAGGGGCAGGAGGAGAGCTGTGAGTGTAGTTGGCCCTCTGAATGCAGTCCTCAAGATCATTCCACGGAACCTGTGAAGAGTGCCACCCACTGTAACCTGGGTGAACTGGAGGCTGAGGTGGAGGACCTTGCTCACCACTGAGCTTATGAAGAATTACCGCCTGAGTATGCTGAATCTCAGAACGCTCACGGCTGGCAGCATAGTTCTCCTTATGTATCTCAATATTCATGCACAGAATGCGACGCTGAAACCAACTGAGCTTCTTTACTTGCTTCTTCATGGCAGGAAGATCAGCATGGCGAGCAGGGGCAAAACCACTAGAGCGAGCATCTCCCATAAAGGAGTCATGAGTAGGTGCAGAATGGGGAACTGGCTTCTTCTTGTAAGCCTTCTTGACAGTGTGCTTCACCAGTGGGAACCGACTCAAGTCTTCAGCCACAGACACTGAGTTGTTGATGAGGAGCTGGATATAAGGTGCATATGGAATGGAGGTCCGGGAGACCACGTCATCATGAATCTCATTAAAAATGAAGTCCATGACATCAAGAGAGAGGTCATGTTCCTCATTAGCATCACGAGCACACCTAAGACTGAGGTGCATAAGATCCACAAGAGCTCCACGGAGTGCATCATTGATTCCACCACTTGGAGAAATGGTGGCTCGAAGAAAACGGAGCACCTGACTGTAGATGGAAAACAGCCCCTTGGTAGAACCAACCACTCCAGATGAGTCATAGAGATCAAACAGCACATTCTTATTTATCTTCTGAGGACCATGGAGGCGAATGCCTCCTTCAGCAGGAAGTCCAAGAATAGAGGCAAACCGGCGCAAGGTTGCCTCACACTGGGTGGAGCCAGACATCCATACCAAAGAGTGCTCAGCATCATTCTTGAAGGACACAGAAGCAAAGAATTGCTTAACCATCTGGACTGTAGTCGCACTGAATCTTCATCAGATTTTGCAAATCCATCCTACCAGTCACCCAGATGGCATCCTCAAAATGATTATTGTCAGCCAGAACATCCACATTGATTGCTTGCATGGGTCGCAGTTTCCTCATGGGCTCATATATATCCTTGTAGATGAACTCCTGCTCTAGGCACCAGAAGCGTCTGCCCTCTATCTCTTCATCCCTCTCAAGATCTTCATACCAGTTCTTCATCCGGATTGCTGCATAAGAGACAGAGTCCATTGTCTTGTAGTTTTGCCTAGTTTCCTTGTTCTTCCGCCTTGAAGTGGTGGACTTGCGAGGAGCTTCCTGTTCAAATTCATCACTTGACCGGATGTGCCTTGGGCGTCTCCGAGTACCCCGAGAAACACTACCTGTGAGAAGCAAAGATGGATAGCAAAGAGAAGATAATGCTCATAAGTCATGTATGATACAGTAATGTACTCGAGAAACATGCTATAAGTTGGTACAAGTCTAAACATGATAGATTGAATCAATACTGCAGCAGCGATGAAGCTCCAGGCCGGATAATCCGGCCAGCGTGGGGGCCGGATAATCCGGCCCTGCGGATTTGAAGAAATCGCAATCAAAAACATGTCTACGACCAGATCGGCCTTACATCATGCAAGAGGAGTATACTACACACAATTTGGAACAACTAGACACCATCTCCACCAAGAAAATAGCACATATAAATCACAACACCTAGGGTTAGGGATTGTGAGTCATACCCGAATCCATTGGGAAAACCGCTTGGAGGAGATGATAGCTAGGGAGGAGAGGCACCCGATCCACCCAAAAACTCCGAGAGGGAGCGGACGGCGACTCCGGAGGAGGAGCTCCGGCGGCTATGGAGGAGAGAGAGGGCGCGTGGGGGGAACTGGTTGCTGTGGCAACTGTCCGCCCGCGGCCTCTCTAAGTCCTCGCAACCAGCCCAGGCGGATAATCCGGCCCAAAGTAAGGGCGGATAATCCGGTCGGGCCGGATTTTCCGGGTTGCCAAGAGACCGGATTATCCGGTTTTCTGGAAAATTCCAGAACACCGGAAATCCTGCCTATCTTTTGTTGATTATTTGCATAAACCCATATGTGATGCAATAATATATCACGTCACATATAAGAAGCAAATTTACCAATAAGATGGGGAACCTAGACCATCCGACCGAAACACCTCAAACTCCAAGTTTTTACCAAAACATGACATATGAGCAAGATGGAAATGGCTTATAGATGAGTGAAGGCTTAGGTTTAGATAGCCCAAACTGATAATGGTACATGATCACTCAAGTTTGCAAGATATGAGCAAATAAGGCCAAACTAGAGTGATTTCCCATAAGAACAAGGAGTTGCCAAATAAAAAAACAATAAGATCCAAATAACTCCAACTCTTCACAAAGAAGAGTGTGGTGGCCTAGGCCACCATATATGAGTGTTATAGCATGGCACCGCGAAGATATATCTTGGGTCCAAACCACTACTCATCATTGAAGCTCACATATCAACACATGATATAAAGAGAATGATTTCTTAATGTTGGCATTATGGGGGGAGGGATAGCTCAATAGTTTAAACCGCACTCCCCTATTTCCATGCCCACATCTAAACCAAATAAAGTTTTGAGACAAAGGTGTGTTTGCAAGATGGTCAAGCTATACTCCTTGAATCAATGATGTTTAGCTCATTCCTCAAATAGCAAAACCTTGCTTCATCAAGAGGCTTCGTGAATATATCGGCAAGTTGGTCTTTGGTAGGAACATAGATAAGCTCAATATCACCACGGGCAACATGATCCCTAATGAAATGATTCCGGATCTCAATATGCTTCGTTCTTGAATGTTGCACCGGATTATAGGCAATCTTGATGGCACTTTCATTGTCACATAATAGAGGCACTTTGTCACAAATGACACCGTATTCCTTTAAAGTTTGCCTCATCCATAACAATTGAGTGCATCCACTTGCGGCGGCAACATATTCGGCTTCGGCGGTGGAGAGAGATATACAATTTTGCTTCTTAGAAGACCAACACACCAAGGACCTCCCAAGGAATTGGCAAGCCCCGGAAGTTGATTTCCTATCATCCTTGTCTCCCGCCCAATCCGCATCGGTGTATCCATTGAGAATAAAACTTGAGCCTTTAGGGTACCAAATACCATATCTATGGGTATCAACCAAATACCGAAAGATTCTTTTGAGAGCCATCATGTGGCTCTCCTTAGGAGAAGCTTGATACCTTGCACACACACCAACGCTCAACACTATGTCCGGTCTAGATGTACAAAGGTAAAGCAAGGATCCAATCATGGAGCGATATAACTTTTGATCCACCTCTTTACCATTGGGATCAAGTGCAAGATGACATTTGGTAACCATAGGAGTGGCTACACCCTTCAACTCGGTCATCTTGAACCTCTTGAGCATGTCTTGGAGATATTTTGCTTGATTGATGAAGGTTCCTTCCCTCAATTGCTTGATCTCAAAACCAAGGAAGAAATTCATCTCTCCCATCATAGACATCTCAAACCTATTGGTCATAAGCTTTGAGAATTCATCATTGAAAGCTTTGTTAGTAGAGCCAAAGATAATATCATCAACATATAATTGGCAAACGAAAAGCTCCCCATTGACCCTCTTAGTAAAAAGAGTGGGATCGATTAGCCCAACATCAAACCCACGGTCTACCAACAATTCCTTAAGGTGCTCATACCAAGCTCTAGGAGCTTGTTTGAGACCATAAAGTGCTTTATCAAGCTTGTAGACATGGTTAGGAAAGTTGAGATCCTCGAACCCCGGGGGTTGCTTAACATAAACCTCTTCATGCAAAGGACCGTTAAGAAATGCACTTTTCACATCCATTTGTTGTAACTTAAAGTTATGATGCGATGCATAAGCAAGAAGGATACGGATGGACTCAAGACGAGCAACGGGAGCATAAGTCTCTCCAAAGTCATTTCCTTCAACTTGAGAGAAACCTTGAGCCACCAATCTTGCCTTGTTCCTCACAACATTTCCAAACTCATCTTGCTTGTTCTTGAAAATCCATTTAGTGCCTATAACATTGCGGCACCCCTTTGGCTTCTCTACTAAGGTCCACACTTTGTTGCGCTTGAAGTTGTTGAGTTCCTCGTGCATAGCTTCCAACCAATCCGAATCTTCAAGGGCTTCAAATACTTTCTTGGGTTCCACTAAGGAGATATATGCATGATGATTTCTAAAGTTAGCCAATTGCCTTTTTGTGGAAACCTTCGCCCTTATATCACCAAGAACCTTGTCATGTGTGTGTTCCCGAATTTCAAGGTTCCTTTCTCTTCTTGCTAGACGACGGGCCTCGATCTCCTCCTTGGTTCTTCTTGGCCTTGGAGGTATCACTTGATCAACTTGATCATTTGTGTCCCCGTCTTGACCTTCAACTCGAGCTTCCTCAATATCTTGAGAGAGCTCAACTTCATGTGCTTGATCTTGGACATTTTGAGGTGAATGACACAAATTGAGTGAATCCTCATTGGAGTCATCATGAACGCTTGGTTGATCTTGTCCTTGATCTTGCACAGGAGAGGGAGGGTCTTGTTCTTGTTCTTGGGTTAGTGCATCATTAGCTTCACTAGATGGGGTTTGTTGGTGTTGAGAAGATGAGGGCTCCACCGTGGTAGAGCATAGTTCTTCCCGAGACGCCACACCGTGTCCCTCAATGGGGCAGAAGAATCCCACACCCATTCTTACTATGGAATCTTAGGGTATTTCATCACCTGCACAAACATCAACTTGCCCCACTTGGGAGCCATCATTTTCTTCGAACGTCACACTACAAGATTCGATGATAATCCCGGAGGATACATCAAAGACTCTATAAGTGTGAGATTCGGCACCTAACCAACAAATATACCCTCCAAAGATTTAGGAGCAAATTTAGATAAACGAACTCCTTTGATTTTGTAGAAACACTTACACCCGAACACCTTGAAGTATGAGATGTTAGGCTTGTTCCCGGTGAGTATTTCATATGGAGTCTTGTTCAAGCCCTTGCGGAGATAGAGCCGGTTTGAAGAGTGGCAAGCGGTGGAGATGGCTTCGGCTCAAAAGTTATAGCGGGATTTATACTCCGCCATCATAGATCTTGCCATATCCATAAGAGTCCGGTTCTTCCTCTCCGCAACACCATTTTGTTGAGGGGTGTAAGCAGCGGAATATTGATGACGAATCCCCTCATCACTAAGAAAATCATTGAGTGTATAGTTCTTGAACTCGGAGCCGTTGTCACTTCTTATTGCCATAATGAGGAGGTTGTGTTGGCGTTGCACCTCGGTAGCAAAGTCAATGAAGATTTGTTGAGTCTCATCTTTCCTTTTGAGAAAGTAGACCCAAGTGTATCTTGAGTAGTCATCAACAATCACCAAGCAATGTTTCTTTGCACCAAGACTTGCATGAGTGGTAGGACCAAAGAGATCCACATGAAGGAGCTCCAAGATCCTCTTGGAAGAGATAATAGTCTTGCTTGGATGCGGAGAGTCATGCATTTTGCCTTCAACACAAGCCCTACAAACACGATCTTTGGCAAAAGACACATTTTCCATTAGTCCCACAATATGGTTCCCCTTGTGAAGACTTTGCAAAGTTCTCATGTTGACATGGGCTAGGCGGCGATGCCACAACCAACCCACATCCGCCTTTCCGAATAGGCACATCGCACTTGTCGTGGTGGTCCCCGAAAAGTCCACCACATACAAGTTGTGTTCGCGATACCCAACGAATGCGACTTTCAGAGTCTTGCTCCACAAGAGGACCACAATATCATTATCAATAAACACGGCGAAACCCATCTTGCCAAGGGCGGAAACGGAAAGCAAATTGTAACCAAGGGTTTTGACAAGCATAACATCCACAAGAGTAATGTTGTGAGCAACCATAACCTTTCCAAAACCCAATACCTCGGATGTAGAGTTATCGCCAAAGGAGACGGTGATGTGATTTATGTTGGGTCTCAACTCCTTTACGAGGTTCTTGCCGCCGGTCATATGACTTGTACATCCACTATCAAGTACCCATTTTGACCCTCCGGCGGCATAGTCCTACATGAGATCAATTCTTGGATTTAGGTACCCATTTCTAAATGGGTCCTCTTTTGTTAGCAACAAGGGTCTTTGGGACCCAAATAGACCAAGCAATATAACCATCATAAGGACCAACATATTTTGCATAGACATCACCATAATAATCTTTAAATAAAACATAGTGAGGGTTAGCAATTCCCGCATTATCATCATTAATGGTGTTGGCCTTGGGGGCTACATCATTGGTGATAACCTTCTTTTGAGCGGGCTTGGTTTTCTTCTTGTTGGCCTTCTTTGCCTTTGCACCATAACCAAGGCCCTCCTTCCCATTGTTTGACCTTTGCTTACTCAAAAGATCATCTAAGGAAAGTTTACTTTGGGGAGAGGAGGCCTTAGCAAGTTCATCCTTAAACCTAGAATTTTCCTCAATAATATTTGCATGATCACAAGAAGGAGTAGAGGTACTAGGTATGTCATATGAAGCAAGCCTAATTTGAAGTTGCTCATAAGACTCGGAGAGGAGAGTGAATTCACTCTTCAAGGCTTTGTGAGCCTTGTCTAGTTCATCTAGATCCTTCACAAGTTTCTCATGATCAACACCAAATTTGGCCTTTTCCTTGATAAGCACTTTAGTATTAGCTCTAGCAAGATCTCTAGCTTTAGTGAGCTTATTAATTTCATCTTGAGGATCTTCAAGATTTTCTAGCTTCTCTTCAAGAGAAGCTATAGTTTCTTGTCCTTCCTCAAGGGCATTTTTAAGAGCATAAATTTCAAGAGAGTCTTCTCTTTTTATTTGACATTTTTTCTCAAGAGTATCTTCTAGTTGAGCTAGACGAACCATGAGACTAGAAACATGCTTTTTAGTGTCACCTTTCAAGTTAAGAATGAATTCATCAAAGTCAAGCATTTCTTGTTTCATCTTTAGACTAGCATGATCAACCCCTAGGTCATTAGATATGATAGGCATAGAGGGGTTGGGGGATGATACCTCGGAAGATTTAGCCAGGAGGCAACTTTCTTCCTTCAAGTGAATGTCTTCATTGGAGAATTCATTTGGTGATGAAGAGTTGGTGGAGAGAGAAGCAAGGGCAACCAATCCATTTGAAGTTTCATCTTCTTCATCATCACCGGAGGTATATTCTTCTTGAGTTGATAGCACAATAGATGTGTCCAAAGAGGACCTAGCCATGAAGCAATGTGCATTCTTGATGTGGGGGTTCTCATTGGGGGATTCAAAGAGAGATGAAGAGGGAATATTGGTGGTGGCAATGGAGGCCACTTCCTTTGAGGTTTCTTCTTCATCACTACAACTCTCAATTTCATCGGAGGAATATTCTTCCTTGGTCATGAGTACAATCCTTGAGGGCCTCTTGTCCTTCTTACCCTTGTTGTAGAACTTCTTGTTGGGGGCCTTTGAATCTTTGCCCTTTGAATCTTTGCTCTTGTCCTTGGGAATGAGCCTTCCGCCATTAACTTCCCTATGCTCATACGGGCATTGGGCGATGAAATGTCGCTTGTCACCACAATTGTAGCAAGATCTTGTTTTTGGGCCCGAGCCCTTGAATCCGCTTGAGTTGTTTCTCTTGATGTTGTCTTCCTTGGCCTTGGATGGATCAACCCAAAAGGTTTTTGCATGGAATTCCATGTGGTCATTATAGTGGAATTCCGAATCATCCGGATATGACATACTCCAAGATGTCCTATATGGTTCTTGAGGGTTCTCTTCTTCCACGGAATTGCACACCAAGGCAAGGTTGGATCCTCTTGTCATTCCAAGAGCACGGTTGCGAGCATCAAGAGAGTTTTGCTCAAGAACCTTGAGGGCTTGCATCTCGTGGACGGGTTGTTGAGATGTGAGAGAGGGAAAGCATTCTCTCCCGACAAGAGTCTTGACATCAATGGGCTCAAACGGCATCATGCAATCGATGTACTTATCCTTGATCCAAGAGTCATTGATGTGGGTGGCACCCACATTCCGGAAAGAATCGGCAACGGTGAGAAGTCTTCCATACATGGCTTCATGATCTTCATCCAGTAGCCTTCCGAAGAGCATTATACTTGTTCCTTCTCATGCTATCACTTCCAATGCAACTAGCGGCCAAACCATCCCAAGCTTCCTTGGCGGTGGTGAAATTCCGAACACGAGACAAATCCTTTGTCCCCACACTAGTTTGGATCATGTGCAAGGCGGTGTTGTTGAGTTGACTATCAACCGCTTCTCTTCTAGTGAACTTGTCGGGGTTGTAGGGCTTGAAGCCTTCCACGATGATTCTCCAAAGTTCATTGGAGGCACTGCGAACATGAGAGCTAAACTCAAATTGCCAAGTATCGAAATCATTAACGGAAAACTTAGGTGGGTCACCCCGAATGTTTATATGAGGGTGGGGAACCGGTATATCGGGAGATAGGAAAGGCGGAGCCACTCGATTGTAGCTCTCACCTCCACTAGTTCCCCTAGGAGATGCAATGGGAGATTTAGTAGTGGTTAAGTTATCACCATTCAAGGGTTTGGTAGATGAGGGTAATGCCGAAGCATCTCCCTCTTCTAACTCACCCTTGTCCCTAACCTCTATGGTGGGAGCCATGGGAGGGACCGGAGTCAAAAGCTCGGAAATCATTTTTCTCATGCTTTCCATTTGAGCTTCCATGGAGGACCTCAACGAATTGAAATCATCCATGGTGACCACCTTAGCGGCCCCTTCCGTAGGTTCTTCGTCCGGAATACTCTTAGGCGGTTAAGCCTGAAATAAGAGTCGAGGCTCTGATGCCAATTGAAAGGATCGTATGCCGCACCTAGAGGGGGGGTGAATAGGTGCTACCCAATTTTTAGTTCTTTCTCAATTTAGGCTTGATACAAAGGTAAATTCTCTAGATATGGAACTATGTGAATTTACCTATATGGCAAGGTTAACAACTAAGCAAGATATAGCTACGCAATATATAGAGAGAGAATAGGATAGAGATAACCGAGAGTGGAGCACGCGATGACACGGAGATGATTCCCGTAGTTCCCTTCCTTTGCAAGAAGGTGCGTCTACGTTTGGAGGAGTGTGGTTGCTACGAAAGCCAAACCAACAGCCACGAAGGCTTCACTCAGATCTCCGGTGAGCAACGCCACGAAGGCCTAGCCCACTTCCACTAAGGGATTTCCTCGAGGCGGAAACCGGGCCTTTACAAGGTTCTTGGGGCACACATCCACAACTGAATTGGAGGCTCCCAAATCTGTAACAACACAACAAATCAACAAGAGTACATCAACAACAACAACTAGGGATCCAAAGAGGAACACTAGCAAGAGGGCCCTCAATCAAATGAGGGGGAAATGTAAATCGCTTCGGTGAGGATGTAGATCGGTGTCTTCTCCTTCGAATCTCCAAAGATCAAGAGCTTCGGTTGGGGGAGGAAGGAAATCTTGCAAATATTGTGTTCTTGAGGTGGCTCTAATGGTGGTGAGGCTTGGCAGATCTTTAGTCAATGATTGAGCAAGGAGAAAGGTAGAAGAAGGGGGGTATAAATACCCCCCTCCAAAGTCCAGCCGTTGGAGTTTCCGGGGGGCCGGATAATCCGGCCTAAGTTGGGGCCGGATAATCCGCCCCCCACCAAAAATCCGGCCCTGGGAAAAATCCGGCCAAAAGTCCGGTCAAATGTCCGCATGTCCAGGGCCACTTTGCTTCAGGTCCTTAGCCATTTTTGAGGGGGCCGGATATTTCCAAAAAGTCCGGCCCCGATTATCCGGCCTAGGGAAAAACTGGGCAAATATCCGGCCAAAAATCCGGCCCCTGTCCAGAGCCACTTTGCCTCAGGTCCTTAGTCGATTTTGGGGAATATCTGGCCTGGTGATTCCGTTCAGCTTCTTTTTGACGCGTCTTATCACATCCGTCACACATATACATGTACCTATATAATTCTTGTACCACTTCATCAAACATTAGTGTATCACATACATTGACATCAAACACACAAAACAAATTATGAGAGATGTTCTTTCATCTTCTCCATCAAAGGTGGCCGGCCGGACTGGGGATTGGTGTGGCGATCTCCTGATCTCACATCTAGTCCTAGCAGCGAGTTGGGGATGCGCGGCTGCCGGTGAAAACCGTGATCCGACCTTGGTCGTGGCGGGCGATGGCGACGTCACGCATCGTAACGTTCTCGAAGGCATCGTCGTCGCAGTCTGCGGCTACTCACTCGTGCTGCTCCGGGGGAAACCCTAGATCCAGGTCTCCCGGATCAGATGATGTGGTGCTTCCTGCGTCGTTCTACCTCTTGGGGCATCATTTTTGGAGCAGCGGCTGGATGGAGGTGGATCTTGGTGGAGTGGTGTTCATCTACCACGTTGACGTCGATGATTCTCGGTGGCGTGGAGCTGCAGGGTATCGAAGACGGGCACGGACTGCTGGACGTGTGCAGGATGGTGGAGCTGTCTGGCGTCATGGTGACATCGACGGCAGGTCTGGCAAGGTCAATGTGGTGATCCCTCTTGAAGATGGGCACGAGGAAGACGACGGTGCGATTTCCGTGGCGTGTGTACTGGCGCGCGCTCAGAGTCGGTTGACTGATTGTGCTTCTCACCCGCCAATGGGCAGCTTGGGAAGGCATTCAGTTGTAGATGATGTGCGTTGGTGTATTGTCAGGGTAATGGCCTTGTTCGTGGTCACCCACTTCATTGCTCTTGTAGGCATAGCTAGTTGTCGCTGGAAATGTGGCTTCGAGTTGATCTTTGTATCTCCCTTGTAAGACTTTGTGAATAATTTAATAAAGAAAAGCTGTGCATTCTTTGGATGTTAAGGCTGAGGCGATGCTCCCATTTCGAAGAAAAATAAAGCGTCCTTTATCGAAAGAGTGAATTTCACTTTCTACCCTGTGACACATATTATCCCATTTAGTGCAACTTTCACAAAAATATCACATCTAGGAGTCTTTAAACATGGTTTTACTCTAATTTAGCATTTTGTTTGTTTTTATTAGATAGGACCGGCGTATGTCGTCGATGTGGTGCGACAAAATGTGTAAATATCGGAGGCTATCATCTATGATTATGTCCAGACTTTTCTTATCCAATTGTTCCATTCCTCGTCCCCGTATTGATATTTTTAAAAGTCGGTAATCACCTCACACCTTGCCCAATAAATACGCACCATAAATTAAGGGTCCAAATGTTCTAAAATACCTAATCTATTTTTTATTCAACGAGGTAATTAGTGTCAGGGATGCATAACTACGGGTAAAACTGGAATTCATTCTTATCGAAAAGAAAATCAACGCCGCCTATCGATGCAGACATTATGAAGGGCGCGGAGGTGGTCGTGAAAACTTTTTTCGCGGTCGCGGCATGGCAATGACAACCAATTGGCACAGAACTACTACAACGGTGCCTGCAACAATCAGAATGGAGGCGCCGACTGCAACTACAACAATGGTCGTCCTCAAGTTCGTTGCCAACTCTACGGCAAGAATAGGCATGTCTTGAACTTGTTATTTTACCTTAAGCACATTTCATCAGAAGAAACACAATAAAGAGTAATGCCAAGCGTGGAATCTTATACTCTAGAAGTTTCAATAAATATATACTGTAACCTAATATAGTAAACACCGCTATTAATACAAACTTTTAGGGAATATAGTAGAGACCTTTACCAAAATACATATACAGTTTATAATTATACAAATCCAAGAAATATTTTTTGTTATAAAATACAATTAACGTTTAACATATATAAGACAAGTTTATTTAAAGATGTATACTAGAATTGTATAAGAAAAAACATTACAGTTAACAAAGATGCGTAGATGTCCTCTGTTTTATCTTATTTGTATAAGAAAGAACATTACAACAAATCTATAACAACATTTATGTGTTTTTAATTATGGAAAATAGAAAACAATACTCGCTAAAAGTACAAAATGCAATGTTTTTCTTTCAGAATGTATAAAAGTTTAGTACATAAATAATATAATTTTTCTAATTCATTGTTGTGCCCGTTTTGCTTGGTTTGCAGCATCCAGCTCTAGCCAGCCACAGGTCATTCCAGATATTAATAGTACTCTCATCACCAAAAGCTAATTCTCGCAATGTACCGAATATATATCGTTTGTATGCAGAATAGTCGGAACGCCTAGTATGAAATGTTAATTCGGTTAGGTAGTGACAGCCGAAACCCGGGAAAACACCGTAGTTGCACAGTTATGTCGTAGAGTTAGAAATAGGATTCTAGACTCTAATTCAACAATAGTTTCTTATCGGTTTTATTTGTATCTTTCATAATTCCAACAATTCATTGGTACATCACCTTTTCTCACATGTCTCTAATTTTTGTTTCTTTCTTGCCACCTACCTATGTACAATCTTGTTGATTTAACCCTGAATTCACACAACACACTGTCTGTTTAGTGAACCTAAGGAAGCTAACTTTTCTTTGGATGAGACCAAAATAGATGACATTCCATAGGTTTCTGTGTAGGAGAATAATCTACTTACTTCTCCTTACTTTGAGGAGGAAGTAAGAAATGTTGTTTTCCTCGTGGAACATAACAAGGCCCCTCGTCTAGATAGCTTTCCGATAGAGTTCTCGGGAACTTCTGGGAGGACCTTCTAGAATTATTCAACTTTGTTCACAACAGAAAAGTAGAATCCGCCTGAATTTTGGCGATATAATATTATTACCTAAGATTAATGGAGTAGAAAGGATTCAACAGTACTATCCTATCTATCTCCTTAATGTTATTTTTAAACTGTGGAAGATCAGGCTAACCACAGTGGCGGATCATGTGGTTTGTCCTTCTTAAACTCCCTCTATGCAAGGTCGTAACGTCCTTGACGGAGTGGTTATCCTTTATGAAAAAGTGCACGAACTACATATGAAAAAGTAGAATGGGGAATTTTAAAGATTGATTTTGAGAAATTTTATGACAAAGTAAAGTGATATTTGCCTAAGCAGAGAATGAAAGTCTTTTCACCTGAGTGGGGTTCTTTGATTCATAGCTTTGTGTCAGGAGGTAGTGTTGCCATGAACGTCAGTGATGACATTTGTAAATACCTCTAGACAAAGAAAGGCTTGAGACAAGGGAATCCCTTGTTGCCAATGCTTTTTAATATAGTGGCGAATATGCTTGCTATCGCGATTGAACGAGCAAAGTCTGATGGAAATTTTTTAGGAGTGATGCCGCATCTTGTTGATGGCGGGTTATCTATCTTACAATACGTTAACGATAAAATTCTCTTCATGGAACATGACATCGAAATGGCTCGAATCTAAAGTTAATTCTGTCACCCTTCAAGCAGCTTTCGCATCTCAAAATTAATTTCCATAAGAGTGCGTTGTTTTGTTTCGATGAGGCCCAAGATGAGGTTCAACTGTATGCCGATATGTTTGGTTGTAGCCAAGGCCATCTACCATTAGATATTTGGGTATTCCGATTCACTACTGAAGAATTACAAATATTGAATGGAAATTGGTTGAGGAGAGGCTACAACTATGGTTAGCTAGATTGAAGGGTAAATTATTGTCATTGGGTGGAAGATTGGTGCTCATTAATTTAGTACTAACTAATATGGTATTGTATATGATTGTTTGAGCAAGGAGATAGTGAGAAGAATAAATATGGACTCGCTAGCTGGAGTGTGGTTCTCTTAAGGACTAACGAGGCCTTAGGATTTAGGACCTTGAGGTCAATAATAGAGCTCTTCTAGGTAAATGGCTTTCAAGCTTCTTACCAAAGAGGGGATGTGCGAAACCCTCCCAAGGAGAAAGTACATTTGCTCACATGCTTTGTCACAAGTTCTTTGGAAACCGGGTGACTCACATTTTTGGGATGGTCTTACTGAAACATAGAAATTTTTCTTCCCATATGGTGCATTCTCTATTCGTGATGGCTCGGAGATAAGTTTCTGAGAGGATAGATGGTTGGGTAACACCACTCTCCGTGAATAATATCCCGCTCAATACTATATTGCGTGTCACAAAAGTGATATGCTTGCTAAGGTGTTGGAAACCTCCCCACCAAATGTGATGTTCACACGAGATCTCGTGGGGTTCAAGATTAGCATCTTGGAAAATTAGTATAGCGTCTTGCTATGGTCCAATTGACGCAGGGTAAATGTGAGTTCCGATGTAATTTTGACCTGAGTGGTCTGTTCTCTGTGGATTCTATGTGCCAGTTGTTAATAATAAAATGATTTGGAAGATGAAGATTCCGCTAAAAACTAAGGTTTTTGCATTATATCTTCGTCCCGTGTTATACACACCAAAGATAACCTTGCTAAGCGGAACTGGCATGTATGTAAAAAGTAAAAAGTGTGTCTTTTGTTACTAGGACGCGCCTATTAAACACTCTTTCTTCCAATGCAAGTTCGCTAGGTCTATATGGTCAATCATCCAGATATGTTCTACCTTATACGTACCACGTAGCGTTACACATATTTTTGGCAATTGGCTAAATGGTGTGGATCTTAGGTTTAAGTTACTTATTAGGGTGGGAGAGATTCCATCAATTTGGTTGCTATAGCTATGTAGAAATGACAAGGTTTTTAATGCTAAAAAATCATCTTTCATGCATGTTATCTACCAGTGCACTGTACATTGTTGTCTCTACAACGTGTGGAGCATCACAACCTGTTTATGGAGGTGTCTACACGATTGGAGGATACTGTGAGGGAACTTTTTTTCCCAACATGGATGGCTACTCTAATCTACGGGTTGACCATTCATTTCGAGTGACGTCTTAGATTGTTGTGATCCTTTCTTTTGTAATTCAATTTTTTTTTTTACTTGTGTTTAGTCAGTACTTTCCGATTCACTACGCGGATAATGTGCATCCTCGTTATGCAGAGAGCGGGTGTGTAATGTTTAACCTTTTGCGTAATAAAACGTCTATTATCGGAAAAAAATCTAGCTCTTCTGCTTCTTCTAAAATTTCTATAAAGGAAATATGACTCTCAAGGGTGAATAATTCTGATAGTCAAATCATCTTGCACAAGCCAAGCTTTGAGTGATTCAGGACCATGCCACTGTGGCTAAAGCGACTGTGAAGGGGACTGACTGAGGAAACTTAGCTCTCAGATGCACCAAATGGAGTTGCTGCTAGAGTAGTAGAGTACCATACTCAGTGGCGTGTCAGCAGCCTACAACAGGAGAAGTTGCTCCAGTTGGTTATGTGCCCCTGATTAGAAAAATAGGAGGAAGACAATTTGTAACAAGAAGTTGGTGGTATGTAGTGTCGGCGCATGTGCTGGTTACCATCATGGAAGATGTCGTTGGCTCTCGAGTCTGTCAAGTTTGGTTCTCTCATCTAGACCGTGTCAAGATTGTGATGTCATAGTCTTCACCGGCTTGTTAATGTGCTGGGTCTCCGACGCGGATTTGGTGGAGCGGAGAAGACGATTGTTCAGCGACTGTTGCAGGAGCAGTAAATGAACTCTTTCGCGCAGGCAGCACACCAGTAGACAGACTGCAGCGTCTAGAAGCTCGTCACATGAATATTCTTCCAAAATATCTTCTAGAAGTTTTGCTTGTGACTGAGACTGTGATAGCGCAGCGAATGAATGAACTGGCAGCACACTTGTAAACCTGCAAACTATTTCAAGGCAGAACTTAATCATGTTAAGAAGTACTGTATATCTTTGCATTAAGGAAACACGTTTGCAATGCGCTTTGGTGTATGTTCTAGCTACAAATACAATGATTGATTCGAAGCCCATTTATGCCCTCCAGCTCCCTTAGTTTGATTCTCTCATCCGGTTCTTCATCTCCCCGCAAAGAAATGCCTGTCCTGATTGCATGATTTCGCCAATCACATCATCATCCGCTGCCGAAAACATTGAGCGATCGAGGACTACCACCGCAACTGAAGCAACTCTGAGAAGGAGTTGCATGTCTTTTCAGGGCAAGACTAATAGTGTTGAGCACAGAAGATCATTGCTCCAATCAGTTCAGTCCCTGGGTCTGAAAAAAAACTGAGAAGAGATATATTTAGTATTTTTAAAAATGGTTGCAATATGCAATTATGCATTGTGGGCGCCTGTCCTGGCTGCCAACTTGGCCTCTATCGTACCCTTCAAGTATCATGACTCATCTCAGGACAAGTCACAGAAGAAGTAAGGCCGTATAGCGAGTGAAGGAACAAACTATTCCAGACCATGTTTTCGCGAGGCAAGCACCGTGGAAAATGTCTTTGGTTCAGGTCTCTAAGTTTCATCCTCTACTTCATCACTGCTGCATAATCTAGATAATTACATCATCTGGGAGAAGCCACAAACCGTCAATAGTACTCGTTGGTTAAGGAAACGGACACACCAAATTTAGTTGGTACTTGGTAGTGTCAGCAGACTAGAGCAACAGATGTTGCTTTGAATGGAAGAGATGAACCAGTACCAACCAGTAGCAGATCTGAGGGGATGTAGAATTTCTAAGCCTGGATCGGTTGTTTACTTTATATGCCAAACTGGTACTGTAATTGAGTGGATTGAAGGTGTTAGTCAATAATTGCTCAACAGAAATATAGTTGGACATCAAGGTTACAGCAGATAATGCTACGCCGATCACCTCAAAGTAAGTGTCATCCTGCATCAACTTTTTTTTTTTCAATAAAAGACACTTTGTTAAATTTAATAGTTTGCATCACGCCGATAATATAATCCGATAGAACTTCAAGCAGCTGCTTAAGAAAAATATAACAAAAGTCGGCACAATACAAACCGAGGTAAATAAGAAGCCAAACCACTGCGGCTGAAGCAAGTGTTCAACGGAGAGCCACGCGATCAAAATGCCGTCGGTGGGCTTTTCCGATGTTGGGTGGTTGTCGCCGCATAGCTGGGCTGTAAGATTGGGCTGCAGTTTCTGATTTGGTTCCTCCGTCTCTCCGACTGCAACGCGCCTGCCCCTGCCCGGCCCGACGCCCTTGCCCCTTGGCCGCGGTCTAGGCAGGAAGAGGACCTGCAGGGACGACGCGGGTCGCGGGGCACGTCGGGATGTCTCTCTCCAAGGCGCTCGCGGCACCACCACGCTGGGGCCTTTCGTGCTCGCGTTAGGAGAAACATTAGAGGGGATTTTCTTCACGGTACCCATTATTTATCTATTTTTTTTTGGCAAATGAACTCTAGCATTAGGAGAAACATGAAGAGTACAGAGCACCCTAACAAAAAGAAAAAATACCAAAGAAAATCTTGAGATGTCCTTCGTCTTCAGACCGTGTCGATGGTGTGTCGTTGGCGCCGCTCCTCCCTGAGTTGGCTTGACGTTGTTGGTTTCGTAGTAGAAGTCACTGAATAGGTCAAGAAGAACAGATCCACTCCGAAGACGAAGAAGGAGGAATAACCACCGATGAAGCTTCATGGAGATCCGGAGATCCCATAAGAAGTCTTCAAAAACAGCAATACTCCTATAAGCTTCTCGATGTCACTGTTGTCCTGTCGAGATGGGGCTGAAAACCAGCCAGACTTTATTAGAGACCGCCACCACCACCGCCACCACCTAAGCATCACCACGCCAAACCTCAACCCTAAAACCGAAATAAAGAAGCCCTCCCGTCGACGGGGACCGAGATCCACCCTGCCTCCATGGCCCGAAGGCCACAAAACTCAGGAAGGTCAGCGGTGCCGACGAGAGGCGGCCCGGGAACCCTAATGGCCTCCTTGCCTCTCTGGAGACGCACCCACGGTACCTGTTATTTTGAGGATAGTGTGGCCGGTTGCTACTGTGCTCTGCTGGAGATGCTATGTTATGTCAACTGCACTAGTATTGCGTCAGTTAACTGCATTGCACAGATATCCTCATTTGTTCTGAAACATGTTCAGCTTCGCTACTTATTGCTTGCTCACAAATCCTCACCCTACTGTCCAATACATCAAAGTGTACATTTCAGGAGCTCAATACATTACGTTTCGTTTTATGACCAATCGTTTAGTATGGTGTGTTACATTCTGAATAAATACTTGTTATTTATGCCTACTTTGTGGTGTGTCTCGCGTAACAGTCAAGGACGACTGGGTATTTTCTGTCCTGTCAGCTGGTTTTAGATCATATATCCCAAGTTCCTGACGGAGAGATGGTGGACTTTCACATACTTCAGTTTCAGCAAATCTTGAGATTCTCAAATCCGCCAACAGAAAAGAATATCACCCCATCGGAACATGCCTTGTTATCTTTAATATGGCATCTGTTTATTGATCCTGCTTTGCTGCATGTAGTGAGAATGTGGGAGAATTCATAGTTTTAAATAGCCGGCTATAGCCCCGCTATAGCCTTTCGAGCAAGGTGCGGCTAAAGGCATTCGCGTGCTAAAAGGTGGCTATAGCCTTTTTCGGAGGTCGCGGCTATATCCTATAGCCCGCTATTTAAAACTACGGGGAGAAAACAGATTACATATCTTGCTAATTAAGGACCTCCAGATTGTCAGCCCGCTGTCACCGTCTCACCGAGAGGTTTAGCTTTGTAAGGGAATCCATTTTTGCAAACCATTTTGGGAGCTCAACCATAGATGACTCATCATGAATTACCAAGGCACCGAGGGAGAGGCCATGTGCCCATGTAAGTACTAGATGGAGTATTTTAATTCCACGAAATTACGATCCTGCTCGATGATAATCTTGTAAATGGTGAGTTTTTATGAACCTTTCCATCCACGGAGGTCATATAAATTTGTATCTTCCCCAATCTCAATACCTCAGAGTTCAGGAAGAGCGTCCATGTTTTTCCCCATCCCCGCAGGAAGCTTCAATGCCTTGTTCGGTCTTTTGTTAACACCAAATATGTTAAACACTTGTTCAAGCTTGCAGATGGCAGTTTGAGAAATCAGGACAGTTCTCTGTTCGAAGTGCATACAAGCTAGCTCTCAACGAGAAAATGGGTATAAAGGCGAGCAACAACTCCAGTACAAGTGGTGATCGAAACTTGTGGTAAAACATTTGGCAGGCGAATGTACCACCGAAGGTAAAGGTGTTTTCCTGGAAACTAGCGACTCACTCCCTTGCTGTGCAGGAAAACCGCAATCGACGTATTCCTAATTTAATCCCAACATGCCATATCTGTGTTATGGATGTTGAAACTGGTCATCATGCAGTCATGAAGTGTACGACTGCGAGAGCCCTCCGACAAACTCTGGTCTCTACCTTCTGATTATGCTATGAGATATACATGCAAAGACTGGGTACTTGTCCTTCTGGACAGCCTAAATGAAGATATGAAAGCGAAAGTTATGTTCTTATGGTGGCGTGCCTGGCATCACCAAAATGACTGCATCTTTGGTAAAGGAGATGCAAGCATATCGCACTCTGCAGTTTTTGTGAAGAACTACCATAACTCGATGCAGTTGATAAAGAATGGAGGAGCTGAAGTGGATAGAAAAGGTAAAATACCTGTGATGTACACTGCTGCACAGTACAGAAAAAGACAGTTAAAGAAGATCAATTGGTGAGTTGGGAGAAACTAGATGATGGCTGGACAAAAGTCAATGTCGATGATAGTTTCTCGACAGAAAAATCGTCTAGCTCATGGGGTGCTGTAGCAAGAGACCATGCTGGCATAGGCATAGCATCTGCTTGGGGTAGAATAGAATACTGCAGAGGTGCCCAGGTGTGTGAGGCACTATCCTGTTACAAAGGCCTGAAGCTTGCTATCAACGACACCAGTAACCGGATAATTATTGAAACAGACTGTCAATCCCTGTTGTCTATCTTCAAGCCTGACAGCGAGGATAGGTTAGATACCAGATTCGTCGCAGATGATTTTAACCGTCTGATACCAGAAGGAAAAAATGTCATTCTAGCTTAAAAGAGTAGAAACGCTAATAACTTAGCTCATGAGATCGCAAATTTTGCGAGGAAGTGTAATGGGATGTTGCAGGGTCAAGTTCCTTCCTGCATGTTGGAACTGGCTATGCGCGAATGTAAGAATGCTTTTCATCTTGATAAATACATAATCCTTTTCAAAAAAATAAGTTTGCAGATGGCTTTGGGAAGCTCCATAGTATTTGTTTCCCTTATGTCAAGATTTTCCAAACACCGGAGATCTCTAATTCTTTCTGTGAGGTTCAGAATCTCTGTCCTTCATAGGCTGAGATACTTTAGTAGAAGCATTCTGCATATCTCCTTAATATGATGCTATTTAAAATCTTTGCGACCTTAAAGATCCAGAATTTGCCAAAGCTTAAACTTGAATGAACTGGGAGGCAGTTTCTCCAAAGCTTAAACTCTATCTGTTCAATGAAAATAAATACAAAGGCCCTTTGCGTTTTCTCAAAAAAATCTGTGGGGCCTCTGGATTGAAGAATGTTGTGATTTGACTGAAAACTGAAATATAAAAAGGATCAGATGTCACAACATTGTTTTGTATAGCATCAGAGTAGAAAGTTGTCACAAGTAAAAGTTGTGTTGCTGGCGAATATCAATCACACATGATGAATGCATAGATTAAAGCACATTGATTCTGTGGTATGTTGTTTCATCTATCATATCATCTCTTGTCGAATCTGTCGTTTGTATAGATTTGTAGATAGATTCTCACGGTGATGTGGAATGTGACACTTGATAATGACTCGAAATGACATAAGCTGCCTCCGTTACATACGATTGACATAGAGGGGTATCGGTAAATCTCAGCCATCATGCCCTTCACAACGAAGAGGTATCGGCAAATCTCAACCGTCTTTGTGTTTTAATCCCTGGTGAGTTTGTAGGGGGCGGACCACTGAAGCAGAAACCTTCCTTTTTTTTTTCCTGCACATTGTCTCAAAAACAATACAGTACAAAAGTATGTAGCTCCTTAACTGACAGGATTTCATCACCCTAATTTTTTTTGAAGTAGGTTTATGCACTCTTGTATGAGAGTGGACTTTTAGAGCAGGTGCTCAGCACGCACCCGTATCCGTACCGACTATTTTGCATCAAGATTCGTGCTAGCTTTTTTTTCTCCCTCTCAAACAACTTCTCATTTTTGTATCTCTCACACCAAACAATCTTTGAACTTGGAATTTTGCAGATCACTTAAACATAAAAACTAGAATTTGGGAAAAATATTTTGGATTTTTTATGTCATTACGTAAATATATATTTCAAGAATTTATTTTGAATTTTAAAATAATTTGAAATTTTAATTTTCAAAAAAAATTCCAAACTATTTTCCCGTTATTCTGTTTGTTCCGTTTGAGTGACTTGCAGAAAAATCAAATCGAAATATATTATAATTTATGAAATATAAAAAAGAAAAAATCAAAAAAGGTAAAGGTGCGCAAAGCGCACCTGCGCTACTACACATTTCCCCTCTTGTATTCCTCTTCGTAATCTGAGTAATCAGAATAATAACCATATTGATGAGTCTTCGGTGGCTTCTTCCAATTCAGCCTTGAGGACACCATCCTTTCTTGCCGACAAGACGTAGCTGAGGGTATTTACTGTGTCCCTTCCCATGTTTACCAGCCAAGCAAGCTGTTCCTGATGGCCTCGTCGATTTTTCCTTGGACACCACGATTTTGTGCAATGGAAGACCTTGGATGCTGCTTTCCTCCCATTGCCGGCATCGCCAGGGTTCTGACGGTCACTTTGACCATATAGTCTATATCAACTTCAAATGTCAGTTCAAAATGAACTGATCCTCGATTGTGTTTCATTGTGTTTCACAAAATTTGGATCGGATTGATTTGCAATGAAACGTGATAGTTTCGTGCACGGGAGGTCCCATTCACGGTACTTTCGCTGCTCTCTCGATTTGTTGAAGCTTCTCCGTGACTGGTTGACGCACACTAGCGACCTTGGCAAAGGCAAGCCTCGTGATATCCCATAAGATCAGTCTGAAATTTGAGAACAATATCTTTGCTAACATTTATCCCATGGCCTATCAGATTTTGGGCCTAAACAGTTGAATACCTTCACTATTCTCTCTCTTTTCTAATAAGCCGGGCCATCACAACTTTTTGATTTGTTTGGGTATCCTTTTTTCCTTCCTGTGCGGACAAGCACAAGTTTATTTTGGGTAAACAATTAGAAGTTTTTAAATCACGTTTTCTATAAGAAAAGTACTCCCTCTCTTACAGTTTATAGGCGTGCGCGTACCCGTAGGTCACAAATTCGATCAAGTTAGCATTAGTTATATGTTATAAAAATTATATCATTAGAAAGTTTAGATGTTCTATTTTCGAATGATATAATTTTTGCATTATATAATTTAAATTATATAGGTCAAATTGGCGACCTAGTGATACGGGGAAGACTAGTAAACTGAGACGGAGGGATTACATAGTTCCGATGACCAACAAACAACTTTAAGTATAATGTTAGAATAAAGAAAGCTCAAAATTGTATCATAGAAAGAATTTGATAAGCAACTTGGTGAGCAGCAATGGCCAAACAAGCTCTCAGTCTGAAATGATGGTGAGGCGCCACATGCACAACTTCCAAGGCATCTGTTCATCATACTCCATTTCATTTGTCTTCTTTTCTTCCAACTTTTTCTGCTTGGAACAAACGGGTGATGTTTCTATTATCATCTCTTCCAATTACAAGTCACCTTGGAAAGGCCTCCTCATCTTTTTTTGGTCCAAGACTGAACCAAAAGCAACTGCACACTCACAGAATAAAGCACTACTTCCGAATTTCATATGGTTTGGGATTAGTGCTAAAGTTGTCTGTGATTAGTGGGTCTAATTACTCTCAAGCGCCATAATAAGCCTGCTTTTTGTGCTTGCCCTTGTTTGACCAATGACCACCTTCTTGACCAATTGAATCTTAACATATTCTTCTAATATACTAATACTTACAAAACACAAAGGGACAAAGCAACCACAAACTAATGAAATTGGTTTCAGCTTTTAGAGACAATCCCTTTGTATTCTGCAAATTTGGTCCCTCTGCCCATTGACTAATAATATAAACTTTGTACAGGAAGATGACAAACACATCCAAAATTTGCGTAACTTCTCTTCTTCAGGTTTGCAAAAAACACATCTTTCTGTGATCTAACTTCTCTTGTTTACCTTCAAGACACTGACAAGAACAAAACTTTGGCGGCCACCTAATCGCAGATGGCTAAGCATCCTAGGCTACACCTAACCATGTGCATGTGAAGATCATCTTACACTAACCCACATTAATCACGCGTCAAATCTACGGCTTTGCGCCGATCGATAAGAGGACGAACCACAAAAGTCACTGCCCTATGCACATTGTTTAAATCAGCTGTGCATCACCTTGCTTGAACTGTAGGTGTTCATGAAGAGAGAGACTCCAGATTTTGTAGCAAACCTCAGGCCCTGAATCAACTAAACAATGAGCTCATGTGCAGGTTCTTGCTTGCTTGATTGCATACAGCAGCTTTTGGCGACCTGAACAGTAGTAGCTAGCTGCTGGTTGGCTACGAAATTTGGCCCTTGATTAGCATTTAGCTTCTGACCTGAACTTGTACTAGTTAATTAGCCTATTGTAATGGATTCAGTGAACATGTGGAAGATGAAATAATTTGCAGAGTCCCAAGATGCTAGTCCTCCAAAACTTGCAGCAGTAGCACTGTTCTTATCTGATGACTGATTAAACTAGAGGATCACAGTGTCAGCAGTAGTATTTGGCATATCTACCCATCTCAATTATTGTCAGTAGAATGTCTAACCATTCCAATGGATTTGTACTATACTCATATTTTATCAGCGTGCTAGCTCAATGTGGTAGCATTGTTCTATTTGGAATCTGGAGTGACTAGAGTTCTTAATTATCAATGTGGTAGCATTGTAGATTGTAGTACTGCTAGTAGCAGTAGGAGTAAACTAACTACTGCAACTACTAACGTGGTCAGTCATCTAACTGCAGTCAACTGTACAATGAAATTAATCAACCATTGGGATCAGTGACCTTTCACCGTGTATCTGTTTGTGTGCATCCCTGCATTAGCATGAGTGACTAAGGTCAACATGTATGCAGAACATCACATACTTCAGCGAAAGGAAAAAAAAAAGTAAACGTGCTACTGAGCGGCTGTGCAGTTCATACATGTCTGTTATCAGGGGGGCAGTCTTTGTGCATGGCATGAAAAACTAGGATTATCAGCAGCAGCCTATGAGTTTATACAAGCCTAGCTATGAATGTATACAAGTGATTTTGGGGTCTCTAGATAGGGAAACTTGGTGGAAACTCAAAGTTGTGAACTAGTAATAACTCTTCCTTGTACTTTTGTGGTGCATTGTCAACCTTGCAAGTTTCCAACAACAAATAAGTCAAAGTTATTTTGATTTTTTTTATACTAAATGTAACAACATTCATAGAAAAATGAAAGGTTTAGACAGTAGAGTTGTGTTCATCATCCTGCTAGCCTGCAAGTGCATGCATGGGTACATCTGAGCAAAGTTCAGAAGCGTTATAGACTTATAGTGCAGCTCATACTTCCACAGCATATATCTTGGCCAGCGATATCATTATCAAGACTTGCAATAAACTGCTTACACATAAGCTCTAATCAACTGATCATCAACCCAGACTTCCTCACTAATATATAATTATACGTAACATGTAGGATCAGAATTAACACTGATAAAAAGTTCAGTACAGGTTAATCAATTGCCCTCATCCATTCCGTTCTATCTCGACCTGGCGCCGCACGATTCCGTCCATCAGCATTCTGACGAGACCCGTGGGCGCGAAATGGATTTGATCCTTCTTCTACTGGGAGTAGTTGGAGCTTTGCATCATGGCCTGGGCTAGGTACTGGAGCTCCCCGGCATCCGTCTTGACGCCGCAATGTTGCTGCATCATCGACATGGAGACGTCTCCGCCCATGAGCTCCGGCAGAAGCGCGGCGCCGCCGCCGAAGCCGCCGCTGTTAGCGTCCTGCTGCCGGAGCATGGCGGCGATGCTGCTGCTGTCCGGCCACTGCTGGTGGTGGCTCATTGGCGAGGTGGTGCTCTGCACGCCGCACGCCAGCTGCGCCTTTGCCTGCATCAGCTGCGCCTGCAGGATCGCCACCTGTAATGCACAAGAAAATCATAAGCATTCGTCCATGGCTGTCGGAAGTGGCTAGCTGACTGATCGGAGATGAAGAAGTGACCGACCTGCTGCTGGAGCGCGAAGATCTGTGCGACGCAGCCGTAGACGGGGTCGCGGAGCCGCGACTGGGCCTCATAGGTGATGGTGACGACGGCCTCACAGCGGTCGGCGGCGGGAAGGTGGGCGAGCAGCTTGGCAGCGTTGCTGGCGCCGAAGACCTTGTGGATGGCGGCGAACCGCGCCGCGCCCTGGTCGGTGCTGAAGTATGGCGCAAAGACACACTCCTGCACGCATCGCCGCCGGAGGAACTTGCAAGCCCCGCACGGCGACCCCGCGCCCGCCGCTCCAGCAACCGCGCCGGCATTAGTACCACCACCACCACACGCGGCCATGGCTAGCGTCCTAGCGAGCTAGAAGAACAAACAAGGATGGTCGAAGAAGAAGAAGGGAAGATGCGTGCTGCTCAACTGAAGCTAGCTACTGGCTGAGCGACTGTTACCAGGCGGTGCGAGTTGAGATTGACGGTTGGATATTTATAGAGCCGGCCGGGGTGGCTTGCTCGGTGAAGAAGGATGGTGCAAACGAAATGATCGACATGTAGGGCACTATGTCGGCTGAAAGGGAGCAAACGTGTAAATGCTGTGTTGAATAGAAGGACCCGGCCGGCTTCTAACCTTATCTTAGTAAATTAATCAGATTACCTTAGCTGAAGAAATAAAATATAAATAGAAATGTGCATGGCACTGCTCCATGAGGATGACCATGCATGTGGTTTTTCTGAAAAATGTTTCATCACCTTTTGTTTGTTTGTCACACATATTCCGGTGCTGGTTGCGAATTAGGAGATGCTGAGACATACAAAGGGATCAATCAGTCACTAGTCAAACTTGCATCTGAAATACTCAGGTGAGTGTGTGCAGTGCGCACGAACGTACTACTGGCCGGGTGGCATGGATAAACAAAGCATTTAGCGCCGAACGGCCGCACTTTAGCTTGCAGATGGTCGACGACCGCCACTTGCACACATATATCCCCATGGATTTATGCGGCGTTGGTGCTTAGCATCTCTCCAGAACATTCACCGGTACATAGATCGATTAAGAAAGCTCCCAGAATGAGAAGTGACCATGTATAGGTATGAGCTTTTTTCTGAGTAGCTATGTACTAGTATAGGAGTTTTTCTTTACCAATGTAGGAGTAGATAGAATCTTATACCCTTTCAAAACTACATATGTCCTTGAAAAATTATTACTAAAACTACTGCAAACAAATGGTCATGTTAAAGAAAGGCAGTGGAATTGCGAGGACAACTGGACAAGGGATGGAAAAGAGCATAACATACGAAGTCTTATCGTTTTCGGCAGCATTTTGCTTCCAGTCGTGCTCTATGCCTCTATTTCCTCTCGCACGCATGCTCGTTTTGGCTTTTGCACTGGGTTTCAGACTCTCAGGTCGACCGGCCGTCTCGTTTTCTGCTCTCTTCCTTCCCCTGGTCATCTTCCCTGAGACCGAGACGCTCGACGACTCAGAAAACATTCATTATCTCGCCAGCAACTGACAAACAAACCCCAAGCGCATTCACACGTTCGCACCAAGGCTGCACGCACGTACGAGCGCCCAGGAAATCTGTGGCAATGAGATCACGCAGATCACATCATGAATTCACAAGCTTGAACGCACAAACGTTCCGCCCATGAAATCTGTGGCAATGAGATCACATGAATGGGGATCACACACCTTATATCAATGAAAACGAATATCAAAGTATAAACCGCACGCTCGGCGTTGCATCATCTTCATCAGTCTCACAAGTCCACCCGTGCAGAACAGCTCAGGTGACGGCCTTCGTCGCGGAAAATCAGATCCCACCATTTTTTCCTGAAACATACACTGCACCGCCCTTCAGGCTACAACAGGGGAGCGGCGGACTTGTCGTTTTTCTTTAGTCAGCACGGCGTCGCGATCATCAGACGGAACTGACTCGGTGCACTTGGTGGAGGCGGCGCGTGGAATCTTTTAGCCGAGCCACTGCGTGGCGCGGCGGTCACCCGCACCGCCAACGGCACGCCGGATGCTGATCTTCTCGTGGGAGTACTTCTCCTGGAGGCGCTCGAAGGCGTTGACGTCCAGCTTCCCACTCGCTGACTTGCCGTGCTTGCGCCGGATCTGCTGCTCCTTGATCGAGTTCCACAGCTTCTCCACCGCCTCCCGCTGCCGACCCGTGAACCGGCCCACGTTGTCGTAGGCGTGCTTGCCCAGGATGTCGACGGTGGTCTGCGTCCTGACAAGCCAAAGAGAATTTACAGCCACAAACAAGCAAACAAACCGTAGTACATGGACGTGGCGCACATGCCAGGGTACTCACCACGGTGTCCTGTACCGCCGAGCGGCAATATCTAGACATTTAAGGAGGGCCTCGCGCCGTGACCTCAGATATCTCTTGGACTCCTCCTCAGCCGCTTTTCTGTTCAGTTCGTCGACCGCCTTCTCTCGAGCCCTCTCGGATTTCTTCGACTTGTGCTCAAGGAGATCATCTAGACCAAATGGATCAGATAATTCTTCTCCTGAGTTGGATGCTCCAGCATCTGTGTTGCTATCATCTGGCAGAGAGCTGATAACTGCAGTTGGCACTGTATCATCTGCTTTATTCTCGGTGGTGCCAGATTGGCTTTCAGCAACCGCAAGTGCTCTTGCTTCATCATTGTCATCGTCCGCTGTTGCTACTGGCAGGGCTGAGATGGCATCTTTGATCTTCCCTACAGCCTTTGAGAACTACAGAGTAAAACACCAGCACATTAGTCAAAGCACAAAGGCCCGTGCAGCATAACGCATTATGGTAATGACATTTCTTAAGGGACATGGAGGTGGATAGCTATAGCAGCCATAGGATACAGGTATTTCATAATACAACTTTGATACTTGTGTTGAGAAAAATAAGCAAACATCTGAATTTCACCATAGCACACTTACCACAAAACTGTCATCGGTACTAAGGTCATTAGCCACCACTGCATGAAGCATCCATACATCAAACTGATTTTTCTGCTGTTGGTTGAAACACTGCACATCAACCAAAAGTTGTAAGTACATGCTACAATTGCTTCACCGAGTTGCACAGAAAGGAAGAAAGATATGACTCTGCCAACTATTGTTGTTTAAAAATAGTAGATAGTAGAAACTCCACCTCTGTTACACCCTGGGCAGCATTAAACAGCGCCTGGTAATCTGCACGTACAGCAGGTTCATTACAAGCCCCCAGTGAAGACATTGCAGCCTCCAATACAGCAAAGAAGTGCCCGACTGTCTCTGGCTTGACACTTCCAGCCTCAATGAGCTGTAGAGCTAGCTTTGACGCCTTGCTGAATTTTGAAGGATTCCCTATGTGTGAAGTTATCTTCTGCATAGCTTCAATGATTTGCATTTCTGATGCATCGACATGAGTTCTGAAACGAAGGCGCTTCTCGGGAACTGCAAGAAAATATGGATGTTAGAACAGGACGATGTGGCAAGTAAAAGACTACTGTTATTGCTAGCAGAATTTATAGACTACAGAACATAAGAGAAAGTTTATTTGCAAAAATTCAGGAAAACATGTGGAGAACAGCTGGATGAACCAGAATCTTTAGAAAAATGGAGATAAGAAAATAACCGAGACGCTCAAGGTTTCACTTATTGAGGGTTAAGAGTAATAGTAGCCCAATACATCAGTGCCATCCTTAGGGGTTAATGGTCAGAAATGAGATCATATTCCACGAATGCACCCATCACTACATAACCTACTGAATGACCTTTACTACTGTCATTTTTTTCTAAATTTCTATGTATCTAGGCACTATTTAGTGTCTAGATACATCCGAATTTAGACAAATCTAAGACATCCATAGTGCCTAGATACATACAAATTTAGACAAGTTTGATACATCCTTTTATGGATGAGGGAGTAGATAGGTCTAGCAAACAATACGCAGAAAAACCCAGTGAACAAGGTTCTTACTTGGTACATAGCACAAACTTTACCAGGACGCACTAGTCTTCATTGATTTACTTCAAGAGAGTAGCAAATCTTGGAAGCAAGCTAGAAACATGTTGACTCAAGCTTTAAAAGACATTCAGATTGGGACCATGGCAACCCTTCTAAACCAGGTTCAGAGATGCATATCTATGTAGCAACTGAACTAACCAAGCATCTTTTATATGACGGCTTGTGGTGCATTCCAGGTTTGCTTATGCTCTGTTATTACCTACGGCATACGCCTTGGAAAAAAAAAAAGCTGTAGTCATCTGAGTTTTCCATAATCCCTATGATTAAGAGTTCATCTGTTTTTGGTCTTGTTCCGTGACATGGCAACAGGTTGAAGAAATTTATGGCTACTATGAAGCCATAAACAAGTGGAATTTGCGATTGTTTTGCTCTGACTGAACTCATCCTCTGACATGGGAAAAAGGAAAACCCTAATCCCCACCTAGAAATCCCCTCGAATTACCAAAACTCGCATCTCGATCTCAACACAAAATTACAACGCCACGATACTCTGTCCGCCAGCGCACCGTTCGAATGGAGACAGCATCCAGGTCCTAGGTAGTAACGAACAAGAAACAAACCGGCGCTAGAATCTACAGCAACACCAGCAGACTTCATCTGAAGGCCGACTGCACGAGCATGGGTCGAACCCGAAGCAGCAGCGAGCAAGCAAGCCATTGGAAAGGAGATGAATGGGCAGAGTAGGGAGAGCTTACCGCGTCCTTCGGCTGCAACATCGGCGGTGGCAGTGGCGGCGACGGGAGCGGCCGGTTGGGACGAGGAGGCAGCATCCGAGGAGGGTTTGCTGCGCTTGAGGGAGCTCTTCAGCGCGGACCGCCTCGGGGCCGGGGGCGCTGGAGGAGGCGGAGGCGGCGGCGTGGGGGAGGCCGCACGCTCTTCGCCGGCGGCGGTGGCTGGCGGTGGCAAGCCTTCGAAGAGGTCGTCGGACGCCATGGTTTTTTTTTTTCTCTCTCTAGAGAGAACTGATCGGCTTATTCTTCTGCTTTGTTCGGGCTGACAAAGTAAAAAAGGCTTACAGCGTTTGGGCCCAGCATAGAACAACATTTGGGCCGGATATGAGCCCGCGAGGCTTTGAAATGGATAAGTTTTTTTCATTTTTTCCGCGGGAGAAACAAAATGTGCTCAATAACCCTAAGAAACTATTGGCAAAGAAGCCCCTTTGTAGCCCCTTAAAATAACTGTCTGGGCAAAAAAACGAGCAATCCAGTCAAGACTGGCGAAGAATAAAGGGATGCAAAGAATCCAAAGGATTGAGCTCCCTAAAACGATGTGATTAAGTTACCCAAACAAAATCCCCTCTTAATATTGCGGATATCTATCATATAACCCGATCTCCTAACAACCATCTTGAGACCGGTAAAAAGAAAAGCTAGCAAGCCTATACATTTTTCTTGTGCATCCCTCTTGACCTTGATGACAACGCTTCAAGCAGAATGCCTCACTTGATCACTGTTGTTTCGTGAGGACTCACAATTGCTCCCCATACACCACTATGAGATAGCTAAATTGAAGCATATCTTCACATATCCATCTTCACCGATTGGACGACTGGACGACAAGATTCAAGCATATGATCTTCTTAAGATGCTCATCTTGAACTTGCCATTCACAAACTTGATGACAGTCACAACTTGACGTCATCCTCTCATGGGCTATATGAGATCTTACTTTGATGCATGCCTATGGCAAGATACCTAACCCACATAGACAATACAAACAAACATATACTATGGGTTAGTTCACAAAGCATAATTTACAAAGATTACCCTACCAGAAGATCACATGATCAAAAGTGGTACACACTTTATGCTTGATGTGTTGACTAACTTGAATTAAATCTTCACTCTTAGTCTGGTCAACCTTGTCTCTCCACATGCTCTATCATAATATCTTGATTGCATCCTCTAAACCTTGGTCAACCATAGCTTAACTCGTGAGACTGTCATGGCACCGACTAGAGCCATATCTTGAATTCATCTCTTAAAATCAAACTCTCAAGATCTTGATCATATAATATTATTATTATCTTGAAATCGATGATCAGGATGCAAAGATCCAAGATATATCTTTATTTTCACGGCATACACACTTCAATCCAACACATGGACTACAAAAAATACCTATGAAATATTCCTTCATATAAGCTCAATGAAAACATTAGTCTATGGGAATTATCATTAGTTACCAAAAAACTCACGTATGTAGGGGCAATATGTACCCTTACAACATCTTGTGGAAAAATTGTAGATGTTAAGTATCATACACAAAATCTTGACTGGTCCAAGGAGCTGACTAGCCTCAACGGTTAATGAACATCAGAGAGGAAATGGAGCAATGTCATTACCTTCGAGGAGCACGAGAATCCGAGCCTTGTTTAGAAGAACTCATACATATATATATTCTTACGGCCCTATATTTCTAAAAATGGACTCGCAAAGATGTTTCCTTTGAGCTTGAAATCATCTAGATGGTCTAGGGCGATGAGGCTTAGCGACACCATTCCGATGAGCATGTTATCACTGAAAGAGACGATGCAAGTTCTTATTGTAGGGATTCGTTGCATAGAAAACAAAAAATTTCCTACCGCTAACACGCAATCCAAGCCAAGATGCAATCTAGAAGACGGTAGCAACGAGGGGTTTATCGAGTCTCACCCTTGAAGAGATTCCAAAGCCTACAAGAGTAGGCTCTTGTTGCTGCGGTAGACGTTCACTTGCCGCTTGCAAAAGCGTAGAAGATCTTGATCACGATCGCACGAACGGGCAGCACCTCCGTACTCGGTCACACGTTCGGTTGTTGATGAAGACGACGTCCACCTCCCCGTTCCAGGGGCAGCGGAAGTAGTAGCTCCTCTTGAATCCGACAGCACGACGGCGTGGTGTCGGTGGTGGTGGAGAAATCCGGCGGAGCTTCGCTTAAGCGTGCGGGATGTGGTGGAGGAGAGAGACCGCTAGGGTTTGGGGAGAGAGGGGGTTGGGCGCCGGCCCTCTAAGGGTGCGGCCAAGGCTGAGGCTTGAAGTGGTCAGCCCCCTCTCTATGCCCCTCATTATATAGGTGGAAGCCCCAAGAGTTCTAGTCCAAGTCTTCGAATAAGACCCCAACACTAAAACCTCCCATATGTGGGAAACCTACTCAAGGAGGGAGTCCTACCCAGGTGGGACTCCCACCTTTCCTTGAGGTGGGGTGGCCGGCCACCTTTAGGTGGAGCCCACCTGGGACTCTTCCCTTTAGGGCTGGCTGGCCATGCTAGTGGAGTCTCTTCGGGACTCCACTTTCCAAAGTGCCATTCTTCCGGACTTTTCTAGAACCTTCTAGAACTGCCATAAATGCACCGGATCATTTCCAAACTTGGAATATGACTTCCTATATGAATCTTATTCTCCGGACCATTCGGAACTCCTCGTGATGTCCGGGATCTCATCCGGGACTCGAACAAATATTCGAACTCCATTCCATATTCAAGTTCTACCATTTCAACATCCAACTTTAAGTGTGTCACCCTACGGTTCGTGAACTATGCGGACATGGTTGAGTACTCACTCCGACCAATAACCAATAGCGGGATCTGGAGATCCATAATGGCTCCCACATATTCAACGATGACTTTAGTGATCGAATGAACCATTCACATACGATACCAATTCCCTTTGTCACGCGATATTTTACTTGTCCGAGGTTTGATCTTCGGTATCACTCTATACCTTGTTCAACCTCGTCTCCGACAAGTACTCTTTACTCGTACCGTGGTATGTGGTCTCTTATGAACTCATTCATATGCTTGCAAGACATTAGACGACATTCCACCGAGAGGGCCCGGTATATCTATCCGTCATCGGGATGGACAAATCCCTGTTGATCCATATGCCTCAACTCATACTTTCCGGATACTTAATCCCACCTTTATAACCACCCATTTACGCAGTGGCGTTTGGTGTAATCAAAGTACCTTTCCGGTATAAGTGATTTACATGATCTCATGGTCATAAGGATTAGGTAACTATGTATCGAAAAGCTTATAGCAAATAACTTAATGACGAGATCTTATGCTACGCTTAATATGGTGTGTCCATTACATCATTCATACAATGATATAACCTTGTTATTAATAACATCCAATGTTCATGATCATGAAACTAATCATCCATTAATCAACAAGCTAGTTAAGAGGCATACTAGGGACTCTTTGTTTGTCTACATATCACACATGTACTAATGTTTCGGTTAATACAATTATAGCATGATATATAAACATTTATCATAAACATAAAGATATAAACAATAACCATTTTATTATTGCCTCTAGGGCATATCTCCTTCAGTCTCCCACTTGCACTAGAGTCAATAATCTAGTTTACATTTGTAAAGATATAACACCTTGGCCTTGGTGCTTTATCATGTATTGCTCACGGGAGAGGTTTTTAGTCATCGGATCTGACACGCTCAGAAACATATGTATTTTGTAATTCATTTGCGTCTCAACGCATCACTCATTTCCAAATGAGTTGGCATTAAATATGTTTGACCTTCTGGTGGAACCTTAATTCCGCTGTCTGAAATATGTCACTTATATTGTCACACACAATATAGCTTCAAAGTTCTGACTCTGTCGGAACTACACCAAGTTCTCAAGGAACCTCTTGACTTAACATCCTTTATCATTGTCAAAACAATGACATACTCTGCCTTCTTTTGTAGAATCCGTCACAATATTTAGAACTCTTCTAAATCTAGCATAGATAACTTCTAGCTCATTGTGCTACCTTTTAAACAACACTTAGTATAATTTGAGATTGAAATTATATTTTATATGTGACAAAACCAATATCGGTGTAACACCTTACAGCGATTTGTTTGTCATTTCTTCATACAAAAATATATATATATCCTTAGTTCTTCTAAAGTACTCAAGGATATTCTTACTGTCGTCCAATGATCATCATATGAATCATTCTGGTATATGCTCATAACACTTTATAGCACATGATATCTGATTGTGTACATATTATTCGTGATCTATAATCACTCATGTGTTTTTACTCATTGAGTGTCGGATACACTCAAGTCTTGTTAAACCTTCACATGACAAGAACATTTTCTTAATATTTCTATATTGAACTACTTCAATATCCATCATATGTACTTTGACTTAAACTTATTTATGTGTTTCAATCTATCTTCATAGATCTTGACACTAAATTTGTTTCAGTCCATATCCTTTCATTGAAGTTAATTCTCAATGAAACCTTTTAATCAAGTATATAATTACATCATTTATAACCAACTATATGTCACCTACATAAAGTATTATAAATGTGTCTTAGCGCTCCCACTTAATTTCTTGCAAATGCAAGCCTCTTCATCGTCTCTGATGAAATCAAAAACTCTTTGACTATTTCATCTGGTGAAGAATCCAACTCCGCGATACTTACTTCATACAATTGAAGTTTGTATACCTATCTAGTATTCCACGGACCAGCAAAACTCTTGGTTGTATCTTGTATACACCTTTTAATACACACTTCTGATAAGTAATGTATTTTGCCATCCTACATATCTCATAAAAGAAATATGTAGTGATTACTAGAATAATCCATATAGACTATAAGCATTGCTACGGAAGATCTAATCTTATCGTAGTCAACTCTTTGAACTTTGTCGTAAACAATTTTTCGACAAGTCGGGCTTCTTCAAGGATATTTTATCCAAGTCCATCAATTTTATAGATCTATTTACTTTCAAAAGGTATTCATCTATCTTGGATTTCATGGCGTATAGCCATTTTAACGGAGTCAGGGCCCATCATAACTTCTTTGTTTGTAGTTGGTTTATCATTGTTCAAAATCAATCCTTTGTCCACAAATCATTTATTTGATCACAAAGTAAACCATACCTACAAGGTTCAATATGTACTTCGATTTCCATGGCTAAAACAATTTGTAGTCATGAGAGCCATGATCGTCGTGGCCGCTTCCGAAACCAATTCCGATGCTGCGCTACTATCATTATGCTCAGGTTCATAAACCTTATCAAGTTATATTGTCCTCCCACTCAAATATTTCACTAGAAACAATTTCTTGGAAATAAGAAACATTGACAAACACTTTTGTTTTTGTCTCGTGGGAAGAATTCCCAATTAAATCTCTGGATAACCAACAAAGACATTCATCCGATTTTGGTTGTAAACTCTTTAGACCAAAATTTAAAGAAAAAACTATTATGGTTTATACCCATACCATAACTTGTATGGTGTCATTTCAACGGATCATGATGATGCTCTATTTAGTGTAAAAGCGGTAGTCACTAAAGCATAATCCACAAAAATATAATGGCGTCATAATATTTTATCTCATCATTAATCCAACAAGGTTTGGATACATCTCGAATACTATATCATCATTATGATACTCCAAGAAATGTGAGTTGTAGAACAATTTCATGACTCTCTTAGATGTTCGCTAAAACTCGTAATTCAAATATTTTCACCATGATCCAATCATAGATATTTGATTTTTCTATTACGATGATTTCCACTTCATGCTGAAATTTATTTGAATCCATTCAAATGTTTTAAACTTCTTCCTTATTGAATATATCCACATATATACTCAATTCATTGTTGAAAGTTTTCATGAAGTAGAAGAATCTACCGCACACAACTATGCTCAGTGAACCACATACATCATTATGTATTTTTCCACTAAGTTTGTTGCCCGTTCAACTCTTGGCCTATGAACGGTATTTTAATCATTCTCTTTAGAAAAGATTTGCAAGCGCCAAATGATTCAAAAATCAAATGACTCCAAAATCCATTTGCATGGAGTTCCTTCATGCGTTCCTTTCTAACATGACCTAAATGGCGGTTCCATAAATAAGTGGAATTCAAATCATTTGCCTTATGGCATTTTAGCGTCAGTGTTATGTATGTGTGTTTCACCATTAAGATTTATAATAACTTATCCATCGTACATGGAGTAATGTCATAATTTGAACAACTCATTGTTTTCATTTGACCAGAGCAAAATAACAATTATTAAGTTCTATATTATAAATTCTAAGGGCCAGATAGAATGCTAACAACGAACATAATAACACTTTATTTTGTTCCAGACGTGCATTCCTATCATATTTCTTGTCAGTCACTTAGGCCATTGTATTCTTGTATTGCGTTGTTTTGTATGACACTTCATACCAACCAATATAGTACTAATACCAAGAATTTCATAGTGTGACTTAACTAGGAATACAACCATAACATGTATATCATTTATATACACCTGAGCTAGACTTTCTAGTCTTTTCTTTTCTTTTTGCCAAAATATCTTTTGCAGTTTCTCTTTTAGCTTTCCTCATTATTCAGAAAAACACTTCAACATCATTAACTTCTAGGTTTGTTGGTTGAATACCAATAACCTTGAGGTTCTTACTTTGAAATTGATCATCATATGATAAGTGTTCCAGATTTCACTTATTAGTAACTTTGTAATATGATGAACAATTTCACTCATAATTTTATCCATCATATCATGACGACTTTCCGAGACCATGTCTGTACATGCTAGGCTCGTAAAGTTTTAACCTTGGTATTTGCATGTGCAAATCTAGCTTGCACCGTTGTATGCACACGTAGAATCTATCACACCCGATCATCACGTGATGCTTCGAAACGACGAGTCTTAGCAACGGTGCATATTAAGGATGGTCACTTCATGGATATGTGAATATCGTTAGTGCCCCAATAGTTGGAGGATTGTGACGCCTTGCGTCTTCAACCTTCGTACATTCCCATAAAACTTATGAGTTTATGTAGTCTCACCAAATTATATTCTATCATCTTGCAATAAGGTCTTAGATATCACATATATCTCATACCTTGATTATTTCTGAAAACTAAATTTTCAGCTCCTTACTTTTCAAACAAATTTGAACTTCAAGTTTCACGGAGACAAGATAACTTTAGGTACTAATTGAAACCATAGCTCTTTGAATCAACAATGTGAGGTTTACTAAAAGTTTACAATAGGACTTAATCAATTCTTGATACTTTAACAATACGGTACCAATCCGTAAAGTTTCTTGTCAGATTTTAACAGTATTTCTATCTCAATTATAAGACTAGCGCATAGTAGTAAACGGATGCCAATACTACAAAATTAATTCAAAATACTACTCAGACTATGTTTATGATAATTAGTTCATGTTTTAATCTAATTACTAATGAACTCCCACTTAATACAACATCCCTCATAGTTGTTAAGTGGTACACGATCCATATCCACTACACCAAAACCGATCATCACATGAGATGATTTAGCTTCAATGGTGAACATCAACATGTTGATCATATCATCCATATGACTCGTGTTCAACCTTTCGGTTTCCGTTGTCCCGAGGCCATGTCTGTACATGCTAGGCTCGTCAAGCAAACCCAAGTATTCCGCGTGTGCAACATGGCTTACACCCGTGTATGTGAATCGTTGAATCTATCACATCCGATCATCACGAGATGCTTCAAAGCGATGAACTGTACAACGGTGCATACGAGGAGAACACTTTATTATCTTGATATTAATGTGAGGGATCATCTTATAATGCTACCGTCGCGATCTAAGCAAAATAAGATGCATAAAAGAATTAACATCACATGCAGTTCATATGTGATATGATATGGCCCTTTTGTCTTTGCGCCTTTGATCTTCATCTCCAAAGCACGGACATGATCTCCATCATCTTCGGGCATGATCTCCATCATCGGCGTAGCGTCAAGGTTCATGGCGCCGTCTTCATGATTGTCCTCCATGTAGCAACTATTGCAACTACTTTGAAATACTACTCAACATGAAATTTAAAGACAACCATAAGGCTCCTGCCGGTTGCCACAATACAATAATGATCATCTCATATATATTCATCATCACATTATGGCCATATCACATCACCAAACCCTGCAAAAACAAGTTAGACGTCTCTAATTTGGTTTGCATATTTTACGTGGTTTAGGGTTTTCGAGAGAGATCTAATCTACCTACGAACATGAACCACAACGGTGATACTAATGTTGTCAATAGAAGAGTAAATTGAATCTTCACTATAGTAGGAGAGACAGACACCCGCAAAGCCTCTTATGCAATACAAGTTGCATGTCGAATGAGGAACAAGTCTCATGAACGCGGTCATGTAAAGTTAGTCCGAGCCGCTTCATCCCACTATGCCACAAAGATGCAAAGTACTCAAACTAAAGATAACAAGAGCATCAACGCCCACAAAATCATTGTGTTCTACTCGTGCAACCATCTATGCATAGACACGGCTCTGATACCACTGTAGGGATTCGTTGCATAGAAAACAAAAATGTTCCTACCGCTAACACGCAATCCAAGCCAAGATGCAATCTAGAAGACGGTAGCAACGAGGGTTTATCGAGTCTCACCCTTGAAGAGATTCCAAAGCCTACAAGAGTAGGCTCTTGTTGCTGCGGTAGACGTTCACTTGCCGCTTGCAAAAGCGCGTAGAAGATCTTGATCACGATCGCTTCGGCGCCACGAACGGGCAGCACCTCCGTACTCGGTCACACGTTCGGTTGTTGATGAAGACGACGTCCACCTCCCCGTTCAGCGGGCAGCGGAAGTAGTAGCTCCTCTTGAATCCGACACACGACGGCGTGGTGTCGGTGGTGGTGGAGAAATCCGGAGCTTCGCTTAAGCGTGCGGGATGTGGTGGAGGAGAGAGGCTAGGGTTTGGGGAGAGAGGGGGTTGGGCGCCGGCCCTCTAAGGGGTGCGGCCAAGGCTGAGGCTTGAAGTGGTCAGCCCCCTCTCTATGCCCCTCATTATATAGGTGGAAGCCCCAAGAGTTCTAGTCCAAGTCTTCGAATAAGACCCCAACACTAAAACCTCCCATATGTGGGAAACCTACTCAAGGAGGGAGTCCCCCAAGGTGGGACTCCCACCTTTCCTTGAGTGGGGTGGCCGGCCACCTTTAGGTGGAGCCCACCTGGACTCTTCCCTTTAGGGCTGGCTGGCCATGCTAGTGGAGTCTCTTCGGGACTCCACTTTCCAAAGTGCCATTCTTCCGGACTTTTCTAGAACCTTCTAGAACCTGCCATAAATGCACGGATCATTTCCAAACTTGGAATATGACTTCCTATATATGAATCTTATTCTCCGGACCATTCGGAACTCCTCGTGATGTCCGGGATCTCATCCGGGACTCGAACAAATATTCGAACTCCATTCCATATTCAAGTTCTACCATTTCAACATCCAACTTTAAGTGTGTCACCTACGGTTCGTGAACTATGCGGACATGGTTGAGTACTCACTCCGACCAATAACCAATAGCGGGATCGGAGATCCATAATGGCTCCCACATATTCAACGATGACTTTAGTGATCGAATGAACCATTCACATACGATACCAATTCCCTTTGTCACGCGATATTTTACTTGTCCGAGGTTTGATCTTCGGTATCACTCTATACCTTGTTCAACCTCGTCTCCTGACAAGTACTCTTTACTCGTACCGTGGTATGTGGTCTCTTATGAACTCATTCATATGCTTGCAAGACATTAGACGACATTCCACCGAGAGGGCCCAGAGTATATCTATCCGTCATCGGGATGGACAAATCCCATTTTGATCCATATGCCTCAACTCATACTTACCGGATACTTAATCCCACCTTTATAACCACCCATTTACGCAGTGGCGTTTGGTGTAATCAAAGTACCTTTCCGGTATAAGTGATTTACATGATCTCATGGTCATAAAGATTAGGTAACTATGTATCGAAAAGCTTATAGCAAATAACTTAATGACGAGATCTTATGCTACGCTTAATATGGGTGTGTCCATTACATCATTCATACAATGATATAACCTTGTTATTAATAACATCCAATGTTCATGATCATGAAACTAATCATCCATTAATCAACAAGCTAGTTAAGAGGCATACTAGGGACTCTTTGTTTGTCTACATATCACACATGTACTAATGTTTCGGTTAATACAATTATAGCATGATATATAAACATTTATCATAAACATAAAGATATAAACAATAACCATTTTATTATTGCCTCTAGGGCATATCTCCTTCACTTATGCACACAAATGCCATCTAGGACCAGGCATGAGAACTAGTTTCCAAAAGGTGAGGCATATTCGAGGGTCAGACATTGTGTTGATCACATCTATTGTGCCCGCTATCTTGTTGTTGTTGTTGATATATTGGAACCAATGAACGTGTTAGTTTTTGGAGAACATGAGCACCTGTAGGCTTTTCATTGAGCCTATGAACTCTAGTATGTTACCGATGAGTTGTAGTTGCCAAGGTCGATGATCTATAGCTTCTGCATCGAGGAAGCAACGTGGCAGAGTCTATCCCCTGGATGACATACTGAATTGGTTCTCGCTGAGTACTAGGTCTTTTATTCCAACGTATTATTTAGAGTTGGATTCAAAAACGTTGCTGTCGAGGCAGGCTTGGTGTCCTTCACAATGTATAGAGGGGTGTTTTGTTTTAGTAACAATGACACAATCATGGGATGGGGGAGGGCCAGTGCCCCCTCCCTACAACATCACACTCGAGGGCAGTTTAATGGCCTCACTCGCCCACAACAACACACTTGAGGGAAGTTGAACACGTCTTCTGCTTCAATCTTCCTCATTACTTTGTTTTCCAATATGTGCCATCTATGTGACATATCTTTATTTTTCAATCATGCTGGAAATAAATGATCTCTCGTGACCCCCTTAATTACTTTGAATCTTGTTGGCCAATCAAACATATATGTTATTCTTCTGGCTTCTTCAAATATCATTATGAAATGTAGCTAGTGTAATATTTGGTTGTAACTAATATCACTCCGTTCTATAATATATGCCTTTTTGTAAGGGTATTTTACCCTTATCCATTATTTTGGTATCTATGACACCGTGCTAGAGTATTTGGACTAATACATGCCTACAAGATGACTTTCAGGTATTAGCCAAAGAGGTATGATGGTGTTGCAATGGAACAAAAGGCAACGGGAGACCCCCCAATTCGACGAAAAATCAGCTAGTTTTTATCCGGTTGGGCCAGAAGGGTGGCAGCCGGAGAGGGCCGGAGGAGGCCGACAAGGTGCCATCCGCACCATCCCAGGCCGGACCATCCTGGCATCACCCTTTCGGGCCTGCTCCGGCGGCCTCGACGAGGCGACCGGGCACAGACAGCCGGTGACATCGGGCCAAGGCCGCTGGAGTCGGTCAAGGGTTGGCCCCGTGATCGATCGTGGCGGTCCGGCCAAATCCGGTTGACCGGGTTTCTCGAAGAATCTGCTGATGTGGCAAGTGACCAACGGCCGTATTTAGAAGAACACTATAAATAGGTCTTCTCCTACCTCTGAACAGTTAGGCACTACACTACAAGCTGTTCTTGCTCTCTCTCTCTCATACTCCATTGCTAGAAACACCAAAAGCCTCAGATCTCCCTCCTCCTCCACCCAAACTCAAATCCCTCCGGGGAATCATTAGAGGAGGACCCGATCTACCGTTCTACCAAGCCAAATCTCATTCCCCCTTGTATTCATTGAGAAGCTTGCTTCCTAGGGTTCCTAGGAAACCCTAGGTAGGCAAGAGGAGTCCGGAAGCATCCGGGCTGTGGATTTGCTCCGGGCAAGATTGTGAAGGTTTGGAGGCTACCTCAAAGTCTACCACAAGTGAGTGAGCTATTCCTTCGTGGGATAGGCTCCGGAGAATAGGGTGAGCCTTCGTGGCGCGGGGAATCCTTCGTGGGACCTCCACTCCTCCAAACGTGACGTACCTTGTTGCAAAGCAAGGGAACACGGGAATACATCCTCGTCTCCGCGTGCTATCGGTTATCTCTAACCGAACTCCTTACTTGTGATTTTCTGTGAGAGCCTTCGTGCTCGAGTTAGTTGTATCCTCATATAGGTTGCTTCACCTAGTTTGCATTAGGCTCATCTTTATATTCCGCAAAGCCTAATATTGCAAAGAAAGAATTAAAATTTGTAGAAACCTATTCACCCCCTCTAGGTTTACCATCTCTATACTTTCAATTGGTATCAGAGCCTGGACTCTTATTAAGGGCTTCACCGCCTTAAGAGTGAGATGGATAAACTCTTCGAGGGTCTAGATGAAGACTCTAACCTTTCGGTTAAAGAGATGAAATCTAGATTCTTGGCATATGAGGCCGAGAAGAAGAAAAAGGAGGATGAGCTACAAAACCAAATGGCAGAAATGACTGCCATGCTTAAGAACCTAACTGCGGGTGGAACTTCTAGTGGGGCTTCGGTCTCTAAGGAGTCCTACCATGATGTTAACTATAACTATCCTAGAAACACTTCACCCATGCCTCATATAAACCATAGTGGGACCGTTCCCCATTACGATGGAACTCACTTTCCACATTGGAAATCTGCTATGGAATCTCATATTCGCAGCTGCAGTGTGGAGCTATGGGAGCTCATTGTTCATGGATATCCGGAGCCACAAGATCCCACTCGGTTGACATCCACCGAGTTCTACAACCGTCAACTCAATGCATCCGCACGTGACAAGATTAGAAGTGGCATCAACCGCAAGCTTCTTGATCAAGTCGATGACATTGTCTCCGCTAAAGAGTTGTGGGATCGGATCGTAGTACTACAAGAGGGAACCGATTTGATCCAATCAGCTCTCTATGAGACCGCAAAGCAAGAGGCCTACCAATTCATGATTCGGGATGGAGAATCCATATTTGATGCCTATGCTAGGCTTGGTGCTCTGAAAGTAAGGGTCAAGGGACTTGGTGTTGAGAAGTACAATGACGGATTTGAGATGAACGAAGCCTTCATAAAATCCAAGGTCATTGCTATGATTGCCGTCAAACAAGAAGACACCAACCTTGGACTCAACTTGCAAATCATGACCAAGAGTGCCGATCTCAACTCCGATGATCTAGTCTCCTATGTGGCCGCCAATGAAAGCATGGCCAAAGCCGGGAAGAGGCTCAAGGCAATGAACCGTGTTGATGAAGCCTCACACAACCATGAAGCGTCACACAACCTTGCTCTCAAAGCTAGAGCCGACCATGAAAGCAAAGAAGACTATGAGATTGAAGAAGATGAAGAGATGACTTCAACTAGTGACATTGCTACCGACTTTGCTTTCTTTGCCAAGAAGTACAAGGCAAAGTTCCCAATGCTCCTCAATGACAAGAAGAAGAAGAGAACTTGCTACAATTGTGATGAAGATAACCACTTTGCAAATGAGTGCCCTTATGAGAAAAGGGTAGACAAGCCAAAGTTCATCAAAGGGGTCAAACCAAGATTGAAGCCGAACCCAATCAACGATCGGTACAAGAAGAACAAGGGAAGAGCTTTTGTTGGGGCCGAGTACTTGTACGATGAAGAAGAGGAAGATGAGGAGAAGGAGGCCGGAGTGGCCGGTTTAGCTTACTCTAAGCCCGGGTCACTCTTCACATATGACTACTCCAAAGATTACTCCACGGAGAATGATGTTGGCTCTTCCTTCATGGCAAGAACAACTCAAGATGATGACTCCGATGACTCTCCCTCCTCTCCAATCATTGGCTCTTGTCTTATGGCAAGGGAAACCAAGGTAATGGAACCTCCACCTTCCCTATCTAGTGTTCTTGATGATGAAAACGAAGATCAAGAAGAATTAACTATGCTTAAGGAACTCTATGATGTTAGATGCACCCTTCGTGGTGAAGCTCTTGTCAAGTTTGATTTCTTGATGGACTCACTCAAAGAAAAGGATGAGTCCATTGAGGAATTAGAATATCAATTGAATGAGAAGGAACGGAGATTCAATCTCCTAAGACAAGAGCTAAAAACCGAAAGGTGCATATCTCAAGGCCTTAAGCAACAAATTGAAACTTATGAACTTGATAAAGTTAAGGACCTAGAAACTATTGATAGGGCTCAATTATTGACCCAAGAGCTCAATGCTTCAAAGGAGGAACTTGAAGTTGCTCATGCTTCTCTCACTAGGGATCTTGACCACCTTGAAAGAGCTAACAAGCTTGTCAAGGATGAGCTCAAGAAACTTGGAGAGAATCATGATCTACTTCAAGAATCCTACAAAAAGGCTCTTGGATCAATGAAGGATCCCATTGATGTTGAAAAGCTTGCTTGTTCCTCCATTTCCTTTACTAGTGAGCATGCTAAACTTGTTGAGGAACATGTTCGTTTACAAGAGGAACTTTCTTTGCATGTTGAGACCAATGCATATCTTGAGTCCTTGGTGACCAAATATGGTCTTGACTATCATCCTAATGAATCTTCTTGTGAGCAAGCATCTATTCTTGAGGAAAATGTTAGGCTAACAAAGGAACTTGCAAAGTTCACCACCGCCAAGAACAAGATGGGATTGGATGACCTCTTGAGTAAGCAAAGGTCAAACAATCAAAAGTATGGACTTGGATATACTCCCAAGTCTCACAAGAAGAACAACTACAAGAAGGAGAAACCCGCTCAAGATAAGAACAAGAAGGTCACTAACAATGGCAAAGCCTCAAAGGGCAAAGCCACTAGTGGTGCCCACACGGGGCCAAACGATCACTATGCATTATTTGTTGATTATTATGGTGATGTCTATGCTAACTATGTTGGCCCTCCTAATGGCTATGCTTATAGAGAGTACTCAATTTGGGTACCAAAAGATATTGTTGCCATTGCAAAGGAACCCATTAATCGATGGGTTCCTAAATCCTCTACTTGATCTTGTAGGGGTATTCCTCCGGTGGTCCAAAATGGGTGTTTGATAGTGGATGCACCAATCATATGACCGGAGGAAAAGGTGTGCTTGATCAATTCATTGAAGATATCTACAAGAAGTCAAGCATTACCTTTGGTGACAACTCAAAGGGAAAGGTACTTGGGTATGGCAAGGTAGCAATCTCTAAGGACTTGTGCCTTGAGACGGTTATGCTTGTTGAACACCTTGGCTATAACTTACTTTCTATATATCATCTTGCCGATGCCGGTTACAATTCATATTTCACTAAATATTATGTGCAAGTCTTTAGGAGTGACAATCTCAAATTGGTCCTTGTTGGATTTGTGGAGAACAACCTTTATGTGGTTGACCTCTCGAAAGAGAGCCCCTCCTTCTCCACATGTCTAATGGCGGCCAAGCATGACGAAGGATGGTTGTGGCATCGCCGCCTTGGTCATGTTAACATGAGGAATCTTAAACAACTCCTAAAGGGTGAGCATATTGTGGGACTAACCGGTGTTTCTTTTGAGAAAGATCGTGTTTGTAGTGCATGTGTAGCCGGAAAGCAACTCAAGAAGAAGCATCCCATCAAGAGTATTGTTACCACATCTAGGCCTTTGGAGCTCCTTCATTTGGACCTCTTTGGGCCATCACACTATGATACTCTTGGTGGAAGCAAGTATGGACTTGTCATTGTTGATGATTACTCAAGATACTCTTGGGTCTTTCTCCTTAAGTCTAAGGACGAGACCCATAGAGAGTTCATCACCTTCGCCAAGAAAGCTCAACGTATGTATGAATCCGAGATCAAGGCAATTAGGACCGACAATGGCACCGAGTTCAAGAACTACACTATGCAAGAGTTTGTGGATGATGAGGGCATCAAGCATGAGTTTTCGGCGCCATACACCCCTCAACAAAATGGTGTTGTTGAAAGGAAGAACCGGACTATCATTGAGATGGCAAGAACCATGTTGAGTGAATTCAACTCACCCCACAACTTTTGGGGAGAAGCCATCTCTACGGCTCCACTACTCCAACCGGCTCTTCCTCCGTCCCCTCCACAACAAAACCCCATACGAGCTCCTTACCGGTAACAAGCCTAATGTCATGTATATTCGTGTCTTTGGATGCAAATGCCTTGTTAAGAACAACAAAGGAAAGCTCGGTAAATTTGAAACTAGAACCATAGAGGGTATATTTGTTGGATATGCGGAGAACTCTCACGCCTATAGGTACTACAACCGGTCCTCCGGGACTATTGAAGTATCTTGTGACGTGGTGTTCTTGGAGGATAATGGCTCCCAAGTGGAGCAAGTTGTTCCATGTGTTGCAGGTAATGATGTTGATCCATCTAGTGCCATCAAGCATATGGGCATTGGACACATCCGGCCCATGGAGGTTCATAACGATGATCAAGATGATGGAGTAGATGTCTCAAGCACGCCACAAGTAGAGCCTAGCTCAACTCAAGCCGAACCATCAAGTGCAACTCAAGAACCATCCTCCACTCAAGATGAGTCTCAATCCGAAGAACAAGAAGAAGATCCTCATTCCATGGAGCAAGATCATGATGACGATCAAGAAACATCCTCTACTCATGATCAAGCTCAAGTGGTCCCTCATGATCAAGTACTTGCAAGAGATGAATTCATTGATCATGAAGGAACCATTCGGAAGATCAAGGCCGCTACAAGGGCAAGTGACATGAAAGTGGATCAAGTCCTTGGTAGCATCTCAAGAGGAGTGGTAACTCGTAGACACCATGCATTACTTATCACTTATTGTCAACATCATGCTTTTGTGTCTAGTTTTGAACCACTTAAGGTACATGAAGCCTTGGTTGATCCGGATTGGGTAATTGCCATGCAAGAAGAATTGGAGTGTTTCACTCGTAATGAAGTATGGTCTCTAGTTGAGAGACCCAAGGATCATCGCATCAATGTCATTGGGACCAAATGGGTATTCAAGAACAAGCAAGATGAGAATGGCATTGTTATACGAAACAAAGCAAGGTTAGTGGCGCAAGGGTTTGCCCAAATAGAAGGTATGGATTTTGAGGATACCTTTGCGCCGGTAGCCCGTCTTGAAGCTATTCGTCTTTTGCTTGCATTTGCATCTTTCCACAATTTCAAATTATATCAAATGGATGTGAAAAGTGCATTTTTGAATGGTCCCCTAAAAGAAACCGCATATGTGGCTCAACCCCCGGGTTTCGAAGACCCATGCCGACCCAACCACGTGTATTTACTCCATAAGGCACTCTACGGACTCAAGCAAGCTCCACGTGCTTGGTATGAGTTCCTTAGGGATTTCTTACTACATGATGGGTTTTGCATGGGTACGGTCGATTCCACCCTTTTCACCAAGCGGGTTAAAGGGGGTGGCCTCTTTATATGTCAAATATATGTTGATGATATTATTTTTGGTGGAACTAACCCCAATCATAACAAAGCTTTTGAGCTATTGATGACTAGGAAATTTGAGATGTCCATGATGGGAGAGTTGAAGTTCTTTCTAGGCTTCCAAGTGAGGCAACTTGCAAAAGGCACCTTCATCTCTCAAGAAAAGTATGTGAAGGACATGCTCAAGAAATTCAACATGACCAATGCAAGTCCAATGAAGACACCCATGCCCGTAAAGGGGCAACTTGGTTCATGTGACGGTGAGAAGGATGTGGACATAAAGGTATACCGCTCCATGATAGGATCCTTGCTCTACCTTTGTGCCTCTAGGCCGGATATCATGCTAAGTGTAGGGATGTGTGCTCGTTTTCAATCCGCTCCCAAGGAGAGCCATTTAGTGGCGGTCAAACGGATACTAAGATACCTTGTTCTCACTCCTACTCTCGGGCTATGGTATCCAAAGGGGTCAACCTTTGAACTCATTGGCTATTCGGATTCCGATTGGGCCGGTGATAAGGTTGATCGGAAGTCTACCTCCGGGGCTTGCCAATTTATTGGCCGGTCATTGGTGAGTTGGTCATCCAAGAAACAAAACTCCACCGCCTATCCACCGAAGCCGAATACATATCCGCGGCATCTTGTTGCACTCAATTGTTATGGATGAAGCAAACCTTGAAAGACTATGGTGTGTCTCTTGGTACGGTGCCTCTTCTTTGTGACAATGAAAGTGCAATAAAGATCGCCAACAACCCGGTTCAACATTGTCGCACCAAACATATTGACATTCGCCATCACTTCCTACGTGATCATGTTGCCAATAAGGATATTGATCTCACTCATGTGGGAACAACCTACCAATTGGCGGATATTTTCACTAAGCCTTTGGATGAAGCCCGCTTTGTTAACTTGAGAGGAGAACTTGGTATTCTTGATCCTAAAAACTTGGATTGATTAACTTCTTGCACTATATTCTTGCATTTATCTTGCTATCTAGCTTAGAGGCATAGCACATATGGGGATAGTCATCTTACCATGTCTTGGTATGATGCATACCTATGTGTGCAACATAAATAGACCCAATGTCATTATATGGACCCAAGCATGTCTCTTCGAGGTCTCATGACATTTGCGCTTTCACATAGGGGGAGTAATCCCCCGCCCCTCATTGAGCCTTCATTACAACTTGATTTGACTATATAAGGCCAAATGATCTTATTGCAAAAACTAATTCAAAATGCTCTTATGATTCTTGATATACTTCGAATCATGCCCATTGTAGCTATTTGTATCTTGTTTGCATTTTCACTCCAATGGGTATGCCTAGAGAACTTTGTGTTTTCCAATCCCATGTCTATGCTCATCTCATCATCGTCTATCTATCTATATGTACATGTCATCATATGAGCACTCACACACATTTACACAAAGAATAGGGGCAAAACGAGGCAAAATGACACATTTTTGGGAAAATTGTCTCTGGCCGGTCACTGGCCCGGTCGGACCGGCCTGTGCGCCGGGTCGTCCGGTCACTGGCCCGGTCGACCGGGTGCCCGACCGGCCGTGCGGGCTGTTATGTTTTGAAGAGGATACCCCTTGGGGATCTTCTTCCTCATTATCCCCCACCTCTCAAACCTCCATGGCCGCCGCCTCCACCATCTCCACCACATCCTAGGCACTTCCCACCACTAGATTCTCTCCAAACTTCACACAAACATAGATCGGGATCTCGCAAGCATCTTCACCAAAGCATTTGGTCCCTCTCAAGCTAGTTTGGGAGATCGTGGGGATTTGGTCCTCAAGTCTTCTTCACGAGTTCCTCTTGCTCACTTGGGCCAAGAGGACAATGTCTTCGGGTAAATCTTTCTCCCTATCCCTCTCCCTCTTGCTTTCCCTCTCCCATTGCCCATTGTTGAGGAAAGTTGAGAAAAATTAGGGTTAGGGTTAGGGTTAGTAAGTCCTCATGCCACCTAGAGTGTCACACCCCTCCTATGCACATTGTTCACTCCCCTGGTATAATCTATGTTCAAGTTTGTGAGTTTTTGCATGATTTTGTGTCGAATTTCTGGGCAAACATCACAACTCAGCATGACCCGGTCTACAGCCCGGTCAACCGGCCTCTCGACCGGCTGGTCCGGCGCAGCGCCCGGTCAACCGGATGGCTAACCGGCTCGCCCGGTCTGTCGTCCGGTCGGACCGGATCCTGCGCCGGCTCGCCCAGCTTTTTTCGCATAATCTCGTCGAGACACTTGAACATAGGCTATGCTTTTGGCTTCCTCACATATGCTGATGACATGTACACTTACCTCTTTGCTATCCTCTCCCTATTATGCTGATTCACAGGTGATGAAAGGACTGATGCGGACTTTGCCCCTGCTGCCAAGAGAGGGAGGCGCTCCGGGGTTCCACCCCGGCGCTCTACTGGTCGTGCTCCTCAGACCACGGGTGGCAGCTCAACTGGGGGCAGAATCAAGAGATCTGCCAATAAGAGGAAAGATAAACAGGCAGCACAGGATGGTGATGAGGTCCTCCCAGATTTCCATGTTGGTAGTGTGCATATTGGGGCATGGAGAAGACTCAGAGAGTCCAACCCCTATCGCTTTGAGGAACCCACTTACACAGGGGGCGATCAATTTTTCTGGACCAACACACAGCAAGTCATGTGGGAAGAATTCTATGACTCCCGCGAGTACATGAAGAAAGGCACCATTGTTATGCCCAAGGCCATCAAGGATGTCATTGGAATGTATGAAGCCACCAAGTTCCGCTTTGTGGTTGCGACCTTGAGGCGGATGGGGCTGTATGATCTTATGTGCTTGACACCTACTGATGGGTGCTATTGTCCAACCTTGGTGAGACAGTTTCACTGCACAGTCTTTTTCCATGATGATGCAGCCCGGACTATGACCTGGATGACCGGCAAACAGAAATACACTTGCAACTATCTTGATTTCTGTGAAGCCTTGGGGTTTGGTGGAGGGCGTACTTCTGGCTTCAAGATATATTCTCAGCAGAAGTTCAACCGTGGGGACATTGCTGGTTGCTATCCGCCGGAACCCACACCTGGACCTCCCACCATCTCCGGGATGTACTACTCCTACCTCTTACTTGCCAAGCTCTTCCGTGAGACTCTCATCAGCAAGTCCGGCGATACAAGTGAATGCCGTGCATATCATTTGAACTTGATGTACTACTGTCTCCCTGAGCACCGGCAACCTATTGATGGCTGTGATCTCATCTACTGCGAGTTACGGCGCTGTGTTCGCGAGAGGTTGACTCCTAACCTTGCCCAGTACGTTCAGCTGCTCATCAACAAGGTTGTGCCCGCACCTCTCAATACTCTAGGTGAGCGGGTCAGGATGGAAGCGTTCAAAATCCCTGCCCAAGGTGATAACCCGGACGTTCCTGAGATGATGCCTTCTGAGCGCCGGTCCAAGGCACGCCATGACCATGCTAGCTCCAGCTCCTCTCGTCGCCCACAGCGTGGTGTCGCACGGTTCTTCTCTCGCTTATGGCAGATGTGCAAAACTACACATGATGTTGCACATCAAAGTCTCTCTTTGAACCAAGAGACAAGGAGGCGCCAAAATGAGTTCATGGCTGCTAGGAATGTGCCTATCCCTCCTCCTGGCCCTGAGTTGGAGCCTGTCCATGCACAAGACTGGGAGATGCCTCCTCTCACTGATGAGATGTTCCAGAACTTTGATCCTTCTCTGTACTTTGGTGGTAGCTTTGCTCATGCACCTCCTGCTGATGATGATGATGAAGAGGATGATGACGGTAATGAGGATGATGATGAAGAGGATGATGATGAGGATGATGATGACGAGGATGACGATGGGGATGGTGATGGCAACTCTCCATCCGCGGTGCCCCACTTCTATTGATGGGACGCTAGCATCTCTCCTCTTTTCTTCGCCTTTTTGGTGTTCCGATGCCAAAGGGGGAGAAGAGAGTAGAGTCTAGAATTACGGGGTTCTTTCGGTTGTCACAAGCCATGGGAGTTGCTTTATTTGGATTTTATATGGCTTGTGCGTATTTGCTTTGATTTCTCAAGAACCATTTGCTACTTTGAATAATTCATGTATGGATATGTATGGACGACTATTATGTGTGCTACTCTATGTTAGGATAATCATGCTTTATGGGTAATCATGCTTTATGCTTATATATGTTGATATACTTGTCCATACCATGCTTGTTTCCTAAAGATATTGGGGGAGCTTCTCATATTCCACAAATGGTGCACTTTGCATTCAAACGCAAACTCTCCAAGTGCACACATTATGGGGGAGCTGTCGTAATATCTTATATGGAATCAAGGTTTAGAACTTATCATAATATCTATGTGTGACTCTAGCTCGGTTTGTCATCGTATACCAAAAAGGGGGAGATTGTAAGGGTATTTTACCCTTATCCATTATTTTGGTATCTATGACACCGTGCTAGAGTATTTGGACTAATACATGCCTACAAGATGACTTTCAGGTATTAGCCAAAGAGGTATGATGGTGTTGCAATGGAACAAAAGGCAACGGGAGACCCCCCAATTCGACGAAATCAGCTAGTTTTTGAGCCAGCCGGTCACGATCCGGTTGGACCGGCCCTGCACCGGGCAGCCCGGTCGCCAACCGGACCCTGAACCGGTGCCATCCGGCGACATCCAGAAAGAAACGAAGCCATCCGCGCGCGTCGTCTTTTCGGACCGGCTGCTCGGTCCAGTCTGACAGGCGCTGACCAGCGGCCCGGTCACAACCGGTTCGCTGACATCCGGGCCACATCCAGTAAGCCAGAAGCCTGCCCGGTCAAGTCCCGGTCCCAGCTCCGGTTGGAAACCGGGCCGTCGTGGCCCGGTCGGCTGTGGACCGGCTCCCGCAAAATCCGGTTGACCGGGTTTCTCGAAGAATCTGCGATGTGGCAAGTGACCAACGGCCGTATTTAGAAGAACACTATAAATAGGTCTTCTCCTACCTCTGAACAGTTAGGCACTACACTACAAGCTGTTCTTGCTCTCTCTCTCTACTCCATTGCTAGAAACACCAAAAGCCTCAGATCTCCCTCCTCCTCCACCCAAACTCAAATCCCTCCGGGGAATCATAGAGGAGGGACCCGATCTACCGTTCTACCAAGCCAAATCTCATTCCCCTTGTATTCATTGAGAAGCTTGCTTCCTAGGGTTCCTAGGAAACCCTAGGTAGGCAAGAGGAGTCCGGAAGCATCCGGGCTGTGGATTTGCTCCGGCAAGATTGTGAAGGTTTGGAGGCTACCTCAAAGTCTACCACAAGTGAGTGAGCTATTCCTTCGTGGGATAGGCTCGGAGAATAGGGTGAGCCTTCGTGGCGCGGGAATCCTTCGTGGGACCTCCACTCCTCCAAACGTGACGTACCTTGTTGCAAAGCAAGGGAACACGGGAATACATCCTCGTCTCCGCGTGCTATCGGTTATCTCTAACCGAACTCCTTACTTGTGATTTAACTGCCTGTGAGAGCCTTCGTGCTCGAGTTAGTTGTATCCTCATATAGGTTGCTTCACCTAGTTTGCATTAGGCTCATCTTTATATTCCGCAAAGCCTAATATTGCAAAGAAAGAATTAAAATTTGTAGAAACCTATTCACCCCCCCCTCTAGGTTTACCATCTCTATACTTTCACTTTTTAATAAGCAACTTTAGCTTGCTAAAAAGGTTTATATTGTGGAACAGAGGGAGTATCTTATTTTTCAATCAAAGAACTTCAAGTCTTAAGTGAACATAAAACAGAACGTACTAAAAAGAAAAAAATAATGACGTCCAAGATCTTGGTAGTCATTTAGAAGAATGCACTAACAAAGAAGTCCAACTAGGTTTCGATGTGGTAGTCTGGACATTAGAATACTTCATTTATAAGCTCCTTAAAGCCTTGTCACGAATCAATACTAGTAAACCAATTTGATGGTAACTTCATCGTCATGTATCCCGTGCATGTTTTGCATGTCATTTTGAAAGTGGGAAGCGACCATATCAATGAGTAAGATTGCAAAAACTTTACTTATGGAGACCAAGAAATTAACCATTGTGACGAGTATGTCTTTGAAACTCAAGAATGATAATTCACTATTTTTGCCTCCAACAATAATAGAATAGCTGAAGAATCTTATCAGCTATCTCTTTTGGATTTCCTTCTTCCTTAGTGAAAAATGATATTCATTCTCACAAATGTTTTTGTACTCTACCACTGTATTTGAATATTACAACAAAATTTGTTCACATGCGTATCAACACACATGCTATAATTAGGAGCAGAGTTTTTATCAAAATTCTATGCACTTCACATATAACTCTCTGAATGCTATGTTCAGTTTGAGTAGTTTTGCATGTGTAAGACCAGAAGCTGGTTTGTTGCTTTGTTACTGCCATTGTTCATTCACAGGCTAAACAATAAAAGACGATCATTCACGTGGTTGAATGCACCTTGGACTTCAACCTCTGAGAGATACCAATCCCAGAAATGCATATATGATTATGATGTGTTTGTGACCAATTTGGACTGGAATCTGTGCGTGGTCTTTGATATGGCAGCAAAGAAAGGAACACATACGCTTTGCTTAAGCGAAACAAATGGAGATGGTAACACAGATCTTGTCTACTCGACATGTATTGATGACTTCTTTTTTTTGCTTTTGTTTTTTTGGCTACATGCTGGTTTCATATCAAGGTTTGTAAATGGCTTATATCGTGCTTGCTGTTTTTTTTTCAGCTTTTGTTTTCTTGGCTACATTTTTTTTAGATGGCTACATGCTAGTTTCATATCATCAAGGTTGTCTACTCGATATGGATTGATGTCCAACTTTAAATGTACCAAATATTTTAGTATCAAATTTATCAATAAAAGTTATGGATGTGTGCATCAAGCCATCGACTGATGTGAAGGCTATAAACCTGGCTCCATTATTTATCTTACAAAAAAAACAAAAAACTGCCTAAGCCACCAACTGAATATTTCTATTCCTAAGGTAAATAGCAAACTGACCATTGGTGCATCGGAAGTCTGAAGTAGATATGCATTTGCAGCTGGCCTAATACACAGTTAAGCAACCCACAGAAAAAGAACGATCTGAATAATTGTGTGTTAAGGCTACCTCCCACAGGGTTGTATGCTCCTCCTCAAAAGCAAATACTACTCCCTCCGTTCGGTTTAAATAGACGCGAGTTGTGCACAGAAAATAGCTTATGCATGCGCATTCCTTGCGTCAATTAAACATGGACAGAGGTAGTATCTTGTATGCTCCAGTATGGATTTATGTAATTGCATAAGAAAATTGAGAAGAGAAATAATATGTAACCACTATCCTTAAATCTGGCCAGTCAAACTAAACCTGAATGTTTGCAGTTTACAAGATTTGGTCCAAAACAGATTGTCACCACAATAATAATAGTGGATAGGACAGAGCATGTTTAGTACAACTGAAACAGACATCACCATCACACATATTAAGGTTCAGCCGGTACTTTTGCTCATTTCAGATTTCAGGAACTCATACACTTTGATTCCATTGCAAATGGAACTGGACAGCTCATCACCATGTTCTTCATGCTGCTTTGAGATGTCTAAGTAAAATGGCAGAAATATTGCCATGGTTGTACAGAAAAATGCTCTAACAAATTGGATGGCGAAATAGGCCAGTTTGGCGGTCGATGTCGCCAATGTTTAACTATGCTCAGGATTCCTGCTGCACCTGAGGAGTCTGTAGGAAGAGGAACTGCATCGAAAACTACAGAGGTTAAAAACTGCGTGAAAAGGTGCAGTGTTCATGATAGTTATCTTACTTGACCCAGGCCAGGTGTTGTGTTACCTCGAATGCCTTCCCTGATCTCTCGTACTCGAGCATGCTGAGAGCTACTTCACAGCTCTGCGAGACGATGGGCTCGGGGTCCTTGGCAAATTCCTCCAGAAGCGCAATGCTTTCTTGATCTACAGCAACAACATGACCATGATATTAGGGAACTCTGAAACATATGTGCATGGACCAGAGAAGTAAACAGCATTGTGGCAAATCATGTGTACCTGCAATTGAACCAAGGGCCTCTGCGGCTTCGTGTCTGACCATTGGGTGCTCATCGACATTCTTCAGAACACCAGAAAGTGCATCTGAAGCAGCTTTGTTTTGCAGCTGACCTAAGACATAAGCGACCTGCAGATGAGTAGAAGAACAGCTATTATATAGATCAGTAGAAGAACAGCTATTATATTGGAGAAGAATAGGCACTAAAACAGAAAGAACAACATAAAATGGTTATGCTACAGAAAAAAATTTCTTCGTGATCCTATTTTTACTAGAAATTTGAGAAGATGTCCGAAAAGTTTTGCTTTATTCATCTTCTTCTTTAGCAAGACATAAGACTTTATTAATTTACAAGAAAATTTCAGCTCCCATAATTTATGCTTGTGGCAAAAGAGCAAACATAAATTGGTTAAAGTTCTAGCAAACCTCATGGCGTAGAAGAGCACTTTTGACACCTAGCGCTTCAACGATAGCAGAAACAGCATAATCTCCGCCATCATTCCTAAGCGCAAAAAGAGCTGCATAACGTTCATACATTTTTTCTTTCTCACTGAGGAGAAGCTCCCTGAAAAATATCCACCATGCCAGTGATGTCAAGACGATGCATATTGAAGACAATGGACACATATAGAACCGTCTTCACATACACACCTCAGTTGCACTACGGAAAGTCCTTGCTTGGCAGGCATTGCCGGGTCAACTGATAGATAAGGCGAAATCGTTGTGCTCTCAACACCGCTAGCATTCTTCTGCTCTTCTATGCGTCTAAGAGCCAACTCGCATGTTTCTTGCACTTCAACAGCGGGATCAGCTGTTAAACTCTCCTTCAACAGGGAAATACTCTTTTCTAGGCCAATAGCTCCAAGAGCTTCAGCAGCCTGATCGATAAACATATAAAGCTTCTCAAATGGATAGCAAAGCACTAGAAAGAGCAAATAAGATTTATTTCAGCGCTAGTAAGTACCTCATGACGGACAATTGGATGCAATGAAAGGTCTTTGAGAACTGCCTCTAATGCAGGGATAGCCTCAGCATCCTGCATTTGTCCAAGTGCAAATGCAGCCTCATGGGCAAGCAAGTTAGAAGAATCCCTTGCAGCTGAGTATTGAAGAAAATAAATCAGATTTTCTTAACCATTTATTTGTAGTACATTTTCATAATAGATTAACAAAATATCGGTAGCACTTCAGAGATAGGAGATTTATCAGTAGGAGCTACTATTAACAGCAGACCAAGTAAAAGAACACATAATTTCACAATTAAGAGAAATGAACAAGCAGATCCAATTGGAATGTCATCTAGGGAGAAGCCAAGAAAAAAAGGTGGCAAGACACTAGAACTTTGAGAAAATCATCATAAATCAGTACCTAGAGATGGAAAATCATACACAACTTGGGATAGATAATGATCTTAGGATCACTTATTCATACAAGGTGTTACTGGAACTCAAGCTTTCTCAGAGATTTACCCCACGAATCACTGACACCAGCAGAAATTTAACAGTCAGAACCTCTCACGCCCGTATCTACTAACTGGGGGCAACCAAAACGAGCACCATCCAACATTACGAGATGACCTCCATAAACTAAACAGAAAGGTAAAAGGCTAAAAGCTGCCAAAACTACACAACTAATTAAATCAGCTGAGTATCACTACTGCTAGCACGAAGTCACTACATCACAGAATTATAGCAGCTATCTGCACTCAATTATTCCTGGGGCATACTTAATCACACCAAATTTCTTGCATTGGTTGCTCAAACCAGGCACCAGAGCTACCAAACACTTCTATCCTATTGCAGTTATACCCAAGGCAGTCGCCGATCGCAGCAGGAGGAGACTAGCATAGCAATATCAGATAAAGAGGGGGCCAACTGATTCAAGCTTTCTTAGAATCACTGATACCAGCAGAAAACCAACACACAGAACCTCACTACTCCCAAGTAGGAACCTATTAATTAGGGCCAAACAAAAATAGCACCATTCAACATTGTCAGAAGGATGTCATCATAAACTAAATGGACAGGTGAAAGCTGCCAAAGCTACGCAACTAACCAAATTAAGTACTACCAGAATCCATGGAGGATAGATAACCCAAGGCAGCCTATATTAGCACATAAATCAACTAAAACAGGCTCATGACATCGATATTGAGCCAGGGAGAAGAAGCCATGAACAGTGTCGGAACAGATTGGAATTCATCGCTATAGCAGAATTATAGCAGCTATCTGCACTCAATCATTCCCGGGGCATTACTTAATCACACCAAATTTCTTGTATTGGTTGCTAAAACCAGGCACCGGAGGGTACCAAACACTTCTAGTTTATTGCAGTTATACCCACACAAGGCAGTCGCCAATCGCAGCAGCAGGAGACTAGCATAGCAACATCGGATAAAGAGGGGGCAAACTGATTCAAGCTTTCTTAGAATCACTTATACCAGCAGAAAATTAACACACAGAACTAGCAGCATTCAACATCTTCAGAAGAATGTCATCATAAAATAAATGGACAGGTGAAAGCTGCCAAAGCTACGCAACTAATCAAATTAAGTACTACCAGAATCCATGGAGGATAACCCAAGCCAACCTATATTAGCACATAAATCAACTAAAACAGGCTCATGGCATCGATATTGAGCCAGGGAGAAGAAGCCATGAACAGTCTCGTAACAGATTGGAGTTCATCGCTAAGATACTAACAGACTGAAGTTCTTCATCAACAGGTGATGGTCATTCAGTTGAGCGAAAAACTACGCTGAGTAGTATGATCAACACTGCTAGCAGAAAATACTGAATCACAGGAATATAGCCGCCGCGTCATGTACTCAATTACGCCCGGGAAACACTTAAACACCCCAAAATTCTCGCATTGGTTGCTGGAACCAAGCACCGAAGCTACCAACCACACTTGTTCTAGTAGTTTACTGCGGCTGAACTCGGTGCAGTCACCAATCCTAGTATTACGAGACTAGCGTAGGAGCAGAGGGCGATGAGAGAGGAGACCTTGGAGGAGGGCTCGGCGCGGGCCGTCGCCGCGGAGGTTGCGGAGGGAGAAGAGCGCGCGGAACCGCTCCGCGATGGGCTGCGCCGCGTCCAGCAGCCGCCCGCACAGGAACCGCTCCATCTCCGGCGACGACTCGAACCCCGTCGCCGCCGACCCCGCGCAATCGGACTCCGCCGTGCTCATGCTCAGCTAGCTAGCTTCCCGGCGGCGGCGGCGGCGGGGGAAAGAGAAGGAGAAAGCAGAAAAGAAAACTGCGCGTGAGCTCGACGCCACATCCGAGCAATCCCAGCCGTCCGATCGAGGCGGGCCACGTCACCCGCCCTGTCCAGAAGCTGCCAGCTGGACAGCGAGAGACTCTCGCTGTCAGTGGGCCCGACTTGGCTGGGCCCCACGTGGCAGTTACGGGCTAAATCTCCCGTCGGCGAAGCTACTCTGGTACTCCCTTACCATTCTCCTTCTCCTCCCTCGCGGCGAGCGAATCCCACCACCCACCGGCCGCCGGCGACGAAACCACGCTCGGATCCGGCGCGAAACCGAGAGGTAGGGTCCGCGGGAAGCTGTCCCGGATCTGCGAATCGATCCGCCTCTCTCGGTTCCGTTCTCGTCGATTGGCTCTGATCGGGGTGGTGTTGGGTTCGTGCAGGGGAGGGCGGCGGGCCTTGGAACCGGGACGCGACGGCGGGCGCCATGAACGCCAGGGGGTAAGCACTGCCTGATTGCTCCCGTGTATCGAGGTTTTCGAATTTCGCTGTGCTGATTGGGGGGAGGGGGTTAGGGTTCACGGGGGCGGGGCGAGGCTCGTAATTGGGTGCCGTTTCCGACTGACTAGCCCGGGTGATCGCTTCTTTTCAGTGCAGCAGCGTTGTGGTGCGGTGCTGCCATGTAGAATTCGCGCGCAGTTGACGAAATTGATGCATGCTTCTGATTGGGAAGTTAGGAATAAGGCAATTCGTTTTACTGCAGTCCTGTTGTTCAGCCTTGCGTTATGTTTGAGGGTTTGGATCTTGGTAAATTTGATTGGGTTGCCAGGAATGGCGGTACGCCGTAGTGAACCTGATGGGGTTCGTGGTGATACTCTTGCCCACTTGCTGTCTAGTTTACCGCTGGCAGCTCAGTGTTCTAGTCATGTCTGTATTGAACTTGAATCTGAAAGGTGCCCACAGCTGACAACTTATGTTGAATAATTGGAACGAGATCAACGTGTTCTTGCTGGCCAGCTTAGGTTCTTGTCCTCATATATCTGTTTGATTTTGGATATGAATGCGCTGAAAGTAGCTTTGCAGCTCAGGTCTCTGTTGAAGATTTGAAACCGTTATTCTCGGTGGATTGTTGAGTCTTGCACAGGAGGAGCATTCCGATTTTTCAGCTCCACCAAATTTGCTATAATGCCCATGCCTGCCATCATCTCACAGTTTATTTGTCTACTCTAGCTGAGGAAAGATGCATCTTGAATTAGCATGCATGGTGGCATACTGACATGGAATTGGTCTTAATCTCCCTTCACATCAATGATCTAAGACCCTGTACTCTTGGTAGCTACTAGCCACTATTCTAACAATACTACATTTATCTGTTCTGCCTACGGAGTAAATGATACTTGTCGACTTATAGGCTATAGACAAGTAAAATGTATGGCCTAAAGTGGGGTAATTGATGTATTGTGTACATTCTTGCATTGCATACTTATTTCAAACTGTTATGATAGTTTGTGGAAATAACATGCTGTAGCCACTTAGTTTTATTAAAAAAAGAAGGAAAATCAAATGATATCTCCTTGTAGAAATGAAAATAAGGAGAGCAAAAAGCATGGTAGAACCTCTGTCTGATGACATGATCGCAGTCACAAGAATCTTTTGTGCTCACCTCTCTCAAGTACTCCATCTTAGTTGTGTCAAACAGAAAGGAGCAAAAAAGACCTACTGAATGTAAAGGTTCACTTCCATTTACTATTGACATTAGGTTATGTATATTTAATGTACAACAGCCAGCAAGATTCTTATATGTTCCTATTGCGAAGAGATTCATTTACTTGGTCAAAGGTGTCCGGTAACTTCTGTGAATGATCTCTGGCCAAAAATTGTTGCATATTTCTACATGGGTTAAGGGGACATCCCAATATTGGTCGAATGTGGGTACCAAGGAGGCCTACATCTTGAATGACACAAAAGATTGAATACTGAATGAACATAGAATGTAGGGTGGGCCGACATTTTATTTAGCTGTGAAGAGTTAATTAGGTGCCCAATGTTGTCGGCGAAGTAAACTCAGCACCTTGCCTGATGTGGTGGTATATATTGCAGATTCAAGCAAGCACTCTGCTTACACTAACAACTTATGTCATTGCCAAATGTTTATAGAACTTTCTCTCTGATGGCATCTCATGTCTTGCATTCCATGATTTCATCACTACTTTTAGTAGTTGCAGTTGTACTGCAACATCTCTATCTTGCGCCAGTTTCAGAGTAGATATTGAGTAGTGCCTTGTGATGCATATATTTATGGACCTGACTGTTATCAAAGAGTTTTGTGTAACTGTCTAATGGGTGGTCTGTGCCTACTAGGACAGTGTCTCGATTAAACACACATAGTAACAAAATGTTTTTTTTTCTTTATCTGATGTATAATATGCTCTTTCCCTCTCCACCCCAGGTGTCGCCAATACATGTGTTTAGGTGATGACGTAGTCGTAGTTATTGACCTGAAATATATAAACATTAGTTCTTCTCGTATGCAAAATAATTTAGTTTGTTTGTTTCTTTAGCATATTATGTTTTTCTATGCACTTCTCAAACTCTATGGACTTTTATGTAACTATATTCTGAACTTCAAGCAGCTATCGAAGCACCAGAACTGCCCTGTTCGATGGCATTGAAGAAGGTGGAGTCCGTGCATCAGCTTACTCTTCACATGAGATAGATGAGCATGAGAATGAGCGAGCTATTGATGGATTGCAAGATCGAGTTAGCATTCTGAAGCGGGTAAGTGTCACATAATGATTGAATACCTGATTGTTCCCTGAACTGCCCTGTTCGATGGCATTGATGGATTGATGGATTGCTATCTCACTATTGTTTCAAATATTGTCTGTACTTGTTTATCTATAAGCTGCATCACTTAGATAGACCATAAGTAGGTGTATGAGTTGCATGTTTTCGTGAATACCTTTCCCCGCGAAACGAAGAGACGAACAACTTTAGGGACTGCAACTTTATTGGTAAAATCTAGGCATGCAATCTATGTTAACCATGTGCTCTCTTGGACCATCTAACTTGAAAAGCCAGCGATGATTTAAGAGTAGATTTTTGGCATGAGTTTTCCGCTTTAATTATCTAGATGAGAAGGAATCTGACTAATCTAATGGGCCTTGTGAATTGTGATATAATATTTGGTTGAACTGAGGCAGTGGTGCCCTTTGACCGACCTTCTCCTTTGATATGTCTGGATCAACACCTTTTGAGTGTGGGGATACATTTGGCTCAAAATTATTTAGTACAAATTAGTGAATAAGTGAGCTGTTGAAGGCCCCTTTTGTAGTTCGATGAGCTTGAAAGCCACTAGGAGATTCCTGTAGAATAAAAGGTGAATTTCTGGACCCTGAACATGGGATGATTTGTGTCCAACTTCTAGGCTTTTTAATCTGAATTTGCTAGTAGTAAGATTCGCTGTAGGCAATCAGGCATGTACAACTTTTAATACTGGAGTTGCTTGAGGTTTGGTCCTCAAATGGAAAATTAGATGAGTAGCACTCTCTTCCATAGTTCAGGTTGTCTTGTTCAAAAAACTTATCTGCTGGTTGCTGGCAGCCCCTCTAGACTAAAGCTATTTTGCTCTCCATGTTCTAGCTATTTTAGCTGTGAAATATTTCCCCCTTTTATCATTCATATATCACATTGCTGAAGCCATTTTCTGGCTTGTAGTTGTCAGGTGATATCAATGAAGAGGTCGAGACTCACAACCGTATGCTGGACAGAATGGTATTTTATATTTACACTGTTAACTCTTTATTGCTTCAAAGATCTAAATCTACCGTTCGCCTGTCTTACCATCGTGCCTCATCCAGGGAAATGACATGGATGCTTCAAGGGGTTTTCTCTCTGGAACAGTTGACAAATTCAAGACGGTGAGTGGCCAGATCATTAGCCTACCAGGTGTCTTCTCCTTGTAGTCTCCTGACACAATTCATCTCTTCATGGACATAGGTTTTCGAGACCAAATCAAGCAGGAGAATGGGAACCCTCATAGCATCATTCGTCGCGCTTTTTATGCTTGTATACTACCTGACCAGGTAGACGGATCCTTGGGTTGGATCCTACCTGAAGCTATGCTTGGACTGGAGGTGCTCAAGAACATGCTGAAAATGGTTGCGCCAGTCTATCTGCAGTGTCGTACATACTTAGTTCTCCCAGTCGTCGTAAAGCAAAGTATGTTGATCTTGAGTGTTCGCTAATTCTGCACCGTGTACGAATTGCAACCCTTTCCGTATTTTTGGTCTTTCTGTGTAATTACAGAATATGGATTCAACTCTGGTGTCTATTTCACTGTCATGCTATATGTATGATAACTACTAGTACTTGGAATGCTTAGTACTATAAGGTGTCTCCAGATCATTTTTCGGGGATCTCCAGTTTAGTGTTTTTCAGGGTTTTGGTTGCTTATGGAGTGGAGTTCGGTTAAATTTTGGTAGTTGTGAGGTCGACACGTGTTGTGTGGCTTCCGGGACAAATCCAAAACTGAAAGAGTAGCGCAAGCTCTTCAGGGAGTATTTTTAAGCCAAGACTTACGGGTCAGCGACTGGTTTAGTCACACGATTAACAACAGTGCAATTATTGAGGTGGAAGATGCCCTAATCGTGTCGGGACAAGCACCGGACACCTGCCATTAGCATAGATAATTGCACCAGCCAATCCTAATCACTTGTAGCAGCTCTAAACAATTGTAAACCTGTACCAGATACATGCACCTTGTTATATCCCTAATGCAAATATATATAAAAAAAATACATGAAACCATCTCTCGTTGTGAAGTCTCACCTTGAGATATCCCTAAAACGACAAATGGCTCTGATCTTGTGAACAACCCTTGATCTACTCTACTGCACTCCCCTTCTGTAGCTAATTAGTGCCTAATTGTTTTGTTTGGGCTGTGTTAGATATGTCATGCACACCACCCCATCAGTGTTTGACAAAGCTTAGGTTATCCATCTCTGGGAGATGTGCCCATCAGTTTAATTAGTGACCTGTTTTTTTATTAAAAAGCTTAGGGGTTCATTCATTAATCAAATTGGTTGCAGTTAACTTTTCCTTTGTGCTTTTCTTTTTCAGACTGGAGTGGATCCATGAGCATGCATGGCAGCATCTTTACTTGGGTGCCTTTGATGATTTGATCAAGTAGTAGTTTGCAAATCTCTATGAATGTGTAGTGTGAATTGTGATGCATGCCATGGACCACGAGAGTTGGGTATATGTATAGTTAATTGCAGGGCTGCTTGGACATGGTCCTGTAGATTCTTGCACACAAGATGTAATTAATTAAGAGGGATTGGCTCAGCTGAAATTTTATAGGTGATTTTTGAAGCAAGCATGTAATTAAAGAGATTATAGAGATTTGTTTATTGTGGAATTATATATAGCCAGAATGACATGTTTACATTGAGAATTAGCTATGGAAATGGATGTTAGTACATGCTCATCTAGTCATCTAGTTAAGGTTACCAAATATCGGGTTTAGTGGGTCAGTACTCTGTAAGGATTAATAAGTCTGGTGGGAGATGCTACTAACGAGAATTATCTGTGAGGAAAGTCTCAAGACATCATCAGCATCATGCTCATCAGTTTGTTGTGATGTACACAGAGATCTAGCATAAAAAAGAATACATGTTTTTTTATACGAGAACCTTCAATAGTTAAAGCTTGCCTACTTGTAGCTTCGAAATGACATATTTTTTTATATTAAACAACATCTCTACCTGAACTTTGAAGTAAACTAGTATTTCAAACTGATTATTAAAATGACTGAAAATTCAATTAGCTCCAACCCTAAACATGTATAAAACTAACTACCAGACTTTTTTTTTTCTATTTGAGGCTATGAACAACAATCTGGGAAGAAATGACTTGCAGATCAAGGAGTTGACTAATCATTTATATGGACAATGTTTAAGGTTTTCAAGCGCTAGTAAAAAAATGTTTTCTATGAACATGTCAGCTGATTGATTACTTCGTCTAAGGCCTGGAAACATCCAACAGACTAGGAACTTGTTCATATGTGGTAGAATTATTTCTTTTGATGGTTCATGCATAGTGACATAATGATATCTTTGTCAATATTTTTATCAAGAGCAAGAAACTAAATTAATATCACACTATTAGTCACTCTGAAGCATACTTTTTAAAAATAGAGGGGCCGCAGTGCCTGGTTCCATTAAAATGCAAACAAACGTTACTACTAACCATCCCAATCAATAATTGACATATTGGTTGTATATACATTTGTACAATTGGAAACTGGATACAAATATAAGGCAATCAACTCCAAACTAAAACAGAAAAAAAATATTCATAGTTGGCATAGGTATATAAGCATATTCAACCCAACTTATCACTGATTTAGTTTATCTTAAGAAATTAACACTTCAAAAGGCACTGGAAGTTTTAATTTATTCATGTAAAAATACAACGTAAAATATGGTCCCAGAAGTATTATTTTTCTTGGCTGCAAGTGGTGAGAAAGAGAGCAAAGAAGAAACATAAGCTAGAGCTGGTTTAGTTTAGTTGGGATGTCGGGAGTTTTCAGAAAAGGACATGCACCGTACACCCCACCTGCCTTCTTCCCACGCACAGAAACCCTAAACTTCCACTAATACACATTTCCATCCAACTCAATTCTAATTATCATCCACAACACTAGGAAAAATACTATGGCCACCCAGACTCATCATGCACCATATTATTTCAGGACCAACGATTTCCACCTACAATTGGGGTAGTAGTAGGACCTGAAATTGTCGCTCCCAATTTAATTTAGAAAAATATGATCTACGGACTATGGGTAAAACAGTCATTTTGAGAGAGACTGCTAGCTAACATATCGACCTGTTAGATTCTTACTCGTCACATCTAGATATTAACAATTCGCGAGTACCCAATTCTCAATCATAACTAGAGAGAGCAAAACTTTACCGATTATTTTTCACGCCCACCAGACGACACACTGCCAGCTCAATAGGGGACCAGTCCAAGTGTACAATAGAAAATAAGCCTACGTGAAGTAAAAATGAACGGGACCATTTCAAGAGTATAATTAAAAAATTGTTCCAAAGTAAAATGTTAACATGTACCAGACAATTAAATAGGTACCTCGCACTTTGAATTCACATGGCAATAGGGGACCAATAGCCATCCAAACCAAAGCAAAATCCAAATAACCCATGGGAGGAGCATGCAGGGAGGTTCCTGGGGTAAGATAGAAGAGTGCACATAGGATTAAAGGCTCCTAATTAGATTGGTTAGTTTATGGTGGCACCCAAAGTCTCTCCCCAGCCTCTATCAACCCTCTTTCTCCTCCTCCTTTCTTATACCCACTTGCATGCCTCTCCTCTTCTACACACTTCAGAGAGAAAGCCACACCTCCTCCTCCAGCTCCCCAATGCTTCTCTAGGTAAACTAGCTAGACGTTTAACTCTCCCAGATTCATCTCAAGGTATGCAAATGGAATATGTACTCATGTTTGTGCATTAGATCTCCTCCAAAATTTCTGCACATACAAAATTCTCTTCTTCTCCCTTTGCCCTTTTCTTATTGAGAAACATAGATGAAATCTTCTTTGTTTTCCCTAGAGATCTTTTTCTTATCTTCCACTGGTATTAATTTGTTGCACTATATCCATAGAGCTATGGAAGCTTAGATGATCTCTGTGTTTATGCTTGCATGTGGTAACCAAACAGCCGTCAAGCAGCTGCATGGCGAACCGGTGGTGGGACGGCCATTTGGGACTGCCGGGCGTGGCGCCGGAGCAACCATCTGGCTCGTCGGGCCCCAAGTCCGATGCGCTCGCCCTCGCCGTCGTCAAGGACCCTGAGCCCAGCCCGACGTCCGGCGGTGGCGGTGTGGCGGTGGAGCACGGGGACGAGACCAACGAGTCTGGTGGGGGCGAGCCGCGCGATCCGGGCACGGTGGTGGCGGCCCCCAACCGGCGGCCACGGGGCCGCCCGCCGGGCTCCAAGAACAAGCCGAAGCCACCCATCTTCGTGACGCGGGACAGCCCAAACGCGCTGCGCAGCCACGTGATGGAGGTGGCCGGCGGCGCCGACGTTTGCGACTCCATCGCCCAGTTCTCGCGCCGCCGCCAGCGCGGCGTCTGTGTGCTCAGCGGCGCCGGGACCGTCGCCAACGTGGCCCTCCGCCAGCCGTCGGCACCCGGTGGCGCCGTCGTGGCCCTCCACGGCCGCTTCGAGATCCTCTCGCTCACGGGCACCTTCCTCCCGGGGCCCGCGCCGCCGGGGTCCACGGGGCTCACCGTGTACCTGGCTGGCGGGCAGGGACAGGTGGTCGGCGGCAGTGTCGTGGGCCCGCTGGTCGCCGCGGGCCCGGTCATGGTGATCGCGTCCACGTTCGCCAACGCCACCTACGAGCGCCTGCCGCTCGAGGAGGAGGAGGAGGGCTCGGGCCCGCCGATGCACGGCGGGGTCGAGCCGCCGCCGTCTCTCATGGCCAGCGGCGGCGGGCACGGGATGCACGACCCGTCGATGTTCAACTTGCCGCCGAACAACGGGCACCTCGGCGGCGGCGGCGACGGGTTCCCTTGGGCGCCGCACTCTCGCGCTCCCTACTGATGGCAATGGCGACCGGTTACTGAAGTGGCAATGGCGGCATATGCGTGCATGGTTACTGTTCCATTGGAGGTCGAGATGGATCCATGCATGGATTGGCGCCATTAGCTAGGTTAGTACTGTGGTACATATGATGATCAAATGGTGATTAATTAGGTTTCTGCGTACTCCTACTACTGCATTGTTAAGGTGAAATAATATCGGTGTGTCTATTATGTACTTAATTAATTGAGCTAGAGATGGACCATATTGCTAGCTAGCTCGGATCAATTCATGCAACAATGTTTGCTTCTTGATCGATCATATGCTTCATGTTATTTGGTTTCTAGCTGGGTGATCAAATTTTCCCTACCATTTACGGTGAAAACTTAGTTGTTTGGTTCTCTCTTCCCTCATCCCTTCCGTGATATTTTTTTTTATAACTTGTGCCTTTGATCATATTACTCCAAGGAAACTCAAGTTCATACATTCAAGATGATAATTAACAAAACAAAGCATACATTTATTTAAGTTTCATGATCATTTCCCGATCCTAGCTTGAATAGTCAAAAGTATAGCAGTTGGTCCCATATCTGACACTGTTCGGTCCCCCAATGTTTCTGAACTTGAACTTTGTTTAGGAATCTCAGATCAAGTGGTGAATTTAGGACTATCCATCTACACAATGTTTTAGATCATTGAATTTAAGTTGGGAGACCCCGGAGAGGTTTCAGTTAACAGAACTATGCACTCTAGCTATCTTGTTCTAGTGCCATGTGATTATATCATTAACCATTAATTAATTTTGAACAGTGGTTACCAACTTGCATGCAATATGCATGCGCAGATCGTTCCACGATATTCTAGCTGGACACTAGATGGTTTTGTTTCTCCTCTAGTAGTGTACATGCACGTAGTGTAACTCCAGCGACTTCGATATCAAACCTTATTAGTATGTACAATCCAGCTCCTTCCATTTTCAGTTGCTGGGGCGAATTTGACATGGTATTTGTTTGTAGATATCTTTTTCATTATTTTGTATTCTATAAATTGATGTTCATCAGTTCAAAGTCTAGCTACCAAGTTAAATTTTTCCATGATGCATAGTCAACACCTTGGACCTTCTTTTCAAACCAAATATATACTCAATGCCAATATATATGATATCTTTTGGGATTTCACACTACTAAGGATTGAATAATTGCAAGCTAGTATATGTACCCACATACGTTACAATGTTTATTGGAAGGGGATTAATGTTCACTTTGGCATAGTTGATGCATGTGTGGATCAAATACACCATGAGACCAACTGAAATTGGAAGTAACAATGGATAATTTTTCATCATGTATATATGTATGTTACTACGAATATGTGTAATATGTATTCATATTTTTACCTATATGTTCATATCTAGGAGGGGTTCAACTATCATTCGACAATAGAGCAAAAACATAGGGATTTCATTTGTTGGGGCTGTAATCATTACTAATGTAAACAAAACAATACATCTCACTAGCTGTACTAGTTAAAACTATTAGTTAGTGAAGAAGAAAGTCCAACTTAATGGTTAGGACTGCTAAAGTTGATGGAATTTTTGCTTAGAATATGATCTTCAAGGCAATGCCATTGAGTAGATGAGTTACATCGGATCCTGAGTTTTTTTTTGTAGAGATACTAATTTGTCATTTGTTAATATAAAAAGATATATTAACACATATATTTGAAATGTTCAAAAAAACACATGTATTTTAAAGTTATTTTTTTCTCCAAAAGATAATGGTATGTACTTCCTCCAATCTAAATTCGAAATAAAATTTTGACACTTATTATGGATAGGATGGAGTATCTATTTTACTAAGCATTATTTTTAACACTTGCTGCTACACACTAACACGTCATCTTTTGACATTCAGATGGTTAAATAACATTTTTTTTGTAATGCAACATGCATGTGTAATCATGCATTTATGTTTTATGCTCAGTCAAACTAATTTAGCTAATATGTCTACACTTAAGTGGACACCAATATTGGCAATATATACATATTGTGAGCAACTATTTCCCAATCCACCAAGAAGTAGTTATTTCTCAAATACTACCTTTGTACTTACACGAGTCTTAGTGAGCATATCGTATGGTTTTTAGCATGGACTTGCAAATATGTATTTCTAAGTTGCATTACAAATAGCAAAACCATTAATATAATATAATTGATAGTTAAATTCTTAAGTTGTTTGAAATTAATCATCTTCAGAGATGTTACATTAGTCTATTTTTTTTTATCTTAGTTGTTTGAAATTAATCATCTAATCGGTGAAAGGCGTATTGTTCGCAGTTGCCTATGAAAAAATTCAAAATTTACCATCTCCGATAAAATTGATAATGATCGATCGTGCATTAAAAGATGGTGGCGCCTTGGTCCAAAAATCCTTTTAAACGGATGCAACACTTATTATCAAGTTGATGTGCATGAAATATGTCACACGTACACGTCCTCGTGTATCCATGGCACCGAAAAAGATACTCCGGTACTCACCCCACATAGGCTAATAGCGCGATACACAAGACAGTTAGCCGGCACCTCTTTTAGCCTGAAGCCCCAATTATTCTGGAGATACCCCATTGGAGTTTCCGACGACTATGGGTTCGGCTAAGTCGGCCTAACCACCCTAACTCGGTTGTCAGTTTGACGAACGAAACATCTGCAGAGTCGCCACAGAAGCGGAAGCAGTAACAAGGGTTTGAGAGGATAAAAATAGACGGATGAAACCCGGTGATCACATGGGTACGTGAGCACGCGGTTGCTACGCGACACGTGTCTAACACCGTGTATCCTGCCGTTTGTCTAGTGGGAACGAGTGTGTGGCCCAAAATAAAGCGAATCACTTCTCATACCCTTTCCTCATCCACGAGATGTAGTAACAGTCTAGCGCCAGAGCACAGCATCAGTCGTAGCTGCTCCTACCTACGCTGCTATGCTGGCGGCCATGGACGTCGTCGGGGAAGGAGCGCGCGCCGCCGCCTCCGCCGCGGCGGGCGCCGGGTTTATGCAGTCGGTGGTGGGCTTCTCCGCGCGCCTCCACGCCCCTCCTCTTCTGGCTCCTCACCGTCGCGCTCGTCGCCGCCATCCACCTCGCCTCCGCCTACATGTCCCCCTCCTCCTCCCCAAGGTAACCAATCAATCACACGCCCCGAATTCCCCTAGGCTTCCGGTTCTCAATTCCCGATCGCTCGGCACCACAACTAACTGGCGATTCTCCTTGCTTTTTTTGTTCGTGTCAGCAGCGACGACGAAAGGAAGACGGAGACGACGAGGCCGCGCCGCCGCGCCGCCGCCGCGGGTTCCATGCCGGCGAGCTGGACGAGGAGCCGGACAGGCACGACGACAGGGTGCTGCAGATGATGCGCAGCTTCAGCTTCGTGCATGCCAGCGAGGAGGACTTCGTCGACGGCATGGCCACCTACGGACGCGCTTTCGACGACGCGCCAGCGCCCACCGAGCCGCTGGTGCCGCGGGCCGAGCCGCCGCCGGCTCCGGACTCTCCGCCTGCCCTCATCTTCAGCTTTCGGAATCGGGTGCCGGAGATTCCGCGGGAGGCCCCGGCGGTGGTTTCCAGAGCGGTGCCGGTCCAAGTGGAGAAGGAATCGCCGGTTCCGTTTATTACGGTGGACAAGCACGAGCGCGAAGCAGAGGAAACAGAGGTTCTGATGGAAGACTGAAGATGAGTAAAGCAGACAGGCTATGGAGTCCGAGCCGAAGATCGTTCCGGTCACGCACAACTACAGGTTCCTAACGCGCGCTTCAGGCTATTCAGCCTCCTTACGCGCAGTAGAGGGAGTCCTCTCTTCGGCTGGGCGGCTTCAGCCTGAACGCTGGAGGCGGGGTTCACCTCTTCATGGATGTACGGAAGAGATGCAGGAGCGCACGGTGGCCGACGGCGCGAGGCGCCGCTACATCCATATCTGACGGGAGAGCCAGGTTCAATGGCGCTGCCGCGGCTTGGGACATGGGCGATTGGGAGGTGCAGCCACTCAGCTCCGACTACGGCCGGCGCGATCTGGAGCGCCGCCTTGATTCCACGAATTCTAGTTGACTAATTTCTCTTGATTCGACTCGTGAAGCTAGATCTGACGCTGCTCTCTCTAATTCCAATGGCAGGGCTGCTCGATTCCAGCGGCAGGGCTGTTGTTTACCGTGCTTTGTATTGTACTCGATTCGTTCTTCATCCGTTGGATAAACGATTTATTAGCACTGGAGATCTTTATTCAGCTGATTTCGCTAGAGGAGCTTCCGTTCTAAGTTGTGGTATGGAGATGTGGCCATGAGAGATGATCCAAACTAGGACAACACTAGCACTAAAAAAACTCCGAATTGTGCTGGCCGACAGGGTTTGCAGCTTGCCTAGATTGCTGTGCCAAATCATCAGCTCACTCAGCATGGTTCACAAAAGTGGACAACGGCGAGAAAAAGTAGATTCGGCGCCGTGTGATGGCCGTCAGCATCTTCCCTCGCTGTGAGAATCTGAAAGCAAATCCAACGACAGCTAGTACGTGCGTAGCTACCCATGTGATCACTAAATCCACTCTCTAAAAATAGATTGGTGTTTTATGATTGTTTGCTCAATTTGAATCGGCCATCGTTTGTACTTTTGGTACAAGTTTTGGACACCTCTACAGTCTACACACCACGAAGTTAGCTTGTAAGTCAAATCACAACTCTAAACTAGGTACCCCAAATAGCACTCGGATATCCCTATCGAAAAAATATTTAGGATTATCCGATGAATTTTATCGGAATAGTCTAATTTCATCCAAAACGCCGAAGCTAATAAAATATATTCAGTTCTTAGTCGATAGACGAGTTCATCCGTTATACAATAGCTCACCAAATAGTCGCTCTATCGAATATGGAGTTCAAACCCGTTAAGATACTGGTCTATTGAAGCATGTGTATTTTTTTTTTTTGAACTGGGGTAGGTCCTAGAGGGACCTGGAAGCTTTAATTTCAGCGGTGGATCAACAATTACACATAGGACTATATGAAATAAAGAAATTACAAACAAGTCCAAATATTTGACACGAAAGACCCTAGAAGATGAACTGAAAGAGAGTTCGGGTCGTGTTCCGTCTCCACCACTTGTACGCACCGCATTATATACAAGCACCTCAGCGCCGGGGATGAAACCACTGGGGTGAGACACCGGGAGCCTTCTAGGCTGGAGCAGAGGGGCCTCCGCATCAGCATCATAGCCTGGAGGTTAATCTTAACCTGCAGTCGCCGACCGGAGTGAACCATCGTCGACGATGAGGGTGGGAGTGGTCGCCATTCGACAATCTTGGACAATAGCTCAATAAGAGCCACCGTGGATGCACTCCCGGGAGCAGCTTCGTCCCCCCGGGAGCATCTTTGTCACTCCCCTACCGTAGATCTGGCCTCCATCAGCTCAAGAAAACAAGACCTCTCCCAATCTCGCCAGCACGATGAGCGGGAAGGAGAGAGCTCTTACCTTGAACTCCAGCTCTAGATCCGTCGGAATAACAAGCCTTATTGATGGAGCTGCCCACTTCTTCTCTTCCCACCGCATCTGGCTCCATCCTTTGGAGCACCGCAACGAGAAGAAGAAGAGAAAGCAGGCATCGGACCCGACCGGAGGGATCCCATGCCGTGCTCCCAGCAAGATGGTGAAGACCAACATGAAGCTGAAACAAGCTAACCATAAACTTACTGAGACTATTAATTACATTCCTAGACCGACGTCTTTCCTTTGCCATCTCCGGCTGTCTACTCCGAGGAGGAGGGCGTCGGATTGGCCCGATGCACTGGAGGCGGCTCTCAAACAGTGGGTAAGAGAGGAGTGGTTTTGAGAGGTGTTTTGTTGGCTGCCTGAAGCATGTGTTGGTGTTGTTGCACCCATATGAACCTACTTTGTGTTAGGAATAGTGCCCTAGAGGCTCCACTTTACGAGTCGGTGGCTATAATTTACTGGTCCATGTATGAACTGTTGCATTGCAGTCGTATGTTGAACTTGTGCTTACTTATTTATCTATGTTTGTCCTTGGCCGATTGACATGCTGGACACACACTACCGAGGGTAATGTAAAAGTCGGCGAGACGACTATGTCCCACATGTCGCAGAGCATGGAGATGTTGAACCGACTACATTGGCATGTCAAAGAGTTAGGCAAGCTGGACTGACACAAAGATCTAGCTTGCGCGGGCCAGTCGTCATGTGGTTAAGCTAGAGCAATGGAATCCTTAGACCCGAGGTGGTCGCACTATTCGAGTTGGGGACTAGCTGAATTTGAAGTTGCCCAACCGTAATCGGTAGTTATAAAGGTGACTCTCAAGTCGACTAATAAGCAAGCCGCGTGATATGGACGCACCAAGAAGGAATTCGCACCCACCACAGATAGACATTCTTTGGGTCCTCTGGGTGGTATGATTTGAAGCATGGCCATGGCAACTTAATTATGTGACAATCAAGGTTTTTTGACTAAGTGTTAGTCGAGGGTAATTGCATATCACTGGGAAGGAGAAAATGGAGTTAAACCGGCACTAGCATGATGAGTCGCTCACTTGCGGCTTATCACAAATATTGCGAGGCAAAGGGATTCAGACATCACGTTGATAGGCTACTCATAGGTAATAAGGAGCGGTATGCTTTGATAGAAGCCAATGTCGACTATTGTTCGTTGGGATACTCCGCTTTTGAGCGTGACTCGAGTTAGAGTGTGACTTGGGCACGGAGTGCGACTCAGACCATGGCTAACTTACTGCGAGCCTGTGGGGGTCACGCACTTAAGAGGATGGGACGACCAGGTGGAAGAATGTTCTTCCTAACACTGAACCTGATCGGGCTGGCGAAACCACATATGGAGAAGAGAGTGGATTGGACCCAAGTGGTTGGGGTTAGAATTTTGGGAAGAGGGCCACCTAAGATGTCCCCTCACCCACTCCCTATATAAGGGGCGGACTGGCGGCGAGAGGCTACAAGCAAGCCAATGCCTTGAAAGGCTAGTTGCTCCCGCACTTCCACTCCTTATTCCCCAACGACATAGAGTAGGCTAGCACCAGGTTGCCGCCATTCCTCCGTGTATGTGTGAGAGCTGGGAGAGGCGATGTGGGTGCGGCATTAGACGACGGGGTTATCGGAGAAGAAGACGGAGAACTCATTGGCACCGTAGACGAGGAAGAAGGAGCCAGACCAGAGACATCTTCACTGCCATGAGATAGACTCTTCATGGACCTTCCGCAACTGCACGTCTAGGGGTAAGGGTTCAGTGGCCTTCCTAACCCAGATCCATGGGCGCGCCATGGTTGATGCTCGCCGAAAAGTTTTTAACGCCGACGAAGATACACACGTGGCCCAACACTTTGGCCATGTGGTTATTTTATACTTACTAGGAAATATACCCGTGCGTTGCAACGGAAGAGAAAAGGATAATATAGAGAAATAAAGTAACTGGTCACGCCTTGAAATCTAATACACTACATTGGTCTTTATACATTACATAATAATAAAGAAATATTTGAATTGTATGTATTTGATGGAAAACATTGATGTACTAATTTTAAAAGCTCGTATCAGAGCGTTGCGTATGTATCCATATTGTCCCATAGCACCTCGTCCCACCTATTGACAGACATTGTTTGAATCATCTCAAGAGCTTCCTCTAGCCTGTATGCACAAAAAGACGGGCATAGTGATTTGCCCGACAGGTTGTCCTATAATTTTGCATCGTTGCTTCCCATAGTCCAAACCCAAATCAATAAGTCATGCATCGCTCCACTCGCAGCAAGTAAACCGATGAAAGTGATTATGCGATTGAATCAAGCCTCATCCTTTCAAATACTCATAGTGTCAGCTTTGCAGACCACTTGTAGTGCGAATGATATGGGATAACTCTGACAATGATGGCTGCATCTGGATCATGTGACACGGTCAGCCTGAGAAGTATACTTGGTGCTGCGTACGTATTGGAGCTTGGAGCCGTCATCCTGCTCGGCTTTGCTGTCGACTGTGGCGAGCAATACACGGCACAGCGTGATGCACGCCTCACTTGTCTCGTCCGCGTCCGCGTGCACGTGCAGGTCGACGCTACCGGCCGTGCCGCTCAGGCAGACCTGCACGACGCCCTTCTCCTTCGTCGCCAGCCTGAACACAACGGTCCCTAATCGCCAACACGTACAAACCCAGCAGGTTCAGGCCTGTCTCGACCAGTGTCTTATCTTGATGATTGCCATTGATAAGCTCCACTGTGTTCTTGTCGCCGGCGGCGAGCAAGTGGTCCCTGAGAAGGCTCACGCTGCCAAGGTCGGGGGTACTCATCGACTTCACAGCCATGGCCTCACCTTGCGCCCATCTACAAAAGTGGATCGCTTACGGCCTTACGCCCGAGCCGTTCCCCATGCCGGCCTTCTGCAAAGCTGCAACTGCACGACGCCGCTTATGGTCAGGTACATACTGGTCTAACTCAGATCGAAATACATGCCCGCAACTCCAAGGTAGATCCTCGTGTCTCGCGTGGAGTGCTCATGGCTTCAGGCCGGCGGCAATGACATGCTAAGATATGAAGTCAAACCAGATTGCATCAATTCTTCAAGCCACCGCAATGCATAGGGTACGGAAATAAAAGAGGAAGCTGCCGCGGATCCAGGATTAGGAGAACTTTAACTTAGTTCAGCTGACCTAGCGAGGAAAAAAAACGATATGTTCGGCTAGGACACGCCGTTCACCAAGCCATCTTGAAATCTCCCCATGGTCTGAAGGTTTCATCGTCTCGATTCAGAAGCAGCGAGGATTGGACCTGCCGGATTAGAAGTTTGGCCGGCATGCGACAAGTCGCCCCGCACACGTACGACGGCGGGATCAAGCGTGAGCACAGCCTCGAGAAGCACCGGCAGCGGCGTCCGCTGGCGTCGAAATCGATCGAGGTTCAAGGGTCTAAAGGCCTATTTATATTGCCTAGGTTTGCCGTTGCCAAAGGGTAGGTGTCCAATGGTCTCATATTCTTACCGGACTCGCCAAAAGAAGCAAAACAGATTCCATGTTGGAATAAGCTGACGTGCGGCCGCAGCCTGCATTGACTCTAGTCGTTGTACGACACGATTCGAGCATGACACGATCTCCTCGCAGACGGTCCAGCCTAGTTGGGCCTTTTTACAGGCTTGGTTCGACGGACGACAGGCCCAATGCAGGTTGGCAACGGAGGAAACAAACACATCGAACCGGTATTCATTAAGCGGTGGCATATGTGTGTATTATGCGATTTGGTGGGAGGGCAAAATTGTCTAACGAAAAGTTGGACGAAAATTTTGGCAGAAACCTTAGCTCCTTTATTATTATTAGGTATAGATTCATTCTATCATGCTACATTATTATGTCAAATTTGTTTTACAAATTAGTTTTGACTGTACGTTTTTCCGACCTACTTATGTAGGTATGCAATTAATTTTGTTTCCGCCTGAGTCTGGACTTTTTCCGTTCCAAATTCACGGTCTAGTATATTCGTATTTGAATCCATAATCGATCATTATATGAGATCTGCTTCGAATCCGACGATAAAATATGCTATAGGATATGGTAACGTAAAATACAATCTGATCCGATCTGTTTCTGTTTTTGTCTTTTGAGAATTGCGACCGGCTTAGCTTAGCTACTGCACACCAGTGTGGCTGCCTACATCTCAAAAAAAAAAAAAAGTGTGGCTGCCTGGCTGGGCCTCGCATGAAGATGGACCAGAATAATAGCGATACCGTTCTAGAGTTGTGCAGGTATTTGCAGATCAGGCCCGCATGTAGCTTCCGCCCTCCGTCTTACCCAACTCGTAAGTATCCAGCCCAGTGAGCCCCTTTGCTGCTCATGGAAGAAATGAACACTCGATCGACCGGTCGTAATTGAATTGATTGGATTGCCAAAATATCTTGACAAGTAAAACAGGAAAAATATGAGGATTATCTACGAGAGAAATGAACAGGCAAAAGAAAGAATCACGTGTCCATTTGCGTACGTGTATGGACCGCGACGTCGAGCAATTCAGCCTTTGACCGTCCATTTGCAGTCGCGACCATTCTAGCTTGGGCACGCCGTTTTGATTGATGCGTTGCTGCTACAGTAGTTTAGTTCATCAGTTCCAAACTACAAACTAGAATGATGAGTAGTTCACCAGTGCATGGATTTGGAAAAAAAGAAGGACCCTGTTAGAGCATGAATTAAGAAAATCTCCGGGCAGCCTTGCATCTCCATGATGTCTTAGGGCTATATATAAACTGCACAATGCCTTAGGTCTAGAAAGTGCACAATGCATGTTGGGAGATCGATGAGTACGAAAAAAAATTCAGTTAACTGAACTATATATACATGCGCTAAGTGACACATACTACCTACGTTTCATAAAAAAGTATATTTTTAATCAAAAGTCAACTCCATGTAAGTTTGACCAATAGTATTGATAAAAATATAAATATTCACAATCTATTAAAATATATTTTCTGAAATGGAAGTGTATCTCGTATATATACAACAATCGCTTCTAGGCACGTTATTTATGTTCTAGCATGTCATGCTGATACGCATGCCCAGATACTTCCACAAAGATCTAGGCTAGTTGGATTTTGTTTCTCTTGTAGCTATATAAATATATGTATAGTTCATATTTTAGTTCCAATGAGTTTGATAGCTAAACTTTTAAATATCTACACTAATACCCTTTCACTTTTGGGTGGTAAGACGTGTGTTGGATTATGCAAATCATTTGCATTATTTTGTGTTACTTAAATTATTTTGTTTGTCTTTCCAATGTCAAGCTACTAGTTAACCAGTGTTAAGAAAATTATGATGCATAATCAACACGTTGGACCTACTCTTCGAACCAAATATACTCAATGCTAGTATGATGTCTTTGGAGATTTTCATACTACTAAAATAGTTGGCAAGTTAGCATATATACCCAAATATATCACAATATTAGTTGGGGAGGGGTATTAATGTTCACTTTGATATAGTTGATGCATGTACTAATCAAATAAAACATGATCAACCATCTACCTAAAATTGGAGTAACAATAGATAACTAATCACCATACATGTATGGTACTACAAACATGTGTAATATGTATTCTTAGTTTTACCAATACGAGTTTTTTTGGGTGGGTCAGGTTTCACTATTTTTCCATGATTGTACCAAGGAAAGTGCTGGTAATTGCCGAAAGCCCAAATCACGTTGGTCCATTCAGTATTTTGTGGGCTCAATCAATGTGGTGAGGCCTAGAACAATCCTTGGAGTAGAAGCCCTACAACGAAAATGGGCATGTTAGACGTAAGTTCGCGAGATGTTACCGATTCGGTAAGGGCAAACAGATGTAGACCATTGGATTGTCCGATCGAACACCTCAGAACGTCCGAGCGATGTGGTGAGCTCCTGGTGGTTCCATTATACTGTTAACTAATAACCTGAAACATACGACTGCTTCTCGGCTTGTTTCCTCAGTGGACAGCCGGGCCTACCAACCTCGACAACTTGTTGGTTTGTTATTACTCGTGGTATTTGTAGCCATGCTTGTCGATGAGTTTGTGAGGTTTTTAAATGGTGAATGCCCCACAGATTGTGACGAAGAACTATCCGTATTCGATTAAGTATCTCTATATGAAACTTTGTAAGATGAAGTTGTGTGAGACAAAAGCATAACTACCCATATATAATAGAGAAGGACAGAAGGTTCATGGAAAATTATATTTATGAAAACCTCACAAATTGCAATAACCTACGTTCTGAATAATATTCATGTAATATCCGAACAGAAAAGCATGGCTGTAAAACTGGACTTTACAAAATAAATGAATTGATTTTTAACCAAAACATGTATCTCCAGTCTAGAATCATTTGTGAGTTGCTCTGGATTTTTTTTTCTAAATCTATGGAGATTTTATAAGAACTATCCCTGGTATATTTTCTCAAGTAATTGGTGATATGTCATGCATGTGAGAAATGCCCCAAATTAAAAAGTGCGCGCACACACACATTGAAGATATATCCATGATATATTGTCTGCACTAATTGATGATATATCAGACCCTGAGAAAATCCCCAAATTCCAAAGCGAGCACACGCACATTGAAGATATTTGCAATTTAGTTTAGTTTAGTATTAGGAAAGCAACAATTGAGTTGATTGTACCCAAGCGGAGAAGCACTGAGCCAAGAGTCTCTATGCTGGCGGCCAGAGACTTGTTCAACTGCGGATCGATGACATGCGGGGGCGCGCGAAGGCGGAGCGAGGCCGACGGCGTGCATGGGGTAGTCGACGGCGTCCTCGATGAGCCGTAGGCGCGCGGGCGGGCGGGGCTGCCGGTGGCGTGTCAGAGGTAGTCCATGGCGTCCTCGATGAGGTCGTACGCTCGCGAACGGGCGGGGCTGCCAGCGACGATGGGGCGGACGGGCGACGGTTGCACGTGGACGGTGACGGTTGGGCGCGAAGCAGAGTGGCGGCACCGAGTCGATTTTGACAAAACTGACCTATTTCTGGTAACAACGTACGAAATAACCTGTCCTAGAAAAGATTTCACGAATTGACCTTTTTGCTTGGCTCCGCACCGGACGGAGCCAAGCTCCATACCATAACGCCATTGTGGATGGCGTTGTGCTACCACGACGCCGCTGCCAGTGGCGCTATGGCCATGCTGACGTGGCGTCCAGCGGCCGTCGTGCTTTGTAGCTTGGCTCCGTCCCGGACGGCGTCGTGCTTTGTAGCTTGGCTCCGCCCGCAATGGAGCCATGCCTGTTTGGCGGAAATAACCCTCAGGCCCGCATCTGCGCTGTCCTTATCATCAAAACGTTTTCTTCCACCTCCTAAGCCCGACCCCCCACCAGTGGTTCGTCTCTCTCTCACTTCCCCACCTAAGTTCTCCATCAAATCTCTCAGATCTGTGGCGTTTCTTGGTGGATTTCGACTCCCTTTAGGCCCAAGAGGTAATCTCTCCTATTCTCCCCCTTTTGGTCCAATTAATTTCGTGGATTTGATGCTTTTTTTCTCAAGTAATGAAACCCTAGATCTTGCATAATGAAACTCTGGCCAATGCCTCTTGGTTTGATGACTATGAAACATTAGGTGTTCAAATTGGTGCTTAGGGTTAGGGTTATGAAAGATCTTGATGCATTTGGATTGTTGTCATTTTTTTAGATGGCAAGAATTATGAATGTTCATCATATGGACAAAGCGGCTTTTTTGAAAGGGAATGCCGAGTGTGTTGACCCAAAGGAGGTAGTTATGGTATTCACCACTAGTCCTACCTACGCCGAGGTTGTTGAAAGAATTCGATTCGATTTGAAGCGGATGGAGCAAAGTGATGCATGTGAATTGATTGGAAGGTATAATGCCGGGTTTGGACATCACAATCATGGAAACATCTTGCAGAGTCACTGTCATCTCCCCACAAGGCAAGTGGAAACTATGTGTCTCCGGTCTCCATCGATCAACAAGTGCCGTGATCGCGCATGGGTTCATATGCGGCGTCGACCGGGACACAAGGTGGACGAAAGGGAGAAGTCCGGTCTTCTTGATATACTGTGTGTATCGCTCATCATCATCTTCTTGCCATGGACCTCATGGCACCTCAAATGCAACCATTTGAAAACCTCTCCCTTCTCCGCCATAATCCTTCCGCGGTGCCATTTGTCATAATGGTCATCTAGGATAGATTCCGGTTCCATCCTACATATGTGAGAAAATACAAACAAGTTAGTATTTTTACGACACAAAGTGGCATAACTGTTCTCCATAAGAATTCATATGCACAAATTTGATTTGCAACTTAGTTATCTGAAGGACCAAACTAAAACATCTAACAAGCTGAGCCGGATGATTTACTACAACATCAAAACCCAATTGGAGTAATATACATCCAGCCAGGGGCGAAGCCAGGCCCTTTTTTGGGGTCAGCTGACCCCGATGGATTGCTACAAAATCTGTGTTAAAACATTGTTCTAGAGCCTAATTAACACAAGCAACGCACTAGCTGACCCCAATGGATTTTCTGCTGGCTTATGATCCAGCTTTACATGGCGCTGCTTGCCGCTGCTCTGCTCTGCCTCGTGCAGTATGCGGCCGATGCTACGGCTGCTGCGTGGCCAAGCAAACGACGGCCCAAACGCAAAAAACGAAATCACTACAAACTAAGTTCCTACTCACAGATTGCATACTCTTAGATTACAAAAGAATCACACATAAATCAGAAATTATTGGTTGAACTAGGGTTAACCAAATCAGGCCAAATCGATGGTTATAGAGAAGGAATTTGAGGGAATCGGAGGGGATTACCTTAAGTACTGCAAAGGGAAGAAAATCCACCGAAAATGGCTTCAAATCTGCGATTTTAGAGCAGGGATTTGAGTGGGGAGGAGAGCGGCGGCGCCATGCTGTTCCAGCTCGTGTTCCTCTCACGGGAAGAGGTTAACTTCTGGGTAGCTAAGTGTGGGCTGGGCTGGGCTGGGCTGGGGATTATTTCCGCTTAAGGCGCACGACGCCAGCAAACGCGGAGCCAACCGAAACAGCACGATGTCGTCCGGGACGAAGCCAAGCTACAAAGCACGACGGCCGCTGGACGCCACGTCAGCGTGGCCATAGCGCCACTGGCAGCGGCGTCGTGGTAGCACAACGCCGTCCACAATGGCGTTATGGTATGGAGCTTGCCTCCGTCCGGTGCGGAGCCAAGCAAAAGGGTCAATTCGTGAAATCTTTTCTGGGACAGGTTATTTCGTGCGTTGTTACCAGAAATAGGTCAGTTTTGTCAAAATCGACCGGCGCCGATGGACGTGGGCGTCTAAAACTGCAGAGGGGCATAGATGGCTATAGTCCGTCCGCTTCGCATCTAACGGCGGCACAGGGAAGCCTCTGAAATACATAAATCTGACACAGCCTAAAGCCCACTTCGTAAAATGTCAGCAGAGAAAATGTCGCGCAGCTGTTCAGAATAATGCACTAGAGGGCAAAAAAAAAAGCGAGCGATGGAGGAAAGGAAACACGCGAGGAGAGATTAGGGCATCTCCAGCGGCTCGACGGAAACGGATACTTTTGTTGGTGACCGCGCGGACAGAAAATGTGTATGTACCCCACCGGATGGCGCGACGCATAGTGTTCGACACATTCGTTTAGACGGAACGCGGCCTATATTTGGGTCGCGTATGCGCGGATGTCCACACGCTTCTCTCACGGGCCCACCTGGCAGCGCCACAGATACTTCTTCTTCAACGCGACTTAACTTGCGGGCGGCGCGTTGCACCGCATTGAAGGCGTAGTGGCGCCCGAGCTGTTTTAAGTTTTGCTTGGTGGCGCCCATCTTCTCGACCGCACCATTGTCAGAGCCCGCCGTATCCACCAGACTGACGCCATGGGGAAGTCTTGGCCGTTCCGCAAGACGAAGAACGACCACGAGGCTAGCGGCTCGCAGTCCGGCAAGAAGCCGTGGGTAGGGCGGTACGTCCGCATCGAGCTCGCTTTTTTGGTGAACCTGCTTCCATGGCGGATGCCGGAGATCATCGACCTCGTCAGCGACGACGAGCAGTAGTCCGTACCTAGGTTTTAGCAGGCCTTGCTGGCCCTTTTTTATTTTCTAGAGCATTTTAATGTATTTTTACAAATATGTAAATTTTGATTTTTAAATGAGGAAAAAATTATGCGTCAAGCCGCTGGGAACACCCTAGATGCAAACGACGCGATGTCGATTTCGAGCTTCCACAAGCTTAAGGCGATGACGAAAGCTTAAGGCGATGGCGAGAGAAGCGTAATTTTAGGGAAACGTAAATGTTTTTTCACTAGTGGAAACGGGGCCTTTTGCACCGGTTGGTATGGGCCATATGCACCGGATGGCCAACCGGTGCAAACCATCCGGTGCAAAAGGCCCCCCCCCCCCTTTTGCACCGGTTCACTTACGAACCGGTGCTAAAGGGGTCACCACGTGGCAGGCTGTGGGGCGCTCGGCGGGGGAGCTTTTGCACCGGTTCGTAATACGAACCGGTGCAAAAGGGTTGTGCCGCGGCAGAGACTCTGCCCCATTCGAAAACACGGTATAATATTAATGCAGAAAGTTCAAATATATATATAGGAAACCATTATATTATCAAAGTGACACACGTTCATGCATATATATATATATGTCTACATCAACTTTGATATTGGTGGTTGGCCACATAGTGTTCTCCGTCTGGAGCTATGACTTGCTCAAGTAAGAATTCCGCCGGTTCTTCTTGAATTGCTCGTACACGCTCAGTTGCTAGAAGACCGTCCCGCAACCGTTCGATCTAATAATTTGAAGAAGGTACGGTGGTCAATATATATATGTGTGTGTATGTGAATGAAACACAAGGTGATAAAATAAAGCCATGAATGTTGTTTAATTACTTACATCAAGTTGTTCCAAAATGTCCCTCACATGGTGGGTATTCTGGCGGATGAACTCGCAAACGTAGAACCCGCATAAATTATTCCCGTCCTCTTGCCTCAAGCACTTTACGAGAACAAAGTTCAATTAAAATAATATATATATATAATCAAGGATGATAATAATGGTATTGAAACTAGAATCAAAGAGATGCGCGGCCTAGCCAGTAGTACTTACCGGTACATGTTTTATTCGAAGTTCTTTATTCTTTAAACCCGGAGCTTTGTTGGTGAACCGTTTCCAAGCCTTGTGGAGGATATCAGCCATGTCCCCCCACGCCTCAAGGGGTTTACTCTTCGAGTCCATGACTTCTACTATCCCGGTGTCGGGTTCAATGACTAGCAGGATATAGTGAAACCTGCGGACACACACATATATATATATATATATGCATAACTCATCAATTACACTTAACACATGGAGTAAGCGAAAAAGATTTAATGTGTGAAGACAGTAACACTCACGCGAAGTTGTAAGGAAATAGTATTGCCCTTTTGTATGAGTTTTTCCTTAAGACATATACCAAGTTATTCTCCGTGTCCTTGGGAGAGTTGTCGACAGTATACCCATTCACGGTATATGGGTCAACGAACCCAAGATCATAGATTTGCCCCTTGCGGCATTCGTGAATCTTCATTCTGCATAATACAGTGAGAGTATGGTTATATGCATGCAATAATGAACGAGCCGCGGTAGAGACTTAATTACATAAATAATACTTACAGACAGTATGCACTCAGTAGAGATTTGTCGAGGGCGTCTTGGTTGAATAACTGAAATAATTCACAAAATTCGATGTTCATCACGTCAGTTCGCCCGTAGTGCTCATCTCTTATTGCCACCATGATCCAGTTCTGACCGTCCTTACATGCATCCAAGTACCAATTATGTAGTCTTCGCAGCTGTGTTGATAGATTAGGCAACTCCGCAGCTCTGACAAGAGGTTCCCCGTACGTGTAATGGTATGCTAATTGGACAGGGTCCGTGAACATGATTTCGATGCGGCTTAAGTACTCAGGAATACTCATACCGGCCGCATCTGCCTCATCTTTGTATAGTTTTACCATCGTCGGATCAAGGCACGCTAGGACATCGGGATACACTTGGAGCGGGGGCACGAGTTTTTCTGGGCTCCAAGCTGGGGAACTGGTTTCCCTTCTACCTTACTTTTTTCCCACCGCTCTCTTGCTAACACATTTGACTTGCGAATAGACCGGTCATAGTTCGATGAAAGACTTGGCTCAGGTTGATGAAGGTTCTTCAGCAGTTTCAACTTCTTTTACAGAGATATAGCTAGCTCCAGCTCAAGCTGGGGCTTTTTCAGTTTCAACATTTGTTGCTTGTGCTGTTCAAATACGATCTTGGCATTTTCCTCAACTGTATAGTCATAAGGTCTCTTGGGAGCAACCTTAGGCACTCTTGGGAGGGGCTCTTATTTGCGTTTCGGTGATTTGTTACGACTCAGCTGTGTCGTAGCGGTCCGCCTAATTTTCCTCTTAGACTTGGGCGGCGGAGAAGGCTCACGCGCCGGCGGGGAAGGCTCACGCGGAGGCGGAGATGGCTCACGCGCCGGCGGGGAAGGCTCACGCACTGGAGACGGCTGCATCGGTGGAGAATGCTGGCTCGGTGGAGACCTTGTTGGCGCCTTCCAACCCGGAATCACAATGAATTCCTTTCGCCATAGAACTATAGTGTTCTTGGCCTCTCCTAGCTCTAGCAAATCCCCTTCACCGGCAGGGTGGTCAAGCCTCAGCGGCCCATACCCATCCATAACTTGATCCACCCCGGCAACAGCGTATCCAGGTGGAACCGGATTGAAGTGGTATCTTTGATCAGGTACTGGCGGTAAGACATAGCCGATCACCGCCTTGAGCGTTAAGTAGCCCATCGTTTGAAAATGTAGCTCACAAGGTGTCGACTCTGTGATAAAGTCCACAGGGTAGAGATCAGGAGGCATCTGCGGATCCACAGGGGAGGGAGGAGCCATCTGCGGATCCACATCTGCATCATCACCAGGCAGCTCCGTGGAAGCCACGCTGCTCTTCCGCTGAGATCCCTGGCCGGTAGCATCGAATGCAACTTCTTCTATCCGCGTATTAGGTTGAGGTTGGGTGACTTTGACTGAGCCTGGCATTATCATCCTCACTTGCTCCTCTAGCTTAGCAACGCGTTCTTGAACCACATCTACTGTTTGTTACATCAATGCGGACACCACTGTTTTTGTTGGTGCTCTTTTTATCTTGGGCGAACGTGTAGAAGGTATTTCCATTTATCTCGTACCCCTGGAAAGTCACTATAGTCGAAGATGGTGACCCGGCCAACATGTACAACTGATCTACAATATCGTTGTTATTAATGAGATGTTCTCGGAGCCAACCGCCGAATGTCTGCATATGTTTATGCGTAATCCAGTCTTCAGACTGCCCTAGATGTTCGGAGCGTACAATATTCTTGTGATCAGTGATATACGGGGCCACCAAGGTGGAACTTTGTAGAACTGTGTAGTGTGCTTGAGTGAAAGAAATGCCGTCCCTACATATCATTGATTTCCTTCCTAGCGTGCCTTTTCCACTTAGTCGCCCCTCATGTCGCGATTCAGGAACACCAATCGACTTAAGGTCAGGAATGAAGTCAACACAGAACTCGATGACCTCCTCTGTTCCATAGCCCTTGGAGATGCTTCCTTCTAGCCTAGCACGGTTATGAACATATTTCTTTAAGACCCTGATACGTCTCCGAAGTATCGATAATTTCTTGTGTTCCATGCCACATTATTGATGATATCTACATGTTTTATGCACACTTTATGTCATATTCGTGCATTTTCTGGAACTAACCTATTAACAAGATGCCGAAGTGCGCTTGTTTTCTGTTTTTGGTTTCAGAAATCCTAGTAACGAAATATTCTCGAATTGGACGAAATCAACGCCCGGGTCCTATTTTGCCACGAAGCTTCCAAGACCGAAGAGGAGATGAAGTGGGGCCACGAGGTGGCCACACCATAGGGCGGCGCCCAGCCCTTGGCCGCGCCGACCTGTAGTGTGGGGCCCTCGTGTGGCCCCCGACCTGCCCTTCCGCCTAATTAAAGCCTCGTCGCGAAACCCCGAGAGAGAGCCACGATACGGAAAACCTTCCGGACGCCGCCGCAAATCCCATCTCGGGGGATTCGGGAGATCGCCTCCGGCACCCTGCCGGAGAAGGGAATCATCTCCCGGAGGACTCTACGCGCCATGGTCGCCTCCGGAGTGATGTGTGAGTAGTCTACCCCTGGACTATGGGTCCATAGCAGTAGCTAGATGGTTGTCTTCTCCCCATTGTGCTTAATTGTCGGGTCTTGTGAGCTGCCGAACATGATCAAGATCATCTATCGTAATTCTATATGTTGCGTTTGTTGGGATCCGATGAATAGAGAATACTATGTTATGTTGATTATCAATTTATATCTATGTGTTGTTTATGATCTTGCATGCTCTCCGTTACTAGTAGATGCTCGGCCAAGTAGATGCTTGTAACTCCAAGAGGGAGTATTTATGCTCGATAGTGGGTTCATGTCTCCGTGAATCTGGAAGTGACAGAAATCTCTAAGATTATGGATGTGCTGTTGCCACTAGGGATAAAACATTGGTGCTATGTTCGAGGATGTAGTTACTGATTACATTACGCGCAATACTTAATGCAATTGTCTTGTTAGCAACTTAATACTGGAGGGGGTTCGGATGATAACCTGAAGGTGGACTTTTTAGGCATAGATGCATGCTGGATAGCGGTCTATGTACTTTGTCGTAATGCCCAATTAAATCTCACTATACTCATCATAATATGTATGTGCATGGTCATGCCCTCTTTATTTGTCAATTGCCCAACTGTAATTTGTTCACCCAACATCTGTTTATCTTATGGGAGAGACACCTCTAGTGAACTGTGGACCCCGGTCCAATTCTCTATACTGAAATACAATCTACTGCAATACTTGTTTTTTGTTTTCTGCAAACAATCATCTTCCACACAATACGGTTAATCCTTTGTTACAGCAAGCCGGTGAGATTGACAACCTCACGTTTCGTTGGGGCAAAGTACTTTGGTTGTGTTGTGCAGGTTCCACGTTGGCGGAATCCCTGGTGTTGCGCCGCACTACATCCGCCGCCATCAACCTTCAACGTGCTTCTTGACTCCTACTGGTTCGATTAAACCTTGGTTTCTTCTGAGGGAAACTTGCGCATCACACCTTCCTCTTGGGGTTCCCAACGGACGTGTCAACTACACGCATCAAGCAAATTTCTAGCGCCGTTGCCGGGGAGATCAAGACACGCTGCAAGGGGAGTCTCCACTTCCCAATCTCTTTACTTTGTTTTTGTCTTGCTTTATTTTATTTACTACTTTGTTTGCTGCACTAAATCAAAATACAAAAAAATTAGTTGCTAGTTTTACTTTATTTGCTATCTTGTTTGCTATATCAAAAACACAAAAAATTAGTTACTTGCATTTACTTTATCTAGTTTGCTTTATTTACTACTGCTAAAATGAGTAATCCTGAAGTTGAAGTTCGTACGTTTAAGCAACGAGGGGGAGAATGTTTAAGAGATGCTTGGTACAGAATTAGTGATGCCCATAATAGGTGCATTAAGAAACACTCCACCACTATCCTACTCAGGAATTTTTATGTTGGTATCTCTAGCTGGAATAGGTATGTTCTTGATAGTCTCGCGAAAGGTAACTTCCTAAGTACTCCTGCATTAGAAGCTAGCTGCATTATTGAGAGTCTATTTGGAATACCCCTGTTGATGAAGTTAAAACTGAAATCTCTCTTGAAGATGTTATGAAAAAATTGGAAACCTTAGAGAAAAATTTTCCAAGTATTGAAGCTAAATTGGAAATGTTACTTGATAAAACTGATGAACTTGATAAATCCTTAGGAGGAATTGATGAAAGAATTAGTGTCCTAGGAACTTGTGTTGTCCAGGACGATCAAAGCAATAGGATTGGCGAACTTGAAAAAGCTATGGGAACCTTGGGTTCAACATTTTCTTCTCTTAAATATAAGGAGAAAGCTTATGTGGGTAAGGAGCAAAAGTTTATGTATGTCTCTAAAGTGCCTAAACCAAAGAAGTATTATTATAGGCCTAAAATTGACAAAGCCCTTAGTACCACTACGGATGGGGGAGCTCATGATAACGATGCACCATCTCTTGATAACACTTGATACACACTTTCTGCGCCTAGCTGAAAGGCGTTAAAGAAAAGCGCTTATGGGAGACAACCCATGGTTTTTACTACAGTACTTTGTTTTTATTTTGTGTCTTGGAAGTTGTTTACTACTGTAGCAACCTCTCCTTATCTTAGTTTAGTGTTTTATTGTGCCAAGTAAAGTCGTTGATAGTAAAGTTCATACTAGATTTGGATTACTGCGCAGAAACAGATTTCTTTGCTGTCACGAATCTGGGCTGTTTTCTCTGTAGGTAACTCAGAAAATTATGCCAATTTACGTGAGTGATCCTCAGATATGTACGCAACTTTCATTCAATTTGAGCATTTTCATTTGAGCAAGTCTGGTGCCTCGATAAAATTCGTCAATACGAACTGTTCTGTTTTGACAGATTCTGCCTTTTATTTCGCATTGCCTCTTTTGCTATGTTGGATGAATTTCTTTGATCCATTAATGTCCAGTAGCTTTATGCAATGTCCAGAAGTGTTAAGAATGATTGTGTCGCCTCTGAACATGTTAATTTTTATTATCCACTAACCCTCTAATGAGTTGTTCTAAGTTTGGTGTGGAGGAAGTTTTCAAGGATCAAGAGAGGAGTATGATGCAATATGATCAAGGAGAGTGAAAGCTCTAAGCTTGGGGATGCCCCGGTGGTTCACCCTGCATATATCAAGAAGACTCAAGCGTCTAAGCTTGGGGATGCCCAAGGCATCCCCTTCTTCATCGACAACATTATCAGGTTCCTCCCTGAAACTATATTTTTATTCCATCACATCTTATGTGCTTTTCTTGGAGCGTCGATTTGTTTTTGTTTTTTTGTTTTGTTTGAATAAAATGGATCCTAGCATTCACTTTGTGGGAGAGAGACACGCTCCGCTGTAGCATATGGACAAGTATGTCCTTAGGCTCTACTCATAGTATTCATGGCGAAGTTTCTTCTTCGTTAAATTGTTATATGGTTGGAATTGGAAAATGATACATGTAGTAAATTGCTATAATGTCTTGGATAATGTGATACTTGGCAATTGTTGTGCTCATGTTTAAGCTCTTGCATCATATACTTTGCACCCATTAATGAAGAAATACATAGAGCATGCTAAAATTTGGTTTGCATATTTGGTTTCTCTAAGGTCTAGATAATTTCTAGTATTGAGTTTGAACAACAAGGAAGACGGTGTAGAGTCTTATAATGTTTTCAATATGTCTTTTATGTGAGTTTTGCTGCACCGCTTCATCCTTGTGTTTGTTTCAAATAACCTTGCTAGCCTAAACCTTGTATCGAGAGGGAATACTTCTCATGCATCCAAAATCTTTGAGCCAACCACTATGCCATTTGTGTCCACCATACCTACCTACTACATGGTATTTCTCCGCCATTCCAAAGTAAATTGCTTGAGTGCTACCTTTAAATTTCCACTCTTCACCTTTGCAATATATAGCTCATGAGACAAATAGCTTAAAAACTATTGTGGTATTGAATATGTACTTATGCACTTTATCTCTTATTAAGTTGCTTGTTGTGCGATAACCATGTTCTGGGGACGCCATCAACTATTCTTTGTTGAATATCATGTGAGTTGCTATGCATGTCCGTCTTGTCTGAAGTAAGAGCGATCTACCACCTTTTGGTTAAGCATGCATATTGTTAGAGAAGAACATTGGGCCGCTAACTAAAGCCATGATTCATGGTGGAAGTTTCAGTTTTGGACAAATATCCTCAATCTCATATGAGAAAATTAATTGTTGTTACATGCTTATGCATAAAAGAGGAGTCCATTATCTGTTGTCTATGTTGTCCCGGTATGGATGTCTAAAGTTGAGAATAATCAATAGCGAGAAATCCGATGCGAGCTTTCTCCTTAGACCTTTGTACAGGCGGCATAGAGGTACCCCTTTGTGACACTTGGTTAAAACATGTGCATTGCGATGATCCCGGTAGTCCAAGCTAATTAGGACAAGGTGCGGGCACTATTAGTATACTATGCATGAGGCTTGCAACTTGTAAGATATAATTTACATGATACATATGCTTTATTACTACCGTTGACAAAATTGTTTCATGTTTTCAAAATCAAAGCTCTAGCACAAATATAGCAATCGATGCTTTTCCTCTATGGAGGACCATTCTTTTTACTTTTATGTTGAGTCAGTTAACCTATTTCTCTCCACCTCAAGAAGCAAACACTTGTGTGAACTGTGCATTGATTCCTACATACTTGCATATTGCACTTATTATATTACTCTATGTTGACAATTATCCATGAGATATGCGTGTTACAAGTTGAAAGCAACCGCTGAAACTTAATCTTCCTTTGTGTTGCTTCAATGCTTTTACTATGAATTATTGCTTTATGAGTTAACTCTTATGCAAGACTTATTGATGCTTGTCTTGAAGTACTATTCATGAAAAGTCTTTGCTATATGATTCACTTGTTTACTCATGTCATATACATTGTTTTGATCGCTGCATTCACTACATATGCTTTACAAATAGTATGATCAAGGTTATGATGGCATGTCACTCCAGAAATTATCTTTGTTATCGTTTTACCTGCTCGGGACGAGAACTAAGCTAGGGGATGCGATACGTCTCCGACGTATCGATAATTTCTTGTGTTCCATGCCACATTATTGATGATATCTACATGTTTTATGCACACTTTATGTCATATTCGTGCATTTTGGAACTAACCTATTAACAAGATGCCGAAGTGCCGTTCCTGTTTCTGCTGTTTTTGGTTTCGAGAAATCCTAGTAACGAAATATTCTCGGAATTGGATGAAATCAACGCCCAGGGTCCTATTTTGCCACGAAGCTTCCGAAGACCGAAGAGGAGAAGAAGTGGGGCCACGAGGTGGCCACACCATAGGCGGCGGCCCAGCCCTTGGCCGACGTAGTGTGGGGCCCTCGTGTGGCCCCCGACCTGCCCTTCCGCCTACTTAAAGCCTCCGTCGTGGAGGAGAGCCACGATACGGAAAACCTTCCGAGCCGCCGCCGCCAATCCCATCTCGGGGATTCAGGAGATCGCCTCCGGCACCCTGCCGGAGAGGGAATCATCTCCGGGAGGACTCTACGCCGCCATGGTCGCTCCGGAGTGATGTGTGAGTAGTCTACCCCTGGACTATGGGTCCATAGCGGTAGCTAGATGGTTGTCTTCTCCCCATTGTGCTTAATTGTCGGGTCTTGTGAGCTGCCGAACATGATCAAGATCATCTATCTGTAATTCTATATGTTGCGTTTGTTGGGATCCGATGAATAGAGAATACTATGTTATGTTGATTATCAATTTATATCTATGTGTTGTTTATGATCTTGCATGCTCTCCGTTACTAGTAGATGCTCTGGCCAAGTAGATGCTTGTAACTCCAAGAGGGAGTATTTATGCTCGATAGTGGGTTCATGTCTCCGTGAATCTGGGGAAGTGACAGAAATCTCTAAGATTATGGATGTGCTGTTGCCACTAGGGATAAAACATTGGTGCTATGTTCGAGGATGTAGTTACTGATTACATTACGCAATACTTAATGCAATTGTCTTTGTTAGCAACTTAATACTGGAGGGGTTCGGATGATAACCGAAGGTGGACTTTTTAGGCATAGATGCATGCCGGATAGCGGTCTATGTACTTTGTCGTAATGCCCAATTAAATCTCACTATACTCATCATAATATGTATGTGCATGGTCATGCCCTCTTTATTTGTCAATTGCCCAACTGTAATTTGTTCACCCAACATGCTGTTTATCTTATGGGAGAGACACCTCTAGTGAGCTGTGGACCCGGTCCAATTCTCTATACTGAAATACAATCTACTGCAATACTTGTTTTACTATTTTACGCAAACAATCATCTTCCACACAATACGGTTAATCCTTTGTTACAGCAAGCCGGTGAGATTGACAACCTCACTGTTTCGTTGGGGCAAAGTACTTTGGTTGTGTTGTGCAGGTTCCACGTTGGCGCGGAATCCCTGGTGTTGCGCCGCACTACATCCCGCCGCCATCAACCTTCAACGTGCTTCTTGACTCCTACTGGTTCGATTAAACCTTGGTTTCTTACTGAGGGAAACTAGCCGCTGTGCGCATCACACCTTCCTCTTGGGGTTCCCAACGGACGTGTCAACTACACGCATCAGACCCCCATGAACCTCTCGAAGGGGAACATATTGTGTAGAAACACAGGACCGAGGATGGCAATCTCTTCGACAAGGTGAACCAGGAGATGTGTCATAATATTGAAGAAAGATGGTGGAAACACCAACTCAAAGCTAACAAGCCATTGCACCACATCCTTCTGTAACCTTGGAAGACTAGCTGGATCGATTACCTTCTGAGATATCGCATTAAGGAATGCACATAGCTTCACAATGGGTATTCGAACATTTTCCGGCGGAAGCCCCCTTAGTGCAACCGGAAGCAACTGCGTCATAATAATGTGCCGTCATGCGACTTCAGGTTTTGGAATTTTTTCTCCGCCATATTTATAATTCCCTTTATATTTGATGAGAATCCAGACGGCACCTTGATACTGTAAAGGACTTCAAAAAAGATATCCTTCTCTGCTTTGGTAAGAGCGTAGCTGGCAGGACTTAAGCGACTCCCTGTGTCCTTGTAATCCTGTTCTTGCTTGTCTTTTGTGACTTTTATACGATATTGGTCCTCCCGTGCTTCTGGTGTATCTTTTGTCTTCCCATACACGCCTAAGAAGCCTAGCAGGTTCACACAAAGATTCTTCGTCACGTGCATCACGTCGATTGAAGAGCGGACCTCTAGGACTTTCCAATAGGGTAGATCCCAAAATATAGATTTTTCTTCCACATGGGTGCATGTCCGGTAACGACGTCATTCGGAACAGATTGACCGCCAGGACCCTTTCCAAAGATTACTTTTATGTCCTTGGCCATATCAAGTAAAGCATCACCGGTACGGAGTTCAGGCTTCACCCGGTCTGCCTCACCTCCGAAATGATTGCCTTTCTTTCGACGGGGTGCCTCTTTGGAAGAAATCGATGATGCCCCAGGTACACAACCTTCTTACATTTATGCAAATAGGCACCTTCGGTCTCATCTAAACAGTGCGTGCATGCATTGTATCCCTTGTTTGTCTGTCCTGAAAGGTTACTAATAGCAGGCCAATCATTGATGGTCACGAAAAGCAACGCTCGTAGGTTAAATGACTCCTATTTGTACTCATCCCATGCATGTACACCTGGTTTGCTCCAAAACTGTAAGAGTTCTTCAAATAATGGTTGTAGGTACACATCAATGTCGTTGCCGGGTTGCTTTGGGCCTTGGATGAGCACTGGCATCATAATGAACTTCCGCTTCATGCACAACCAAGGCGGAAGGTTATAGATACATAGAGTTACATGCCAAGTGCTATGACTGCAGCTCTGCTCCCCAAAAGGATTCATTCCATCTGTACTTAGGCCAAACCTTAAGTTCCTCGCGTCATCTGCAAAATCCGGGAACTCTCTATCGATTGTCCTCCACTGTGACCCATCGCGGGTGTCTCAATCTCGTCTTTCTTACGGTCTTCTTTGTGCCATCGCAACAACACCTCATGCTCTTTATTTCTGAAGACATTTCAACCGTGGTATTATAGGAGCATACATAACCTTGGCAGGAACCCTCTTCCTAGGGGCTCGCCCTCAACATCACCAGGGTCATCTCGCCTGATCTTATACAAGTCAGTGCATACCGGACATTTTTCAAAATTTTCATACTCAGCGCGGTAGAGATGCGTCATTAATGCATGCATGTATCTTCAGCACCTCTAATCCTAGAGGGCAGAGAACCTTCTTTGCTTCGTACGCTGTCAGGCAATTCGTTATTCTTTGGAAACCTCCTCTTCATTATGTTCAGTAACTTCTCAAATGGCTTGTCACATATACCAGCCTCTGCCTTCCATTGCAGCAACTCCAGGGTGGCACCGAGCTTTGTGTTGCCATCTTCGCAATTTGGGTATAACTTCTTTTGTGATCATCTAACATGCCCTTTAACTTTCGCTTCTCGTTTTCTGTTTCTGCATCTCTGTGTGCATCGGCGATGGCCCGACGAAGATCATCATCAACGGGCTCATCTGATGCCTCTTCATATTGATCATCTCCTCATGCATCTTCATCTTCATCATACCCTATTGCAGTATCACCGTAGTTAGGGTACATATCATCATCCTCTTCTTCTTCTTCGTCGTCTTCCATCATAACCCCTGATACGTCTCCGACGTATCGATAATTTCTTATGTTCCATGCCACATTATTGATGATACCTACATGTTTTATACATACTTTATGTCATATTTATGCATTTTCCGGCACTAACCTATTAACGAGATGCTGAAGAGCCAGTTCTGTTTCTGCTGTTTTTGGTTTCAGAAATCCTAGTAAGGAAATATTCTCGGAATTGGACGACGCCCGGGGGCCTATTTGCCGAAGCTTCGGAAGACCGAAGAGGAGGGTGGGGCCAGAGGTGGCCTGAGACACGAGCGCGGCCTGGGCCTTGGCCGCGCCGGCCTAGCGTGTGGGCCCTCGTGACTCTCCCTGACCTGCCCTTCCGCCTACATATAGTCTTCGTCGCGAAACCCCCAGTACCGAGAGCCACGATATGGAAAACCTTCCAGGGATGCCACAGCCAATCCCATCTCGGGGGATTCGGAGATCGCCTCCGCACCCTGAGAGGGAATCATCTCCGGGAGGACTCTTCACCGCCATGGTGCCTCCGGAGTGATGAGTGAGTAGTTCACCCCTGGACTATGGGTCCATAGCAGTAGCTAGATGGTCGTCTTCTCCTTATGTGCTTCATTGTCGGGTCTTGTGAGCTGCCTAACATGATCAAGATCATCTATCTGTAATGCTACATGTTGTGTTTGTTGGGATCCGATGGATAGAGAATACTATGTTATGTTGATTATCAATCTATTACCTATGTGTTTTTTATGATCTTGCATGCTCTCGTTGTTAGTAGAGGCTCTGGCCAAGTTTTTGCTAGTAACTCCAGAGGAGTACTTATGCTCGATAGTGGGTTCATGCCTCCATTAAATCTGGACAGTGAGGTTCTAAGGTTGTGGATGTGCTGTTGCCACTAGGGATAAAACATTGATGATGTCAGGGATGTAGTTATTGATTACATTACGCACCATACTTAATGCAATTGTCTGTTGTTTGCAACTTAATGCGGAAGGGGTTCGGATGATAACTTGAAGGTGGACTTTTTAGGCATAGATGCATGTTGGATAGCGGTCTATGTACTTTGTCGTAATGCCCAATTAAATCTCACTATACTCATCATATCATGTATGTGCATGGTCATGCCCTCTCTATTTGTCAATTGCCCAACGTAATTTGTTCACCCAACATGCTATTTATCTTATGGGAGAGACACCACTAGTGAATTGTGGACCCGGTCCATTCTTTTACATCGAATACAATCTTTGCAATACTTGTTCTACTGTTTTCTGCAAACAATCATCATCCACACTATACATCTAATCCTTTGTTACAGCAAGCCGGTGAGATTGACAACCTCAGCACGTTGGGGCAAAGTACTTTGTTGTGTTGTGCGTTGGCGCGGAATCCCTGTGTTGCTGCACTACATCTCGCGCCATCAACCTTCGACGTGTTTCTTGACTCCTGGTTCGATAAACCTTGGTTTCTTCGAGGGAACTTGCTGCATCACACCTTCCACTTGGGGTTCCCAATGGTCGCGTGTTGTACGCGTGTGATGCGTGTAGTTGACACGTCCGTTGGGAACCCCAAGAGGAAGGTGTGATGCGCACAGCTGCAAGTTTCCCTCAGTAAGAAACCAAGGTTTAATCGAACCAGTAGGAGAAGCACGTTGAAGGTTGATGGTGGCGGGATGTAGTGCGGCGCAACACCAGAGATTCCGCCAACGTGGAACCTGCACAACACAACCAAAGTACTTTGCCCCGAAGTGAGGTTGTCAATCTCACCGGCTTGCTGTAACAAAGGATTAGATGTATAGTGTGGATGATGATTGTTTGCAGAGAACAATAGAACAATTGCAGTAGATTGTATTTCAGTATAGAGAATTGGACCGGGGTCCACAGTTCACTAGAGGTGTCTCTCCCATAAGATATGTTGGGTGAACAAATTACAGTTGGGCAATTGACAAGGGCATGACCATGCACATACATATTATGATGAGTATAGTGAGATTTAATTGGGCATTACGACAAAGTACATAGACCGCTATCCAGCATGCATCTACTAAAAAGTCCACCTTCAGGTTATCATCCGAACCCCTCCATTAAGTTGCTAACAACAGACAATTGCATTAAGTATTGCGTAATGTAATCGTAACTACATCCTCGAACATAGCACCAATGTTTTATCCTAGTGGCAACACACATCCATAATCTTAGAGATTTCTGTCACTTCCCCAATTCAGGAGACATGAACCCACTATCGAGCATAAATACTCCCTCTTGGAGTTACAAGCATCTACTTGGCCGGAGCATCTACTAGTACGAGAGCATGCAAGATCATAAACAACACATAGACATGAATTTGATAATCAACATAACATAGTATTCTCTATTCATCGGATCCCAACAAACACAACATATTACAAATAGATGATCTTGATCATGTTCGGCAGCTCACAAGACCCGACAATTAAGCACAATGGAGAAGACAACCATCTAGCTACTGCTATGGACCCATAGTCCAGGGGTAGACTACTCACACATCACTCCGGAGGCGACCATGGCGGCGTAGAGTCCTCGGGAGATGATTCCCTCTCGGCAGGGTGCGGGATCTCTGAATCCCCCGAGATGGGATTGGCGGCGCGGCTCTGGAAGGTTTTCCGTATCGTGGCTCTCGGTACTAGGGGTTTCGCGACGGAGGCTTTAAGTAGGCGGAAGGGCAGGTCGGGGCCACGAGGGCCCCACTGTCGGCGCGGCGGGCTTGGGCCGCGCCGCCTATGGTGTGGCCACCTCGTGGCCCACTCGTCTTCGGTCTTCTGGAAGCTTCGTGGCAAAATAGGACCCTGGGCGTTGATTTCGTCCAATTCCGAGAATATTTCCTTACTAGGATTTCTGAAACCAAAAACAGCAACAACGGCACTTCGGCATCTTGTTAATAGCTTAGTTCCGGAAAATGCACGAATATGACATAAAGTGTGCATAAAACATGTAGATATCATCAATAATGTGGCATGGAAACAAGAAATTATCGATACGTCGGAGACGTATCAGCATCCCCAAGCTTAGTTCGCTCGTCCCGAGCAGGTAAAACGATAACAAAGATAATTTCTAGTGACATGCCATCATAACCTTGATCATACTATTTGTAAAGCATATGTAGTGAATGCAGCGATCAAAACAATGTATATGTCATGAGTAAACAAGTGAATCATAAAGCAAAGACTTTTCATGAATAGTACTTCAAGACAAGCATCAATAAGTCTTGCATAAGAGTTAACTCATAAAGCAATAATTCATAGTAAAAGCATTGAAGCAACACAAAGGAAGATTAAGTTTCAGCGGTTGCTTTCAACTTGTAACATGTATATCTCATGGATATTGTCAACATAGAGTAATATAATAAGTGCAATATGCAAGTATGTAGGAATCAATGCACAGTTCACACAAGTGTTTGCTTCTTGAGGTGGAGAGAAATAGGTGAACTGACAACAAAAAAGTAAAAGAATGGTCCTCCATAGAGGAAAAGCATCGATTGCTATATTTGTGCTAGAGCTTTGATTTTGAAAACATGAAACAATTTTGTCAACGGTAGTAATAAAGCATACGTATCATGTAAATTATATCTTACAAGTTGCAAGCCTCATGCATAGTATACCAATAGTGCCCGCACCTTGTCCTAATTAGCTTGGACTACCGGGATCATCGCAATGCACATGTTTTAACCAAGTGTCACAAAGGGGTACCTCTATGCCGCTGTACTCTAAGGAGAAAGCTCGCATTTTGGATTTCTCGCTATTGATTATTCTCAACTTAGACATCCATACCGGGACAACATAGACAACAGATAATGGACTCCTCTTTTATGCATAAGCATGTAACAACAATTAATTTTCTCATATGAGATTGAGGATATTTGTCCAAAACTGAAACTTCCACCATGAATCATGGCTTTAGTTAGCGGCCCAATGTTCTTCTCTAACAATATGCATGCTTAACCATAAGGTGGTAGATCGCTCTTACTTCAGACAAGACGAACATGCATAGCAACTCACATGATATTCAACAAAGAATAGTTGATGGCGTCCCCAGAAACATGGTTATCGTACAACAAGCAACTTAATAAGAGATAAAGTGCATAAGTACATATTCAATACCACAATAGTTTTTAAGCTATTTGTCCCATGAGCTATATATTGTAAAGGTGAATGATGGAATTTTAAAGGTAGCACTCAAGCAATTTACTTTGGAATGGCGGAGAAATACCATGTAGTAGGTAGGTATGGTGGACACAAATGGCATAGTGGTTGGCTCAAGGATTTTGGATGCATGAGAAGTATTCCCTCTCGATACAAGGTTTAGGCTAGCAAGGTTATTTGAAACAAACGCAAGGATGAACCGGTGCAGCAAAACTCACATAAAACACATATTGTAAACATTATAAGAATCTACACCGTCTTCCTTGTTGTTCAAAACTCAATACTAGAAATTATCTAGACTTTAGAGAGACCAAATATGCAAACCAAATTTTAGCATGCTCTATGTATTTCTTCATTAATGGGTGCAAAGTATATGATGCAAGAGCTTAAACATGAGCACAACAATTGCCAAGTATCACATTATCCAAGACATTATAGCAATTTACTACATGTATCATTTTCCAATTCCAACCATATAACAATTTAACGAAGAAGAAACTTCGCCATGAATACTATGAGTAGAGCCTAAGGACATACTTGTCCATATGCTACAGCGGAGCGTGTCTCTCTCCCACAAAGTGAATGCTAGGATCCATTTTATTCAAACAAAACAAAAAACAAAAACAAACCGACGCTCCAAGAAAAGCACATAAGATGTGATGGAATAAAAATATAGTTTCGGGGAGGAACCTGATAATGTTGTCGATGAAGAAGGGGATGCCTTGGGCATCCCCAAGCTTAACGCTTGAGTCTTCTTGATATATGCAGGGGTGAACCACCGGGCATCCCCAAGCTTAGAGCTTTCACTCTCCTTGATCATAGTGCATCATACTCCTCTCTTGATCCTTGAAAACTTCCTCCACACCAAACTTAGAACAACTCATTAGAGGGTTAGTGCACAATCAAAATATACATGTTCAGAGGTGACATAATTATTCTTAACACTTCTGGACATTGCACAAAGCTACTGAAAGTCAATGGAATCGAAATATCCATCGAACATAACAAAACTGGCAATGCGAAATAAAAGGCAGAATCTGTCAAAACAGAACAGTTCGTATTGACGAATTTTTAGGAGCAGACTTGCTCAAATGAAAATGCTAAAATTGAATGAAAGTTGTGTACATATCTGAGGATTACTCACGTAAATTGGCATAATTTTCTGAGTTACCTACAGAGAAAACAGCCCAGATTCGTGACAGCAAAGAAATCTGTTTCTAGTAATCCAAATCTAGTATGAACTTTACTATCAACGACTTTACTTGGCACAACAAAACACTAAACTAAGATAAGGAGAGGTTGCTACAGTAGTAAACAACTTCCAAGACACAAAATAAAAAAAAGTACTATAGGTAAAAACATGGGTTGTCTCCCATAAGCGCTTTTCTTTAAACTAGGCGCAGAAAGTGTGTATCAAGTATTATCAAGAGACGAAGTGTCAACATCATAATTTGTTCTAATAATAGAATCAAAAGGTAACTTCATTCTATTTCTAGGGAAGTGTTCCATACCTTTCTTGAGAGGAAATTGATATTTTATATTACCTTCCTTCATATCAATGATACCAACAGTTCGAAGAAAAGGTCTTCCCAATATGATGGGACAAGATGCATTGCATTCAATATCCAAGACAACAAAATCAACGGGGACAAGGTTATTGTTAACTGTAATGCGAACATTATCAACTTTCCCCAAAGGTTTCTTTGTAGAATGATCAGCAAGATTAACATCCAAATAACAATTTTTTGGTGGCAAGTCAAGCATATTATAGATTTTCTTAGGCATAACGGAAATACTTGCACCAAGATCACATAAAGCATTACAATCAAAATCTTTAACCTTCATCTTAATAATGGGCTCCCAACCATCCTCTAGCTTTCTAGGAATAGAGGCTTCGCGCTCTAGTTTCTCTTCTCTAGCTTTTATGAGAGCATTTGTAATATGTTGCGTGAAAGCCAAATTTATAGCACTAGCATTAGGACTTTTAGCAAGTTTTTGTAAGAACTTTATAACTTCAGAGATGTGGCAATCATCAAAATTCAAATCATTATAATCTAAAGCAATGGGATCATCATCCCCAATGTTGGAAAAAATTTCAGCAGTTTTATCACAGCAGTTTCAGCAGTTTTAGCAGTTTCAGGCAGTTTCTCGCTTTGCATTAGAAGTGGAAACATTGCTAACACCAATTCTTTTATTAGTATTAGTAGGAGGTGCAGCAACATGTGTAGCATTAGCATTACTTGTGGTGGTAATAGTCCAAACTTTAGCTACATTTTTCTCTTTAGCTAGTTTTTCATTTTCTTCTCTATCCCACCTAGCACGCAATTCAGCCATTAATCTTATATTCTCATTAATTCTAACTTGGATGGAATTTGCTGTAGTAACAATTTTATTTTCAATATCCCTATTAGGCATAACTTTCGATTTCAAAAGATCAACATCAGAGGCAAGACTATCAACTTTAGAAGCAAGTATATCAATTTTCCCAAGCTTTTCTTCAACAGATTTGTTAAAAGCAGTTTGTGTACTAATAAATTCTTTAAGCATGGCTTCAAGTCCAGGGGGTGTGTTCCTATTATTGTTGTAAGAATTCCCATAAGAATTAGCATAACCGTTACCATTATTATAAGGATATGGCCTATAGTTATTACTAGAATTGTTCCGATAAGCATTGTTGTTGAAATTATTATTTTTAATGAAGTTTACATCAACATGTTCTTCTTGTGCAACCAATGAAGCTAACGGAACATTATTAGGATCAACATTTGTCCTATCATTCACAAGCATAGACATAATAGCATCAATCTTATCACTCAAGGAAGAGGTTTCTTCACAGAATTTACCTTCTTACCTTGTGGAGCTCTTTCCGTGTGCCATTCAGAGTAATTAATCATCATATAATCAAGAAGCTTTGTTGCTTCACCAAGAGTGATGGACATAAAGGTACCTCCAGCAGCTGAATCCAATAGGTTCCGCGAAGAAAAATTCAGTCCTGCATAAAAGGTTTGGATGATCATCCAAGTAGTCAGTCCATGGGTTGGGCAATTTTTAACCAGAGATTTCATTCTTTCCCATGCTTGTGCAACATGCTCAGTATCCAATTGTTTAAAATTCATTATGCTACTCCTCAAAGATATAATTTTAGCAGGGGATAATATCTACCAATAAAAGCATCCTTGCATTTAGTCCAGGAATCAATACTATTCTTAGCAAGAGATAGCAACCAATCTTTAGCTCTTCCTCTTAATGAGAAAGGGAACAATTTTAATTTTATAATGTCACCATCTACATCTTTATATTTTTGCATTTCACATAGTTCAACAAAATTATTAAGATGGGCAGCAGCATCATCAGAACTAACACCAGAAAATTGCTCTCGCATAACAAGATTCAGTAAAGCAGGTTTAATTTCAAAGAATTCTGCTGTAGTAGCAGGTGGAGCAATAGGTGTGCATAAGAAATCATTATTATTTGTGGTTGTGAAGTCACACAACTTAGTATTTTCATGAGTACCCATTTTAGCAGTAGTAAATAAAGCAAACTAGATAAAGTAAATGCAAGTAACTAATTTTTTTGTGTTTTTGATATAGAGTGCAAGACAGTAAACAAAGTAAAGCTAGCAACTAATTTTTTTTTGTATTTTGATATAATGCAGCAAACAAGAAAGTAAATAAAACAAAGCAAGACAAAAACAAAGTAAAGAGATTGGGAAGTGGAGACTCCCCTTGCAGCGTGTCTTGATCTCCCGGCAACGGCGCCAGAAATTTGCTTGATGCGTGTAGTTGACACGTCCGTTGGGAACCCCAAGAGGAAGGTGTGATGCGCACAGCGGCAAGTTTCCCTCGAAACCAAGGTTTAATCGAACCAGTAGGAGTCAAGAAGCACGTTGAAGGTTGATGGCGGCGGGATGTAGTGCGGCGCAACACCGAGATTCCGCCAACGTGGAACCTGCACAACACAACCAAAGTACTTTGCCCCAACGAAACAGCGAGGTTGTCAATCTCACCGGCTTGCTGTAACAAAGGATTAGATGTATAGTGTGGATGATGATTGTTTGTAGAAAACAGTAGAACAGTATTGCAGTAGATTGTATTTCAGTATAGAGAATTGGACCGGGTCCACAGTTCACTAGAGGTGTCTCTCCCATAAGATAAACAGCATGTTGGGTGAACAAATTACAGTTGGGCAATTGACAAATAAAGAGGGCATGACCATGCACATACATATTATGATGAGTATAGTGAGATTTAATTGGGCATTACGACAAAGTACATAGACCGCTATCCGACATGCATCTATGCCTAAAAAGTCCACCTTCAGGTTATCATCCGAACCCCTCCAGTATTAAGTTGCTAACACAGACAATTGCATTAAGTATTGCGCGTAATGTAATCAGTAACTACATCCTTGAACATAGCACCAATGTTTTATCCCTAGTGGCAACAGCACATCCATAATCTTAGAGATTTCTGTCACTTCCCCAGATTCACGGAGACATGAACCCACTATCGAGCATAAATACTCCCTCTTGGAGTTACAAGCATCTACTTGGCCAGAGCATCTACTAGTAACGGAGAGCATGCAAGATCATAAACAACACATAGACATGAATTTGATAATCAACATAACATAGGATTCTCTATTCATCGGATCCCAACAAACACAACATATAGAATTAGAGATAGATGATCTTGATCATGTTCGGCAGCTCACAAGACCCGACAATTAAGCACAATGGGGAGAAGACAACCATCTAGCTACTGCTATGGACCCATAGTCCAGGGGTAGACTACTCACACATCACTCCGGAGGCGACCGTGGCGGCGTAGAGTCACTCCGGAGGCGACCATGGCGGCGTAGAGTCACTCCGGAGGACCAGATGATTCCCCTCTCCGGCAGGGTGCCGGGGCGATCTCTGAATCCCCCGAGATGGGATTGGCGGCGGCGTCTGGGAAGGTTTCCGTATCGTGGCTCTCGTGCGGGGGTTTCGCGACGGAGGCTTTAAGTAGGCGGAAGGGCAGGTCGGGGGCCACACGAGGGCCCCACACTACAGGCGCGGCCAGGGCTTGGGCCGCGCGCCTATGGTGTGGCCACCTCGTGGCCCCACTTCGTCTCCTCTTCGGTCTTGGAAGCTTCGTGGCAAAATAGGACCCTGGGCGTTGATTTCGTCCAATTAGAGAATATTTCCTTACTAGGATTTCTGAAACCAAAAACAGCAGAAAAACGGCACTTCGGCATCTTGTTAATAGGTTAGTTCCATAAAATGCACGAATATGATATAAAGTGTGCATAAAACATGTAGATATCATCAATAATGTGGCATGGAACACAAGAAATTATCGATACGTCGGAGACGTATCAGCGTGTCAAGCTAAATTTCTGGCGCCGTTGCCGGGGAGATCAAGACACGCTGCAAGGGGAGTCTCCACAATCCAATCTCTTTACTTTGTTTTTGTCTTGCTTTGTTTTATTTACTTTCTTGTTTGCTGCATTATATCAAAATACAAAAAAAAATTAGTTGCTAGCTTTACTTTGTTTACTATCTTGCACTCTATATCAAAAACACAAAAAAATTAGTTACTTGCATTTACTTTATCTAGTTTGCTTTATTTACTATTGCTAAAATGGGTACTCCTGAAAATACTAAGTTGTGTGACTTCACAACCACAAATAATAATGATTTCTTATGCACACCTATTGCTCCACCTGCTACTACAGCAGAATTCTTTGAAATTAAACCTACTTTTTGAATCTTGTTATGCGAGTAATTTTCTGTGTTAGTTCGATGATGCTTGCTGCCCATCTCAATAATTTTGTTGAATTATGTGAAATGCAAAAGTATAAAGATGTAGATGGTGATATTATAAAATTAAAATTGTTCCCTTTCTCATTAAGAGGAAGAGCTAAAGATTGGTTGCTATCTCCCTAAGAATAGTATTGATTCATGGACTAAATGCAAGGATGCTTTTATTGGTAGATATTATCCCCCTGCTAAAATTATATCTTTGAGGCATAATGAATTTTAAACAATTGGATAATGAGCATGTTGCCCAAGCATGGGAAAGAATGAAATCTTTGGTTAAAAATTGCCCAACCCATGGACTGACTACTTGGATGATCATCCAAACCTTTTATGCAGGACTGAATTTTTCTTCGCGGAACCTATTGGATTCAGCTGCTGGAGGTACCTTTATGTCCATCACTCTTGGTGAAGCAACAAAGCTTCTTGATAATATGATGATTAATTACTCTGAATGGCACACGGAAGAGCTCCACAAGGTAAGAAGGTAAATTCTGTTGAAGAAACCTCTTCCTTGAGTGATAAGATTGATGCTATTATGTCTATGCTTGTGAATGGTAGGACTAATTTTGATCCTAATAATGTTCCGTTAGCTTCATTGGTTGCTCAAGAAGAACATGTTGATGTAAACTTCATTAAAAATAATAATTTCAACAACAATGCTTATCGGAACAATTCTAGTAACAACTATAGGCCATATCCTTATAATAATGGCAACGGCTTGGTAATTTATGGGAATTCTTACAACAATAATAGGAACACACCCCCTGGACTTGAAGCTATGCTTAATTTATTAGTACATCTGTTGAAGAAGCTTGGGAAAATTGATATACTTGCTTCTAAAGTCGATAGTCTGTTGATCTTTTGAAATCGAAAGTTATGCCTAATGAAAATCATAATAATAAAATTGTTACTACAGCAAATGCCATCCAAGTTAGAATTAATGAGAATATAAGATTGATGGCCGAATTGCGTGCTAGGTGGGAGAAAGAAGAAAATGCTAAAGAAGATAATATAGCTAAAGTTTGGACTATTACCACCACTAGCAATGCTAATGCTTCACATGTTGCTTCACCTCCTACTAATAATGGTAAAAGAATTGGTGTTGGCAATGTGTCGTTGCCTAATCGACGGTACCCCGGAGGAGGGATCCTCACGAGGGGGAGAAGAAGTAGGGGCCATAGGGCGGAGTGCACACGGGACGGTGGTACGCGATTTACCCAGCTTCGAACACTGCGATGACAGGCCCTCGCTTGTCTGGAATTATCTGGGCGCTTTCGCGTTGTTACAATGAGTTGTGGTTGTCAACGTGCACGTGAACGTGAACGTGAACGTGAACGTGAACGTGAACGTGAACGTGCCTCTAGGGCTCCCAGGATCCGGCTTATAAAGGCGCACGGATCTAGGGTTTACATGGAGAGTCCTAGCCGGATTACAGGTCGCCTAACTACGGCACAAGGTCTTGCCGTGTACGTCAAGGATCTGCCTTCCTCCCTACATCGTGGATCCGGGTTCCACATGGGCCTCCATGGATCGGGTTACTCTGGGCCTCCATGGATCCGGGTTACTCCTGGGCCTCCATGGATCCGACTTCCTCCGATGGTCGGTTGGGATCCGGCTTCCCTATCCTGGGATGGACTTCATCCTTTAGGATCAACACAGCATTGGGCTGCCGGTGGGCCATAAGCCATCACCACCATCGTGGGCCACCCGGGCTTGCCGGAATCGGACCATGTCGATGGTATACCTATGAAGTATATCCACAACCGGAGTTCTCCAAGATTCACCGTTCTTCCATCCAGCTCAGCTTGCGCATGTATCTTCATCCTTTGGCTGGAACGAATAATAGAGAATCTTGAAGGACTCCAAACTTCATATCTCCAACCAAGTATTGGTCGGAAACTTCATGATCCAATGGTCAGATTCTTCGGAGACACCATCCAACGTAATCTTCGGTATGGATCCGACTAGCCAAATGTAGGTTCGGATCTGACTAGCCAAAATATAGGTGTGGATCCGACTACCCAAAATATAGGTGCGGATCCGACAACCAAAAAATTAGGTGCGGATCCGGCTACCAAAAATTGAGGTACGGATCCGACTACCAAAAATTAGGTGCGGATCCGGCTACCAAAAACTGAGGTGCGGATCCGACTACCAAAAATTAGGTGCGGATCCGGCTACCAAAAACTGAGGTGCGGATCCGACTACCAAAAATTAGGTGCGGATCCAGCTACCAAAAAACTGAGGTACGGATCCGACTACCAAAAATTAGGTGCGGATCCGGCTACAAAAAATAGTTGCGGATCCGGCTACCAAATATATAGGTGCGGATCCGCTACCAAAAATTAGGTGCGGATCCGACTAGTTAGCCAGATTTTCGCAATCTTTGAAAATTTTCTTGACATAGCCATATGTATGTAGCCCCCGAGCGTTGAGTCGGCTTGCTCCAAGGAGACTCGATGCTCAGAAACTTAGCCCCCAAGCGTCAAGGTGGGAAATTTCCGGCATGTTGCTCCAAAGAGAACTTCATCGATGTAGCCCCCGAGCGCCAAGGTGAATTTACTTGAAAATCCGGCTTGGTGCTCTTAGAGTAGCTTTATCTTTATATGTGACTTAGGAATAGCGTAAATCCCAAGCATCTAGGCGGAAATTTCCAGCCTGATACCCGAAAGGAAACACACTTTTCACCTAAGATCAAACCGCAGCCCCCGAGGGTTGGTTCCGGCTAAGCATAGCGGAATCAAGACTCAAGTTGCTTTTCCAGCTGTGCACGCCATGGATCCGCCTAACCTCGGGGGACTGTTGTACGTCCAAGCATCATGTACCTGATACATAAACATAAAAACATATTTGTATTAAATTGTTTCTTTGATCATGTTCAACGAACAAATGTAATTAAGGCGGAACAAAAACGGCCTTTGAACAAATGTTTTAAAGCTGAAACTATGCAGCAGTTGAACAACATAAAACTGTCAAGGCGGAAAAAACTCGACTATCTTGAACAGTTAATGTAATTTATATGTTTTAAGCAAGTGCTGGTTTATCCGTTCTTCTGGTTCATATGCTTGACTTTTCGCGAGACGGCGAACTTTAAACACAGAACATCTGCTGAGGCGATAGCGCTTAATAGCGAAACAATCAAGAACCTCAGAAACAGAGGCCGGTTTTAAGTACCGAAATTTCACTACTAAGGAATCCACATATAAACAACAGAAAACGTGTAGGCCAGAAAACTCAAGCTAACGCCCGAAAGCGGAATTTTTGCAGCGTACTGGAGCCTTAAGCGGCAAAAACAGTACAAAGTTTTTCACGAGCGCAAGGCAAATCGTGGGAAAGATATGACCAACAGCGAAAGTGGTAAAAGACTCAGGATATGAGTGAACCAATCTTAATCTCATGATCATAAAATTTTAAAATATTAAATATAAATATGGACTTAGCTGTTTGGAGCGGAGTCAACGTCGGTCGTGGCGGTTTTTCTTCAGCGTTCCGTCAAGCCGGTGCGAGATTGATTGTCGCAGTGGTCCTGTAGGTGCGGACCCACCTACCAAAATTTAGGTGTGGATCCGACTTCCAAAAATTTAGGTGCGGATCCATCTACCAAAATTTTGGTATGGATCCGGCTACAAAAATATAGGTGCTGATCCGACTACCAAAAATTAGGTGCGGATCCGGCTGCCAAAAACATAGGTGCGGATCCGACTACCAAAAACGTAGGCGCGGATCCGGCAACCAAAACATAGGTGCGGATCCGACTACCAAAAACGTAGGCGCGGATCCGGCAACCAAAAACATAGGTGCGGATCCGACTACCAAAAACGTAGGCGCGGATCCGGCAACCAAAAACATAGGTGCGGATCCGACTACCAAAACGTAGGCGCGGATCCGGCTACCAAAACCAGAATTTGAAATTTTCAGATCTAAGGCGGATTCTTTCGAAGCTCCAGCGACTCGGATCGGATCTTTGCAACTGCGTCCTGCTCGGCGGCGGTCGTAGCTGCAGTACTTACCAGAGCGTTTCCATCGAAATTGACGGTCTCGCCGATGAAGATGTGTATGCCGCCGATTGGGACGATGGAGAGCTTGACGGGGTCGGTCCTAGCAGGAATCCAGCACTCGTTCGGAGGGACGATCGGAAAGTTCCGCGTAGGACACGCCCACAGCGATGGTGTCGTCGAAGCTTCCCATGGCGAAACCCTCGGTTCCGGCCTCCAGGCGCCGCAGGCCCCACGGTGGCGCCAACGTCGTTGCCTAATCGACGGTACCCGGAGGAGGGATCCTCACGAGGGGAGAGAGAAGTAGGGGCCATAGGGCGGAGTGCACACGGGACGGTGGTACGCGATTTACCCGCCCGGAACACCTGCACGATGACAGGGCCTACTGCTGCTTGTCTGGAATTATCTGGGCGCTTTCGCGTTGTTACAATGAGTTGTGGTTGTCAACGTGCACGTGAACGTGAACGTGAATGTGAACGTGAACGTGAATGTGAACGTGAACGTGAACGTGCCTCTAGGGCTCCCAGGATCTGGCTTATAAAGGCGCACGGATCTAGGGTTTACATGGAGAGTCCTAGCCGGATTACAGGTCGCCTAACTACGGTACAAGGTCTTGCCGTGTACGTCAAGGATCCGCCTTCCTCCCTACGTCGTACTGGATCCGGGTTCCACATGGGCCTCCATGGATCCGGGTTACTCCTAGGCCTCCATGGATCCGGGTTACTCCTGGGCCTCCATGGATCTGACTTCCTCCGATGGTCGGTTGGGATCCGGCTTCCCTATCCTGGGCTGGACTTCATCCTTTAGGATCAACAGCAACTAGGCTGCCCGGTGGGCCATAAGCCATCACCACCATCTGTGGGCCACCCGGGCTTGCCGGAATCGGACCATGTCGATGGTATACCTATGAAGTATATCCACAACACAATGTTTCCACTTCAAATGCAAAGCGCGAAAAACTGCCTGAAATTGCTAAAACTGCTGAAATTGCCTGTGATAAAACTGCTGAAATTTTTTCCAACATTGGGGATGATGATCCCATTGCTTTAGATTATAATGGTTTAGATTTTGATGATTGCCATATCTCTGAAGTTATAAAGTTCCTACAAAAACTTGCTAAGAGTCCTAATGCTAGTGCTATAAACTTGGCTTTCACGAAACATATTACGAATGCTCTCATAAAAGCTAGAGAAGAGAAACTAGAACGCGAAGCTTCTATTTCTAGGAAGCTAGAGGATGGTTGGGAGCCCATCATTAAGATGAAGGTCAATGATTTTGATTGTAATGCTTTATGTGATCTTGGTGCAAGTATTTTGTTATGCCTAAGAAAATTTATAATATGCTTGACTTGCCACCATTGAAAAATTGTTATTTGGATGTTAATCTTGCTGATAACTCTACAAAGAAACATTTGGGGAGAGTTGATAATGTTCGCATTACCGTTAACAATAACCTTGTCCCCGTTGATTTTGTTGTCTTGGATATTGAATGCAATGCATCTTGTCCCATTATATTGGGAAGACCTTTTCTTCGAACTGTTGGAGCTATCATTGATATGAAGGAAGGTAATATTAAATATCAATTTCCTCTCAAGAAAGGTATGGAACACTTCCTAGAAAGAGAATGAAGTTACCTTTTGATTCTATTATTAGAACAAATTATGATGTTGACACTTCGTCTCTTGATAATACTTGATACACACTTTCTGCGCCTAGCTGAAAGGCGTTAAAGAAAAGCGCTTATGGGAGACAACCCATGTTTTTACTACAACACTTTTATTTTATATTTGAGTCTTGGAAGTTGTTACTACTGTAGCAACCTCTCCTTATCTTATTTTGTTGCATTGTTGTGCCAAGTAAAGTCGTTGATAGTAAGGTTCATACTAGATTTGGATTACTGCGCAGAAACAGATTTCTTTGCTATCACGAATTTGGGCCTAATTCTCTGTAGGTAACTCAGAAAATTATGCCAATTTACGTGAGTGATCCTCAGATATGTACGCAACTTTCATTCAATTTGAGCATTTTCATTTGAGCAAGTCTGGTGCCTCTTAGAAATTCGTCTTTACGAACTGTTCGATTTTGACAGATTCTGCCTTTTATTTCGCATTGCCTGTTTTGATATGCTTGATGGATTTTTCGATTCCATTAACTTTCAGTAGCTTTGTGCAATGTCCAGAAGTGTTAAGAATGATTATGTCACCTCTGAACATGTAAATTTTAATTGTGCACTAACTCTCTAATGAATTGTTTTGAGTTTGGTGTGGAGGAAGTTTTCAAGGATCAAGAGAGGAGGATGATACGATATGATCAAGGAGAGTGAAAGCTCTAAGCTTGGGGATGCCCCGGTGGTTCACCCCTGCATATTTTAATAAGACTCAAGCGTTGGCATCCCCTTCTTCATCGACAACATTATCAGGTTCCTCCCCTGAAACTATATTTTTATTCCATCACATCTTATGCACTTTGCTTGGAGCGTCGGTTTGTTTTTGTTTTTGTTTTGTTTGAATAAAATGGATCCTAGCATTCATTGTGTGGGAGAGAGACACGCTCCGCTGTTGCATATGGACAAATATGTCCTTAGGCTTTACTCATAGTATTCATGGCGAAGGTTGAATCTTCTTCGTTAAATTGTTATATGGTTGGAATCGGAAATGCTACATGTAGTAATTCTAAAATGTCTTGGATAATTTGATACTTGGCAATTGTTGTGCTCATGTTTAAGCTCTTGCATCATATACTTTGCACCTATTAATGAAGAAATACATAGAGCTTGCTAAAATCTGGTTTGCATAATTGGTCTCTCTAAAGTCTAGATAATTTCTAGTATTGAGTTTGAACAACAAGGAAGACGGTGTAGAGTCTTATAATGTTTACAATATGTCTTTTATGTGAGTTTTGCTGCACTAGTTCATCCTTGTGTTTGTTTCAAACAACCTTGCTAGCCTAAACCTTGTATCGAGAGGGAATACTTCTCATGCATCCAAAATCCTTGAGCCAACCACTATGCCATTTGTGTCCACCATACCTACCTACTACATGGTATTTCTCCGCCATTCCAAAGTAAATTTCTTGAGTGCTACCTTTAAAATTTCTATCCTCTACCTTTGCAATATATAGCTCATGGGACAAATAGCCTAAAAACTATTGTGGTATTGAATATGTACTTATGCACTTTATCTCTTATTAAGTTGCTTGTTGTGCGATAACCATGTTCCTGGGGACGCCATCAACTACTCTTTGTTGAATATCATGTGAGTTGCTATGCATGTCCGTCTTGTCTGAAGTAAGGGCGATTTACCACTTATTTAATGGTTAGAGCATGCATATTGTTAGAGAAGAACATTGGGCCGCTAACTAAAGCCATGAATCATGGTGGAAGTTTCAGTTTTGGACATATATCCTCAATCTCATATGAGAACATTAATTGTTGCTACATGCTTATGCATTAAAGAGGAGTCCATTATCTGTTGTCTATGTTGTCCCGTATGGATGTCTAAGTTGAGAATAATCAAAAGCGAGAAATCCAATGCGAGCTTTCTCCTTAGACCTTTGTACATGCGGCATAGAGGTACCCCTTTGTGACACTTGGTTAAAACATGTGTATTGCGATGACAATCCCGGTAATCCAAGCTAATTAGGACAAGGTGCGGGCACTATTAGTATACTATGCATGAGGCTTGCAACTTGTAAGATATAATTTACATAACACATATGCTTTATTACTACCGTTGACAAAATTGTTTCTTGTTTTCAAAACCAAAGCTCTAGCACAAATATAGCAATCAATGCTTCCCTCTGCGAAGGGCCTTTCTTTACTTTTATGTTGAGTCAGTTCACCTATTTCTCTCCACCTCAAGAAGCAAACACTTGTGTGAACTGTGCATTGATTCCTACATACTTGCATATTGCACTTGTTATATTACTTTGCATTGACAACTATCCATGAGATATACATGTTATAAGTTGAAAGCAACAGCTGAAACTTAATCTTCCTTTGTGTTGCTTCAATGCCTTTACTTTGATTTATTGCTTTATGAGTTAACCCTTATGCAAGACTTATTGATGCTTGTCTTGAAAGTACTATTCATGAAAAGTCATTGCTTTATGATTCAGTTGTTTACTCATTTCATTACCATTGTTTTGATCGCTGCATTCATTACATATGCTTACAATAGTATGATCGAGGTTATGATGGCATGTCACTCCAGAAATTATCTTTGTTATCGTTTACCTGCTCGGGACGAGGAACTAAGCTTGGGGATGCTGATACGTCTCCGACGTATCGATAATTTCTTATGTTCCATGCCACATTATTGATGATACCTACATGTTTTATACATACTTTATGTCGTATTTATGCATTTTCCGGCACTAACCTATTAACTTGATGCCGAAGAGCCAGTTGCTGTTTTGCTGTTTTTGGTTTGAAATCCTATTAAATATTCTCGGAATTGAATGAAATCAACGCCTGTGGGCCTATTTGCCACGAAGCTTCCGAGAGAGACCGAAGAGGAGATGAAGTGGGGCACGAGGTGGCCAGACACCAGGGCAGCGCGGCCTGGGCCTTGGCCGCGCCGGCCTAGCGTGTGGGCCCCTCGTGACTCTCCCTGACCTGCCCTTCCGCCTACATATAGTCTTCGTCGCGAAACCCCCGGTCCGAGCCACGATACGGAAAACCTTCCCGAGACGCCCGCCGCCCAATCCCATCTCGGGGATTTAGGATCGCCTCGGCACCTGCCGGAGAGGAATCATCTCCCGGAGGACTCTTCACCGCCATGGTCGCCTCCGGAGTGATGAGTAAGTAGTTCACCCCTGGACTATGGGTCCATAGCAGTAGCTAGATGGTCGTCTTCTCCTTATGTGCTTCATTGTCGGGTCTTGTGAGCTGCCTAACATGATCAAGATCATCTATCTGTAATGCTACATGTTGTGTTTGTTGGGATCCCATGGATAGAGAATACTATGTTATGTTGATTATCAATCTATTACCTATGTGTTGTTTATGATCTTGCATGCTCTCCGTTGTTAGTAGAGGCTCTGGCCAGTTTTTGCTAGTAACTCCAAGAGGGAGTACTTATGCTCGATAGTGGGTTCATGCCTCCATTAAATCTGGGACAGTGAGGAAAGTTCTAAGGTTGTGGATGTGCTGTTGCCACTAGGGATAAAACATTGATGCTATGTCAGAGGATGTAGTTATTGATTACATTACGCACCATACTTAATGCAATTGTCTGTTGTTTGCAACTTAATCTGGAAGGGGGTTCGGATGATAACCTGAAGGTGGACTTTTAGGCATAGATGCATGCTGGATAGTGGTCTATGTACTTTGTCGTAATGCCCAATTAAATCTCACTATACTCATCATATCATGTCTGTGCATGGTCATGCCCTCTCTATTTGTCAATTGCCCAACTGTAATTTGTTCACCCAACATGCTATTTATCTTATGGGAGAGACACCACTAGTGAACTGTGGACCCGGTCCATTCTTTTACATCGAATACAATCTACTGCAATATTTGTTCTACCGTTTTCTGCAAACAATCATCATCCACACTATACATCTAATCCTTTGTTATAGCAAGCCGGTGAGATTGACAACCTCACTGTTACGTTGGGGCAAAGTACTTTGGTTGTGTTGTGCGGGTTCCACGTTGGCGCGGAATCCCTGGTGTTGCGCGCACTACATCTCATCGCCATCAACCTTCGACGTGCTTCTTGACTCCTCGTTTCGATAAACCTTGGTTTCTTACTGAGGGAAACTTACTGCTGTACGCATCACACCTTCCACTTGGGGTTCCCAACGGTCGCGTGCTGTACGCGTGTCAACCCCTCTTTCTCCATGCTTGGTCCAACAATTATAGCTGGGCGTGAAACCTTTCCAAAGCAGGTGGGAGTGAATGACTTGCCATTCAGGGTATTGCTTCAAGTTATGGCAATCAACACATGGACAACACATAAAACCATCCGCCTGTGGGTTTTCCTGAGCCACACGGATAAATTCTTCCAGGCCCGATCTGAACTCGGGTAGACGTCGGTCAACGTACATCCATTGCCGCCGGTTCATCTACATCAAATAATTAATTAAGTTTTTCAATAAACAATTACAAAACATCATAATATTTATAAATAGTGGAAATTAGCACCGTACAAATGAAAGGGTAAAGTTGTTGCTTAACCTTGATCGAGGAGGAAAGAAAGAGGAGAAAGCTTAAGTGTCGCTCCGGCACCTCATCTCATTTTTGTTGTGTGTAAAATCAAGCGGCATCACTCTCTCACACATTTCATCGAGCACCTTATGTGCATGCCAAAGAGAAGCAAGTTAGCACTCAACACACACACCTTCTCCTAGCAAAAATGAAGTGAGTGTTGGCGTCCGAAACCCACCTAACCGAAGAGCTGGGAACAACCTAGGGCTGCGGCTAGCCAGTCCCTCAGCGCGGCCCGCGCTCTGGTACACACGTCCCGATCTGGTGCAGGCGTGCCACCCTATACCTGATCAGGAAGGTGATGAATTTGCTTCGCTTAGTTTCTGCTGGCATACACGTAAACATTAAATACGAGCCTCGATCGGCTCTCAGGTTTTCCTGTGAATCGGCTCAAGGAGCCGATTCACCCATGGTTCATATGAGGTCTACGATTGACAAGGTATCAACTTGTCAATGCCTATGGATTGTAGGCTAGGGTTTAGTTGGAAGTAGAGGGTAAGTAGATCTCGAAGGTTTCAGCCGGAAAGTACTCGACGAATATGAAAACTAGGGTTTGCAGACAATGATTCGATTCTCTTTTCGTCTCGCCTCCCCCTTTATATAGGTGGAGCCGAGGGATTCGTGCTATACAAGTTACAGTCCGGGACGGTTTCTAACTCATCCCGCCAGATTACAAATAACACTTCCTATTACAACTCTGACTTTCCTTGATATATCTTGGGCTCCCGAATCTTCTTATTCTTCGGGTAGTGGGCCTTGATAAACCCCGGGTACTATCTTCGGCAGGCCCATTTGGGATGCCTATGTCGGTAGCCGAGATTTTGCTTGAATCGTAGAATCGGGGAATCTCCACTTTTTTTTATTAAAGCTTTAACTTTTTATATTTCTTCACATAAGATTCTATATTGTACAGGGATAATGGTAGTTGGGCTAGTTCATCTGACGGATCAGGTACTAGTTAACGCTCTAGTGGCAATCCGCAAAAACCTACTTCAAAATCACGTCCCTGGACATGATCTCGGGATACGGGTGTAAACTTCGACAGGTGCCGCTTAAGGTCTTACCATTCTGTCGAGTCCCAGTCAAATTTATCGGGTACCTAACGCGTCCGTTAGGATTTTTCTTGTATCTGTTGATACGGATAAAATAACAGAGCGCAGTCTTCGAGCGATGCCACGCCCAGCGAACGGATCAGGGTCTTACCTTCGCAAATTTGCGGCCATTCAGAAATTGATCGCAACTTTGGTTCCGAGAATATATTGTCGAGTGCTTTTCCGGCTGTTGGAATGGCACATTTTATCGAGTCAAATATGACTTATCTTGCTCTGATGGGAGTATATGTAGAGTTAACTACAACTCGAAATATACTCTCTTGCTCTTTTTTCCTTTGTTAATTTCATCGGGCACGCGAACGGCGTTCCCGATGGGAGTAACCGAAGCTAGAACTTGTGCTTGGTTGTAGGCTCAACATTTTAGTCACCTTGTCGCTATATTGTCATTATTTCTCAATATGATCTTTTTCTTCTTCTTTTTTTATCCCTCGGGTGCGCGAACTGCGCTGGGAGTAGGAGGAGCTACAGCCAAGAACTTGTACTGGTTGTAGGCTCCGCATAATTTCTATATTGTCATAGTCGAATTTTTACTTTTTGTGAAGTAGCCCCCGAGCATTTGGGGAAAAACATTTTTTGATCAAAGGCTCCCGAAGTTGAATAATTCTTCCTGTCGCCAATCTTCTTTAACTTTTCTTATCGACATGCTTCCCTTAACCAAATTTACTTCATCCTTCTCGAATAGTCGTGATCTTTCTGCCCTGTGGTCCATTGCTTCCACCACGTTGACACGTCGTGCAAGTGGGGGACACACGTCCTCCGCTTTTTCTGGCGCACGTACGGTAACGCCTATCTCAGTAAAAATACCTTTTTACCCTTGTATCTAGAAGATCTATTCTCACCATACGATTTCTTCATCCAACGGCACACTTGCTTCACCCGATTCTTATATAAACCTTTCTTCAACCTCCGTCCCCTCGCGCCGCTCGCCTGTTCCTCTTCGCAAAACTTCTCCTGCGCCCAATCTTTCTCTGATTTTCCGCACTCACACACATTGCTCTGTCATTGCCGTTGATGCCACCGCGCGCGCGTCTGACTCGCCACAGCCTCCGGAATCCAAGATGGCCGCCGAGGATCTTGAGTGGGAGAGATCCAAAATCTCCAACCAAGACACCAACATGCTGAAGAGGCTTGGCCTCATGAAGAAAGAGGACGCCATCCGCTTCCCTAGCGAAGAAAGCTACCCCAAGCCTCCGATGGAGTATCGGGTTAGTTTTGTTGATCATCTCATCCGCGGCCTCTCGACCCCAATCCACGATTTCCTCCGCGGTCTTCTTTTTGTTTATGGGATTCAATGCACCAATTGACTCCCAATTCCATCCTTCACATTTCTATTTTCATCACACTTTGCGAATGCTTCCTCGGAATCCCTCCCAATTGGGCTCGAAACGCATTTTCTGCCTCCGCCGCAATGGCTCCCACAACGTCACTTATAACATAGGTGGCGTTGTTATCTGTGTTCGCACTGATGTCGACTATTTCGACGTCAAATTTCCTGATTCTGTCCAAGGATGGCGCAAAAAGTGGCTCTACATTCACGAAGAAAGCGCCAACTCCGTTGAGCACAACATAGTTCTTTTCGACGGAAGTGCCAAATTCAGCGCGCCGCTCACGGGATCTCAGAAGCTTCCGAGGAAGAGAAAAAGGCGACAGAGGCGCTCATGTCTCGTCGCCAGCTTCAAACACTCGAGGCAAGAGCTTTCTGTTGTTCAAATCACCCTATTTCCTTAGGATTAGAGTGCAGCCTCTTCAGGCTCGCAAAAATCCCCTGGACATATTCTGGTAAAAATGACGCCAATAGAATCTCCGGTGATCTTTCCACCAAGGACTTGGAGAAGTTGATTGAAGACTTTCTCGTCTGGGTAAAGACCCAATTCCTTCCTCTTGTCGCGTGGAACCGTACAGCGCCACCAATCCACTCCCCGAGGTATTTTGTCTTGCCGAGTTTTTACCTTATTTTGCACTTTCTCTGCACCTCATTATATTGTCATCTCTTTTACTTTTCCTTCTGGTCACTATTTTTTATAGAACCATCCTACCATGACTTCCCTTCCTCCTCTTCCGGAGGGTGGAGAAGTCGAAGAACAGGCCATCGTTGCCGAAGATACTCAAGGTTCTTCTATTCGTGAAAGTGAAGTCGGGTTCTCACAAATCTGCGGCTTCTCATGAAAGAAGTTGAGTCTGAAACCAGTGAATCGAGCAATCCCTTCCTCCTGCTGTTTCTCCCAAAAACAAAAGGAAAAGGACTGATGTTGAAGATTACGGCACCTCTAAGGCTGAAGAAGTTGTTCCTTCTCATCCGAAGGCAACTTACGATCTTTATGTTGAATCCCTCATCAGCTCGTAAGTCGTCTTTATTTCTCTCTATTTTTGTACTAAATATCTAGCTTGTCTTGCTTTTTATGCTGCCGATTTTTTGATTATTAGCGATGACGAGGAAGAAGTTCCAACTACTGACGTGGCTCCTCGAGCACGTCACGTACTTTACTTGCCTCGGACACGCTAGTTGAAGGAGAAGAAACTCGCCTCCTCAACAAAACGTCGTCACCACTACTCCACCATCAAGCCCCCTTGCTCCTTCACCAAAAAGGGCAAGGGTTGAAAAAATTATCGAACCTGCCCCTCAGTTGGGCAGTTCGTCGACTCTGCTCCTAGATGATGTAAGCTTGTCGACATCTATATTTTCCTTATTTTGTTTTTTCACACCTTTTCTCTTTTTCATGCCGATGTTTTTCTTTCTGTGTTCACGTTGAACAGCCTATGATCAAGGATCTTCTCCGCATCGGTTCCCAATTTGTTGGGTACCGTGAATATGCTAATAGAGCCGAAGGTAACGACTTTTGTACTTGCTGTTTTTCCTTGATTTTTTACTCTTGGTGCTTGTCGCGATTTTTGATCTTTCTCCTCTCTTTTTTTCATATCTCGACAGAGAAACTTGCAGAGGCTAACGAACGCGCCGACGCACTTTCTCGAAAACTTGAGCAAGTGAGGCGCTCGCAAGAAAGCGGACCTCGCTGCTAGCAAAGCCAAGACCGAAGCTGATGAAGCCAAGGCGAAAGCTGCTGGTGTCGAGGAACTGCAGAAAAAGCTTAAGGATGCTACAGCTGCTTTAGATGAGCACAAAGCTGCGCAAGCTTCTCGTGAAGAAGGAATCCTCAAGCGCCTGAAGACTCAGAGTCGCCGCACTTTCGGTAATTTTACTGCTCCCTTCTATTTTTAGGAGAATCTTTGTTTCTTGTCTTTTCACTAATACTTTGTTTCCTTGACAGTCCAAACAAACCAGGATTTTGACCTGACGAATCCGTCGATGATCCGGTCCTTGACGCACTTTCCTATCTGGAGCTTCATGGGTCCGAGATTCGTGAAGGTGTATCGAATGCTAATGCAGTATTGTCGGCATTGTTCCCCTACTTCTTCCCGAAGAAGGAGGAGCTGCGACTTTCCTCAACCTTGCCAAGATGTTCAATACACCGGAAGACCTTGGACTGAAGATGCGCCAGAGAATATGAAGGTTGCTGTCGAAAACACTGTCGCCTTGGTTCTGACGATCGTGGACTATCGACTGGATGAAGAGTTGGCGACACCGAGCAAATAGAACAATCAAGGTGGAAGTCGCTGATCAAGGCGGCCAAGCCCAACACGAAGAAGATCTTGGCCTATCTCGGGATTAAGCCAGCGTCGACTCCTAGCTCATCAAGGCCGGAGGTCTAGTTGCATGCCTCTGTTTTTCTTTGTTTCTTTTGCTTTTGTCGCCAAAGTAGTCGTTTAGCGACACGTATTTCCTTAGCTCCACTGTAATGCCCTTGTAATTATTCCAAGAGATTAATGAAAAATTCTATCTTTGCTTGTCGTTTGATTTTATCCTGTTTATATTTCAGTTGATATTTGATAACTATACTCCAACTTCCGCTCCTTCCAATGTGTCGCCTTCTTCTTCTCACGCGAGGAGAACTTTTGCTGATACTGCACCTGTCGACGATACCTTGTCGCAAGAACTGGACGAACTTCGACAGCAACTTCAGTATGCAAAGAAGCAAACACTTGTGATGATGGAACAATCTCGCAAGTCATCTGAAGCCGAAAAAGTTGCTCTCCAGCAAGCTCGCGAGGCCGTGGCTGCCAAGGAGTTTGCTGCTTCCGAGGCTGAAAAGGCGACTACTCGAGAAAATTTCATGCTCGAATTAATGAATGAAGCCAGTGCGAGATATGTCGGTATGCTTGTTTCATCCTCCGATATCTTTCATCTTCATGCTATTGTCTCTTAAAGGTTTCCACTTCTTTGTTCTGATAGGTGCCTTTACTGATGCTGCTGCCGAGGAAGAGAGAGTAAGTGCTAGGACAAACCTCCTTGTTAATCTTTCCCTGGATCATGGTTCTTTGTTTTGGGCTACCCCGGAGGGACCCGCCAAATTGTCAGATTTCAAGATCGCACCTCTCAAACTCGCGACTTCCTTGACTGTACCAAGACCTTGTCCATGGTTTACAACTCCATGTTTCCTCGGAACGTCCAACCAAAAACTCTTCCTGAATTGATGGAAAGGTTTAAGGATGCTCGCAGTATCCATGATTTTGTCGAGCTCAACTAGTAGCTGGCGCCAGATTTGCTCTTATCATGCTCCAGATCTGCCACTCGAAACTTGACCTTACCCAGGTTGTCGAGAAGGTTCACCAAAAGGTAAAACGTCGGAGAGTTGGTGTTGACAGGATTAACACGAAGGTTACGCCCATAGCCGAAGAAATGATTGAGGACCTGCTTCGGATGGATGCCGACTTTTTTGCCGATGGCCATTATGCCGATTTTCTTGGTGCTGCTCCTGAGGAAAACAGAGTTACTCTTGATGACATACTGAATCAAGACTAGTTATTTTCTTCTTGTAGATATTTCTTCTTTGTAATCCATGACTATATTGTAAAGCAATCATTATATTTCTCTGTTTGTCTAGCCCCCGAGTGTTTCGGTGACTCTTTATTATATTTGTATATTTGCGAGGTTTTAAACCAAGGCATATATATATTTAAGGTGAATATGAGCCCCCGAGCTTTTTACTGAGTACTATTTTGTATTTTTATTGACTCACGAGGTATTTGAATACCAAGGCAAGGTTTTTCTTTTGTCGATGAACTATATTGAAATTCGTCGGAGCAAAGATTTTGGTCATGTCGATAAAGAAGAAAAGTTATATTGTCACTATCTTTATTATATTGCAGCACCGCGCCCGCCTCATTAAAAACCTTCTCCGGCCCCACTCGGTGCCCGAAAAGGAAAAAGAGTGCGTCTGAAAACGGGCGTTTCAGTACATTGAAGTTTTACAAGGACTATATTCGACTCTAGGCGTAGAACCGCCTAAGTTGCGCCACGTTCCGGGGGTTTGGCTCCTCCACCCTGTCTTCTTGTCCTTTATCCTATATGCTCCTCCTCCGATTACTTCCGTGACGATGTAAGGCCAAGCCATGGTGACTCGAGTTTTTCATGACTTTTTGCGTGAGCCGAAGACTAGGTCGCCCTGAAAAGATCTTGGCCGCAAACGTCGACTGTGGTAATTCTTCAAGTCCTGTTGATACTTGGTTACCCGCGATAATACTTCATCTCGAGCTTCATCAAGTGCGTCGACGTCGTCCTCTAGCGCTCTTCTCGATGTTTCTTCATCATATTCAGCGACACGTGGAGAGTTGTGCTCTATCTCGATTGGTAGTACTGCTTCTGCTCCATGAACCAAAAAACGGAGTTTCCTGCGTTGTTGTGTTTGGTGTTGTTCGGATGCTCCACAACACGCTTGGTAGTTCTTCGGGCCAGGTATGTCGAGCTTTTTCCAGTGGTCCTAACAAGCGCTTCTTGATGCCATTGCAGATGATACCATTGGCTTTCTCGACCTGCCCATTGGTTTGAGGATGTGCAACTGACGCAAAGTTCAGCTTGATACCCACCTCTTCGCAATAATCTTTGAATTCATGGGATGTGAAGTTACTGCGTTGTCTGTGATGATGCTATGGGGCACTCCAAATCTGAAGATGAGGCCTTTTACGAATTTTACTGCGGATGCTCCATCGGTGAATTTATCGGCTTCGCTTCTATCCATTTTGTAAACTTGTCGACAGCTACTAGCATGTACTCCTTTCCTCCTGGCCAGGATTTGTGTAACTTACCCACCATATCAAGTCCCCATTGAGCAAAGGGCCATGACAATGGTATTGGTGCTAGCTCTGCTGCCGGAGAGTGAGGTTTTGCGGCAAACCTTTGACACGCGTCGCAAGTTCTTACTATGTCCTTGGCGTCCTCGATTGCTATCAACCAGTAGAATCCTGCTCGAAAAACTTTGGCTGCGATAGCTCGACTACTTGCGTGGTGGCCACATATTCCCTCGTGTACATCCTTCAGAATTATTCTTCCTTCCTCGGTGTGACGCACCTTTGCAAGACGCCTGAAATACTTCGCTTATACAATTCTCCCTTGACCACCGTGAAAGCTTTGGAGCGTCGAATTACTCGCCTTGCCTCAGCTGGATCGTCGGGTATTTCTTTCCTCAGGATGTATGATATGTACGGCTGCATCCACGGTATCTGTATCACCATGACCAGGTCCTGATCTTCTTCTTCGTCCTCTTGCTTTTCCTTGGTAGCCCCGAGGGTTTCTTCTCCTTCTTTTTTGATTTTGTCGACTTAGTGGATCTCTCTGTTATTTCTTCCCAGAATACACCTGGCGGGACTGCAAGGCATTGCGACCCGATGTTTGCAAGAACGTCGGCTTCGTCGTTGCTCAATACTGCTAATATAGTTCGCATCCATCGAACAACTTCTCGAGTTCATTGTATACTTCCTTGTATGCCATCATGCTATCATTGACTGCATCACATTGGTTCATAACTAGCTGTGCCACCAGCTGTGAGTCGCCAAAGATTTTTAGTCGAGTTGCTCCGAGGCTTTCGCCATCTTCATTCCATGTATGAGAGCCTCATATTCTGCTTCATTGTTAGATGCGTTAGGGAACGTCATCCGGAGGATGTACTTCAACTTATCGCCTTCAGGTGATATGAGTACTACTCCTGCGCCAGCTCCTTCCAGTCTTTTGGACCCGTCGAAGTTCATGGTCCAAGTTCTCGATAAATCTGGAGGTCCTGTATTTTGCAACTCCATCCACTCTGCGATGAAGTCCGGCAGTATTTGCGATTTTGCTTTTCTTTTTTCATACGTGATGTCCCGAGGGGAAAGTTCTATTCCCCAAAGGGAGACACGACCCGTAGCTTCCAGGTTGTTCAGTATATTTGACAAGGGAGCTTCATTGACCACTATGATCGGATGTGCCGAAAAATAGTGGCGCAATTTTCGTGCTGTCGTGAATACTCCATATGCTATCTTTTGGTACTGCGGATACCTTTGTTTAGATGGTGATAAAACTTCGCTGACGAAGTATACTGGCCTCTGTACGCCGTGGAGTTTTCCTTCTTCTTCCCTTTCGACAACTAGCACCGTGCTCACCACTTGGGGTGTGGCTGCGATATATAGCAGGAGGGGTTCCCTTTCTTTTGGTGCCACCAGAATTGGCGGTGTCGAAATTGTGCGCTTCAAATCCTCGAAAGCTCTGTCGGCTCTTCGTTCCACTGAAATTTATCTCCTTGTTTTATCAAAGCGTAGAACGGCAGTGCCTTTTCTCCCAGCCTAGCGACGAATCTACTCAAAGCTGCGACTCGCCCAGTTAGCTGTTGTATCTCCTTCAACTTTGTTGGCTTCCTCATTATTACGATAGCTTGTATTTTGTCGGGATTGCTTCAATCCCTCTTGCTGAGACAGAAACCCCAAAAGTTCTCCTGCTGGGGCCTTAAGGAACACTTCGTCGGGTTCAGTTTGAGGCAGAACTTATCAAGGTTGTGAAGGTTTCCTTGAGATCCTCGATCAGCGTTGCCCCCTTTTTTGATGTTATGACGACATCATCAATGTATACTTGCACGTTCTTCCCAATCTGTGTCGCCAAACACTTCTGCATCATCCTTTGATACGTTGCTCCCGCATTTTTTAGACCAAAGGGCATTGTTCTGTAGCAAAACACGCCGTAAGGTGTAATAAATGCGGTCTTTACTTCATCTTCTTCTTTCAATCTGATCTGGTTATAACCAGAATATGCATCCAGGAAGGAAAGACGTTCACATCCAGCCGTGGAGTCGATAATTTGATCGATCCTCGGGAGGGGAAAGTGATCCTTTGGACAATGTTTATTGACACACGTAAAGTCGACGCACATGCGGAGGACCTTAGTGTTTTTCTTCGGCACCAGCACAGGATTTGCTACCCATGTGGCCTCTGTGAATATCTCTTTGATAAAACCAGCTTCTTGTAGTCGATTAATTTCTGACAGCATGGCTTTGCGGTTTGGTTCCGAAAAAACGCCGCAAAGGTTGTTTGATTGGTCTTGCTAGTGGATCCAAGTTTAGGTGGTGCTCGGCAAGTTCCCTGGGTACTCCTGGCATGTCAGCTGGACACCATGCGAAGATTTTCCAGTGCTCACGGAGGAACTCAACGAGCGCGCTTTCCTATGCGATATCCATGTCGTTTGCGATAGATGTCGTCTTTTTTTGATCTGTCGGGTGAATCTGCACCTCTTTTGAATTTTTCTCGGTACTGAAAGTTGATTCTTTGTTTGGCCTTCCAACGTCTGGCAGTACGTCGTAATCAGTCATGCTTTTGACGCCAAGTACTCAGCTTGCATCCCGAAGGTTTCTGACAACCGGTGGAAATCCTTGTCGCACTTATCGGCTAAGGCAAAGCTTCCTTTAACTGTGATTGGTCCCTTTGGTCCAGGCAACCTCCACAACAAGTATGTATAGTGTGGCACTGCCATAAATCTAGCATATGCTGGTCGTCCCAACAGAGCGTGATATTGCGACGGAAAATCCACGACTTCAAACTCGAGCCTCTCGATTCTATAATTTTCTCGGGTCCCAAACTGAACGTCGAGATTGATCTTTCCCAATGGATAACTTGGTTTCTCCGGTGTGATGCCGTGGAACCTTGTGTCTATTGGTTTCAAGTTTGCTAAGGATATGTTCATCTTCCTCAATGTATCTGCATACATAAGGTTTAAGCTGCTGCCGCCGTCTATGAACACTCGAGAGACATCAAATCCCGCGATAACTGCTGGCAGAATAAGTGCTGACTGCCCTGGTCGAGGAACTTGTTGCGGATGATCTGCTATTGTGAAGCCGATATCTTGTCCTGACCAATTAAGGTACTCAACTGTTGGTGGAGGCATTTTCTCTGCCATAAACACCTGTCGTGAGATTACTTTCTGAGCTCTATTGGACGGTCTTCCCTTCTGGATCATCAACACTGCTCCATTGGAATTAGGATCAACATAAGGTGGTGGTGCAGGTGCTGCCGCTATCTGAGCTGATGCGATTGTCGTCTAATCGCGGGAGGAGGCGAAGTGAATCTCGCTTTGGGTTCTCGAGGATTTCTCTGTGCTGCCCGCGCATTAGCGTTCTCTGCATACGCAACATTGCTTGAAAATTTCGACAATCCTTACGCAAGTGCCACTGACTGTCTTTTTCCGTTCTTTGTCGAGAAAAAATGCATCGGCACGGTCCATTCATCATCTCTTCGGGGACACGAAAGGTCTTGGGAACCTAGGCCCGTTTTTTGCCTGTTGCGTGAATCATCCCTGTTATCACCTCGCTGCTCACTGCTTCTCTGGTAATCATCTCTGTTGCTTCCTCCTGTGTTTGTCCAGAAAACCTGCCGAAATTTGTCCTGGAGCGTCGTAGTTCTGGTACGTCCGAGGAAATCTTCGCCTCGGTTGATAGTTTCGACCACGGTCCTCCTCTGGCGACCTGTGTCGTTTGTTGTGGACAGCGTCTTCTCCATCTGCCCATTTATTTGCTATCTCCATTAACGCGGATACTGTCTTTGGATTGGTCCTTCCCAAGTCTTCGACGAAATCTCCACGCCTGACTCCTGCGACAAACGCATCTATTGCTCTCTCGTCGGATATATTTTCTGCCGAGTTTTTAATGATATTCCACCTCTGGATGTACTTCCTCATTGGCTCATCTGGCTTTTGTCGACACGCTCTCAACTCCTCTAGCGACGCGGTTTTTTGCACGTGGATCTAAAGTTCTTGACGAACACATCCTCGAAACTTTCCCAGCTGTCGATGGATCCTGGAGCGAGTTTCTTTATCCAAGATCGTGCGGCTCCACTCAAATGCACCTGGATACTTTGCATGGCTGTTGCCCTAGTTCCTCCTGTGAGCTTCACCGTCTCTAGATAGTCGACTAGCCAATCCTCTGGATCTTGAAGGCCGTCGAACTTCTTGAAATTATCGGGTAACTTGAATCCTGAGGGGACTCGAGTTTTCCGGACTCTCCTCGTAAAGCATGGCAAGCCGCACATATCTTCGTCGGTTAATTCCGGAGATTGCCGATGATCCCTTCTGCTTTGCCGCGCTCTGTCGACTCTTGCCTGTGCTGCTGTGTCTCTTGCTCCACTTGGCCCTTCAGGTGCTGCCGCTGTTGCTGCTGCAGGTCGTGGACTATTTTGCCTTGCCGCTCCTTCGGGAGGCGTTGAACGCTGTCCCCATAGCTCCAACTCCTGCTACCGCCATATTGTACAATGTTTCCCTTGGATCACCTGGAGGTGGTTTAGACGCAAGGATAAAAGCATGTGTCGCCATATACCCAGCCTCCGGTGTCTTAGGGATGATGTTTCCTCTTGTATCTATCGACATGAAGGACATGTTAGGTTCTGGACCAAGTGCTCTCTTTCTGCTTCGGGTATGTGTTGCAGCCTTGATCTTGCTCTATTCCGCGCCTCCCGATGGCTATCACCCGTAGTTCTAGATTGTCGACTTAAATCTGCCCTTCTCTGCTGGATGCAGAAGCTGCCTCCTTTCTCCTGTTCAACTCAGCTGTCTGTTTTTCCAATTCCCTGGCAGCTCGTGCGAGCCTATATTGATATGCTTGCAGTTCTTCTGGTGTAGCCGTGGTAGCCATTGGTTCTGTGCCGTTCATAGCTCTCGCGGCTCTGTCCCACGCTGCTTGTGAAAGTTGAACTCTATCTCGCGGCTCTGGCCCGACGTATTTGTTGCCCAAGGCCTTGCCGCAGATTAGAGGATCGACGTATGGATTTCCCAGACTGTCGAAAGCCTCGGATGTCTCCTCTTGATCTTCAATGGCGTAAATCTACTGTGATAGATTTGTCGATAAAGTCATAACTGTCGACATTGCTTGAGCCATCGCTTATATATGAGTCCGCAGATGACTCGAACGACATGTCGTTGAAGATCTTGGCGAGTTTCTCTCTTGTTCTGTGCTGACGTAGCGTGTCACCGAGGTTTCTTCTCCTGACTCGGTTGACGATGCATAGCTTGAAAAATTTGAATCGATCACCGACGATCCCGACGAAATCGGAATCTCGACACGATACGATCCTTCCTTCTCGACGCGAAAGTGAAACCTTCCGAACGTCATCTCCATGGGCTCCGCCAGATACGCATATGCATCCAAACGGGAGGGTGGGCGAGGAACAAAATCGACAAGACCAGCAGCGATCTGTTTACCTCGATCCATTGTGTTGCTTGCGGTTGACGATGTCGAAGATCTTGAGCGTGCCATCGAGATCGGCTCCTTACGCCTCTAGTTCCCACGGACGGCGCCAATTGACAAGGTATCAACTTGTCAATGCCTATGGATTGTAGGCTAGGGTTTAGTTGGAAGTAGAGGGTAAGTAGATCTCGAAGGGTTTCAGCCAGGTACTCGACGAATATGAAAACTAGGGTTTGCAGACAATGATTCGATTCTCTTTTCGTCCCTCGCCTCCCCCTTTATATAGGAGGTGGAGCCGAGGGATTCGTGCTATACAAGTTACAGAGTCCGGGACGGTTTCTAACTCATCCCGCCAGATTACAAATAACACTTCCTATTACAACTCTTGACTTTCCTTGATATATCTTGGGCTCCCGAATCTTCTTATTCTTCGGGTAGTGGGCCTTCAGTAAACCCCGGGTACTATCTTCGGCAGGCCCATTTGGGATGCCTATGTCAACGATCACATGATGGTCCTGCTTGATCGATATATAGCTAAAACGACCTACGACGATCTAGGGTTTTCACCACATAATCGGAACATCCTACTCGTGATTGAGCCTGGCAGCCACGCACGGTGATAATAAACCGACCCTAGGCAAGGCCTAAAAATCAACATTAAGTTGATCCCGAACATCTTGTCTAGGGTTAGCAAACTACACCCTACGTGCCACTGGATCCTTCAACCCGTTTGTAAGGCCTAACTATGCAGATATTAAACTAATCCTGAAGAACAAGGGGCGATCGTAACGGATCGGATCTACTAAACAATGATCAAGCAAGGTGCCGCCCTTACACCTAAGAAAGGTGTAAGGACGGCTAGACGTCTAAGGGTTGCATGAACGAAAGCATGTGATACGATGAAAACAATGCTAACCCTAACACGTCTACGATAACTACGTTGCTCGCCATCAAAAAGGCTTCGATACGAGCAACGCATGAACGACAAATAGCAGCTATCTTGCCTAGATCGCAAGATGCGATCTAGGCAGCATGATCTTACCGGAAGAAACCCTCGAAACAAGGGGTGGCGATGCGCCTGGATTGGTTTGTGATGAACGTGATTGTTGTTTTTCCAATAACCCTAGATACATATTTATAGTCCGTAGACTTTCTAACGTGGGAATAATCCCAACCGTGCACGAGCCAAATTCTAACTAACCGACACGTATCTTACTATATTCTGATACACGGGCAAACTAGCCCAAACTTTCTTGTACAAGGCCGGTTCACGTATTTCTTCCATGTATATTCTTTAAGCCCAATCTTGATCGCGGCCCACCTCTGATCCGGTCAAATTCTGGTGATAACACATGCCCCCCTGGTTTTGGAATTGATAATTCCAAAATCACTCTGCCCTCGTCGGGTCATGTCGTACGAAGCAGACAACCGTGAGTATCCTTCATCATGATGCCTTGCCTTCTCAACTTCTCCGCGTGATTTGACCGTTGTTTTTTTTCTTTTTGGGCACCACCTCCTCGGAAACTGCTTTGGCATTGAATCTCCACTATATCCCCTTTATTTAACCGCTCTGAACAGTTCGCCTCTTCATCCCCTTGCTCTGTTCTGGCCATCGGCACCCAAAAAACCCCAATCCAGAGCAATGTCTTCCTCCTCTTCCTCCTCCGCCTTGTCGGATCTCTCCTCCCAATCCTACTCCTCCTCTTCTTCCTCCTCCGCGAGCCGACGAGAGGGGACCGATGGCGGCTCGGATGGCGGCGGCGCGCCCCAGAGGTGGGACCGGGAGTACCACGCCTCCTCCACTTTGGTCCGAGGACGACAAGTCCTTGACCCGCGGAGACGAATCCAGTTCCTCGCCGATGGGGAGGCTGGATCGGAAGAGCGAGGATGACTCGTTCTCTGGGACGGCTACCTCCTCAGGAAGAGGAGGAGGAGAGAACGGCAGCAGCGACTCCCTCGAGGATTACCCGCCGGCAAAGAGGTTCCGCGCCGGGTCAGACGACGCGACGACGGCGGCGATGGCGATGATGAAGATGAGGAGGCCCCCAATGGGGGCCGCGGAGCAGCGACGAGGAGCCCGCCGGCGCAGGCGCCGGCGAGAGCTCCAGCGACGACGATGAGGAGCAGCAACGGCCCGTAGACTAGGACCTAGTAGCATAGGCCTAGCAGTAGTAGTAGATCGGCCAATAGGCCTTTCTTTTGTTCTTCCTTCCTTGAGCAATCGGCTCTTTCTTTGTAAGAAATCCTTTATTAATGAAGAAAATATTTCCCCATTAACTTTGCTTTCTCGTTAATTTTGCCGATTGTCAAACGAAGTTGCTGCACAAAGAACCGATGGCAGGGCATCGGCTTATGCCAAAAAATATGCTTTAAAGCCATAAAAGTTGCCTATTCACATGGTCAACAAATCCAATTCGTGTCCACGCCATCTCCCGGTCTCAAACGCACAGATTCAGCAAATCCAACGGGAGAATCACCTCAGATGCCATGAACTCTGGCATGAAATTGATCCGTTAACCTGCTCAATTTTCCTATTGAACTCGTTAATCTAGAGTCGATGGCTACACATCGGCTTTTTCGTCATTCTAAAGTCGATGTCCATGCATCGGCTGTACTGATATCCATATTTCTCAAGTCGATGTCTACGCATCGGCTATGATTTGTGATACGTCCAAAACGTATCTACTTTCCCGAACACTTTTGCTATTGTTTTGCCTCTGATTTGTGTATTTTGGATACAACTAACACGGACTAACCTTTGTTTTCAACGAACTGTTCTGTGTCTCATTTTTGTGCAGAAATCCAACTTTCGGGAAAATCCTCGGAATTTATGCACGAAGGCCTATTTTTCCAGAATGACGGAGCCAGGAAGGTCAAGTAAGGTGGAGGCCAGGGGCCCCACACCAGGCGGCGCGGCCTGGGGGCCCGCGGGCCTATGGTGTGGCCCCCTCGGCCGGCCTCCGACGCCCTCCTTCGGACTACTTATCGGCCTCGACCTAAAACGCACGGAGAGAAGTCGAGTCGCCAGAAACCCTCCAGGACGCGCCACATCGCGAAACTCCGTCGCGGGAGCCAGTCTCCGTTCGGCACTCCGCCGAGACGGGGAATTGGAGGAGATCATCGCCATCATCACCGCCAACGCCTCTACATCAACCAGCCATGTTTCCCCCATCCATGTGTGAGTAATTCCCCCGCTGTAGGCGAAGGGGATGGTAGGGATTGGATGAGATTGGTCATGTAATAGCATAAGATTGTTATGGCATAGTGCCTAGTGTCAGTAATTGGTACTTTGATGATATTGTTGCAACTTGTTATGCTTAATGCTTGTCACTAGGGCGGAGTGCCATGATCTCAGATCTGAACATGTTATTGTTTCATCATGATATTCATTGTTTATTGATCTTACCTGCAAGTTGTATACACATGTCGCTGTCCGGAACCAATGGCCCCGAAGCAGAAATCGGGACAACCGGAGGGAATGGTAGCGATGTGAGGATCACATGTGTTCACGGAGTGTTAATGCTTTGCTCCGGTACTCTATTAAAAGGAGTACCTTAATATCCAGTAGTTTCCCTTGAGGCCCGGCTGCCACCGGCTTGTAGGACAAAAGATGTTGTGCAAGTTTCTCATTGCGAGCACGTACGACTATAATTGGAACACATGCCTATTGATTGCTTTGTACTTTGACACCGTTTTATTATTATCTGCAAATGCCCTGCTATGATTGTTACATGAGTTTCTCTCATCCATGCAACGCGTTCATCCGTCCCGTGCCTACAGTATTTTAATCTGCTGTTTACTAAAATCCCTCTCTGCTGTCTTTGTTACTCTACTGCTGTTATTTCACTACTTGCTATAAAACTGACACTCTTGATAAACTCTTGCGAGCAAGTCTGTTTCCAGTGCAGCTGAATTGACAACTCACTTTAAGGCTTTCAAGTATTCTTTGTCTCCCCTTGTGTCGAATCAATAAATTGGGTTTTACTTCCCTCGAAGACTGTTGCGATCCCCTATACTTGTGGGTCATCAAGACTATTTTCTGGCGCCGTTGCCGGGGAGCATAGCTTTATTTGGAAGTTCACTTGGATTAATATTGTTCGCTGCAAATTCTCCATCATGGGTAAACCTCGCGATTCTAAAGTCGCCATATTACCATCCACTACAAGAAAAGGTACAATTCTGAGTACCTCTGCTATTGATTCACCATCTGTGATTGATAAACTTGTTTCACCGCCACATGCTTCACATGCGGGTACTTCTGCTGAATCTGAAAACTCTCATAATATTGATAATATTTCTGTTGTGCTTGATGATAGTGGTTCATTGGGATCTTTTCTAGATGCTACAATTGCTAGGTCTAGACAAATTGAAAATACTGAAACTCCTAATGAAAATGCTGCTACACCTGTTAATTCACCTGAACTTGATTATTTTAGTGATGATCCTGATGAAGATTATGTGGAGCTTAATGATGATTTTATTGAAAAATGCAATGCTACTACTGATGCAAGAAAAATTAAAAAGTTGCTTGCAGAACATGCTGTTAGATATAAACTGTCTCCTGATCCTAAGTTTGCCACATCTCCTATAAACATTAAGGATAAAGATTATGATTTTTCTCTTGATCTATCTCATATAGCTATTGTTGAGAAAACACCCTTTTGTGGTACTGAAAAAGAAAGTGTTGTTGAACACATGACTGAGTTATCTACTCTAAGTAGCTTGTTTTCTGATGATGTCAAGATGCGTACTTACTTTGTTGCTAAAATCTTTCCATTCTCATTAAAGGATGACGCTAAAACTTGGTATAATAGTTTGCCACCTAATTCTATTAAAAGTCCAAAAGAATTGCTTGATGTTTTCTTCCGTAAATACTTTCCTGCTAGTGCTCAACATATTGCTTTGCGAGAATTTATAATTTTGACCAGGAAGATGGAGAGAAATTGCATGAGGCTTGGGCGAGATTTTGCTCTCTTATTAGAGCTCGGCCTGATCATGATTTGGAAAAGCATGATTTACTTGATATATTTTATAGTGGACTAACCATTGAGTCTAGGGCATACTTGGATAGTTGTGCTGGTTGTGTTTTCAGGAAAAGAACTCCAGGACGACGTTGAAGAATTATTGGCTAAAATAGGCCGGAATCATGATGATTGGACTACGCCTGAACCAACTCCAACGCCAATATTAAAGAAGAGGGGTTTAATTAAATTAAATGATGAAGATATGAGGGAAGCCAAGAAGTCTCTCAAGGAGAAAGGTATTAAATCTGAAGATGTGAAGAATCTTCCTCCCATAGAAGATATATGTGAGATAATTCCCCCTTCATCCATGATTGAGGTAAACTCCCTTCAACGCTTTACTAGGGAAGATATTCCGTATTCGAAACCTCCTGCACAATGCTTAGATGAGTTTGATAATTATATTGTTAAGCAAGAAAATTTCAATATGAGAGTAGAGAATCATTTAATGGAAAATTCTCGAGCTATTAGTGAATTGCATGATATTGTGAAAGAACCTCCAATGATGTTAAGATGCTTGTTAAACATTTTCATATGGTTCAAACTCAAATAGATCAACTCACTAAAGTGCAAAATGACTTGTTAGGGAATAATTCTAAAGAGAAACATGCTTATGAAGTAACAACTAGAGGTGGTGTCTCTACCCAGGATCCTCTATATCCTGAAGGGCATCCCAAAAGAATTGAACAAGATTCTCAACGCATTGAACCTAGTGCTCCTTCTAAGAAGAAAAAGAAGAAGACATAAAAATGTTGTAGAATCCTCTGAACCCGTTAATGATCCTAATAGTATTTCTATTTCTGATGCTGAAACTGAAAGTGGTAATGAACATGATGAAGATAATGATAAGAATGATACTTCCGATAAAGAAGAGGTTGAAGAAGAACCTGAAAAGCATGCTAAAAATAAAAAGTACACTAAAGAAGATTTTATTGCTGAGAAACATGGTAATGAAAGAGAACCTTGGGTTCAAAAGCAAATGCCTTTTCTGCTAAGAAACTGAAATCAAAGGAAGAAGAACACTATAATAAATTTTGTGATTGGATGAAACCTTTATTCTTGCAAATCCCTTTGATGATGCTATTAAATTGCCTCCTTATTCAAAGTATATGAAATATATTGTTACTAACAAGGAAAATCCCCAATGAGGAAATTTCCACTATGCTTGCTAATTACTCTTTCAATGGCAAAGTTCCAAAGAAGTTGGGCGACCCAGGTATACCTACTATTCCTTGTTCTATTAAGAATAATTATGTTAAAACTGCTCTATGTGACTTGGGAGCCGGTGTTAGTGTTATGCCTTTTTCTCTTTATAAGAGACTTTACTTAGATAAGTTGATACCTACTGATATATCTTTGCAAATGGCTGATAAATCTACTGCTATTTCTGTTGGTATATGTGAGGATGTTCCTGTTCAAGTTACTACTCTGCTTGATATTAACTGATTTTGTTGTGTTGGAAATGCCTGAAGATGATAATATGTCTATTATTCTTGGGAGACCTTTTCTTAACACCGCAGGGCTGTTATTGATTGCAATAAAGGAAAGGTTACTTTCAATGTTGATGATAGGGAGCATACCGTTTATTTTCCCAAGAGGATTGAGAAAGCGTGTGGAGTTAATACTATTTCTAATGTGAGAACTATCAAAGTGGGAACTATTGATTGTCCTATATATGAGCCTAAAGAAGAATATCAAACTCTCGTGATTGGATCCATATCAATACAATTCAAGGTAACATGATTGATTTGAGGTTTATTTCTTCTTATGCTATGTAAAATTTATTTGGTGGCAAGACTTGATCAACCTTGTTAACAAATACTTTTATATGCATAGAGGAGGTAAACAACATCTCTTTCTTCCTCCACTTGCTCTAGTTGTTGTAGCACTTTTAATTTGCAAAGTTCCTTACTTAATTGGAGATTTCAAAATTTTCCTGGCCAGTAATAATAAACTTAATACCCAGAAATGTGTATTTTTCAAAGTTTTCAAAAATTCACAAAAAATTATACCGTTGGTCCTATTTTTCGACGAGGCACTGGGAGCACAGGAGGATGACCTGTGGGGCACCACAGTGCCACACCACAAGCTGGCGGCCAAGGAGGGGCGCGCCACCTGTGGTGTGGGCCCCTCCTTGCCCCACTACTTCATCTCTTTCTCCCAGCATTTTCTCTCTCCGAAAAAACTCGAACCAGCTTTCTCTCACTCGCGTTTTTGCTCAAGAGCTCAGGATTTTTCGATCTCTTTGCTCAGCCCAGATTTCTGTCTGAAATTTGGCACATTTGCTCTCCGGTATGTGACTCCTCCACCTATCCAAGTAGAATTTTGTTTGGTTGAGTATATCTTGAATATTTTGCTGCTGTAGGTAACATGTTTAGTGAGCTTGCATGCTTGTTCTAAGTTGTATAAACTAGTTTTGATGCATGATTAGTACTCTAGCAAGTTCCTATAGTAGTTCCCCTTGATTATATGTCACCAAATCAAATTTTATATTGTTTGTTGAAAATTTCAGAAAATGGAGTGGAGTAGATATCAACTTAACCAACAAGAATTGGAGGTCCAACAAGTTATGAGAGTGAATCGTGAAGAGGGAGTATACCCCTCTTACTACCCGTGCGCGGATTTCATGAGAAGCGCGGGAATATTGGAAGATGTTCGGAGTCTAATCTCTCGAGCAGGGCTGAGTGATTTTGTTGAAGGAGAGCCAAGACAATATGCAAAATTAACTATGTCTTTTGTGCAGGACTTTAAGTTCAATTGGTCGCGATCTAACCCCACGGTTCAGTATAAAATTTACAATAAAGCTGTCAACTTGCCGTTCAGTGATTTTTGTGCAGCAATTAGAGTACCGCAATGGGGGTCATGCGAGAAGATAAGGGGATCGCCGCAAGAACTCTTAAGCCTCTTCAAGATGATTTGCTATGGAAGGAGTTTCTCAGAGGATAGTGGTAAAATCACTAGCATTCAGCTCCCGGCTATCCGCTACTTTGCCTATTTCATTACTAAATGCGTTCTTGCTAGAAAGATTGGTGGTAAACTTTCTATCCCGGATTTAGCTTTTCTAGCTGCGGCACTGCAAAGTAGTAGGACTTATAATTTGGGGGCATTGATAGCTTATAGACTCGCTACTAACCGTGAGAAAGGTGGAATTTGTGGAGGTCTCATCACCTCTCGTTTACTAGCTTTTCATAATGTAGAACCTCATCACTTTGATATTCCATTCTCCATAGAAAAACTCGACATAGCCTCTATGATTAAACATGAATTTGTTTCTGATTCCTCCAACTTGGGTAACCTGTTTTACAAGATGAAATTTTATAAGAAAGTCTGGAGGATAACTAAGAAAACTGAGAAACTAGTAAGATTGCCTGCGCCTGTTCTGTCTAACCTTGATTCCAGGAAGATTGGTCGGTCACAGAAGGTGCCTTGGATGCACACATAGAGGGAGGAGGCCAGCATGCAAGAGACGACACGGAGGTCGAGGAGCACCTCGACTCATCATCCGATGCAGCAAGTTCCTCGCATCAACATGTTGGACATGTGGAGCCTCCACGCTTTTCTTCTGCACAGGAACTTTACTATGACTACGCCATGAATTATCCACCGGCGAGGAACAGCGACCCTCATTGGGGTTGAACTCCACTTAGGCCAAAAGCCTAAGCTTGGGGAGGTATACCGGCATCACTCATTCTTTGCATATTATGGTTGCTGGATACTTGTACATACTTGTTTAGTCTCTTTGAGTGGTTTTCTAATGAGAGGGAGATGATATTTGGGGAAGTGCTGCCTGAAAACAGATTCTGGACTGTTACTAGAAAAATTCGTGCGCACAGCCAGAACGTTATTTTGAGCTGCCAATTTTTGTGCAGGTTCCCCAGGTTGTTATCTAACTTTCATTAGTTGAACACTTTTCGAGCTGAGCAACATAAGATTTTTGTAAAAATCGATTTCTGTACTGCTGTCAGGTTTTGGCAGATTTCTGCCATCTCGCTTTTCTGTGTTTCTTCTAGTTTGCTATTTCTTGTTTTTCTTTGTTTCCTTTCCAAAACCAAAAATATTTCTGTTGTTTCTCTTCATAATTTGTTTGCTTTGGTTTCTTGCATTTGTTTCGCTTTATTTGCTATTGCTAGTTTGCTACAAGAAAACCCAAAAAGATTTTGCTTTGTTTGCTTGGTTTCCTTTTGTTCTTGTTTCTAATTCGAAAACACCAAAAATATTTGCTGTTCTTCTTTGGTTTGTAAAGTTCATCTTGAGTTCAATGGTCTTCGGTGGCTGGAGCGTGGTTTTCGTTTCATATTATCCAAGCTATACAAGTGAAAAGGCAATAATGACGATCTACGACAATCTGATTGTGGTGAGAGGCTGGTATGAACTCTATTTGTTTTCATTTTTGTACATATACTCATCCATAATAGCATGCTTAGTTGGTTCATGTGAGGTATATGTTATTTGAGAAAGTCTAGTAGTTCATGATCTCTCATGTTTAGCTCCAATTTATTAATATGAGTAGCATGTCATGGATGTTTGCTTGCATTGTTTTATTCATAAGTAGGTATGGCATTGTGGTATCCTCCTCTGAATAATTCACTTATATCGACTCGGCACATGCTCACGCATGCATATGACTGAACAAAAAGTCAATTAAGCCTCGATGATCTATATTGCTTCAGAGTTCTTGTATCACTTTTATGCCTCCGTTAATTTATTTTGCCGCAAGCATGATTATGACAGTTACTGCTCTCTTGATTTGTCGCTCCCTAGTCTATTGCTAGCCTTCACTTGTACTGAGCGGGAACGCTGCTCGTGCTTCCAAACACATAAAAACCAAGTTATTCCAGAGTCCACCATAAATACCTATGCATGGCATTTCAAACCATTCCAAGTAAATTCTCATGCGCTACCTTTAAAACCTTCAAAATGCTTCCCAATTTGTGTTTATGTTTCATAGCTCATGAGGAAGTATGTGGTGTTTAGCTTTCAACCTTGTCATTTACTTTTGACGGACTCTCATATGGACTAGTGGCACATCCGCTTATCCAATTATTTTGCAAAAAGAGCTGGCAACGGGATTCCCAGTCCCAAATTAATTAACTTAAATGGACACTCCTCCATGGTTTGTGATTGATGGACGGCACCCGAAGGATTCGGTTAGCCATGGCTTGTGTAAGCAAAGGGGGGAGTGTCATCATCATAATAAAACTAAAATAAAAGGCACTCCTTCATGGTATGAGATTGTTGGCAGGCACCCGAGGATTCGGTTAGCCATGGTTTGTGTAAGAAAGGTTGGAAGGAGTGCCACATAAATATGCAAATAATTCATGGGAGCCGCTCTTGAAAGTCCGGTTGGCGAGGTAGTTGGTGTACCCATTACCATTCGTTGACAACAACAAACACCTCTCAAAATGATTTTACTCCTGATTTCAAAAATGAAAAGCTCTAGCGCATGTTAATCCCTGCTTCCCTCTGCGAAGGGTCAATCTTTTACTTTTATGTTGTGTCTCCATTATTTCTTTGAGCACTATCTTGAGAGCACAACTGTCATTCTTAGTATAATATGCTTGTCTCAAAATATGATTGATTGTGGTATAACTTTGATGCTTTTATCTTTGACAATCACTACTTCTAGTCTTTCTATGAACTCAAGAGGTGCCCGGGCATTTATGTTTTGCCGATCAAATACAGGCAAGCGAGATACCACTTTATCATACTCTCTTATGAACATTGCAATCCTGCTTACATACATGATTCATGATGCTTATTATTAATTGTTGGTATCTCTTCATGATTGACAAAGCTGTTAGATGATCTTATTTGCATGTATCTCACTACGAACTACTTAAGTATTAGCCATAGCATGAGAATATATACATCATATGAGCAAATGTGTTCGTGAAAGTTCTTTTATCGCTCAGTTGTTAACTGAATTACTTGAGGACAAGCAATAAGCTAAGCTTGGGGGAGTTGATACGTCCAAACGTATCTACGAACATTTTTGCTATTGTTTTGCCTCTAATTTGTGTATTTTGGATACAACTAACACGGACTAACGCTGTTTTCAGAACTGTTCTGGTGTCTTGTTTTAGTAATCCAACTTTCGGAAAATCCTCGGAATTTATGAAGGTCCTATTTTTCCAGAATACTGTGAACCAGAAGGTCAAGTAAGTGACCGAGGGCCCCACACCGCGGCGCCCTAGGGGGCCAGCGCGGCCCTATGGTGTGGCCCCTCGGCCGGCCTCCGACGCCCTCCTTCGGACTACTTATCGGCCTCGACCTAAACGCACGGAGAGTCGATCGCGAAACCCTCCAGAATGCTGCCACATCGCGAAACTCCATCGCGGGAGCCAGAAGTCTCCGTTGGCACTCCGCCGGGACGGGGAATTGGAGGAGATCATCGCCATCATCACCGTCAACGCCTCTACATCAACCAACCATGTTTCCCATCCATGTGTGAGTAATTCCCCCGCTGTAGGCCGAAGGGGATGGTAGGGATTGGATGAGATTGGTCATGTAATAGCATAAGATTGTTAGGGCATAGTGCCTAGTGTCCGTAATGGTACTTTGATGATATTGTTGCAACTTGTTATGCTTAATGCTTGTCACTAGGGCCCGAGTGCCATGATCTCAGATCTGAACATGTTATTGTTTCATCATGATATTCATTGTTTATTGATCTTACACCAAGTTGTATACACATGTCGATGTCCGGAACCAATGGCCCCGTGACAAATCGGGACAACCGGAGGGAATGGTAGCGATGTGAGGATCACATGTGTTCACGGAGTGTTAATGCTTTGCTCCGGTACTCTATTAAAGGAGTACCTTAATATCCAGTTTCCCTTGAGGCCCGGCTGCCACCGGCGGTAGGACAAAAGATGTTGTGCAAGTTTCTCATTGCGAGCACGTACAACTATAATTGGAACACATGCCTATTGATTGCTTTGTACTTTGACACCGTTTTATTATTATCTGCAAATGCCCTGCTATGATTGTTACATGAGTTTCTCTCATCCATGCAACGCCCGTTCATCCGTCCCGTGCCTACATATTTTAATCCTGTTTACTAAAATCACTACTGCTGTCTTTGTTACTCTCTGCTGTTGTTCACTACGCTACGCTATAAAACTGTTACTACCGATAAACTCTTGCGAGCAAGTCTGTTTCCAGTGTGCAGCTGAATTGACAACTCCGTTGTTAAGGCTTTCAAGTATTCTTTGTCTCCCCTTGTGTCGAATCAATAAATTGGGTTTTACTTCCCTCGAAGACTGTTGCGATCCCCTATACTTGTGGGTCATCAATTTGTATATCAAAAAAATAAATTTACTGGCCGATTTCATGAATCGGCCCCCAAATTTCACCGTTCGTCATCCCACATGCTTGGGAAATATCTCTTGAGATGTTGACCGTTGACAGCTACCGGGAACTTAGCGCCGTCCAGCTGCTCCAGCATGTATGCATTACCCTTCAAGGCCTGAACGACTTTGTATGGACCGTGCCAATTAGGAGACCATTTGCCATATGCTTTATCCTTGGTTCCTAATGGCAACACTGCTTCCCATACTAGATCACCAACTTGGAACTCCTTCGGTCTCACCTTCTTATTGTATGCACGAGCTACCCTAGCTTTATTCTCTTTAATCTTTTCCAACGACCAAAGTCTAAGTTCCGTTGCATCCTCAATAGTGTCACTCATCAAAGCTGCATATTCTTCAGCTGTTAGATCATTCTGAAACGTGACACATCTTGATCCAGCCGTAATTTCCCAAGGCAATACGGCTTCCTGCCCATAGACGAGCTGGTAAGGCGAAGTCTTTATGGCTCCATGGCATGACATGCGGTAGGCCCACAAAGCTTCTGACAGTGTTTCATGCCAAACCCTAGGGTTCTCGTCAATCTTCCTCTTGATCAGCTTGATCAGGCTCTGATTAGACGCTTCAGCTTGCCCGTTGGCTTGAGCATAGTATGGAGATGATCGGATCAGCTTAATCCCTATGTCATCGCAGAATTTTCTGAATTCTTTAGAAATAAAGACCGAACCTCCATCGGTCGTGATTGTTTGGGGAATCCCGAACCTATGAATGACGTGTTCTTTGACAAATTTGATAACATCTTCTGATTTTACCTTCTTCATAGGGACGGCCTCCACCCATTTGGTGAAGTAATCTGTAATGGCCAGGATCCACTCGTGGCCTTTGCTCGACGCAGGATGGATTTTGCCGATCATATCCATGCCCCAACCTCGGAATGGCCAAGGCTTGATGATGGGATTCATAGCTGATGCGGGTACCATCTGAATTTTCCCGAACATCTGACACGCTTGGCATCCCTTGTAGTACTTGAAGCAATCCTCAAGCATGGTGGGCCAATAAAACCCTGATCGCCTAATCAGCCACTTCATCTTATGAGCCGATTGGTGAGTTCCACAGGCGCCTTCGTGCACCTCATGTAAGAGCCGATTTGACTCAGTTGGTCCCAGGCATTTGAGTAATAACCCTTCCAACGTCCTGTAGAACATGTCATCTCCTATAAGGACATATTTCATGGCCTTGTATCTTATCCGTTTAGGTGCCCCGAGCCGAATCCTTCAAGTAATTGAAGATATCGGCTCTCCAATCATCTGTTCCAGGAGCTGCACCTGAACTTCTGACCCGTCTGGTATGTCCTTGTACCCCGACGCCATTTGCGCGAGATCATTGGCATCGGTATTCTGAGATCTTGGGACCCAATTGAAATTGATGTACCGAAAATGTGTCATCAGCTCACGACATTCCATCCAATATGGGAAGAGCGACTCACTCTCGCACTTGTATTCGTCCGTGAGCTGGGAAATCGCCAACTTGATTGCATTGCTCAAAAGAGGTTTACATCTTGTTCGTGCTTCACTATGATTACGTGACATGCTTGAGACAAGATCATTACTTTTCATTTTTTGGGGCCGATCACAAGGATCGGCCTTCCCATGTACGTTCATAGACTTTGCTCTTGTTACACGGTCAGGCCAGTGGATAAGACCAGCCTCACCCCGTTTTTTGACACATTGATGTACTGCATGTCCAAAGTGATGCCTGAGAGTGGCTCTTGGCCTTCCGTCTCCCAAACGTTCATGCCAGCCATTGAAATCTCGGCTGTATCGTCTGCATGGACGACTTCTACTTCATCTCCATCCCACTGTATTAGGCATTGGTGCATCGTAGATGGAATGCAACATTGGCGTGGATCCAATCTCTCCCTAGCAGGACAGCGTAAGTGCTCTTGCTATCGACAATGAAGAATGTCGTAGGGATGGTTTTCCTCCCTACGGTCAGATCCACGTTCGAACACCTTGTGCATCAGATGCTTGGCCGTTGAAATCGCACAGTGTAACGTTGGTCTTGATCAGATCCGAGCTAGAGCGTCCTAACCGACGTAGCATGGAGTATGGCATGATGTTGACTGCCGCTCCGGTGTCCACTAGCATCCTATTGACAGGCTGCCCATTGATATAACCTCGTAAGTACAGGCCTTGTCTGTAGCTTCTTTCACGTGGCTTCTCAAAGATAACCGGCCGTGGGCCGCAGTCAAGTTGTGCCACAGGCCTCGTCTAATCCTGGGGCACAAAACTCCGCTTGGAAGGATGAACACCATGTTTGTACTAGCCGATGTCTCATCATCGCTTTGCTTGGGGCGCCACTCCATCTTTTGTGGTCGACCCTCTTCATCCAGGGTTCGTTGAATTTTCGCGGCCAGATCGGGCCGCGCCTTCCTTAGCGTGTGCAGGTATAACCTTTCAGCTTCCTCCAAGCCACGCAGTCGCTGAACCCTATGCTTTTGGGAACGGCTGAGTCCGTCAGGGCACCACCTTGGCCGGTGGTACTTCTCCTCTTCTTCTTAGTCATCTTCTAACTCCTCGAGGTCTTCTTCCCGAGAGGACTCAGTTCTTGTTCGTAGATGGGACAGGTCCTAGACGTTTGAACAACGACACGTCTGTTGCACTTCTTCTTCTGTCTACATTCGCAGTTGCCGATTGTAGGCAATCGGCTCATTCTGAATCCCAGCAGTGTTTGAAGAAAGGACAGTCCCAGTGCTTGTCCACGTCGTCTTGTTCTCTTGACCTTTCCTTGGCACGGCGCTCGTATCTCTCCTCATCGCGATCATGCCGACGGTGTCTCCTGCTAGCTAGACGATCCCTTTCATCGTCGCTATTGTACCGCCGGCGCTGGTCGTGCTGACTTACATATTTGTTGAGGAGATGATCAGAGAGAGGTCGTTGATATCGCACATTCTTCACTTCTCCCCGGTGATGTAACGTTTGCCATCGTGCCGAGCCGATCGCGTGGAACGGCTTCCTCCTTGTCCTTGCTACGAGAGTGGCTGCCCTCGCCCTTGCCCTTACCGAGTGGTGCCCAGGCTCGACCATGTTAATGCTCAACGAGAAACCTGGGCACCCTCGGGGTAAGCGTACTCCACCGTGTTAACGGCGGGGAAGGGGTGTGTGTCGACTTTCATGGCGTACTGATTGAAAATTAGACGTCCTTGCTCTATCGCCATTTGGATCTGCTGACGCCACACCCTGCAGTTGTTGGTGTTATGGGTGAACGTGTTATGCCATTTGCAGTATGGCTTTCCGTTCAGCTCCTGTACCGTGGGGATTTTGAGGCCTTCGGGTAACTTTAGCTTCTCCTTAAGTAAGAGGTCGAAAATTTGCTCAGCTTTAGTTACGTCAAAATCAAACCCTCTGGGCGGACCTAGTGGCTTAACCCACTTGCAGGACACGGGCTTGCCCAGTCCATTCAGCCACTTGCTACCTCTTGATCTCCAGACCCTTCATCTTCCTCTGTCTCAACAGGACTACCGCCTTGAATTTGTCACAGTACAGCTACGTGGTTGTTCATATAATGACAGTTCTGAACCATATGCTCCGATGAAGGTAGTGCTTGGGAAGCCATATCCTTGATCGGCGATGAGACCCACCACCGCCAACTCGATTGCTTCTTTTTCATCAAACGAGGAATAGCATCGGTTCCTAAAGGCCACCGGCGGACGTATTCGACACTGTTTCTCCGCGCTTCGACGTACGTGCTAGATCGGCAATGCCAGCCTCGGAAGCTTCTGAGTGATACGCATGTGGAATTGTTCCTCCAAGTGCTTCCAAGTCCGGATCGAGTGGTAGTGATGTGTACCACCCAAAGCCGATCCTGTGAGGGACTGTGCGAAGAACCTCACACGTAGTGCATCTGCAGCTGAGATCGTGCCCAGCTGAGCCAAATATCGGCTTACATGCTCGATAGAGCTAGAGCCATCTGACCCACTAAACTTGGAGAATTCGGGGAGCCGATATTTGGGTGGTAGTGGGATCAAATCGTAGTCGTTGGGGTACGGCTTGGAATAGCCGATTGCTCTCCTTTCGGCACCATGCCGAACTGGTCTCTCAAGATCGTGCTGATCTGATCCGCGGTGCTAGGCTGCGGGGTGGAGCTCGAAGATTCGTCGGCGTGGCATACTTAGCTAGCCACGCTTGCTTCTCAAGATCTGAGCTAGCTACGGAGTTGAGCTCTGGAGGTTCGCCGGAGTGGCATACTTAGCTAGCCACGTCTGCTTCTCAAGATCTGATCCGAGGCTCCTCCTGTGTTCGGAAGTCCCCGCTATTACCTTTGGTTCGTGAGTGCCCGATTCTGCGCATCGGCACGTATGTGCACGTGTATCCGTGAGGGATCTCCTTAGGCGCCTCGTACAAGAACTGTAATCGCTAGGATCGCCATCGATCTTGTAGACAACGAATGCCGGTGTACTCGACCTCTGGTCTTCCCAACGCAGGCGGTGGTCGGCTCTGCAGTGGTAGCTCTCCTTGGTGAGTCCCTAGAGCAGTCCTGACGAGTACTGATGCTTCAAGATTTCATGGAGCACCCGAAGGGCGACACGCTCCAAAGTGTTCACCAAGCTCTCGGAGTGGCGGTGTAGCGAATGAGCTACCATGAAATTGATCTCCTGACGCAAGGACCTGGTGCGTTCTTCTGAAGGGGTGGATAGGTCCACTCCATCGAGCGTGCCTTGGTGTGAACCCTCTCCACCTGATGCCGTGTGAGCGGGTCTGTGGAAAGAGCCGATGAGGTCGGCTTCGAGGATAGCTTTGACATCGTCATACTTCTTCTTGAGCTCCTCGGGCAGATCCTCGTACGTGACCGGAGTACCTTCCGCCATCTCGGATGTAGATGGCGGCGCGGTTGATGTCGAAGACTGTCCCACCGGGCGTGCCAGAATGTGTTGGCGTCCGAAACCCACCGGCGAGCTACGGCTGGCAACACGAAGAGCCGGGAACAACCTAGGGCTGCGGCCCCTGTCCCTCCGAGACGGCCCGCAAAGCTCCTGTACGCACGTCCCGATGCTGGTGCAAGGGCGTGCCACGATCTATACGATCGGGAAGGTGATGAATTTGCCGCTTAGTTTCTGCATGGCATACACGTAAACATTAAATACGAGCCTCGATCGGCTCTTTTCTGTGAATCGGCTCAAGGAGAATCCACCCATGGTTCGTATGAGGTCTACGATCACATGGTGGTCCTGCTTGATCGATATATAGCTAAAACGACCTACGACGATCTAGGGTTTTCACCACATAATCGGAACACCCTACTCGTGATTGAGCCTGGCAGCCACGCACGGTGATAATAAACCGACCCTAGGCAAGGCCTAAAAATCAACATTAAGTTGATCCCCGGAACATCTTGTCTAGGGTTAGCAAACTACACCCTACGTGCCACTGGATCATTCAACCCGTTTGTAAGGCCTAACTATGCAGATATTAAACTAATCCCTGAAGAACAAGGGGCGATCGTAACGGATCGGATCTACTAAACAATGATCAAGCAAGGTGCCGCCCTTACACCTAAGAAAGGTGTAAGGACGGCTAGACGTCTAAGGGTTGCATGAAAAAGCATGTGATACGATGAAAACAATGCTAACCCTAACACGTCTACGATAACTACGTTGCTCGCCATCAAAAAGGCTTCAGTACGAGCAACGCATGAACGGAATAACGTATACTGCCTAGATCGCAAGATATGCGATCTAGGCAGCATAATCTTACCGGAAGAAACCCTCGAAACAAGGGGTCGGCGATGCGCCAGATTGGTTTGTGATGAACGTGATTGTTGTTTTTCTCAATAACCCTAGATACATATTTATAGTCCGTAGACTTTCTAACGTGGGAATAATCCCAACCGTGCACGAGCCAAATTCTAACTAACCGACACGTATCTTACTATATTTACAGATACACGGGCAAACTAGCCCAAACTTTCTAGTACAAGGCCGGTTCACGTATTTCTTCCATGTATATTCTTTAAGCCCAATCTTGATCGCGGCCACCTCTGATCCGTCAAATTCTGGTGATAACACATGCCCCCTGGTTTTGGAATTGATAATTCCAAAATCACTCTGCTTTTCTTCGTCGGGTCATGTCGTGGCAGAACAGAACCGTCGCAGTATCCTTCGTCATGATGCCTTGCCTTCTCAACTTCTCCGCGTGATTTGACCGTTGTTGTTTTTTTTTCTTTTGGGCACCACCTCCTCGGAAACTGCTTTGGCATTGAATCTCCACTATATCCCCTTTATTTAACCGCTCTGAACAGTTCGCCTCTTCATCCCCTCTTCTGGACATCGGCACCCAAAAAACCCCAATCCAGAGCAATGTCTTCCTCCTCCGCCTTGTCGGATCTCTCCTCCCAATCCTACTCCTCCTCTTCTTCCTCCTCCCGCGAGCCGACGCCAGAGTGGGACCCGATGGCGGCTCAGATGGCGGCGCGGCGCGCCCCGGAGGAGTGGGACCAGGGAGTAAACATATCTGCCCTAGATCGATGCGATCTAGGCAGCATGATGGAAGAAACCCGAAACAAGGGGTGGCGATGCGCCCAGATTGGTTTGTGATGAACGTGATTGTTGTTTTTCTCAATAACCCTAGATACATATTTATAGTCCGTAGACTTTCTAACGTGGAATAATCCCAACCGTGTGGGCAAATTCTAACTAACCGACACGTATCTTACTATATTTACAGATACACGGGCAAACTAGCCCAAACTTTCTTGTACAAGGCCGGTTCACGTATTTCTTCCATGTATATTCTTTAAGCCCAATCTTGATCGCGGCCCACCTCTGATCCGGTCAAATTCTGGTGATAACAGTGAGTGGGCTGTTTGGCCGGGTAGCTGAGCTGAAATTGGGCTGGTGACCTTTAGCACCGGTTCGTGTTACGAACCGGTGCAAATGAGCTATCTTTTGCACCGGTTCGTAACACGAACCGGTGCTAAAATTCCTCGGCTGACACGTGCTGGCGACCCTTTTGCACCGGTTTGTGTTACGAACCGGTGCAAAAGATAGATCATTTGCACCGGTTCATAACACAAACCGGTGCAAAAGGTCCCTCGGCCGGCTGCGCCCCACGAACCGGTGCTAATGACCCCTTTTAGCACCGGTTCGTGCCAAAGCCGGTGCAAAAGCCATCTGGGGCAAAAAACCAAAACCCTCGTTTCTACTAGTGTTTATACGTGTAGCATTAGTTTTTTTTACGAGACAGACAGAGAGCTCTTTTACCTCTCCATTTCGTCAAAGTGGGCTTTGGGCTGTGTCAGATTTCTGTGTTTCAGGGGCTTCGCTGTGCTGCCGTTGGATGCGAAGCGGGCGGACAACAGCCATCTATGTCCCTCTGCAGTTTTGGGTACCAAGTCAGAGGATCACGTTCCCGGAGACGATGGGTGCGGCCGGCGAGCGGCTACGGAGATGATGGACGGTGGCGTGAGGGAGTGAATGCTGGACAGCGCGGCTGCAATCTGCGGTTCGCCCCGAGTGAGGATGGTCAAGAGGGACGCGATGGTTCTGGAAGAAGGTAGAGGCAGCTAATATGTACTGTTTATGCGAATCCAGCTATCCTCAACCATCAGATGTAGGTGAGAAACGGTTCGGATTTCTGCTCCAGGCCCAGTTCAAAACTGGCACATTATATAGGGGTATAGATAGTCTCTCCCCGAGGTCCTTAGATCTTGAACATAAATTTATCTAGATATTGAAATAAGCTTTTTCCTAACTAAGATATTGATATTGAAAAGTTTCCTCTTTTTGAATGATGATACTGTGTATCTAGTTCAGTGAACATAAATGTAATAGTTACTTATACCCAGTTACTCACTAACATAATATTTTTTTAATTCAAATTTGTAAAATACAATGCATTTTTTAATACGACATGCTTGTGTAATAACGAAAGTGTGTTTGTGAGCTCATTTGAATTGATTTATTTAATGTGTTAGTACTTAAATGACCAGTGGTATATTGTAATTCTACAAAACTTTGATCCAATCAAAAGAAGAGAGTGACCACTTCTTAGTCGACTTAGAAATAGTTATTTCCCCACTACATTCATAGCCATCGGATGATGATCTTCTACCATTTTGTACCTACACGAAATCTCGATGATCTGATCATGTGTTTATAAGCAAAAGAGGGACAAGATCCATCTACGTTGGGGGCTCCTGGTACATTTTTAGAAGTATCCTCGAACTGTCAAAGAATTTTTTCTTGCACAAAGAATCGATCACCCGCAAGACAGTCATCTCTCTCGCTCACCCTCTTATGTACGGCACAATCCAGGGTTAGAAATTTTCTCCTGGGCCTCCCCATCTGGTGTGCCTCTCGTCCTTCCACTCTTGTCTCCGGTAATAGGACCGGCGATCTCTGTTATAGATGTTCCAGCAGCCACTATGGGCGCGTTTGGTAGGCTAGATGGACCTTGGCTCGCATCGGTCCAACAGATTTCGGTCCGTTTGGATGCCTGCAGGCTACGGCGTTCTTGCATGAACCGGGTTTTAAAGTGCTCCCGGGACAGGCCCTGGAGGAACGCCCGGAATGGCAGTTTCTCCGGGGCCAGACCCGTTGTGGCCAGAAGGCTGCACACGTGGAGAAGGGAGGCGGAAACGCCGCGTCCCTTCGGGAACACGCGTCATAATTAGCCTCACTGCACCCCTCTCCTTCCTCTCACTCACGACCGTACTCACCTCCCCCAAACTGTCACATCACCCGGCGGTTTCCCTCCCGCCGACCAATCTACCGGACCGCCGTGCGGAGGAGCATCGGTACCGGAGGAGGAGACCACGGCGAGCAACACCGCGACATTGGCCGCAAGCTGATCCGTAGTCTCCATTGGCATCTCGACTTTGCCCGCGACCTCGAGCTCGTCCTCGGCCAGAACAATGGCGGTAACGACCTGTCCTTCTCAACTTCGTACTCGTTCTGGCAGAACATGTCATTCTCAGGCATTTGCGACGACATGCACATTAGATCTAGTAGGGTTTCCATTAGGATAGCATTCGGATTGATGTTTGCAAGGTGTTCGTCCCCAATTCCTGCTGTTCTTGTTCAGTTCTTGCTTTTCACGGTCTCGATTTGCTTAGATCTATTACTCTAATATCGGATTGTGGTAGATCCTTCATAGACCAGGCTTGGGATTGGTAAAACTACCAGATCTTACTGTGCATGCATAGAGGGGAAGGGTTTTTTGTGCTAGGGTTTAGCATGTTGTGATTGCTATGTGGAATGAGTCGCGCTAGTTTGTTCTAGATTGTGTTGTTTCTGATTGAACTAGGCCGATGATTGTAACCGGGAATCATAGTGTCAGGAGATGATTGACCAGAACCTATGGCATGACTCAACATCACCATGCCATTGATTCTGATCAATCATCTCCTCCATACGTGCTCATTGTATGAGGCTGATACGTCCAAAAATGTATCTACTTTCCCGAACACTTTTGCTATTGTTTTGCCTCTAATTTGTGTATTTTGAATGCAACTAACACGGACTAACGCTGTTTTCAGCAGAACTGTTCTGGTGTCTCGTTTTTGTGTAGAAATCCAACTTTCAGGAAAATCCTCGGAATTTATGCAGAAGGCCCTAATGAAACAATTGCTAGGTCTAGACAAATTGAAAATGCTGAAACTCCTAATGAAAATGCCACTACACCTGTTAATTCACCTGAACTTGATTATTCTAGTGATGATCCTGATGAAGATTATGTGGAGCTTAATGATGATTTTATTAATAGATGCAATGCTACTGCTGATGCAAGAAAATTAAAAAGTTTCTCACACAATATACTGTTAGACATAAGCTATCTCCCGATCCTAAATTTGCCACATCTCCTATATGCATTAAGGATAAAGATTATGATTTTTCTCTTGATCTATCTCATATAGCTATTGTAGAGAAAGCACCCTTTTGTGGTACTGAAAAAGAAAGTGCTGTAGAACACATGAATGAACTTTCTTCTATGAGTAGCTTGTTTTCTGATGATGACAAGATGCGTACTTACTTTGTCACTAAAATTTTTCCTTTCTCATTAAAGGATGATGCTAAAACTTGGTATAATAATTTACCTCCTGGTTCTATTAAAAGTCCAACTGATTTGCGTGATGTTTTCTTTCGAAAATATTTTCCCGCTAGTGCTCAACATATTGCTTTACAGAGAATTTATAGATTTGACCAGGGAGATGAAGAGAAATTGCCTGCGGCATGGGCAAGATTTTGTTCTCTTATCAGAGCTCGACCTGGACATGATTTAGAAAAGAATGATCTACTTGATATATTTTATAGTGGACTAACCATTGAATCTAGAGCATATTTGGATATTTGTGCTGGTTGTGTTTTCAGGAAAAGAACTCCAGACGAAGCTGAAGAATTATTGGCTAGAATAAGCCGGAATCATGATGATTGGAATACACCTGAACCAACTCCAACGCCAATATTGAAGAAGAGGGGTTTAATTGAATTGAATGATGAAGATATGAGGGAAGCCAAGAAGTCTCTCAAGGAGAAAGGTATTAAATCCGAAGATGTGAAGAATCTACCTCCCATAGAAGATATATGTGAGATAATTCCCCCTTCATCCATGATTGAGCTAAACTCCCTTCAACGCTTTACTAGGGAAGATATTCTGTATTCAAAACCTCCTGCGCAATGCTTAGATGAGTTTGATAATTATATTGTTAAGAAAGAAAATTTTAATATGAGAGTAGAGAATCATCTAATGGAAAATTCCCAAGCTATTAGTAATTTGCATGATATTGTGGAGAGAACCTCCAATGATGTTAAGATGCTTGTTAAACATTTTCAAATGGTTCAAACTCAAATTGATCAACTCACTAAAGTGCAAAGTGACTTGCTAAAAAATAATTCTAAAGAGAAACATGCTTATGAAGTAACAACTAGAGGTGGTGTCTCTACCCAGGATCCTCTATATCCTGAAGGGCACCCCAAAAGAATTGAACAAGATTCTCAATGCATTGAACCTAGTGCTCCTTCTAAGAAGAAAAAGAAGAAGAAACATAAAAATGTTGTAGAATCCTCTGAACCTGTTAATGATCCTAATAGTATTTCTATTTCCGATGCTGAAACCGAAAGTGGTAATGAACATGATAATAATAATGATAATGATAAGAATGATGCTTCTGTTAAAGAAGAGGTAGAAGATGAACCTGAAAAGCATGATAAAAATAAAAAGTATACTAAAGAAGATTTTATTGCTAAGAAACATGGTAATGAAAGAGAACCTTGGGTGCAAAAGCAAATGCCTTTTCCTGCTAAAAAATTAAAATCAAAGGAAGAAGAACACTATAATAAATTTTGCGATTGGATGAAACCTTTATTCTTGCAAATCCCTTTGACTGATGCTATTAAATTGCCTCCTTATTCGAAGTATATGAAAGATATTGTTACTAACAAAAGGAAAATCCCCAATGAGGAAATTTCCACTATGTTTGCTAATTACTCTTTCAATGGCAAAGTTCCAAAGAAGTTGGGCGACCCAGGTATACCTACTATTCCTTGTTCTATTAAGAATAATTATGTTAAAACTGCTCTATGTGACTTGGGAGCCGGTGTTAGTGTTATGCCTTTTCTCTCTATAAGAGACTTTACTTAGATAAGTTGATACCTACTGATATATCTTTGCAAATGGCTGATAAATCTACTGCTATTCATGTTGGTATATGTGAGGATGTTCCTGTTCAAGTTACTAATAACTGCTTGATATTAACTGATTTTGTTGTGTTGGAAATGCCCGAAGATGATAATATGTCTATTATTCTTGGGAGACCTTTTCTTAACACCGCAGGGCTTATTGATTGCAATAAAGGAAAGGTTACTTTCAATGTTGATGATAAGGAGCATACCGTCTATTTCCCCAAGAGGATTGATAAAGTATGTGGAGTCAATACTATTTCTAATGTGAGAACTATCAAAGTTGGAACTATCGATTGCCCTATATATGAGCCTAAAGAAGGATATCAAAATCTTATGATTGGATCCATATCAATACAATTCAAGGTAACATGATTGATTTGAGGTTTATTTCTTCTTATGCTATGTAAAAATTATTCGGTGGCAAGACTTGATCAACCTTGTTAACGAATACCTTTTATATGCATAGAGGAGGTAAACAACATCTCTTTCTCCCTCCACTTGTCTTATTTGTTGTAGCACTTTTGATTTGCAAAGTTCCTTAGTTAATTAGAGATTTCAAAAAATTTCCTGGCCAGTAATAATAAACTTAATACCCAGAAATGTGCATTTTTCAAAGTTTTCAAAAATTCACAAAAATTATACCGTTGGTCCTATTTTTCGAAAATGCACAGGAGCACCAGAGGATGACCTGTGGGGCACCCCAGGGTGGCACCATGTGGCGGCCACAAGAGGCGCCACCCTGGCGTGTGGGCCCCCTTTGCCCCACTTTAGCATCTCTTCCTCCCAGACTCTTCTCTCTCCCGAAAAATCAACACCAGCTTTCTCTCACTCGCGTTTTTGCTCAAGAGCTCGGGATTTTTCGATCTCTTTGCTCAGCCCAGATTTCTGTCTGAAATTTGGCACATTTGCTCTCCGGTATGTGACTCCTCCGATTATCCAAGTAGAATTTTGTTCGGTTGAGTATATCTTGAATATTTTGCTGCTGTAGGTAACATGTTTAGTGAGCTTGCATGCTTGTTCTAAGTTGTATAAACTAGTTTTGATGCATGATTAGTACTCTAGCAAGTTCCTATAGTAGTTCCCCTTGATTATATGTCACCATATCAAATTTTATATTGTTTGTTGAAAAATTTCAGAAAATGGAGTGGAATAGATATCAACTAAACCAACAAGAATTGGAGGTGCAACAAGTCATAAGAGTGAACCGTGAAGAGGGAGTATACCCCTCTTACTACCCGTGCATTTCATGAGAAGCGCAGGAATATTGGAAGATGTTCAGAATCTAATTTCTCGTGCATGGTTGAATGATTTTGTTGATGGAGAACCATGCCAATATGCAAAATTGACTATGTCTGTTGTGCAGGACTTTAAGTTCAATTGGTCACGATCTAACCCCATGGTTCAGTATAAGATTTATAATAAAACTGTCAACTTGCCATTCAATGATTTTTGTACAACGATTAGAGTACCGCAATGGGGATCATGCGAGAAGATAAGGGGATCGCCGCGAGAACTCTTAAGCCTCTTCGAGAAGATTTGTCATGGAAGGAGTTTCTCAGAGGATGGTGGTAAAATCACTAGCATTCAACTCCCAGCTATCCGCTACTTTGCTTATTTCATTACTAAATGCGTTCTTGCTAGAAAGAGTGGTGGTAAACTATCTATCCAGGTGGTAAACTATCTTAAAGGTAGTAAGACTTATAATTTGGGGGCATTGATAGCTTATAGACTTGCTACTAACCGTGAGAAAGGTGGAATTTGTGGAGGTCTCATCGCCTCTCGTTTACTAGCTTTGCATAATGTAGAACCTCATCATCTTGATATTCAACTTTCCATAGAAAAACTTGACATAGTCTCCATGATTAAACCTGAATTTGTTTCTGATTCATCTAATTTGGGTAACCTGTTTTATAAGATAACATATTACAAGAAGTCTTGGAGAACGACTAAGAAAACTGAAAAACTAGTGAGATTGCCTGCGCCTGTTCTATTTAACCTTGATTCCAGGGAGGATTGGTCAGTCACAGAAAGTGCACTGAATGCACACATAGAGGGAGGAGGCCATCATGCAAGAGACAACACGGAGGAGGCCGAGGAACACCTTGACTCATCGTCCGATGCAGCAAGTTCCTCGCATCAACATGTTGGGCATGTGGAGCCTCCACGCTTTTCTTCTGCAGGAACCTTACTATGACTACGCCATGCATTATCCACCGGCAAGGAACAGCGACCCTCGCTGGGGTTGAACTCCACTTAGGCCAAAAGCCTAAGCTTGGGGGGAGGTATACCGGCATCACTCATTCTTTGCATATTATGATTGCTGGATACTTGTATATACTTGTTTAGTTTGTTTGAGTGGTTTTCTAATGAGAGAAAGATGATATTTGGGGATATGCTGCCTGAAAGCAGATTCTGTACTGTTACCGAAAAAATTCCCAAAAATAGTCAGAACAGTATTTTGCGAAGCCAATTTTTGTGCATGTTCCCCAGATTGTTATCTAACTTTCATTAGTTGAACACTTTTCGATTTGAGCAGTGGAAGAATTTATTAAAAATCGGGTACTGTACTGCTGTCAAGTTTGACGAATTTCCGCTGCTTTGTGTTTATGTGACTTTTCTAGTTTGCCATTTCTTGTTTTCGCTTTGTTTCTTTCCCAAAACACAAAAAGACCAAAAATATTTCTGTTGTTTCTCTTCATAATTTGTTTGCTTTGGTTTCTTGCATTTATTTCGCTTTATTTGCTATTGATACTTTGCTATAAGAAAACCCAAAAAGATTTTGCTTTGTTTGCTTGTTTCCTTTTGTTCTTGTTTCCAATTCGAAAACACCAAAAATATTTGCTGCTCTTTTTTGGTTTGTAAAGTTCATCTTGAGTTCAATGGTCTTCGGTGGCTGGAGCATGGTTTTCATTTCATATTATCCAAGCTACACAAGTGAAAAGCAATAATGACGATCTACGACAATTGGATTATGGTGAGAGGCTGGTATGAACTCTATTTGTTTTCATTTTTGTACATATACTCATCCATGTGAGCATGCTTAGTTGGTTCATGTGAGGTATATGTCATTTGAGAAAGTCTAGTAGTTCATGATCTCTCATGTTTAGCTCCAATTTATTAATATGAGTAGCATGTCATGGATGTTTGCTTGCATTGTTTTATTCATAAGTAGGTATGGCATTGTGGTATCCTCCTCTGAATAATTCATTTATATCGACTTGGCACATGCTCACTGATAACCCACAAGTATAGGGGATCGCGGCAGTCTTCGAGGGAAGTAAAACCCAAATTTATTGATTCGACACAAGGGGAGGTAAAGAATACTTATAAGCCTTAACAACTGAGTTGTCAATTCAGCTGCACCTGGAAAAGCACTAGCAACAGGGGTGATGTGAAAGTAGCAGTAATATGAGAGCAGTAATGTGATAACAGCAGCAGTAATAGTAACACAGAGGTAATGGCACGAGAAGATAGTTGATACTACTTCTAATGACATGTAGAACAAGTATATTATGATGAGAGATGGACCGAGATCTACACTAGTGGTAACTCTCCAATAAGTGACAAGTGTTGGGTGAACAAATTACAGTTGGGCAATTGATAGGAATCAAAGCATTAAGATAGAACATCAAGATTATTAATTATGTAGGCATGTTTTCCGTATATAGTCGTACGTGCTCGCAATGAGAAACTTGCACAACATCTTTTGTCCTACCAGCCGGTGGCAGCCCTCAAGGGAAACTACTGGATATTAAGGTACTCCTTTTAATAGAGTACCAGAGCAAAGCATTAACACACCGTGAAAACATGTGATCCTCACATCACTACCATCCCCTCCGGTTGTCCCAATTCTTGTCACTTCGGGCCTTTGGTTCCGGACAGTGACATGTGCATACAACTTGTAGATACAATCTAAGCAACAATATATAGCTCAAATCTAAGATCATGCCACTCGGGCCCTAGTGACAAGCATTAAGCATAACAAGATTGCAGCAACAATAACTTCACAAACTTTATAGATAGACTAATCATAATGTATCATCCATCGGATCCCAACAAACACAACACCGATTACATCAGATGAATCTCAATCATGTAAGGCAGCTCATGAGACCATTGTATTGAAGTACATGGAGGAGAGTATACCGACATAGCTACTGCTAGAACCCGTAGTCCATGGGGGAACTACTCACGGAGCATGGCGGTGGCGGTGGCGTTGATGGAGATGGCTTCCGGGGCACTTCCCCGTCCAGTGCGAACGAGTTCTGTCCCCCGTGGAGTTTCACGACGGTGGCGCGCCCACAGGTCTTTCGGAGTTTCGTCAATTGGTACGGTGTTTTTAGGTCGAAAGGGATTTCATAGGCGAAGAGGCGGCGTTAGGGCGCCACACCCTAGGCCGGCGCGGCCGGGGTCGCCCGCGCCGCCATGTGGTGTGGTGGCCCCCGGCCCCTCTCCGACTCTTCTTCGGTGTTCGAGCCTTCGGGAAAAATAGGAGGTTTGGCGTTGATTTCGTCCAATTCCGAGAATATTGCCCGAACAGCCTTTCTGGAACCAAAAACAGAAAACAGGAACTGGCACTGTGGCATCTCGTTAATAGGTTAGTTCCGGAAAACGCATAAAATCATCATAAAGTGCAAGCAAAACATGTAAGTATTGTCATAAAACAAGCATGGAACAACAGAAATTATGGATACGTCGGGGACGTATCACTCACGCATGCATATGACTGAACAAAAGTCAATTAAGCCTCTATGATTTACATTGTTTCAGAGTTCTTGTATCACTTTTATGCCTCCGTTAATTTATTTTGCCGCAAGCATGATTATGACAATTCTTGCTCTCTTGATTTGTCGCTCCCAGTCTATTGCTAGCCTTCACTTGTACGAGGGAACACTTCTCGTGCTTCCAAACACAAAACCAAGTTGTTCCAAAGTGTCCACCATAAATACCTATGCATGGCATTTCAAACCATTCCAAGTAAATTCTCATGCGCTACCTTTAAAACCTTCAAAATGCTTCTCAATTTGTGTTAATGTTTCATAGCTCATGAGGAAGTATGTGGTGTTTAAATTTCAACCTTGTCATTTACTTTTGACGGACTTTCATATGGACTAGTGGCACATCCGCTTATCCAATAATTTTGCAAAAAGAGCTGGCAATGGGATTCCCAGTCCTGAATTAATTAACCTAAATAGACACTCCTCCATGGTATGTGATTGTTGGACGGCACCGAAGGATTCGGTTAGCCATGGCTTGTGTAAGCAAAGGTTGGGGGAGTGTCATCATAATAAAACTAAAATAAAAAGGTACTCCTTCATGGTATGAGATTGTTGGCAGGCACCCGAGGATTCGGTTAGCCATGGTTTGTGAAAAAAAGGTTGGAAGGAGTGCCACATAAACATAAAAATAATTCATGGGAGCCGCTCTTGGAAGTCCGGTTGGCGAGGTAGTTGGTGTACCCATTACCATTCGTTGACAACAACAAACACCTCTCAAAATAATTTTACTCCTGTTTAAAAATGAAAAGCTCTAGCGCATGTTAATCCCTGCTTCCCTCTGCGAAGGGTCAATCTTTTACTTTTGTGTTGTGTCTCCATTCTTTCTTTGAGCACTATCTTGAGAGCACAACTGTCATTCTTAGTATAATATGCTTGTCTCAAAATATGATTGATTGTGGTATAACTTTGATGCTTTTATCTTTGACAATCACTACTTCTAGTCTTTCTATGAACTTCGAGGTGCCTGGGCATTTATGTTTTGCCGATCAAATACAGGCAAGCGAGATACCACTTTATCATACTCTCTTATGAACATTGCAATCCTGCTTATATACATGATTCATGATGCTTATTATTAATTGTTGGTACCTCTCCATGATTGACATAGCTGCTAGATGATCTTATTTGCATGCATCTTATTATGAACTGCCTAAGTGTTAGCTATAGCATGAGGATATATACATCATATGAGCAAATGTGTTCGTGAAAGTTCTTTTATCGCTCAGTTGTTAACTGAATTGCTTGAGGACAAGCAATAAGCTAAGCTTGGGGGGAGTTGATACGTCCAAAACGTATCTACTTTCCCGAACACTTTTGCTATTGTTTTGCCTCTAATTTGTGTATTTTGGATGCAACTAACACGGACTAACGCTGTTTTCAGTGTTCGGTGTCTCGTTTTTGTGCAGAAATCCAACTTTCGGAAAATCCTCGGAATTTATGCGAAGGCCCTATTTTCCCAGAATATTGGCGGAGCCGAAGGACGAGCCGGTGGAGGCCCGAGGCCCCACACCATGGCGGCGCGCAGCCCGGGGGCCGCGCGGCCCTATCGTGTGGCCCCCGCCGGCCTCCGACGCCCTCCTGGACTACTTATTGCCTTCGACCAAAAAACGCACGGAGAGAAGTCGAAGTCGCCAGCCTCCGAACGCCGCCACATCGCGAAACTCCGTCTCGGGAGCTAGAAGTCTCCGTTCTGGCACTCCGCCGGGACGGGGAATCGGAGGAGATCACTGCCATCATCACCACCGACGCCTCTCCATCAACCAGCCATGCTTCCCCATCCATGTGTGAGTAATTCCCCCGCTGTAGGCCGAAGGGGATGGTAGGGATTGGATGAGATTGGTCATGTAATAGCATAAGATTGTTAGGGCATAGTGCCTAGTGTCCGTAATTGGTACTTTGATGATATTGTTGCAACTTGTTATGCTTAATGCTTGTCACTAGGGCCCGAGTGCCATGATCTCAGATCTGAACATGTTATTGTTTCATCATGATATTCATTGTTTATGGTCTTACCTGCAAGTTGTATACACATGTCGCTGTCCGGATCCAATGGCCCCGAAGTGACAATCGGGACAACCGGAGGGATGGTAGTGATGTGAGGATCACATGTGTTCACGGAGTGTTAATGCTTTGGTGCTCTATTAAAAGGAGTACCTTAATATCCAGTAGATTCCCTTGAGGCCCGGCTGCCACCGGATGGTAGGACAAAAGATGTTGTGCAAGTTTCTCATTGCGAGCATGTACGACTATAATTGGAACACATGCCTATTGATTGCTTTGTACTTGGACACCGTTTTATTATGCAAATGCCCTGCTATGATTGTTACATGAGTTTCTCTCATCCATGCAACGCCCGTCATCCGTCCCCGTGCCTACAGTATTTTAATCTTGCTGTTTACTATAATCAGTACTGCTGTCTCTGAATTTTTTTAAAAAAAAAATAATTTAAAAAAAATAATTTTTAAATTATTAAAAAATAAAAAAAAACTGCTGCTGTTATTTCACTACTGCTACTGCTATAAAACTGTTACTACTGATAAACTCTTGCGAGCAAGTCTGTTTGAGAGGTGAATTGACAACTCATTGTTAAGGCCTCCAAGTATTCTTTGTCTCCCCTTGTGTCGAATCAATAAATTGGGATTTACTTCCCGCGAAGACTGCTGCGATCCCCTATACTTGTGGGTCATCAGAGGCCTATGTTACCTTGCTTTCCATGTTTGTACTTCTTCAGTTGTGCAATGGCCAATGATTTAACTATGGCACAATGGAAGGCAGAGTGCTGCCCTCAAACTTAGTCGTGTGTGCCATATTTCTTGCATACTAGACTTACTTTGCGGACAGACCATGTGCCTGCCATGTGATCCAGTATTGAGGCCTCACTACTGCATTGGCCAATGATTCAACAATGACACACTGGAAGGTAAGGTGTTGCCCTCAAACTTAGTCGTGTGTGTGTGATTACTTGCACACTAGACTTAGTTTGAGGGCACTTTCTTGGGTTATCGTGTGATCCAATGTATGAGGAATCACATGTTTTCAATGTTCGTTTTCATCTATATACTTGTGAGCAGGCACATCTCTAATGGCATGTGTTCTTCTGGCATACTGAGAAGCTCAAGCTTGGGTCACCTGAGCCCCCGAGGAGGGGCCGTCCAAGAAGCGAAGGATGGCTAACGTCGGCCACTTCCAGCCGGATATATGGCCGGACCAGTTCCTGCGCATCGTCTTCAGGCCCACCTTCAACCGGCTACGGATCCCTCATGATTTCGTCAGGTGGTCGGAGAAATCCCTTCGAACATCATCGCCACGACCAACACTGGCTGCTATTGAAGGATGACTACGGTGAGAGAAGGCGATGACGCATACATCGACCAGGGGTGGGCGGCCTTCGCCGTCGCTCATCATCTGCAGATAGGCCAGTTCCTCATCTTCAAGAAGGTGTCCACCTTCCAGTACAATATGGTCATCTTCGACCACACCTGCACCGAGGTGATGACCATGTGTCGTTACCATGGCGATGCCACCAGGTGTGTCGTCTTCCAAAGTCATGTCTGAAGCTTACATGGTTCTGTGTCGCTGCTACCATGTCTGTGTCTAGTCGTCTGTTGAACTATGATCGTGTATGGTGTGTCGTGAACTATGATATTCCTGTGTCGTGAACTATGACCGTGTTTGAACTATGATCAGTGCTAAGTTTGCCTGAACTGTGAATTGTGTTCTTGCTTGTGCTGTTAATCGCTGGTAACCTCACCACCGAAGGTAAGAGGTAAGCAGAAGCAGATTCTGGGTTGCAACCAAACAACAGGGGCGCCATTCTGGGCTCCTACAAAGTTGATATCTAACCTATCAAACAGGCAGAGCCCGAATCTCCACGGGACCGAAAAAACTCTGTTCATGCCACAAAACAACGTGGCTTTTATGGCCCATGATCTATCTGCGATGCGCAGGGGACTTCTTCCCGCTGCGCCAGTGAGCTACGATTCTCATGCAGGCTACCAAACGCGCCCTATAACATCTGAAGTATATGTGGCAGCACATTAGCCTACCTTCCTCTGCAAATCTAGAATCAAGGCATGTTATTTATTCTTCGTATGTGGCCATATGTTCTTACATGCTTCGATCATCAATATTTTCCCAATCCGTTCGAAATCAGTTGATTTCCTACCTTATTTAGAGCATGTCTAATAGACCCCTTATTTTTCTACCCCCTAAAACACGAGTAGAGGATCCTGTATTCAATTTTCGCTGGCCGAAAACTCGTCCGAGCTAGCAGACCCCGTATCCCCACCCCGTAAAATAGAATCCTACGGAATATTCTGTTTTCAGCGGCGGCGCGCGGGTGGCTATGGCGGCGGCGCGGGAAAACGGTTGGGAATTCTGAAATGTCCGCGTGCCCTAGTGAAATGGGATGAGGGGTTGGCCCTGTATTCAGCCTCCCACCCCGTACAAATAAGGGGCGAAGAGCCGTCCCGTAGCCAAAACTGTAAAAAATCAACGCAGGGGCTTGTTTTACGGGGTCTGCTAGACGGCCGGGTAGCGTCCAATCCCTTATTTTAGCAGTTATTATACGAGTTTGGCCTTTTTAAGGGGTCTATTAGACATGCTCTTACATTGCTCCTCGCATGTCTAGGAGAGGCCGAGAGGGCAAAGGGGGAAGAGTGGATGCGTAACAACACATGGACAGTTCAGACAATTTGAAATACTCTACAAGGTCCAGTTTGTGAAATGTACTATCGACCAACCTTCTAACAAGATCGTGGCTGTCCTCTTCTCAATCGAGAGGCACATGTTCTATGGGTGCAGATTTCCAGCGTTTCACTTGATACGTTCTGTCCTCTTCTTTTTTGGGATAGTGGCGATGTAATTAAGCTTTTTCGATAAAGGGAATATATTAATATCAAGAGATACTAATTACACCTAGTCTCTGCAACAACGCACCACCCTAATGGCACTACGGATGCACACAGCCAAAAAAAGGAAAAGAAAACTAAGAAAAAAAGTCCCGCTACAAGACAACACAACATACATGACACCTGAATTACAGACTCTCCAAAAAACGACGCCTCCAAGAAGAGAACAATGCTCAATCATGGATCCATAGTCACTTGATGTCAACACAGAAAAAGAGCGTGGAGACTTGAACCTACCTTAGCTAGTCCTCCCCTCCGACCTTCATGAAATTCTCTTCTTCCGACTTTCATCATGGATCCATAGTCACTTGATGTCAACACAGAAAAGAGCTTCGCGCCGCTCCCTCCCAAACGGTCGGAATAAACGCATGGGTGCGCACGACCGAATACCTCGATCCAGCAAACTCCAGGCAAAGCACTGTTACATTCGCCGGCGGAGCCTTCCGGAACTCAACCCTCCGGCCAGATCACGAGTCTAGGCCTCCGGTAGGTCCTCCTCTTCACGCAAGAGAGGCCATAGGACCGCCGCCTTTATTCAGGTCGGAGCCCCACGTCGGCGACCATCCCGGGCTGACCAACCCAACCCTCCACCGGCGACACCATCGCCGGCTTCCATGCACCTCCATCTCACCGCCGGATGACGGCGATAGATCTCCACCACCACCAACCGCAGGCCGAACCTCTCCAGCGAAGAAGAGGCCACCTCCTCCGTCGAACCCAAGGCTACTGCCCCGGGCGCCCTCGTATCGCGGAAGATGCCCGAGATCGCCTCCACGCACCGACGAGATGCGGGGGTGGATGGCAAGGCGCAGACCGAGGGCCTGGCCGCCGCCCACCACCAGCCCCTGCCGGAGTGCTGCGGGAAGCCGACGAGAGGAGGGAGACCGCAGCGCCGCCCATCCCAACCGCGCCGGCCGGTCGGCTAGGGGACAACCGACGGGAGGAGGGCCGCCACCGTCGTCGCCCATCCCACGCGCGTCTGCTCCGCCATGCATCGAGGAGGTGGGATCCGGCCGCCGTTCTCCACGCAGCGACGAGGAAGGGCCCCCGCCGCCGCCACGCCCCGAGGGACTTTGCCCCGGTGGCGGCGGAGGGTGGGGTGCGGGAGAGGTTAGGGTTGAGGGCAGCCTGTTGGGTTCGATGTAATTGAGCTACCAACCATTGAAATCCTTTCCCACCGTCGTGGCAGTTGTTGGCACGGGGAGGTCGCTAGCTGCAAAAATGGAGTCCCGCAGGTCGTTGTTGAAAGTGTAGTGCCACATTTTTTGATAAAGGGATTATATTAATATCAAAAGATACGAATTACACCCAATCTTTGCAACAACGCACCAACTCTAATGGCAGTACAGATGCACACAACTAAAAAAGAGAAAAGAAAACTAAGAAATAAAAGTTCCGCCACAGTATTTCAGACCTAGCAATAACAATACATCCACCAAGACAACACCTAAAATATAGACTCACCAAAAGCGATGCCTCCAAAAAGGGAAGGTGCAGTGCCACATTGGCGAAGACTCTCTGGTTTCATCCGATTGTTGATGTATCGGTACTCGCCTCTGCAAAAAAAAATCAGTAAAGTCCTTCTGCCAACAAAAGGGATCCCTGCGGTGCATGTAATTTTTTTGTTTGCATTTGTCCAAAAGTTAGTTTCCAATAAGTATTACAAATCATCCACAAGCTGTGGATGTAGAAGTTTGGCTGCTCATTTCTCCATACCAAGATTGTAAGTTCAGAACCATGGCCCAGCAGAGTGAGGCGAAGCCCGTCCCTAGATGCTTTGTCCACACATGAGTGCTAGAACCGTCGGATGGAGCTTGGGATCCAGTGGACCATGAGTTTGATTAGTTACTTAATTACTTTCTATATTCACTAATATAGATTCGCAAAAAAATCATTAATATAAGATGTTTTGACAAAACAAATTAGCTTACCAAAACATAGTGGAGAAAAAATAATTTTGTTTTATCAATTGCTACAAGATTAATAGATGCTTGTTCATCAAATAAAGTTAATTGAGGTTGCTCGTCGCTGGCTACCTCTAGGTGGCTGCACACTAGTCACCAGTGTGGCAACGATGAGCTTCCATGAAGATGGACTAGAATGTAGAGAAATGTCTTGTCCCGTGCACGGATTCAAATTTTTTTTTTTTGGCATATCAATGTGATTCAGATTTTTGAAACATAATGAGGAAACAGATGAAACTCGGCGTACGAATCTCAAAGTACCAAACTGAGTGAAATACTCGGTGCAAATGTGCACGGGACATCACGGAACTTTTGCTGCTCTCTACCTACACCATTGACCAATCAACCTAGCGAGTAGCGAGCCCTTGTGCTTGCAAGCCATGAACGAAAATAGACGCTTTTACGGCAAGGGATGCCCATACAATGTTTTTAAATAATACTAGGACATTTGCCCGTGCTTCGCTACGGGTCAATAGTTTGTAAGTCATTAAAAATTCATGTTCCAAAGGCAACAACTATGTTGATTTGCCGCACCATGAGCGGAACCACTGAGTACTGGTGTTGATTTGATATTCAAGATATTTATATTTTTTGTATAAGCTTGGTCTAATTTTACATGGTTTGACTTAAAAAGAATCTAATATGCACCATATTTCGGCATTGATGGAGTAACCGGGAAGTTTTTAAGTATATATTTACAGGGAAAGTGTTATTTCGTGCACAATCCACACTTAAGAAAACTTCCAAAATTAATTGTTGCTCCACGTAATCTCCTCAAAGCAATCTTGAAAGCAAATATATACCTATTCGCTCTCTTATACACATGCCTATAGTGGATAAAAAGGAGAAAAATAGCCAAGGCTATATACATACCTGCATAGCTGGACTAAAATAAATCTAACAGTTTCCGCAGCCGAACAGGTACCATGCATCCTCATGCGAATAAAGCACCTGGCGTCCTAGGTGTGATATCCCTCACACGTACGCCTTCGCGATTATCTTTATCGTGGTATGGTATATAGTAGCCGCTCCTCCTCGCACGCGAATACAGGTTCGAGGAACCATCTCGGTCACGTGCTCAACGAGCTCAACGTTCTGGCGCAAGCAGAGGCTTCCACACACTCTGGCATCTAGCCTCGTTTTGCTCCGGCAGAGCAGGTCCATGACCTCAGCTAACCTCATGGCTCGGCCTAGGAGGTCGACATGCGCATATTGTCCCAACCCACATGCGACGCCATGCTCGGCCTCCTTGGACCTGATCAGTGAGAACGGCCGGCGTCTACCAGGTCGTTTGTGGCTGCACGCAAAGAGAAAACCCATGAGGCTCACATAGTCTTGCCTGCACCCGTACCGAACCATCTCAGGCATAGACCTCCAACAACTCATTGACCCGGCCGTTCTGCGCATACCCGGCGATCATGGCCATCCACGTGATGGTACCGTACTCGTAGACCCGGCGGCCTGCTTTGCCCGTAGAAGTTGCAGATGGCTTCATCACCAGCAGGTTGGTGCTGTAGATGAGTTCCGCCCCATGAAAATCCACATAACCTCCCGTACCTGCCCTCCTCCCGCGCCGCCAGCACCATGTTCCATGTTCCCGATCGATTATGGCAGCCGCGACGCCACAGCATCGGCCAGCAAGGGCAGAATCATAGCGGTGACCGAGCCTGTTCAACTTGGCCTGATTCGAGGATGTGCGAGAGGCCAATGAGGACCCGTACGACCAGGAACTCCACCATAACCTCGTTGACCGCAGATGGCGGAAGCGGATTATGTCCACGCGATCTCGAAAAAGAAGCTTGGAGTAGTCGCGCATTGTCACCAGCCGCGCTCTCCTCCGGCGGCGACGGTGGAGCTGATTACATCGGTTGCTCTGTGTATTTATATACAGTCTGGGCGATCGAGTCCGGAGCGGACTCCAGCTGTCCACGAAACAAAACCGAAGCGGATGAAAACTGGCCTCTGTCGTGCGATCTCAGAACTTGTGGGCGACGCACGAAAATTGATTTAGAGACAAAGAGAGCGGACGACAGAAATCTATACGGATCAAACCATGGAAACGTTTCTCCCTTTATTATTAGGTATAGATAAGAACCCTCACGTTCCTGAGAACTTCAACCTAGGTGGTTGGATTGTACATCTACTTCCCTAAGTAAGTGAGCTAGTCTCGTGTCTTGAAATTAGCCGCTTCATTCCCTTGTAACTTTTCAGATTTTTTTCTTCTTCTGTTTTGGACAAACACAGTAAACTGCTGATTACGACGGAGTGGGCTTAGCCCAGTGGTTCGATTTCTGTCAGGGACGAACTTCGAAATTGTCACACCAAGTCTCACTTCTACTACATCAAAAAGTGTCTAGTTCCTTCTAGACACGGTTTTATTTTTAGTAAACTGTTGATTACTCATTTTTGTTCTTTATTACTATATTTTATAGGTAACTTTTTTCTGGCCCATTTACTTCGATGGAAACTGTAAAGTTCTTTTTGATTTATGCATTTAGAACACGATGCCTGGAAGTGCAAATTTTATAGGTACTTTTTTAGGGGCACACATTTTATGGTGGTCTAGCAAAATGTGATTTGTCTATGCAAATCTGGTTCGTAGAAGATAAAAATCCCCTAATGTTTCAGCAAAAAAGGAAAATAATTTCGAGTTGAGGTAAGAATAGACCACCTTATATTTGACTCGGATTCGATGAACGAGTATGGTATGTAACGAAGATTGGAGAAGAGACGGAGTCTGGCCCGAAAAGAATTCGACATCGACTCCTCTCGGCATCGATATATATGCGCACAAGCGGAAGAAACCTGAGAGGGATACACAGAGGACGATGAAGACGAAGAGCGCGATGATGATGCCGCGGTCGACGCAGGGAGAGAAGCGGGACGGCGCCGTCTCGTCCATCGTCGGCAGGCTGATCGCCAAGGGCGGCTCCCTCCTCACCGCCGACGATCTGCAGAGGCTGCGGCGTCTCGAGCTTGCCGCCGCGGAGATAGAGGAGCTGGTGGCCGAGCACGAGTCGCTCGCTGTCGCCCTTCGACCCCACATGAGCAGCCTGGAGATCGTCAAGCCTACGCTCTCGCAAGCCGAGGACGTGCTGGACGACGTCGTGGAGCGCCAGCGGCGGATCGTGGATCTCCCGGCTGACACCAATCCCTTCTTCGAGCCGAGCTGGGCGGGGAAGAAGCTCCACACCGTGCTCTCCACCGTCTTCCACGCGGGCCATGCCCACTATGCCGCGCCGGAGTTGAAGAATCTGGCGAAGAAGGTCCACAAGGTGCAGGGCTTCATAGAGGAGGCAGACAAGCACTTCACCACCAGCTTCCCGCCCGACCTGAAAAGTGCTCCGCCCATGGTGTTCGGCCGTGACGCGGAGTGCAGGAAGATCGTGGCCGCGCTTTACCCCGTGGACGTGGACGAGGAAGACGGCCGGCCGTATTCCGTGATGGGCATCCACGGCGCCGCCGGGTCCGGGAAGACGACCCTCGCCCAGTGCGCCTACGCCCGCGCGCAAGCAGCGGACGAGGACCGCTCCGGCTCCTTCGACATCTCCATGTGGGTCCACGTCGGCCGTCGCTTCACCCAGCACAAGGTCTTCCACGACATGCTGGAGGCGGCCACGGGGCGACCGCCGTCCTCTGCTCTCGTCGACCGCGACAGCGGCGACACCGTCGCCCTGCTCCAGGACGAGCTGCGCGGGAAGCGGATCCTCCTGGTGCTCGACGACGTCCACTCCAACGGCAACGGCACGGACTTGAAGCAGATCCTCTCGCCGCTCGACGTGGTGGGAGCCGGCAGCAAGGTCCTCGTCACCGCCCGCTCCGTCGACGCGTTGCTGGTTCTCGGTGCCGACATATCCAGCTGCCTCGCGATCCGCGACCTCGACGACGACGTGTTTGCTCGCCTGTTCATGCACTACGCGCTTGCGGATGATGGCGTAGACGAACGGGACCGGGGTATACTCGAGTTCATCGGGGCCGGTATCGCCGCCAAGCTCAAGAGCTCGCCCCTCGCGGCCGAACTGGTGGGAACGGAGCTGCGCGCCAGGCCGCAGATTGACGTGTGGAAAAACTTCCGTGACACAATCTCCGCCGCTTAATTAGGATTTCAGATATATGCGCAGTTGGATTCTAGGTGATCAGTATATCTTGACCGTGTTCCATGGTATAAATGAACCTACTTGTGTTGTCCCCTCGTTCCTTCTTTGAATTTGTTTCTAAAACATGTGTTTTCTTTTTGAAACTTAAAAAGAGTGTGTATTTTGTTGATCGTTTGTCAGGGTTTAAGGTTTAGGATCGGACAAACGATCAACAAACCCTAAAACTTGTGTTTGTGATATAGTCACGTCCATTCATTACATGCAAGTCACTTGACACTGATCGTTTGTCCGATCCTAACTTGAATAATTAAAATTTGATTATCTTTAGTGATCGAGCGGATTAATAATATTAAACTGGCACCGCCTCGAGTGATCTTTGCATGGGTCCACCATTGTCTCCAAAACTGAACTTTTTTTTTTTGGACGTCGAAGATCAAGCGGCGAATTAAGAAAACCTCTGGAAGTGTGGCGGTTGTTGTGGTGCATGGCGTCGGTGAGGTCGCGAGCTGCCCCCTTCCTCCCTTGGCCACCTTGGGCCTCTCTGCCTCGATGCTCTGTCTCCTCTTCTTGCTTTGGAAGAGTTGGCACGACGATGCGGCCTAGTGGCGTGCTCGTTTGCCAATGGAGTAGCGTCTCGACCTTGACCTCTGGCTCACAAACCCTTCTTCCCGTCCGGTTGAGCTAGTTCCTCGTGTTGCCCCCTCCCTCATTTATTATTATTTTTGCATAAGTACATTTATTTGTTGGGATACAAATCTATAATCTTTCTATTTTTAATAGGTGATCCCATTTTCCTGTGCATGCAGGCTTCCACGTCACCAAGATTGCTTCCATGCATCCTCATTGGTCCATGTCATCGTCAATTACCACTAATTCTGGAAAGAAAACGCTACCTCTGTAGTTCGTGGATTTATTTCTAAAAACTGACCAAGCATTGATCGTCCCATTCATTCACCGGAAGCCAAACTGAGTGCTCTCCATAACTCACAACCTCCACCTCCCTATATCTCCTTCCAATCCCTTCCCCTCCGCACCCCATTTATATCCCTTCTGCTTGATCTCCTTCATACGAAGCTCCGTCGATTTCTGCAGGTCGCTCGACCATCGCTCACCGTCCTTCCACAGATACGACAGCTGACTGCGGATGTCGCCCTTCCTCACTGTTTGTTGTCGTGCAGAAATCAAGATCGAAGTCGCAACCAGTCCTATGAGGAAGGCTGTTCTCAGCGTCCATCGCCAGTCCGGATCGCTTCCGCCACATAAGGTAAACCGCATCGCCCGCCGGATCTGCGTGATGTCGCCCATCCTCACTGTTCGCGTTTGTTCAGGATCGAAGCCACAACCAATCCTATCAGGAAGGTTGTTTTGAGCGTCCTCTACCACTCCTGATCGCATCCGCCACACAAGGTAGTTCCCGTCACCTGCCGCATCCCAGTAAACTACTACATGAACTGTTAGATGCTACTGCATGAGGAAATTACTATTAGAAAAAACCGTTTTTTGTGTACATGGTGTTCTTGGTCTGCAGGTGCATCCGTTCAGGTTATGGTCTCTCTCTCTCTGGGTTTCACCATCGAGTTCAGTCAGTACTGAACCTTTTCAGCTTGCAGTATCTGCCATGTAGATGTTTATGTGCTGCAAAGTATTGATTTGATAATGATTGCTGAAGCCTGGAAGGTACTGTTTACTACTCCATCCATGGATACAATTCGAAATTTACAATGAAGTGACAAGGTATTACTTTGTTTATACCTTTTGTGCTTGACATTTTCAAAGCCTCTCGCACTTATTTTTACCTGTTGGAACCATAAACATCTATATTCTGTCATCTACACCAGCCTATGGTTCTTAGTCTAATTAATTCTTGATCTTCATAATATGCATGTTACGGTCGTTTCTGAAGTTTTAAATGTCACCAATAGTGTCTATTTACAAATTGGTTGCCTTGGTTGGGCTGTAGGGAGACGATGGATTGGCTCAAGCTGCCAAGTGACCAAGAAGATCAATTTTGTATGCTACATCTATTTTTCTGCACCGGTGGTACTGTGCGCTGTAGTTAGTGACCAATTGTCTCAAATTTATTTTTTCTCACCATGCTCTCTCCCATTCAGATAAGGTCCTCCAAATGTGAGATCTTTACTACCTTATAATTTTTCATTTATCGTGTTACGCATAGTGTTCAGGACTTGAGGGAAAGGGTCAAAGGTGAAACGGCCATTTGTTTTCACAAGTTATTAATGTGACAAGCTGTACGGATGTAATTTCCCTTAACTGATCAAACTGTTAATTCCATAAAAATAATTTCTTTATGTTCCACATGTGAACATAGCTTACAGTAATGATGTATACACCTTTAGGGTCAAACTTGCTTCCAGCATGATAATTTATATTTGTTTTGTTTTCAAATGTTCCCGTTCTGCATTTATAGATCTTCGAGTGCTGTACTGTGTAGTTTGTACTAAGAATTCAGTTTTCTTATATTGCTACAGTTTCAGATATTTCGCACTGTAGATATTGCGATTTGTCCTTTTGAAAAATGCTTACTGTCAAGAATATTGACCTTACAATTTTTCCTTATATTTGCATACTGTAGATGTGTTTGAATTTATCTTCCTAATCTTTCATTCATTTTGTATACTGAAAAATGCATCATGGAGTAGTGCAACGGAATTACGAAAGTTCAGTATAATTAATGTATACATATTAAGGTGTTTCTTTATTAACAATTTATTTTAACATCTTTGGTAAATATAATGTTATCATCCCATTTTCTGCTTTGCAGATCTCAACCCATGGTGTATTAACTTCTTTCTCATTGTGCAATAAATTGAAGATCTAAATTGGTACACCCAAATATGAAATGCATATTTGCTGATATGTTGCCCTTTGGTTTTGGAGAAGTTAAAGAAATTTTGCTGGAAATATGCTTGATGTTAGTACTGATAATGATTCATCTTTCCTTTTCCAGATAAATGATTCGATGCTATTTTGTACTGTATTGAGTTCCATTGACCTGGATGAGTATGTTTGACTGTATCAACAAGCCACTAAATGTTTCATCCATGGGAGAATTTTTGGAAAGCATAATTGCTCTTCCTAGATGATTTATGTAGGATTTGCGAAGAAATAAAATATTATTTTTAAGTTGATCAATTTCTGTTCATGTAAACTGTTGTTCTATATGACTTACTGTGAAACAAAATACTTTTATAAGCACATTAGCCTATGCTGATGTTGAAATACATGGCAGCTAAAATGATGCACATTCACCTTTGTTAGATTTCTTCATGGATGTCAGGATATTGCATTTCCTGTTGGCCGAGCTAGAAGTTAGCGCCTCTCTACAATTTTGCCTTGACAGCTGTCTGAAGATGAAATAGAGTGGTTGCATGTAAGATTGAAACATCATCTAGCATGTAATCTTAATTAGGATAATGTTTTGAAGAAAGTTGATCGCCAGTTCTCTAAAAGAATTCTACTTTAGTGGTACAAATTCTTTGTTTTCTCTTTTTCCTGCTATCCCGTAAGAGCGACAATCATTTCTCTGTAGATTGAGCCACTAATGTTCCGCCGCAACGCGCGGGGTATCATCTAGTATCTAAATTAGAGCAACCCACTAAATGTAATTCTCTCAACATGCAAGCATGCCACATCATTTCCTTTCATTTTAGTTCCACATCAGCAAACTACTGCGTTTTATCTTCAGCTTTATTTAGATAATCACCGGAATCTCAGCAGACATAGCCATAGCGCACCATAGGTCTGTGGCCACACGTCTCCCCTTTCAATTTATCCTGCCATTTACTCCCTAGATGCATCGTGTCCCGTCCAGTCCAGGCCCCTCTCCTATTTCATGTGGCATCTCTATCATCCACCCCTCCATCTCCATTCTCTGTTGCATCCAGCCTCCTTCAATCTCCACGGACTCAAGCCCCTTGCCAAGGGCTTCATTCATCCACTCCTCTCCAAGTAGAAAGGTATGGATTTGTTGTTGCAATGTCTCTACATCTTTCTCTCTCTGTCATAAAGAATTTTGATGCTTTATAATGGAATTATTTTTTCTTCCAGATCTATTCATTTGCCAGGTACGTTTTCTTTATTATTTCCCAATCTGTCAAGTTTTGTTTTGCTACAATCAGCTTTACCTACTTTATCCATCAAGCAAATTGTTAAAGACCGAAACTTTTTTCCAATATTTCATCTTGCAGAACGAAAGATGGGGTGGTACCCAGGAGATGGTATATAGTCAGCCTAGATTCATATTTTATTGCTTTTGATTTTGCGTGTTTCGTGCTGTTGAACGGAGAAGATGTCTCTCGATGTAAGCATGCAACATATTATGCCTTACTGCATGTCTTGCTTCCTCAACCCTTGCAGATTCTGAAAGAACTACCTGGTGGGTTCATAGTCTGGCCCATTGATGACCTTCACAAATCGAAGTATTTGAAAGATTTGTAAGTTCTAAGATAATTATCCATGATTTGGTTTCTTATTTGTATTTTCATTTCTCAAAACTGAGGATTTCGAGATTGACTCTAATCTTCATGACATTCTAACACTACGGGAAGATCAGATGTTGTAGTTGTATATATCAGTGCAACTGTGCAAGTTCCTTTGTAAATCCTTCCCAAAGTGGACACGAGGATCTCATTTTCCTGTTAGTATCCCCTTTCCTCTTTACTTTCCAAGTTTTTCCTTAATTTTAGTTTCAAGACGTACCTACACGAGGAAGATGATCACAACCCATGTATGTAATAGACAATTGTTTTTTCAGTTTACACTTTATAGTAAACCTGAAGTGCTAGACCTATGTTACTCTTGCACACAATGAAGGCTTGGGCTTATAGCTAGAAATCAAGCAGGTGCTGCTTCAGTTGTATCATAAAGTTGTTTTCCCTGATTGAAGCTACTCCTTCCGGTCTGGTTTACAGGTGATAGCCTATATTAAAATATATTAGTTCTATCTTCTATGGGTTAGTGACCCTATAATCCTCTAACCTCAATGTTTGTATATTGTCCTCTAACCTCAATGTGTTAATGACCCTATAATCCTCTAACCTCTGTATCAATATGTCAAAGCAGTTCCCTCAAAAAAATATGTCAAAGCAGAATCTGTATTTATTATTTTGTCAACAGATTTATAAGTAACTTTCTTGAGTAGAACAATAATTTAGGCAATATTTTCCGCAGCAACGCGCGGAGAATCATCTAGTGTTATGAATGAATGTAAATGTGGACTGCACACCAATGTGGCTACAATGGGCCTTAAATTGAGATGGGCCAAGATGTACCTACATCGTGCTAGAGCTTGCAAGAGGACTGCCGTTCAGGTCCATATCTAGCTTCGTCCTATCTTCTGCCATGCCCAGCTCGCGAGCTATCCAGCCCAAGTGAACCCTTCGTCAGACCTGTAGCCCGAGCTAGCTCCTCTTTTTTTTTCTTTTTCATTTTCATCGTATCATTTCTTCCAACTGTATTTCGCCATCAGCCCATGAACTGATGAACACTCTTTTATTTATCACCTCATGTTCTTTCCCTTATACGCAGCCATCGAAGATCGTATCCTCATTGATTGGACGGCTGGAATATCTGAATAGAGAAGCAGAAAAATTATAGGATAGCGGAGGGGAAAAAATCACGTGTCTGTTTCGCCTACGTGCATGGACTGTGATGCCTTTGACCACCAGTCGCTAGCTTGACGATGCTTGAATCCATCAGCTACAGCTAAGCTAACAGTGACATGGATGATAAAAATATACCTTTTCTCATTAATGTGTTGCCATTAACTATAGTGGTGCATCAGGTTTTTCTCTAAAGCAATTTGTTATTACATGGATTTGATATTTTTATGAACTCAAAAGTCTCAAATAGAATTTTTTTTGAGCTCTTTTAGAATGATTGGAATGGTACGGGAACCACACAATATACCGTTGAGTATGAATTGTTTTACTCTTTGGTTAGGAAAATTGATGGACTTTAATTTGATTTTATTGAGAAATGTTAGATAGGTAAATTGTCCTTGATGGTTCCACCATTCCACGGCTCTTCCAAATGTGTCAACACGGTCTAAAGTTCAGGTGTTGTTTTAGTGGTGGTTGTGTTTTTGCTGCTAGGGCTGGAATACAGTAGCTAGATTTTATTTTCTTAGTTTCCTTTTTTCTTTCTTTTGATGTGTGCATTTATACTGCCATTAGGATATTGCATAGTTACAGATGATGGATGTAATTGGTATCTCTCGATATTAATATATTCCCTTTATCAAAAAAATGTATCAACACAAATCTCAAAGCACCATAGTCTTGTTCTAAAAAAAAAGCACCATAGTCTTTTTCCTCCAATACATTGCTTTGGGTTCAGCTGACCTCCACCACTCCCTTATGGTCGTTCCAATTCTAGGTCACCTTCTTTCTCCTCAAGCGCATGAGGATCCTGACTGCTCAGTCGATGCTCCCTCTGTACTCCCTCCATTGATAAATGCCTCGTGTTGTGCGTTTTTCAAAGTCAAAAGTTATAAAGTTTGACCAAAAATAGAAGGAAAAAATATCAAAATTCATAATAGCAACTGCATATAATTTGAAAATATATTTTAGAAAATGGATTTGTACACGCAAGCATGGTTGTGGGTGATCCATCACCGTCTATTTATTCATCGAGATTCCCGCTCGTCATGGTAGATGAAAAATTAGCACTCTCTTTCCACCTTTTATCCGAATCTCAAAATAAAATGGACATGTGTAAGTATAAAAACATTTCTGTATATTTCATGATGATTCTAATATAATATATTATTTTGAATGTTAATATTTTTCTTAAATATTTGGTTAAATTTTACAAATTTTGATTTTAACAAAATCTAAAACGTGAGATAATACCGAGGGAGTAGGTCAAACAACCCATGGATCACGTACGAGTCTCAGACTGCCACCTATGTACATGGGTGACAGATTGATGATTGATAACCAAAATAGGCCAAACCATAAATTTCTTCAGATCAAGACCATTCATGCATGTACATCGGTCCAATTTACCGAAGCACAAGTACATAGACAAATAATTTAACTATAATTTTAAGATTTAAATGAAGAAGTGCATGGGAGGAAAAGGCTACAAGCTATCTACAGGTGCTGCATGCGCCGTCGCTGCTAGCCAGCACCCCGCGCTGTCGCGCACGCCTCTGCCTGGCTTGCCCTGCTCTTAGGCCATCTCTAACCGGGCGACCCAAACGGACGCGCTGGGCCGTCCGTTTTGGGCTGTTTGCGTACCCGAGCGGACGCGCGGACGGAGCCCCGCGTTCGCGCGTCCGTTTGGGTCGCGCGCTGCCGCGAGATTTGGGTCGCGGCGCCCCATGGTATGTTTTTCTTGTAAATTCACTAGAAAAACGCAAAATAAATTATAGAAAAAATATATAAAGTAGTTCAAATGCTCAAAATGTATTACACATTACATAGTCCATGTAATCAAGGATAAAGTATTATTCAAATAAAATGAAAAAACGATACAAAATGCTCTAGGCTTAATCATTGTTGTTTGCAGCATTGTTGCCTACATGCTGCCACATGTGCTCGACCAAATCAGCCTGAAGCTGGTTGTGTACAGCTAGATCTCGAATTTCATGGTGCGCATGAAGAATGTCCTGGAATGATGCCGGAGCACGTTGAGGAGTAACCAACTCTCCTTGGCCTTCCCAGTCATTATCAAAGAGTGAATCATCCCGCTCTACCTCAACAATCATGTTATGCATGATTACACAAGCGGTCATCACCTCCCACAGAGTTTGCACATCCCAGGCTCTGGCAGGGTGTCCGACGATAGCCAACGAGCTTGGAGGATGCCAAACGCCCGCTCGACATCTTTCTGGGCTGCCTCTGCTCTTTGGCAAACCTTGCCTCCTGCTCTGAGTTGGGGTTTCGGATTGTCTTCACGAGTGTAGCCCAAGGTGGATAGATACCATCGCCAAGGTAGTACCCCTTGGTGTAGTGGTGGCCATTGATCTCAAAATTCACATCAGGGGACTGACCGTACGCTAGCCTATCAAACACCGGAGAGCGCTGCGGCAGTTGATGTCATTGTGCGAGCCAGCCATTCCGAAGAATGAGTGCCAAATCCATGTGTCATGGGAAGCAACACTTCAAGAATGTGCACCCCTCAGAATGGCCGCTGTATGCCCCTGCCAACCAAAGGGCAGTTCTTCCACTCAAGTGCATGGGTCTGTCCCAAGCATCCCGGAAAACCCAGGAAGCGTTGATCGACAACAGAGTGTGTCCTCTGCATTAGGTTGACGGAGGTACTGTTCTCCGAACGAACCGATCACTGCTCTGCAGAACCTGTACATCGATTCCAAGCCGGTTGACTCACTCATGCGCGTGTACTCATCTACGAAATCACCGGCAACGCCATATGCGAGCATCCTAATCGCTGCCGTGCATTTCGTACGAAGAGAGGCCTACCTTGCCAATGCATCCACTTTCGCACGAAGTAGTCGTCGTAGATCTTGACGCCATCCATTATCCGGCGGAACAGCGGCCTGGTCATCCAAACGACGGCGAAACAAGTGCGGCACGAACAATGGAGTGGGTTGGAAGTAGTCGTTGTAGAGCTGGTCGTGGCCGCGTTCTCTTTGCGGTCCAAGGCGGCCGCGCGCCGGCAACGACCCCCGGAACACGGGGATTTGCGAGACAGTGTGCTCGTGGATGAGCAGCGCGCATCCGTGAAAAAATCGTCGTCGGACTCCTCTTCGACGACGTGTCGATGAAGTTCTTGAAGTAGTATTCGTCGTCGCTCCACCATGATCGAAAAGGACACATTTTAGTTCGAGCATTTGAACGAACACCTCGCAGCGGAGGCGATCCAAATGCTTCTCTAGGGACCTACAGCCATGGCCGTCTGAGCCGACTTGCGGTGGAAACGGTGCGGGGAGAGCTCACCTCGGGGAAACGGCGCAGTGCGAACGGCGGGAGGTGTCGCGACGGTGAGACAACAGCGCCGCGGCGGCGTCCTCCGACTCTGCTACGACTCGGCGATAGCAGCGCGGGACCTCGACCTATGCTTTCGCCGCTTCGGCGCTCGGCGACGATGGCCGCGTCGGCGCTCAAATCGCCGGTCCGTGGGTGGCGGCGGAGCGGTGGGAGATGTGTGCGATAGCCTTGTGTTTTGGGTGGCGACAGCGGGCCGGGCGGACAAGGAGGACGCGCGACCAGCCTTTCGCGTCGCGCCACTCAAGGTTTGGCCGGGTTTGTCGTCCCGGGCTTCCGTCCGTTTAGGGATGGTCCGCCGGGCCGCGTTTTGTCCGTTTAGACGTCCGACGCGGCGCGGATGGGTCGCCCGGTTGGAGATGCCCTTATCACCTTCCTGCTCGCAGCTGGCTGGCTCCAAATTTTTGGCGAGTTCCAAGACAGAGGGAGCTTCGAATTCGTCTCTGTTGGCCCGGAATTCGGTCACAATCGAACATATATCCTCGTATGGAATGGAAGATTGCTGTCGAAAACGAGTCTCCTCATCGTGGAATCCAGTTATGGGATAACGGGTGATGAGGTGGGACATTTTTCTAGTTTTTCCGGGATCCATTCGGTGCCTTTTTTTTTTTTGGCTCATACTGTAAATATCCTGGTTTGATCACGCATATTTTTCAATGAATATGGCATGTATGTTTTTCAAAAAAAATCTTTAACTAAAATTAATCCATGTATATAATAATACTTTTGATATAAAATTGACGACATATTTTTCAATACGAATCTAACAACATCAATTATTTCCTATGTAATCAAGATATTATTGTTCAGATCTTTCGGTCGAAGTTCTTCCTGAAATGCATGTGCATCTTGTTCTTAAGAACGGTGGTAGTAGTCACTAACCCACCCACGACGCGGCGTGACTGATTGGCATGGGACATTACTATTGAACAACGCTATGAGATGAGACTGCAAAATGGTGATATGGACGGTACCGCCTACTCCCTCCATCCACAAATAAGTATACATGCAGGGTTTCTAAGATAAATTATGGAGTGAAGTGAAAAATACATTGAAAACATGCATCTCTCATCTTTAATTTTTCACCTCCAATAGAAAATAAGAAGAGCATGTGGTTAATACTATTAGGTTTGATTTCCGTGCGATGAGAGAGAAAAAATTGAAATACATTAGAAAAATTATGAGTACACTTTTTTGTGGACAAAATTTAGAGATAGATGTACACTTATTTGTGGACCGAGGGAGTATTTTACCACCGTCGGTTTGGGTCGATGGACGGTTCCTAAAAATATCGATAACTAGAAATTTTGTAATAGTATTACTATCTTTATTACTAGGTGGAAAATCTCTGTTCTTTTTGGAATCAGCGATGGCGTAGTGACTGGCATATGCGATGTGGATGGAGCGGATGGCAGAAACGAACGCCAGCAAGCAACCATGTACGAATCAATATAATACGTAATCGTCGTACACGCTAAAATATAATATTGCACAGAGACCAAGCAGGGGAGATGAACCGAACCTGGTGAGCCAGTGATGATCACGCTCACTCTGCTGTTGCCCCGATCCTAGCTAGATCTTCCTTTTGCAAGTTTTTTTTTTTGGCAAAGATACACCGCTATACGCATGGACAAGTACACTAGCGAGTAGTAGAAGTACTTGACATTTTTGTTTGTACAACATGCGATCGGTCACGATTCTTTTTCCTTTAAAAAAAAGAACTGATGGGTCACGATTTTGAATGCTAGTGTTGTTTTCTGGGAGACGTATTTTATACGGTATTTTGGAAGATTTTGGTGCAAGTTGTGGACTGCTTGCTGGCTGTACAAGTTGCCCGTTGTAGGTAGGCAGGTAGCTGTCAGAGAGGATCCGGGCGAGGGCAGAGGCAGAGGGAGGTCTAGGTTCTCTTCATCTGATCTCGCTGTGGGGCCCACCGCAGCAAAGTGCCCGTGGCTGCTCCCGTCACACTTTTTATTTCGTTACGTTTTGTTTCACACTAATTCTGTGTTCCAGTTGCCTACCTCGTCCAAATGCGATGACGGTACGAAATAACAACGATACTTGGGAGAAAACCAACATTTAGTTGGATGGTTAGTGTTAGAGCATCTCTAGCGGAGTCCGTAAAAACGCGAACTGAAAACACCGAGTTCAGTTTACCGAACTCGTGTTTACAGGTCGAAAAATTGATGGCGCAGAATAGACCTCGTAAACGAAAACCATAAAACATCATATTCCTTAATTATGGCCCACCTGTCAACTTTTTCTCTTTTTTCCCCTTTTTTCATTTTTTATACTTTTCTTCTTCTTCATTCCGGAGACGTCCTCCTCCCAAGTTCTTCCTGCCTAGCCACCAAATCGCCAGCCCAGGCCGCGCTGCCCCCCGCCGCACCCTAGCCCGCGTCTGGCCACCGAGCCCGCCGCCGCTCCCAACCGCCGCGCCCTGGCCCGCGCCTGGCCGCCGCTGCTGCGCGCCTGCGGTCTGCTGGCCTTTCGCCACGCGTCGCCACGCCGCTCTCGTACCCGGCCGCGCCGCCCGCCGCGCCGCCCCGCGCCGCGCCACCGCCGCGCCGCCGCCGCGCCCGCCTCCTCGCCGCGCGTCGCCACCCTGCGCCGCCCATCCGTGCCATCCCCGCCCCGCCCCGCCCCGACCATGCCCAGGCCAGCGCTGCCCCGCCCCGACCTGCCCAGCCCCAAGCCGCGCCGCCCAGCCCCGCGCGCCGCCCTGCGAGCTCACCTCGCCCCGAGCTCGCCCCGCGCGGTGACACCTACGGTCGGGCGTCCTGCTGTAGTCCAGCAACCTAGTGATGCTACATCTCGGTCGAATTAGGTTGAGATTCGTCGGAATTTGGCCGGAGTTCGGCGAATGTACTGGCGGAAGCAGTTGGTCTGATCTGAAGTTTTAGCGCGCCACGAGTAGGGGCTTGTGTTCAGTTCGCCCTTTCAGCCCTACAATTACATGCCGAGTTGGGTTTTCGGTCTCGACCTGAAAACTTTTTTTCGGTTTTGGCTCGTTTACGGTAACTAATATGCGCCGTTTTTCGAACCGAACCCGTAAATTAGTGGTTATTATTCGGTTTTTGGCTGTTTACGGGCTCTGCTAGAGATGCTCTTAGGAGGTTAGTGGCACCTTCACTTCACCAAAGTTTAAATTATAAATTTAATATTTTGGTGTCTTATAAAGGCATAATATTTTTTCAGGGGAGACGATGTTTTGGTGTCTACATCTGTACAGGACACCGAAATATCCAACTTGGTGAACTTGCCACTAGTGTGCCTTTGTTTTGAAAATTGTCTTTTTGAGGTTTTTAAAAAATAAAAAGATTAAAAATAGGAATACATGGTTTGTATATAATCACAAACATGCGCTTATATGCAGGGGAAAAAAATCTTATAGAGTAGGATCCTTTGAGGTCCCCATGAACTTTCTATGCCAAGCCTCGTCCTCTTGCCACCTTGGATATATTAAAAATCATATATATGTTCAAAATTCAAATGTAGCAGATCTCGTCACCGTGAAGTCATGCCGACTTTCCAGTGAATATCAAATTTATGGTGAACATTTCACGAGTGGAATGTAATAAATCAATCCTGGTGTAGATCAAATTTACAACTTCTTTGTTCAAATCTATGGAAAAATATAACAACAGAGGTGGTAAATCTTCTTATTTCAAGAATGCTATTGCTATTTGGCACGATTCTTGCATGCATAGCAAGTTTCCTCACCTGATTATCTGTAAAGGACACAAGTGTGACGGTCCATCAAGTGCTTCTTATTCTGCCCACGCTTATCAAGAATTCCTTGCCATTGAGGGTTATATGTGAACAAATTAACCTTGACATGATGAAAATCTACATACTAGTCATATATTTGAGTAACTAACAATTCTCTTCGATCAAAGCATGCAATGTCCTCATTGGACACTCTCTAACTCCTTGCAATTTACATGGATTCAAGAAAGTTTGTGTCCGCCAAAACATAAAGTACTTGTTTGTGATTACTAGTTCATGGGAGAATAAACAGTAAGAATCTTTTGTAAAGGGGAAATTTCCACCTTCCAAGTTATCTTTGTGCCACTATGATATGCCAAGAGGAAGAAACCTTTGTTCATCTTTTTTTGCGCTTGTCCGTATGATGCAGACCGTGGGACTTTTGTTTGCCCTCCTAGAGAAGAAGGTAGCACTCAATTTTAGAAGCTTTGGATGATATGAAGAGAAGTTTTAAATGTGCCTTTTGCACACGAGATCATCATCTTAACAACATGGGCTATCTGGTTAGTCATCGATGATAAGGTTTCCGGATATGTAGAACTCTATTTTTTCATAAATTGAAATCTATATAGTTGCATGACATAGCTTTGGATGTTTGTAGAACTAGAAGGAAATATACCCGGCAATTCCATGATTGGCTAAGTATTCGATAATGTTTTTTTTTTCTTTTGCTCCTTTTGTTTTCATGTCAATGTTTTAATTAAACGAGAATTAGAGAGTGATTTCCCCACTATCCGTACTTAAAAAATCAATTCAACCAAAATTTGGCAATAGTTTTAAAATTTATGACAAAGGTTTTAATTTTCATCTAAAAGGGTACTAGTGAAGGTATCAAAGTTTATACCAAAATCATGTGAACACCAAGATGTCATGTTTGGGTACGAAGGCTCACTACGGAAAAATTTGTTGTCATGTTCTATTTTGAACTCATTTTTATTTGGTTCTACGTTCATCGTCCAAGTCTCGCCATTGTCTCTTAACACATTGACATGTACTTTATTACATATTAATATTAACGTATTAATACATTCTAGAAAGCGGAGAGCGTCCAACATGATGATAATCTATTCGGTCTCCGGGTTCGGAAGGAACATAACAGGCGTGTCTTCAAGAGCATCGCCATGTGGCTCAAGGGTCAAGGATGGCATTGAGCAGCAGCGCGAGCCTTGTAGGCTGTAGTTCTTTTTTCCTTGTGTCGTGCTTGCAGTTTTGCGGGACATTGCCTTCTGGGTTTGGTCCATTCTATTTACTAGATGATTCCCCGCGCCTTGCGGCGGGACATATGTATGTCAAATAGCGTAGGATTATCTTGTATTTCAGAGAAAGAAAATAAATATAAGATGGAGAAAAACGTTGGCATCAACAAATACACTAAAAATTAAATGGTATAAATATAACTTGAAAAAATGTGCATGCTTAACAGAGACAGTTGTGTAAAATACAATCAGTGCTTCTTCAAGATAAACTCAGAGTAAATCGCTCATGTGTTAGTAAGTAAAAGGGTCCCTTGTTCAAAAAAAAGTAAAAGGGTCCCTACTGAATTTTTTCTAGCTTGTGGTGAAAGAATAACAGAAAAACATGAGAACAATCGCCCAAATTGTTGAAATTATTATAATAATTCCTCCATCGGTTTCTTGTAACGGAACGGATGAAGCCATGAATCTGCAGTGAGCCACCTTAGTAAGTAACTGATCTAAAAATTAGCATGAGAAACAGTATCAAACAATTGCAAGGCTAATCATTTTAGAATATGCCAACATGTGAAGTCTTTGCGCCAGAAATCACAATTATGATCAAGTAAATATATAAAAAAGCAAACCAATGCTATAAGCTTTCTTGCTTACCTAGAATCAGAAACTTGGGCAATAAAAATGTAATAGTATGAATGGAGAAAAAACACTTGTTGATTGAACCATAATAAAAGGAAAGCACGGGAGGTTGAACATGAGGTTCCAGAATTGTTAGCATACCAAGGAGACAGCACTCTGAACAATCGTAGGGAACACGTAGCGTCAATGACTAAAAAACAATTTAAAAATTGAACCATGAATTAAGCAGTCTATCTAGAAGTAAAAAAAATGGAACCATAAAGGTAAGTAAGCAGCAACAGTTCATGGCCTAACCTGTACAGTATCTATCAAAAATCAGGTGAATCTTTACTTAGAGTTAGGACGATCCAATGTCAGGGAAAGACATAGCCGTGTTGAGCGGAGCAGAACCTCGTGGAATCAAAAATTAAGGAATAGAAGAAGGCAATAGAGTTTAGGAGGTCGGGATGAGATGCAACTTCATCAGCGCAAAGAAAGCATTGGAGACCAAGATGAGGAGAACGCCAAATCGATCCCGGTTTTTAAAAGCGGAAGAAGGCTGTTCAGGTACCTCCTTTCATGGAGATCAAGGACTGGTGGACTCCCCTTATTCGGTTTCGGCTGCACAATCATTTAGGTGCACTTACGGTGGAGGAGTTGAGATTCAGAAGACGAACGGCTCAGCCGGATAGATTTGACCCTACAAATAAACTGAAACGGATGACCCTAAAACTAAGCTGAAACGGATTGACGTGGTAGTTGAGTGACATGGCATACAACTAATCACAAACTGTCAAAATGACGTGGCATGCTTGCATGTAAAGATAATTCAACTTAGTGGGTTGCTCCAATTTAGATATTATAGATAACTAAAACTCTCTCGGTATCTAATTGAATTGAATGAAAAATTAACTGCCCATTCCTCCAAAAAGATATTCGATGAGAAAAATTTGGCGGTTATCCGAAATCCTGCTTTTTTATTGTGAGCGTATGTCTGCTAGTTTTGCGTAATTTTGTTGGTAGATAACATTATTGTTCTGGAAGCATATATGGTCACCATGGACATGTATCTATCTCGATACTCGTATTTCTTCTTGTGTACAAAAATGAAAGTATTATTTCTCAAAAGTGGTGTCCAAAAAAGAAGGGCTACTGTCACCTCCACCACCACCAGATCAATACTACTAGAGGCAATGCTCAAAATTGTTTGTTATGCTTTCTCTCAGTTTGCCTGGTTTAACGTTTTGTGCAACGATCTCTGAAAAGTATCTCGACGGTATTTTCCCCCTTGTATAGCTCTGAAAACGAAAGTATATTTCTGAAAAGTGGTGAGCCCGTGCCCGTCACTTGCACTGCATCCTACTCCACCCGTACTACTCACGCTAGCGGTCCACCGGCGAGAGATACATCCCCCGTTTCAAGAGAGAGAGAGGGAAAAAATGGGCGATTTACACAAAAATAATCCAAAACTGGAAGAAAAGCACCCTCCTCCGGCCGCACGCCTAACCCTTTTGTGTCTGCGCCACCTGCCGGGCGCCCTGGCGCGGCCCGACCATCTGGGTGCGTGACCTGGCGAGGCTGTGGCGGCGGTTGGGCGGCACACTTTGGTGTGGCGCCGTGGCGCGGCGCCACACATCAACGGCTCGGCCCGCTCGGCCCGTTCTTCCTCCCTCTCCACTCTCCTCTCCTCTCTCTCCCTCCCCTCCAAATCCACCACCAAATCGGCAGATCTGTCCGTGGAGATCGTTCCCCATCCATTTGTCAAGGTAATCTCCTTCAAATCTTCTCCATTCATCCACTAATTTCATAGATCGGGCTATATTTGGACATGAACCCTACATATGTTTTTTTTTTCTTTTGTGCACTCTATATTGTATTGTTTGTGTTGGAGATGGTAGCCTCATGTATGCATGTGTTTGAACCATTAATTTGTAGAAATCTACATATGAAATTTCACATGTATGTGTATGAACTCTATGTATGTATGTGTATGTATGTGTATGAACCCACATGTATGCCTAGTATTTGTGATGGAGTAACTCATATTTGTTAGTGGAATGGATCGTAATATGGTACAAAAATGTAAACATGTAGGATGGCCGGTCCCGGTGGCCGGGGAAGGCCAGCGATCTGGCGCCGGGCCGGGGAAGGGCACCCGTGGTGGAGCAAAGGCCCCACGGTCGCCGTCACCGCATCCTCCTCGTCTTCGCATGAGGAACGCGCCGAGTTCCTCCTCCGCATCGACGACGACCCACTCGGCATCAAGCGGCTACGGACAAGTTCGCCGAGTTCGTCGACGGCGTCGAGCGCGCACTTGCAGCTACGGGAGGCTAGCTGCAACCGCGGTCCGTGGAGGTCCGGTTCGACGGGCAGGCAAGATGTACACACACGGGGTGGGACAAGTTCGCCGTGACCTCCACCTCGAGCCCTGCCGGCTCACCTTCCTGTACGAGGGGGGCGAGATGATCGTCAAGGTGTTCGACGACACCGCCGCGTGCACTACCACACGGCGAATCCGGCTCACCGATAGTTAGAACGTCGAGTGTTGTCAACTCTATCTTCGTTGCTTCGTGTTGTTTGAATGCTATCTTAAATTGTATGAAACTATGTGCTACGATGTTAGGTATGATGATGTTATGTCCATGATGTGTGTACGAAATGGCTGTTGATATGATGTGTGTATGACATAGCTTTTGACATGTTGTCAAAACTGTTGGAATATATGGTAGGATTTTTCATGGTTTTAACACAAGTCAATGTGTGGCGCCTTTCCCACCGGCGCCACACATGCTAGTGTGGCGCCCCTGGCATTGGCGCCACACATCCATGTCTAACTGCCCAAAACATATTGTAAGACAAACCGTCTGGGACTTAGCCATTTTGGCGAGGCTCTTTGTGTGGCGCGCAGGCGCCACGCATGTGTGGCGCCGATGCCACGGCGCCACACAAAGCCTCGCCAAAACGGCTAAGTCCCAGACGATTTGTCTTACAGTATGTTCTCGACCCAATAGTTCATATAAGTTGGCATGTGTGGCGCCAATGCCTGGGGCGCCACACTAGCACGGGTGGCGCCGGTGGGAAGGGCGCCACACATTGACTTGTGTTAAAACCATGAAAAATCCTACCATATTCCAACAGTTTTGACAACAAGAACATTGCACTGAATATGTATGACACATTGACACAGCATAATGGTTCAAATGACAAATAAGGTTCGACGACATCAAGGTTTCAATTACAATAAGGTTCAACGACACGAAGGTTCGAGAAGATCAAGGTTGACACGACATAAAGGTTCGACAACAAGAACATAGCCAAAGGGACATCACTGCGTGGCAAAGGCTCCCTCCCCCTCGCCTTCTTCTTCTTAGATTCTTCAGCCAATTCTTCCTTCTCCCTTATGTCACGAGCCAACTGAACGACCGAGTCGAAGAAATGGTGGCGCTCCTCCGTCTTTGAAGCTTCCGCTTGAGCTCTTTCCTCTTTTATGCGCTCAGCCTCCTTAGCCACCTCCTCTAGGTGCATCCTATTTTCCCTCTCCCTCGCTATTTGAGCAAGTTGGCAGCTCCTCAGGAATTTTTCCCGTGCCACGCGGTCCCGTTCAGCCTTGATCTTCTCATGCCTCTTCTTCTCGCGCCACATGTATTGCCAGTACTCCCTTTGCATACGGGCACGCTCGGCCATCTTGTTGTCTTCCTCCTCCTTCTTCTTCCTCTCAAGGTCTTCCTTCTCCCTCTTCCGCACCATCCTTACCGCCTCCTCCCAAACCGACTCCTCCTTCTCATTGCCCTCCCACGCCCCCTTCCCCTTGTTGGGTTGGGTTGCCATACCTGAAAACAAAATTGAGAAAACCAAAGTTAGTCATGGAATAGGAAAATATAAAGTACAATGCAATTAGTATTTGTAGACACATACGGATAAGGCCCCGCTAGGTATCGTAGCATACTAGTACCCCGACGGCCACCATGCCGACCTCTACTAAGCCCTACATGAATCCTTGGTTGCCTTGGAGCTTGTCGCCATTGTGGTTCATGCCTTGCGTCTTGTTGCCTTGGAGCTTGTTGAGTTGGAGCTTGTTGGGTTGGAGCTTGTTGGGTTGGATCTTGTTGGGTTGGAGCTTGTTGCCGTGGGGCTTGTGTGCTTGGAGCTTGTTGGGTTCGAGCTTGTTGCCGTGGGGCTTGTGTGCTTGGAGCTTGTTGGGTTCGAGCTTGTTGCCGTGGGGCTTGTTGCCTTGGAGCTTGTTGGGTTGGAGCTTGTTGCCGTGGGGCTTGTTGCCTTGGAGCTTGTTGAGTTGTGCTTGGAGCTTGTTGGGTTGGGGTTTGTTGGCTTGGGGTTTGTTGGCTTCGAGGTTGATTTGAAGCTTGTTGGCTACTTGATGCTTGACTTGTGGTACCATCATTGCCCTTTGATTTATTGCCGGATGTACACTTCCTTTTATTGTGGCCCTTACTATTGCATGATCCACAATTAGTTGGCTCGCGAGCTTCTTGGAATAACTTGTTTCCCGAATGACCCCATCTATCCATATCTCCGTGATACCTCTTTGTCTTTCTTCTTCCACGTTTCACAACCTTCCATTCCGGATCTGGCCAAACTTGCACTCCATGATACTCCGGCCATTGTGATTGGTCCAAGTAAGGTCGAAACCTTGGAGCCCATGTCCTCTTTGTGGCTTCGATTGAGAACTCGGACTCCCGAACGGTGAGCGGGTTATTGTAGTCGACACGTCTAGTGCGTGCCGCTGTTAACAAGTGGGAGCAAGCCAAATGAAGCAAAGAGGGCCTCCTACATGTGCATTCGCATGTCTTTAGGGACACACGGAAAGCCCGGCCTCCGTGTTGGACACCACCTTGTGTGGTGCCTCCCGGCTCATTCACTTGGTAAACCCAGTCAACATTGTCATAACATGTAGCCGTTTGGGAGTCCGCCTTCCTCGCCTGGAATTCCATGAACTCTTCAACCTTCGTTGGGAACTCGCAATTCCTTGCAATTTCCTTCTCCGTTTCATCGGTGTAGACATTCAACTTCTCGAATGTGTATTGAATGATTGCCGTCACGGGCAATGCACGGACACCCTTCAACACATTGTTGAAGCACTCGGCCATGTTGCTTGTCATTTGGCCATATCTCCTCCCATCCTCATCATAAGCTCTTGCCCACTTTGAGTTAAATACGAGGTGTCTATGAAGAAACTCTTGACCACCCGCGTTGAGGTCTTTGTGCTTCAGCAAGCCGTTGTATAGGTTTGCGAAGCGGCGCTCAGAATAAGCGAGGCAACAATCTTGAAGAAGGTCAGACAACTCTTTGCTCTTGCATGCCCGGTAGAAGTTTGCACAAAAATGCCTCATGCACCATCGGTGATGCAAGGGAGCATGCCCGGGAATTGCAAGCTCCACCGCATTGAGAATTCCTTGATGACGATCGGAGATGACACACACTTCCTTTGAGGGTGGTATGACCCTCGTCCTCAATATATGGAAAAACCATTCCCAGTTATCATTGTTCTCAATCTCTACCAATGCAAAAGCCAGTGGTACTAAACGGTTGCTCGCATCATTTGCTATTGCCACCAATAGTGTGCCCTTGTACTGCCCGGTCAAGAAGGTACCATCCACGGCTATGACGGGCCTACAATGTTCGAATGCCCTCGTGCATTGCTCGAATGACCAAAATGCACGGTGAAATACCCTCACTCTTTTACCATCATGCAATGTCATTTTGGTTGCGGAAGGCTCCACCACATGCACCATGCCCGGGTTAGTTGCGGCCATCGCTAACAACAACCTAGGGACTCGGTTGTATGCTTCCTCCCAATCACCGTACAACATCTTAAATGCGGCTTGTTTGGCCTTCCATGCCTTCCCATACTTGACGTCGTAGGCAAACCGGGATTTGACCGTATCTTGCACGGACTTAATGCTCATGATAGGAAGTGATGAGATCTCCGCCGAGAGCTTGTATGCAATGAACTCGGATGTGAGTTGACGGTGGTCCGGCTGCGCATCCTTGCCATCAAGCTTCGGCCCCGGCACATGTGAGTGGCTACACAACTTGTTATGTGCCAAGAGGGCCCTTTTTTGAAAGGTCGTGCACGGACAACCCATGGACACCTTTTATCCACACATTTTAGCGTGTACCGCTTCTTCAAGTCCGAGTGAACAACAATGTAAGGGCGATGATGCTTAATGGAGAACTCCTTCAACCATATCTTCAATTCCAAGAATGTATCAAACGTTAGCCCTTTAGAGATCATAGCCGTCCTACTATCCACATCTCTCTTGGATAGTGGCCTAGCTCCAAGAAGTAAACTTTTGCCACCATCAACCACGGCTCCATCCGCAAGACTAACATCACGGAACAATGGTACCCGGATATCCCGTCCGGTTACCTTCTTGAAGATCTCGGCTCTTTCGGCTTCCTTAGCCGTGAAGCCATCCTCGTCAACCTCCTCTTCGGGTCCATCATCATCCGAGTCCGACGCATAGCATCGGGAATAAGGAATGGAGTGGTCCATCTCCTCTTGCGTCCAATATTTATCCAAATCACCGATATTGTTGCAATTCATCTCGAAACCATCATCACCATAGTCATGCTCATCATACTCATTATCCAACGGAGGTTGTTGGGCAATGGGAGATTGGACAATGGGAGATTGGGTGGCCTCTTCTTGGCTAATAGGTGGAGGAGTCCTCTCTCGAACGGGGGAGGGGGGCCGGTTAAGATCAAGCTCGATACGAGCATCAACCGTCTTGGTTGCAAACAACTCCAAAGCCTTATCTTGTGACCCGGCCACCGTTTCCTTGTAAATGGACCAACGTTGCTCGGAGTTGATACACATTATCTTCCAACGGGTGTGCATTCCAAACCCCACATTATGCCTTCCCTCTAGCTCAACACCATCATTTGGCTCATTCCAATTCAACTCAACCCTCACTTGTGCTACCACCTCCGCAAAGCTAGGGCTAAGGTCAAACACCAAGTCAACCTCTTCCGGGTCCGGCTCTATGTTTCCCTTCAAGAAAGCATCCTTCTCCACATGATGAACATGGACAATTCTATCCATCCCCCTAGCATAATGTGAACAACACATACATACATGTGTTCATTAGTTATCATAATCAACATAATCTACCCATAAAAACTAGCACACTACCATTTCTCCTACTTCAACAACCCTAACATCCAACCAAATCCATCTCCACCCTCAAATCAACCAAATCCACATCTAGGGTTTCACATATAGATTGGAGCAAATACACAAAATCAATGGATGAAAAGAGGGGAAACGGAGGAGATTACCTCAAGCAACGACTTGGGAACGATCTCCACGGACAGATCTGCCGATTTGGTGGTGGATTTGGTGGGGGGGGGAGGAGAGAGAACCTGGGAGAGGGAGGAGAAGAAGAGAGGGAGGAGAAGAAACGGGCTGGGGGGCGCCGCGCCAAACTTAAGTGGATGTGTGGCGCCCTTGCCACGGCGCACCAAAGTGTGGCGCGCGGCGCGCCTCGTCTCCACGTCGGATCGGGTCACGCTCGCGTCGACGGGCCACGTCGGATGGGTGTGTGGCGCCAGGACCAGGGGCGCCACATAGGCATGTGTGGCGCCCGTGGGAGGGGCGCCACACAAAAGGGTTAGATCCGTGAAATAGTTCGCCGGAGGGTCAGTCTGTGCTTTTCTTCCAGTTTTGGGTTATTTTTGTGTAAATCGCCGAAAAAATGGATCTTTTCCTTGCAGCTGCAGCGGTCTCTGCTCAGTTTCTTGTGCACGAGCAGTCAGCAGCAGTTGGAATTGGAATTGCCAAGCAAGCGAGCGAGTCTGATTTGTGATTAAAATTTAGTGGGAAATCGATCGATCCCGCACCCATCCGATGCTCCCTCTCTTTTCCGCTCCCACTTGCCGATGCTTCTTCGGTTTCTTCCGCGGCTAGCCCCGCCCCGGTCCGTCCCCCCTGCCCCTTCTTCTTCTCCTTCTTTCCCACCGTCAGCGGCCGAACTCATCAGGTCGATCCCTCTCACTCCACCTCTCTCCTAGCTTGCGCCGCGTCTCCTTCTTCCCTCCAGGTGCGTGCCATACGAGGACGAGCCCGCTCCGATTGGTTGATCGATCGGTTCCCCCGTCGGTTCTTTGCTGGATCGATTTGGTTCTGTCCGTCGCAGTTCTTGCGGCCTCCTCCTCCTGCAGGGCTGCAGGACTGCCGGCTATTCTCCCGCCAGGCTCGATCGCCTTGAACCCGAGGTAGCGTTTCATATTTCTTGTCCATGACTGATCTCATGTCCCTAAATTTGTTGGGTTTTAGGATACATAGGGATAGGGATGGAGTTGGATTGATTACTTCTCTTCTTGTTAGTGTGGACAAGTGTCCAGCTCGGCACCAATCCATGGACTTTTTTGACCGGGCCAATCCATGGACTGATTGCTCATCTTGTCCCCTCTGCCCCGTCTTCCTTGAATCTTGCCTCCTTCTGATTCCCACACGCAGAAACTGAAACGGTTTGGCTGTTCATACAGGTGATGACGCGAGGTTGCTGATGCTCTGGACGCCGCCCTGCCTAGATCTCTTCTCCACACCTGGTCCACTTGGTCCGAGCCGCCGCCGGCGCCGCCGCCGTTTCAGACTAACCCCATTAGGCGGCGCTAATTAATCTTCCACCTGGACGCGGGCTACCCCTGCAGCAGCTGCAATGCGGCCAAGATTGCAATAGGAAGTTGCTCGCCACATGGTATGGTCTCCGATTTTGCATTCTTCCTCGGCAACCTGGCCCAGCTTGCAGCTCTGTTCCTGACAAGATTGCACCTCTGTTCCTGACGAGATTGTCTGCTTGCGTTTCTGTTGGTCCAGCTGGACCGGATGGTGTCTCCGAGATTCAGATGCGGAGGAGGAGGAGGCCGGCGGCGGCTGGTGCCGCTGCTCCTGGCGCTGGCTCTCCTCGCGCCAGCCGTGGCGGCCGGCGACGACGACGCGGAGTACGCGCACTGCAACTGCGACGGCGGCGGCGGCGGCGGGTTCTGGAGCATCGAGAACATCTTCAAGTGGCAGAAGGTGAGCGACCTGCTCATCGCGGCCGCCTACTTCTCCATCCCGCTCGAGATCCTCTACTTCGTCGCCGGCCTCCGCCACCTGCTCCCGTTCCGCTGGTTGCTCGTCCAGTTCGGCGCCTTCATCGTGCTCTGCGGCCTCACCCACCTGCTCACCGCCTTCACCTACGAGCCGCACGCCTTCGCGCTCGTCCTCCTCCTCACCGCCGCCAAGTTCCTCACCGCGCTCGTCTCCTTCCTCACCGCCATCACGCTGCTCACGCTCATCCCGCAGCTGCTCCGGGTCAAGGTCCGCGAGAGCCTGCTCTGGATCAAGGCCCGCGAGCTCGACCGCGAGGTCGACCTCATGAAGCAGCAGGAGGAGGCCAGCTGGCACGTCCGGATGCTCACCCAGGAGATCCGCAAGTCGCTCGACCGCCACACCGTGCTCTACACCACCCTCATCGAGCTCTCCCGGGTGCTCGGCCTCAGCAACTGCGCCGTCTGGATGCCCGCGCAGGACAAGGCCGCAATGCACCTCACGCACGAGCTCCGGCGGGGCGGCAATGTCGATGGCCTCGTCGCCATTGCGGTGGACGACGCCGATGTCGTCGAGGTCAGGAGGAGCGACGACGTCAAGCTGCTCGGCCCAGACTCGGCGCTTGCTTCGGCGAGCGGCGGGGGTAAGGAGGACACCGGCACGGTGGCGGCCATACGGATGCCCATGCTCAAGGTGTCGGATTTCAAGGGCGGCACGCCGGAGGTGATACAGACCAGCTACGCCGTGCTGGTGCTTGTGCCTCCCAGCGGCAAGAATTGGGGCGCTCACGAGCTGGAGATCGTCGAGGTGGTCGCTGACCAGGTGGCCGTCGCGCTCTCGCACGCGTCCTTGCTAGAGGAGTCGCAGGCGATGCGAGACCGGCTCGCCGAGCAGAACCGTGAGCTGCTGCAGGCGAGGCGGGACACCCTCATGGCGAATGAGGCCCGGGATGCGTTCCAGCATGTCATGAGCCAGGGGATGCGGCAGCCCATCCACACCATCCTCGGCCTGGTGTCCGTGGTGCAGGAGGACAACCTGACACCCGAGCAGAAGCTCGTCGTCGACACCATGGGGCGCACTGCCACCGTCGTCTCGACGCTCATCAACGACGTCATGGAGATGTCCGCCACCAACCGAGAGCGCTTCCCCCTGGAGACACGGCCATTCCCCTTGCACTCCATGATCAGGGATGCCGCCTGCGTTTCGAGGTGTCTCTGTGACTTCAGGGGGTTCGGCTTTGCGGTGCACGTCGAGAATACGCTGCCGAACCTTGTCATAGGTGATGAGAGGAGGATCTTCCATGTCCTCCTCCACATGGTAGGCAATCTCATTAGTCGGATCGACTCGGGGCATGTCACGTTCCGGGTGCGTGCCGATGACGAGGTGACCGAGGATACCCTTGGGCAGAGGTGGGATCCATGGAGGCCAAGCTACTCAAGTGGCTACTCTTCGGTTAAGTTTGTTATCGGGGTGAAGAGCCAGCAGAGTGCCGACTCGATGTCATCCCAGGGACAGTTCTTACGGAAGCCAATTGGTGAGGGTTTTGATCTCAGGCTTAGCTTCAGCATGTGCAGAAAGCTTGTGCAGGTATTGCTACATTGTCTTCCTGATAAGCTCATCCAAATTCATTTCAATCTGAGAGCATACAAGTAACTGTTGTCTTGTCATTCTTGATTTGGCAATACCTTCAGATGATGCAAGGGAACATATGGGCAGTTCTTGATGGGCAAGGAGTGCCGGAGAGCATGACCCTGGTCCTGAGATTCCAGCTGCAACCACCCCTTGCGCCATCCAGTACTGGAGGATCATTCGAGCAGCAATACACATCGCCGTCGTGCCAGCTAACAGGGCTGAAAGTCCTGCTCATCGATGACGACGACATAAACATGGTCATTGCCCGGAAGCTCCTCGAGAAGCTTGGCTGTGTTGTCTCCTCGCTCCCCTCAGGATCAGGGTTCCTGAACTCGGTCGGCCCCTCCTCGTCCGTGTATCAGGTCGTCATGGTGAACCTTGAGATGACAAGGGTGAACGCATTGGACGTCGCCGCCAGGGTCCGGCAGTACAGGAGCGGCCGCTGGCCCTTTGTGATGGCCATGACGTCCGAGCAGAGCGCGTGGGAGAAGTGCGCGCAATCCGGGATCAACGGCATCCTCAGGAAGCCGGTCGTCATGCTGGAAATGAAAGAAGAGCTCACTCGAATTCTTCAGAGCGCATGATGTCTGCAGGCTTGTTGCGAAGAGCTCTGATCCAAAATGGTGAAAAAGCGCCATCGCTGTGACCGCTGACAAACCAGGGGCCCTGCCATCTGGCATCCGGAGAAAGAACCTGGAAATCTTTGATTAAAAGAAAGTCTTCTTTGATGGAGCAAATGCACATTTGCCGTTGAGGATTTCTTTTTCAGTTTACTGTTGTGCAGTATTGCCTGTTGCCCTCCAGCCAGGAGCTCTGTGGCCATGTCATTTGTGCCATATACCATCAGTAAGATCGGAGGTACACCTGAGGAAGGTGCCTGTTACTTCGATTCTTCATAGAGATCTAGGATGATATGTGATGGTCAGTGGTGGCAACAAGATTTTGTGGCGCCGAACAGGATTATCGTAAGGATGGAGGCGGCTGGACTGGAAGACTGATTATTCTGACAGAAGATGAAGTAGATGAAAAGATTCATCACAGAGGTGTATTTAGGAAAAGATATTGATGGTTCAGTGAGGAAGCATAAGTTTCCTTTATCACTGGATTGAATGTAGGTATGTAATGTGGCAACAGAGTATGTCGTATTCAGACAAGTTCAAAGATAATGGATTATTCTGAGGACCACCGAGAATTGGTTGAACAACGGCTGTGCTCCATTTCTTTTTCTGAGCGCGAACAAGTAAATGTTTTTATTTGTTATATTCATCTCTCAGATACAAAAAGATGGCTGATGCTCTTCAGTGGTTGTATATTCAAAACCTTCACTTTAAGCATAGATAAATAGTTACCCAATGTCTGGATATAAAAAAATAATGTCGTGATCAGGAATGCATCTCCAGCCATTTAAAACACTTTCTAGACAGTATGTTCTTCTTTCATACAGGAAGGAAAGATGTTTTCTGATGACTGTAATTTCAGAAACTGCAATTTAGGCCATAGATAAATACAAACATAAAACTTCAAATTCAGAAGAAAGATGATGCTATCAGAAATATTTAATGGTATCTACTAGGATCAGAATTTATGCTAGTGTCAGGTGGCACCCTTGATTTAGCTGCGGCTGCACGCATGCAATGGAGATGGGATCGGGGCAGGTGAAGACGGTTGACCTGAGAATAGTAGATCGGCAGACATTAATCTCGAGTTAGGGATCAGAAGAACGTGCTCCAGCACGTGCTAACCTGGGGAAATCGAGGTGATTATGCTAGAAAGGTAAGCACGAGGGCCGCATAATCCGAACTTCAGATCCGTTCTTTTTTTTTTGTGGAGAAAATACCGCTTTTAATATTCTTTTTACAAGGTTACAGAATTGGGCTTTCTGTACTGTCGTTTTAGAGTGGCTTTCTATGTTGTTTATGGGCTAATTTTAGCACAAGGACCGATTACCTTGATGCTTCGAGGGCTCAACTTTCCTTCATCCTTTGGTTATCTTCTGGGCACCACTCCCTAGAGGTCGACCTCTAGGAGCGCCAGTTTCTTTCCACAACGGCTTAAACATGAGATCCACATGTCACTCGCAAAACGCCGCTCCAACCTCTGTGATTCCAATTTTCTATTTCAGCCGAGGTTGTACGTGAGAGAAATGAATATATGTCATATTAGCAAATTTAGACAACCCTAAAAGGGAGGAAGCCATTTTAGGCTAGCTAAACGCCAACCCGGCCGGCAGTACACGCAAGATTAAAGTAACTTTGCTGTTATTTTACGAGCTGCAGCGGCCTGTTTCTTGCAACCAATAGTGCAATTGATATGTTTGAGAATGACCCACGGCATGTAATGGACATATATACCTGTATATTAGGAAAAAGAAAATAAAAACAAATGAGATGCTAGATGCACAAAGGAGCTCCATAGTCACACTTTCTCAAATGCGCAGGCCGGACATATTCAACCACTGGTGTTTGGTTTGCCGGCACACTTTCCTAACATCTTTATGACCATGGTTGTCATACTTCCTATGCCCATAATTACCTTGCATTTTAGGTTTGATCAAAGTCAAATAACATGAAGTTTGACCAATCATATAGATAGAAATATCAACATCTGTAAAACCAATATATACAATATGAAAATACAGTTTATAATAATTTATTTATATTGTGGGTGTTGATATTTTCTCTTATACGCTTAGTTAAAGTTTAAAAAGTATGACTTGGCTAAACCTAGAATTCCAGACAGAGGGAGTAGAAATTAGCCAAAAAATTACATAACTCGCGCCGAACAGATTGTTCACCTACATTTTAGTGTGCACAGAAATATAATACGTAAAGGTGTAGAAGTGAACAAAATGGTTATCCATAGATCATTATTCATGACATTAGAAATTTACGGAGTACAATGCATTTTCTGCAAATTAGAATGCATATATTCTCGAATGCAAGGAATTAGCTAGTTATTTTTTGCTAAAAGGAAGTTGACCCTTGGGCTGTGCCTCGGTTGATGCACATAATGAAACTAAGTACTAGCTAGGTTTAGCAGATATTCCACATAATTATTAAAAGACCATGACCATTGAGACCATACCTACTATCTTATTCATCCACATTTTCATGCCCCAAAGAGACTTCCAAGCTCTATGTAGCAAAAACAATCTGACATTTGTCAGCATCAAGAAATGACATTTGTAGCAAAAAAACAATCTGACTAATTAACCATTATGGTCAAAATTCAACACTTGTTGCTTGCATTTGCATAGAGACGGAGCTCTAGTTTCGGTAGAATAATCAAGGGACTGCACTAACACTATGAAACACAACTTGATGTATGCCTCTAGATCGAGCATGTCGAAGCGGGTTTCCTAACCGTGCGCGGACTCACTCTTGCCTTCTTCGCCTCCTTCTGATGAATGAATGTAATTCTTCCGTTGAGGAATTAATGTGAAGGGTAATATATAGCCTGGTTCGAAATGAACAACAACTTGAGGGAGTCTACTCTGTAAGAATATTTGCAATCAGTAATATTTCTGGGAATTCCGAATAGCTATACATGAAGCTCGATCAGTTAATCAAGAACAATGCACAACAGTTCGTGTGTTCCTATCTAATCCATTACTGCAAAAGATCTAGATAATACGATCATCACTAATCCGAACAAAAACAGTTGTTGTCATAGAAACCAGATCTTCCCCATCAAAATTTCAACTAAAATCAAGAACCCGGCGGATATTTCTTCAACAGGTATATATGTATAATCTTTGCAAAAATGGTGAAACATATATACACTGAGAGATTAGCTAGAGATCGACGGATGGATCGTACAAGTAGATCCGACATATGACTATATAACAAGATTATTCACTGACCCGCACTACCAACCAAGTCTGAGCTCCAAATCCAGCTCCTCATCCTCCTCTTCTTGTCGTCGCTCAGAGTCCATGGCGATGTAGTGCTTCCGTCGATATCTGGCGCTGCCTTGTTCTTTGCCACGGTCGGTGGCGTCGGCGACATGGCCGGATTCGAACAGCCGCAGCTCCAGCTGCGGCAGTGCCGCCCGTTGGGCTTGGAGCAAGGTTATCTCTGCGACCTTCGGCGGCGTCGATGCCCTCCCTCGGTCCTTCCGGTGGATGTTCATGTGCCCGCCGAGAGCCTGAGCCGTGGGGAACCCACGCCTGCAGAAGGTGCAGTTGTACGGCTGCCTCGTCCCCTCATCGTCGCTGTCGTCGTTGAGGCGCTGCTGCTTGTTGTCGTCGCCGCTCAGGGTCCTTCTTCCACCTTCGCCCTTGGTGCCATGATCACCCAGCTCCATGCCTGAGACTGATCGAGCTTGGCTGGAGCTAGCTAGGGTTTATGCCTTAGAATGAAGCTAGATCGACTAGCCTAGTCTACAAGACGCCCAATGTAGCTATGGTCAAGGAGGATAGAGAAACGCAATTGTATGTTTAGTACACATTACTGTGTGCTGATGTGTTTGTTTCTTTTGTTAAGTGTTTCTTTCCATCATCCTGCCGGCCGGGACACTTTGTTTTTGTCACATTTTTTGTTGGTTAGTTCTAGCCTGCAGACGGCCGGACCGATTCTACATTTCCAGTTAAGTTTCGGTGTCCTGTTTTGTTGGCTTGTGCTTGGAAGATCAGCAGATATTCTATTGTTGCATGACATGTTCAAACCAAGAATTTAAGAGAGCAAATGTTTTGTTGAATTGCCAAAATTTCATCTTGTAGGCTGCCCCGTCTCCTCCTCCCCTTAAACATACATCCCTGATACTTACAATAGATTGAAGGAAGTATTTTTGTTGTCCTCATACATCCACACAACCTAGCAAATGTTATTTTGCGGCGTTGCAGGCCACTCAGGATCAATCCAAAAAACAAATCAACAATTTATCACATCCTGAAAATAGAAATGGTGAAAAAATATGGATAATGTTATAAAGTGAGCTGAAATACCACAAAAAAATATCTCAAACAGAAGTTAACTGGATATTTGCTCCTAGTAACTAATCAGAATATTTGCTCCTATGTCATTAGTTAACTGAATTTTTGCTCCGATGGCAGTTGTTAACTGAATTTTTGCTGCTAAGCCTACACGTCAGTAGCTAACTAAATATTTCTCCTACGTAGTTACTGAATTATTGCTCCTAAGTCTATACGATCAGTGGCTAACTGAACATTTGGTCCTATGTAGTTAACTCAACTTTAACTACATAGGAGGAAAAAAGTGAGTTAACGGCCGTTTCTCTTAGACCGTAGCCGCTTGCCATGTCAGCTTAACAGCAGGCCTCACAGGTTAGAAACGTGGTTAGATCAGACATACTTTGTCCCCCTCCTCTCCGATAGAAAACTGTCAGTGTCATTCCTGAGTTCCTTCGGCACCCTCCCTGATCCCCAATTGTGGCATTGTGAGGAACCAATTTGTTTGAAAGCATATGCCATGGATGTGTGTGTGTTCGTGTATGGTCCTATTGTCTGCTTGGTTGGGTGTTCCGTAAGTGCCTCAAGGAGCTATTTCTTGCCCATCGATTCAACTGTACAGTGTCCTTACCGGCTGCACAAACCCGCCGCACCGTTGACGACATCAATTAATTTAGAATAAACGGAGTTCATACGGAAGATAGAGATTCGAGGTCCTAACCTCCTCCGTCCCCATGCGGTTTTGCACCGGGGCGCCCAACGTCGGCGCCCTCCGGTTCCTCTCTGCCTTTGACATGATTTTCACCCATTGTTGAATTTGTAGATTTGTGTAGTGGCTTCGATTATTTTTTTATGTATGCTCTATGTTATGCTTTTGTTGAATAATAATTTAATAAAGAAGCTCATACGTATCTCTTTGATGCAGGACTTGGGGTCCCAGCTTCCATTTCATCAATAAAGAAAAGGATAGAAATTCAAGACAAAGGATGGAATTCAGACATAGGCCAGCTTAGTCAATGTGCAAAATATTAAGTAAATCAAGTTTGGCCCAGGCCACGTCAGCAAATCCTGACTTAAATCGTTGATGCTGTGTTTGGATGCATAGAAAGTTGGCATGAAATTGAATTGGACTAAGATTCCAAATCCGAGATGGAAATGAATTGGCTTCTAATTCGATTCTGTTGTTTGGATGTCTTTGGAATTTGCTGTTGAAATCAAAGGGTGTAACAAATTCCAAATCCTGTTTGGATGTTCAAACAATGGAATTTGATGTTTTCTTGAATTTGGACCCGTTGAATTTGTTGTTGATTTCTTTCCTGAACAACACATGTCCTGCCAAACGAATCTGGAAGGGTCCTCCGGCGAGGGGAACAACGAGCTGCCGGCGAGGGGAGCCAGCTGCCGACGTGCTAAAATAGCAAGCTGCCAGCGGGCCGGAGCGGCGAGGATGTGGGCGGAGTCAGAGGAGGGGACCAGCCACCGCCCGACGCCGCGTCGTTCCCCTACCGTCCAGGGACAGGCCACCGCCCGGAGAGGAAGACGACGGAAGGATGGGGCCGCGGAGCTCAGACGACGGAGGGCCGCGGAGCTCGGAGGCCACGAGGCGGCGGCGGGTGGCGGGTGGCGGGGCCACGATGCGGGGAAACGGCGGTGGGCGGCGGGGCCACGCGACGGGTGAACGGCAGCGGGCGGAGGGACCACGCGGCGGGGAAACGGCGGCGGACGGCGGGGCCACGCGACGGGGGAACGGCGGCGAGCGGCGGGACCACGCGTCCGGGGAACGGCGGCGGACGGCAGTTGGTCCCAAGAGGTGGAGGGCTCGACGGGAGAGAAGCAGGGAGGGTGACGAGCGAAGGGGTAGGCTCGTTTCCGAGCGTTTCCGAGCTCGCTCGCTCGGAATGTTTGGCGGGCTATTTGCACAGGAGGATTCAGAGCGCGGAATTTTGTTGGGTTTCCACGCGAAGATTCCGAGCGCAAACCAAACGGCGGAATTGGTCCATTTGGCTCAAATTCCAATTCCATGCCCCAATTTTACGCAACCAAACACAAGGTTTAAAATAGACCAAGATGATGTACGGCTCGTTGGGCTCAGTTAAGGTGATGAGAACACCTCTTTCTTCCACTCCATGGCCACTGTAGATTTTTTTTTTTAAAAAAAAATACTATCACCTCTCTGACACGTGAAGATGGTTCCATTGTTGTGGAACATCATGAAAAAGCTGGCCTACTTTGGCGCCAACAGTTCATTTGTCACGTTAATCTCTATAACCCTTTCCCCTGAGGGTCCCAATGATTTTAGGCCCATTTCGTTGCTTAACATCTGCCTAAAACTCATCACAAAAATCTTGCCAATTACCTCCGGAAAAAGATACTCAAGTTTGTGTACATTAATCAGTATGGTTTCTTGAAGTGAAGGAACATTTAGGGGCTTTTGAATATATTTATCAATGAAAACATGGATACACTGGATCGATTATTCTGAAGTTAGATTTTGCTAAAGCCTTCGACACAACTGAGCATAAGGCCATTTTCAAACATTCTCAAAATGGCCCTCTTGCCGGCGGCGCATGCACCCGAGGGTGGGCGCACCGCCATCAAGCGGCGCAGAGTGGTGGTGCCTTTGCCGGTGGCCGCGCAGTAACATCACAGCACCCGGTATCCTTTCGGCAGTGGCGGCGCTGCGCCCCACTGCCGTCTTCTTCCTCGCAGACGAGCCCAAAAGCCGTGGCCAGCAAGAGTCTTTTGCCCCTGTTTGTCACTATCAGGGTTTCGGTTCAGTGTTCGGGTCGATCTAGGGTTTTTTCTTTCCAGGGGGTGTGGCGGTTCGGCCACGTCTTATACCGCCCGAGATGGACGAGCGGCCGCCCGATGAGATCCGATGGTAGGAGTGAGCCAGCGCGCAAAGAAAGACGCTCGCGGGCTGTGGGCCGCGGGAGCAAAATGGCCTGTTTAACAGTTTTTTTACGCTTTATTAATTTCCAGAGGCACTTTTTAGGCTTTTGGGGCTGTTTTTAAGCTTAATTTTTGTCTAGTTTTCTCTGAACAAATAGGGCCAACGAAATATTTGTCCATGAATTCAAAAGAGAAAGTTATGCCTCTGAAAATTTCAAAGTTAATAGTTTAAAGTTTCTGCTACAAATAGTTAAAGATGCATTTTAAACTTGAAAAATGCAAAAGTGATGATTAAAATTTAAAAAGTTGATCAAAAGTGATTGTTGAAACAATTATGATCCTGTCATTTTATGACCAACATTATTAATGGCATGATCATGATTTGTTGTAATAATATGTGCAAAATTAACAGTTATTTTTTAAAGAGATGATTAAAGTGATTATTGTGACAATTACGGTTCTGTTATTTTTAAACCAACGTTATTAATGACATAATCATGATTTGTTGCAATAAGAAGTGCATTTATCTATACTTCTGCCTAACGGTGATATAGATTTAATTACACAAACAGTTGTATGTTCTAATTTTGACCAATGTTGGATTATTGCATGCAGTTGTTGTCATGATCTCATTTCATTGTGGTTTAAAGGAGGGTACTACTTGATGAGCTGCATCAAGGATATTCGAACCCTCAGAGGTGACAACTACACGGAATGGAAAAAGAAGGTCGATTTGTGCTGAGGTGGACTGGGTTCCCACAGCCGGTCAGATCAAAAGATCCGGTCAGAAATGGCAAGGATGATGATGTTGCTTGGCAGAATAAAAAGTGGCTAAGTGCCATTTATAAAGAATACAATTGAGAACGCTATTGTGGGCTCAATTGCAGAGTGTGCTTCCGTAGGGGAGTATCTTGAAAGAATAAAGAGCCAGTTCACTGGTTCTTCAAAGATATATGCTACCTAGCTGCTGAAACAACTGGTGACAGAAAAGTACACATGGACAAGAAGGACAATACAAATGTGCCATATGGTGTAATAATGCTTATGTGGGGGTTGATTTACTCCATGATGAGTTTTATTTATTGTCCTTGGGTGAAAAAGGTGTTGTCTGTGTGTAATGTGAATGAGAAGGTGAAAGAGCAAAGTCTAAACCCCGTGTTTTGTGGATTTGATGACAACACTTGAATAATCTCACCGTGTGCAAAGAGTGTCTTTGATAGATTTGCAAGTGCACGGTGACCTCGATGGACACGTCAAGATCGGAGGACTGAAGCGTAGCTTATATGTTTTCTGGTTTTCTGTGTGTATCGCGAGGTGACATGGTTGGAGAGGAAAAGAGGAGAAAAGCAGTTTTTACCTGACCAGTACTACCGGTACCAGTAGCGGTAGCGGTAATATCGCTACCCCTACTGGTACCGCCCATCGGTACCGCTCTAGATCTTTGCATGGGGACCTTCGTTGTTGTAGCCCTTTTGGTTTTCATTGCGTATCTCTTCTTGTGGCTGCACCAACCCTATGGAGGCACTTGTTGTGAGTTTTGGGTATTCTCAAGGCAAAGGTATGAGAACTTCACCCAAAAGTCTTTGCATGATCTTGTGTTGCCTCCATAGTGGACATATGCTATATGAACATATATGTCAAGTATCCTTGTTGCATATGTGCTTGATTTGTAAAATCTAGGGGGAGTCGTGTCTCTAGATTGTGTGCATTTGTATTCAAACACATATTCGAAATATGCACCTATCTAGGGGGAGCTCCGTCTAGCTTTTGCAAATCTAAAATCTCATCATAATATCTTATGTCATTGCAAATTCTTGTGTTGTCATCAAACACCAAAAAGGGGAGATTGAAAGAGAAAAGTCTAAACCCCGTGTTTTGTGTGTTTGATGACAACACTTGAATAATCTCACCGTGTGCAAAGAGTGTCTTTGGTAGATTTGCAAGTGCACGGTGACCTCGCTGGACACGTCAAGATCGGAGGACTGAAGCGTAGCTTATATGTTTTCTGGTTTTGTGTGTGTATCGCGAGGTGACATGGTTGGAGAGGAAAAGAGGAGAAAAACATTTTTTACCTGACCGGTACTACCGGTACCAGTAGCGGTAGCACCGCTACCCCTACTGGTACCGCCCATTGGTACCGCTTTGGATCTTTGCACTGAGAAAGTCCCACAGAAAAAGTTGCGGTACCTTGAGCGGTAGTACCGCTTGAGAGCGGTAGTACCACCTCGGTACAGCTTAAGTACCGTAACATAAGTTACGGCACTACCGCTATAGTACCGCTTCGGTACCGCTTGGGATCCAGTATGTCCCGGAGGCCATTGCGGTACCTCGATCGGTACTGCGAGCGGTAGTACCGCTATGTGTCCACGTGGATAAGTTCTGTGGGGATTTCGAATCTAGAGCGGTAGTACAGCTTACCAAAGCGGTAGTACCGCTTAGGCAAAAATTGCAGATAACGGTTGGATTTCGGGGGGCCTATTTAAAGGGCCCTTCTTCCCCAACTCGTTTTTATCTCTTCTCTCTCTCTCCTCCATTGTTGCTGAGCTTAATCTTTGAGGATCTCCCCAACCATCCAAAATTTTGAGGAGTGGTGGAGGAGGCCCCGATCTATAGTTCTACCAAGAGAGATTTCACCAAATCATACTAGTCCTTAGTGGATCTTGGAGTTAGGGTTCCTATGGTGGGATCTTGGAGGAAGTGCACCTATGGAGGCTAGCTTGGTGTTGTGCAAGCCCCATAGGTTGTTGGGAGCCTCCTAGTGTTGTGGAGCTCGCCCCAACCTTGTGAAGGAACCACCGCCTCGACCGGTGCCATAGTGGACAAGGGGGAGCCCCTTTGTGGAGCTCTCTCGAGGAAGAAGGTGAGGCCTTCCTTCGTGGTGTCGACGCCTAGCCTCTTGTGTGAGGCTAGCACCTCCTCAACGCAGACGTACTCCCTTTTGTGGGAGGAAATGCGGGAAACAAACCTCGCCTCGTCTCCGCGCCATCCGGTTGTCCCGCTCCTTACTCTTACTATCATGCTTGTTTCCTTTACTTGTTGCACTTGCCTAGGATCATACTAGGAACATCTCCACCATTAAAGTTTTCACCTTTACCTTCCGCATTGCTAAAAAATGAAAAGGCTTAAAATTTGTGTAGCGTCCATTCACCCCCCTCTTGTCCGCTACGATCCATTCATAAGGTATCCGTGTCGGACAAAGAACAAAAGAAAAAGAAAAAGAACTAATGAATCATCGAAATTATGGCACTGTTGCTTATGCCATATTTCGAGGGGGAGAATAGAAAGACTCGCTAAAAATGATATTCTTCCTCAATTAGAATTCTCAGACATAGAACAGTGCATCGATTGCATTAAAGAAAAATCTGTAAAGAAAATTAAAAAGGGCGCAAATCGAAGCACAACAACACTAGAAATAATTCACACCGATTGACCATTTTCCCGTGAAAAGTGTGGATGGCTATGATTCGTTCATAACATTCACGGATGATTACTCCCGATATGATTATATTTATCCAATCAAAGAAAGAACATAAGCGTTGGATAAATTTAAAATATTCAAAGCTGAAATTGAAAATCAGCATGATAAAAGAATAAAGATAGTTAGATATGATCATGGAGGGGAGTACTACGGTCGACATACTGCATATGGCCAAGTCCCTGGACCTTTTGCAAAGTTCCTCAGGAGACTGGAATAGTCGACCAGTACTCGATGCCGAGCGAACCTCAGCAGAATGGGGTAGCTGAAAGGCACAACCGTACCCTTATGGATATGATGCTCAGTATGATGAGCTATTCCACCCTACCATTGGGATTGTGGATTGAGGCGTTAAAACCCGCTATTCACATTCTAAACAGAGTACCAAGTAAATCGGTGCCCAAAACACCGTATGAGCTATGAGTAGGAAGAGTGCCTTCTCTAAACCACCTGAAAGTGTGGGGGAGTGATACGTCTCAAACGTATCTATAATTTCTTATGTTCCATGATAGTTTTATGACAATACCTACATTTTATATATACACTTTATATCATTTTTATGCATTTTCCGGGACTAACCTATTAACAAGATGTCGAAGCGCCAGTTCATGTTTTGCTGTTTTGGTTTCAGAAATCCTACACAGGAAATATTCTCGGAATTGGACGAAACAAAAGCCCACAGTCTTATTTTCCACGGAGGCTTCCAGAACACCGAAGAGGAGACGAAGAGGTGCCACGAGGCAGCCACGCCCTAGGGGGGCGTGGCCCCACCCCTGGCCGCGCCGCCTATGGGGTGGGCCCCTCGGGACTCCACACATCGCCGCCTATATATTCTTCCGTCTCCGAAACCCTAAAACAATCGACGATATTCCACGAAGAGTTCCGTAGCCGCCGCCATTGCGAAGACAAATTTCGGGGACAGAGTCTCGTTCGGCACGCCGCCGGGAGGTGCCCGAGTCATCTCCATCGACACCACCGCCATCTTCATCGCCGTTGTCTCCCATGATGAGGAGAGTAGTTCTCCCTCGAGGCGGTAGCTATGTAGTTCATCTCTCTCCCATGGTGTGATCTTTATGTGATCATGAGCTTTGTATCACTATTAATCTATGTGCTACTCTAGTGATGTTATTAAAGTAGTCTATTCCTCCTCCATGATGTAAAGTTGACAATGTGTGCATCATGTAGTACTTGGCTTAGGTTATGATTGTAATCTCTTGTAGATTATGAAGTTAACTATTACTATGATAGTATTGATGTGATCTATTCCCCTTTCATAGCTATTGGTGACAGTGTGTATGCTATGTTAGTACTCGGTCTAAATTGCAACGGTCTATTACGCACTCTAGAGGTTAATTTAATATGAAATTCGGAAGTTGTGGAGCTTGTTTACTCCGGCTTGAGGTGTGCTTTTGTAACCCTACACAATGAATGGTGTTTGTTATCCAACAAGAGAGTGTTTAAAAGTAGCATTTATTTATTCAGTTATGTGATCATTGTTGAGAGTGTCCACTAGTGAAAGTATGATCCCCAGGCCTTGTTTCTAAGCACTGAAACACCGTTTCCAACAAGTTCTGCTACATGTTCACTTGCTGCCATTTTTATTTCGGATTGCAACTACTACTTACAATCATCCATATTACTTGTATTGCACTATCTCTTCGCCGAACTAGTGCACCTATACATCTGACAAGTGTATTAGGAGTGTTGGGGACACAAGAGACTTCTTGTATCTTAATTGCAGGGTTGCTTGAGAGGGATATCTTTGACCTCTACCTCCTTGAGTTCGATAAACCTTGGGTGATTCACTTAAGGAAAACTTGCTGCTATTCTACAAACCTCTGCTCTTGGAGGCCCAACACTGTCTACAGGAATAGAAGCGTGCGTAGACATCAAGCTATTTTCTGGCGCCGTTGCCGAGGAGGTAAGGTAAAAGGTATTCACATCCTCCGATTACTAAGCTATTTCCTAGCACTGTTGCCGGTGTGTGAGTGCTCGAAGCTATTTCCTTTAGATTCTGCAATTATATCTTTTTGTTTCTTGTTTTTATTTCACTAGTTAGGCTTAATGGAAAACAACAAAAAAATTAGATATCTTTATGAAATTTATCTTGAGTTAGGACATGAGGTGTTTGAAGAGAAAATTAAAAAACCTATGGAACTTTATATGCATGCTAATGGCAATGTTATTAGTATGAATGCTTTGAACACCATTGTTGCTAATGCTATGGAAAATTCTAAGCTTGGGAAGCTGGTTTTGATGAGCATGATATTTTTAGTCCCCCAAGCATGGAGGAGAAAATTTTCTTTGATGATACTTTACCTCCCATTTATGATGATTATAATGATAGTGGTATTTTAGTGCCACCTACTATGGAGGATAAAGTTTATTATGATTATACCATGTCTACAATTTATGATGATTATAATGATGGTTGTGATAGTTTTACTCCCACTATTACTAATAAAATTGATTATGCTTATGTGGAGAGTAACGATACTTTTATGCATGTGAATAAGAATGCTTTATGTGATAGTTATATTGTTGAGTTTGTTCATGATGCTATTGGAAATTATTATGAGAGAGGAAAATATGGTTGTAGGGATTTTCATGTTACTAAAACACCTCTCTTTTTGCTGAAAATCTTGAAGTTGCGCTTGTCTTGTTTTCCTATGCTTATTGCATTATGCTTACATGACTTGTTTATTTACAAGATTCCTTTCCATAGGAAGTGGGTTGGACTTAAAAGTGTTTCTTATTTGCTTTTGATGCTCTCTTTTGCTTCAACTCTTATTTCTTGCGAGAGCATTATTAAAATTACTGAGCCCATCTTAATGGCTATAAAGAAAGCACTTCTTGGGAGATAACCCATGTTTTTATTTTGCTATTTTTTGTGTCTTCGAAGTTGTTACTACTGTAGCAACCTCTACTTATCTTTATTTTATTGCATTTTTGTGCCAAGTAAAGTCTTTGATATTAAATTTGATACTAGATTTGGATTCCTGCGCAGAAACAGATTTTTAGCTGTCACGAATTTGAGTTAATCTCTTTGTAGGAGAGTCTAAAAAATCTGCAAAAATTCATGAGTAATCCTCAGATATGTACGCAACTTTCATTAAATTTGAGCTTCTTCATCTGAACATGTTAAGTGCCTAGTAAAAAATTCGTCATTACGGACTGTTCTGTTTTGACAGATTCTGCCTTTTATTTCACATTGCCTCCTTTACTGTGTTTGAGTGGATTTCTTTGCTCCATTAAATTTCAGTAGCTTTGGCTAATGTCCAGAAGTGTTGGGAATGATTGTGTCCTCTCTGAACATGTGAATTTTTGATTATGCACTAACCCTCTAATGAGATTGTTTTGAGTTTGGTGTGGAGAAAGTTTTTATGGATCAAGAGAGGAGGATGATATAATATGATCAAGAAGAGTGAAAAGTCTAAGCTTGGGGATGCCCCGTGGTTCATCCCTGCATATTTCAAGAAGACTCAAGCATCTAAGCTTGGGGATGCCCAAGGCATCCCCTTCTTCATCGACAACTTATCAGGTCACCTCTAGTGAAACTATATTTTTATTCCGTCACATCTTATGTGCTTTACTTGGAGCGTCTGTGTGCTTTTATTTTTGTTTGTGTTTGAATAAATTCGGATCCTATCATGCTTGTGTGGGAGAGAGACACGCTCCGCTTTTTCATTTGAACACTTGTGTTCTTCGTTTTACTTTTAATGTTCATGGCGAAAGTTAAAAGCCGCTCCATTTATTGCTATTTGGTTGGAAACAGAAAATGCTTCATGTGGTAATTGGTATATTATCTTGAATAATTTGATACTTGGCAATTGTTTTGAGCTCTCAAATAGATCTTGTCTAAGCTCTTGCATCATGTAGTTTGAACCTATTAGTGGAGAATTACTGTAGAGCTTGTTGAAATTTGGTTTGCATGATTGGTCTCTCTAAAGTCTAGATATTTTCTGGTAAAGGTGTTTGAACAACAAGGAAGACACTGTAGAGTCTTATAATGCTTGCAATATGTTCTTATGTAGGTTTTGCTGAACCGGTTCATACTTGTGTTTGCTTCAAACAACCTTGCTAGCCAAAGCCTTGTACTGAGAGGGAATGCTTCTCGTGCATCCAAAACCTTGAGCCAAAACTTATGCCATTTGTGTCCACCATAACTACCTACTATGTGGTATTTCTCTGCCATTCCAAGTAAATTGCTTGCGTGCTACCTTTCAAAAAATTTCATTCCTTGTCTTTCCAATATATAGCTCATGGGAAAGTAGCTTAAAAACTATTGTGGTAAAGAATATGTCGCTTATGTATCTTATTTCTTATAAGTTGCTTGTTGAGCGGTAACCATGTTTCTGGGGACGCCATCAACTGTTACACTATTTATTGAATATCATGTGAGTTGCTATTCATGTTTGTCTTGTCTGAAGTAAGGGTGATTTGCCATGAGTTGAATGGTTTGAGTATGCATATTGTTAGAGAAGAACATTGGGCAGCCAACCAAAGCCATGTATCATGGTGGAAGTTTCAGCTTGGATATTAATCCTCAATCTCTTATGAGAATATTATCTGTTGTTGAATGCTTAAAGCATAAAAGAGGAGTCCATTATCTGTTTTCTATGTTGTCCCGGTATGGATGTCCTCAAGTTGAGATCTATCAAAATTGAGAGATCAAATGCGATCTATCTCCTTGGACCTTTGTACAGGTGGCATAGTGGTACCCCTTTGTGACACTTGGTTGAAACATATGTAATGCAATGATAATCCATGGAAATCCGAGCTAATTAGGACAAGGTGCGAGCACTATTGGTATTCGATGCATGAGGCTTGCAACTTATAGGATGGTTTATGCATAAAACATATGAATTATTACTACCGTTGACAAAATTGTTTCCATATTTTCAAAATAAAAGCTCTAGCACATGAGTAATCCCTGCTTCCCTCTGCGAAGAGCCTTTCTTTTACTTTATGTTGAGTCAGTTTACCTACTTCTTTCTATCTTACAAGCAAACACTTGTGTCAACTGTGTGCATTGATTCTTACATACTTGCTTATTTGCACTCATCATATTACTTTGTGTTGACAACTATCCATGAGATATACATGTTGAAAGTTGAAAGCAACTACTGAAACTTAAATCTTCATTTGTGTTGCTTCAAAACCTTCTATTAAGAATCTATTGCGTAATGAGTTAACTCTTATGCAAGACTTATTGATGCTTGTCTTGAAAGTACTATCCATGAAAAGTCTTTGCTATATGATTCAGTTATTTAGTCATTATCTTTACCATTGCTTTGAATCAATTCATTCATCTCATATGCTTTACAATAGTATTGATCAAGATTATGATAGTAGCATGTCACTTCAGAAATTATCCTTGTTATCGTTTACCTACTCGAGGGCGAGTAGGAACTAAGCTTGGGGATGCTTGATACGTCTCAAATGTATCTATAATTTTTATGTTCCATGCTAGTTTTATGACAATACCTACATGTTTTATATACACTTTATATCATTTTTATGCATTTTCCGGGACTAACCTATTAACAAGATGCCGAAGCGCCAGTTCCTGTTTTCTGCTGTTTTTGGTTTTAGAAATCCTACACAGGAAATATTCTCGGAATTGGACGAAACAAAAGCCCACGTTCTTATTTTCCATGGAGGCTTCCAGAACACCGAAGAGGAGACGAAAAGGTGCCACGAGGCAGCCACACCCTAGGGGGGCGTGGCCCCACCCCTGGTCGCGCCGCCCTATGGGGTGGGCCCTCGGGACTCCACCGACATCGCCCCTTCGCCTATATATTCTTGCGTCTCCGAAAACCCTAAAACAATCGACGATATTCCACGAAGAGTTCCGTAGCCGCCGCCATCGCGAAGACAAGTTTCGAGGGAGTTCTCTGTTCGCACGCCGCCGGGACAATTGCCCCGGAGTCATCTCCATCGACACCACCACCATCTTCATCGCCGTTCTTGTCTCCCATGATGAGGAGGGAGTAGTTCTCCCCGAGGGGAGGGCTCTACCGGTAGCTATGTGGTTCATCTCTCTCCCATGGTGTGATCTTTATGTGATCATGAGCTTTGTATCACTATTAATCTATGTGCTACTCTAGTGATGTTATTAAAGTAGTCTATTCCTCCTCCATGATGTAAAGTTGACAGTGTGTGCATCATGTAGTACTTGGCGTAGGTTATGATTGTAATCTCTTGTAGATTATGAAGTTAACTATTACTATGATAGTATTTATGTGATCTATTCCCACTTTCATAGCTATTGGTGACAGTGTGTATGCTATGTTAGTACTCGGTCTAAATTGCAACGATCTATTACGCACTCTAGAGGTTACTTTAATATGAACTCCAGAAGTTGTGGAGCTTGTTTACTCCGGCTTGAGGTGTGCTTTTGTAGCCCTACACAATGAATGGTGTTTGTTATCCAACAAGAGAGTGTTTAAAAGTACCATTTATTTATTCAGTTATGTGATCATTGTTGAGAGTGTCCACTAGTGAAAGTATGATCCCTAGGCCTTGTTTCTAAGCACTAAAACACCGTTTCCAACAAGTTCCGCTACATGTTCGCTTGCTGCCATTTTTATTTCAGATTGCAATTACTACTTACAATCATCCATATTACTTGTATTTCACTATCTCTTCGCCGAACTAGTGCACCTATACATCTAACAAGTGTATTAGGTGTGTTGGGGACACAAGAGACTTCTTGTATCTTAATTGCAGGGTTGCTTGAGAGGGATATCTTTGACCTCTACCTCCTTGAGTTCGATAAACCTTGGGTGATTCACTTAATGGAAACTTGTTGCTGTTCTACAAACCTCTGCTCTTGGAGGCCCAACACTGTCTACAGGAATAGAAGAGTGCGTAGACATCATGGAGCTCTATTGAGACCAAAGTATTTAATCCAAATACCGCAAAGTTAGATACCAAAACAGTCAGCTGCCATTTTATTAGCTACCCTGAAAAGTTAAAAGGTTATCGTTTCTACTGTCCAGAGAAATACACAAAGTTTGTGGAAATGAGACATGATGTCTTCTTAGATGAAGAAACGATGAGGGGGAGCATGGTAGCTCGGAAATTTGATCTTGAGGAGAAGAGGGTGCATGCACCTAATCCGATAACTCAGGAGCCATTTTTTGTGCTACCATGTGCACCTGCACCAATAATCCCTGCGATTGTGGTGCAAGCACCTGTTGTCGCTCCACCCATGACGACGATGAGTGAAAATTCGAAACATGTCCATCAGGAGCCGAATGAACCTTTTGTTGAGCATGAAAGGGAGCAACAACAACCACCTCCAGAAGCTGAGCCACGAGTTGAGGAACAGAATGCTCCAGAGATTGAAGCCCCTAGAAGGTCTACAAGAGCTAGAAAATCAGCCATTTCGACTGATTACAAAGTTTAAAACACAGAAACAATTCATATGGAAGGTGATCCCACTTCATATGAAGAAGCCATGAGAAGCCCAGATTCATCAAAGTGGGTGGAGGCCATGGAAGACGAAATGAGATCGATGAGTGCCAACCATGTTTAGGACTTAGAATATTCCTAAAGGAGCTAAAACAATGGGCTGCAAATGGGTCTACACAATAAAATATGACTCCAATGGAAATGTCGAAAAGTATAAAGCACGACTTGTGGTAAAAGGATTTACACAAAGAGAAGGGATAGATTACAATGAGACATTTTCTCCGGTCTCATGTAAGGATTCCTTCAGAATTATAATGGCACTAGTTGCACATTTATTTAGAGTTGCATCAAATGGATGTAAAGATGGCATTTCTAAACGGGGATTTTGAAGAAAATGTCTACATGAAACAACCTAAGGGTTTTATCATGGAAGGCAAGGAAGAAATGGGATGCCGCCTAAAGAAATCCATTTATGGATTAAAGCAAGCCTCCAGACAGTGGTATCTAAAGTCCAATGAAACAATTAAGAGATTTGGATTTAAAGAAAATATTGAGGACAATTGCGTTTATGCAAAGTTTAAAAGTGGGAAATACATTTTTCTAATCTTGTATGTGGATGATATTCTGCTTGCCAGCAGTGATGTTAGTCTACTACAAGAGACAAAGAAGTTCTTGTCCTAAAATTTTGATATGAAAGATCTTGGTGAAGAGTCATATGTTTTGGGCATAGAAATTCACTGAGATAGGAATAATGGAGTATTAGAACTATCGCAAAAGTCTTATTTAGAAAAGATTCTAAGTAAGTATAATATGCATAAATGTAGTGCCACACCTACCCCTATAGTCAGGGGCGATAGTTTTGGGAAACATCAAAGTCCCCAAAATCAATACGAGCTCGATCAAATGAAAGCGGTTCCATATGCTTCGGCCATTGGAAGCCTACAGTATGCACAAGTGTGCACTCGCCCTGACTTAGCATTTATCACCGGAGTACTCGGTAGATATCAAGAAAATCCAGGTTTTGAACACTGGAAAATGGTAAAGAAGGCATTGTGTTATGTGAAAGTCACAAAGAACCACATGCTAACATACATAAGATCTGATTCCCTAGAAATAAGAGAGTATTCAGATGCAGATTTTGCGGGAGATAAAGATGATAGAAAATCCACATCTGGATATGTATTCACCCTCGCAGGGGGAGCTATTTTGTGGAGAAGCTCCAAACAGACAATAGTTGCATCATCCACGATGTATGCATAATTTATAGCATGTTATGAAGCCACGGGGCAGGCATTATGATTAAAGAAATTTATACCCGACTTGAAAGTGGTAGATTGTATTCACAACCACTAAAGATGTACTGCGACAATGATCCTGCAGTATTTTATGCTCACACCAACAAGTTGAGTACAGCTACGAAACCGATTGAGGTTAAGTATTATGTTGTGAAACACAAGGTCCAGGATCAAACTATAAGTCTCGAGCATATAAGGACAAAAGATATGCTTACGGATCCGCTAACGAAAGGCTTACCACCCAGCGTGTTCAAGGAACACATAGCCGGCATGGGTTTAAGATAAAGTCTTACCTATCCTGTATCATAAGAGGCCCAAAAGTAAAAAAAAATGTTTCAAAACAGAAAAGTGCATTGTGGCTTTCTGATTCTATCAGCAATAGAGCTGTGACGATGAAACATGTCCTATGTACTGATCCAAAATGAAACGAATAAAATGAAAGTATAAAGTTAAAAGAAAAGTTGAGATCAAGGGGGAGAATGTTAGGATGATCGCCTCGCGTCCGAGCCCAACGGCTCAAACTCGAACCCTTGACCTCGCCCGCACCCTGATCGGGGGCGCCGAACCACATCTGGTTGGTGGGCCCCTGTCGCCTGTGCTATATATACAATGGTGGGGGCGGTGGCACACATGACGAGGTTGACTGGAGTGCCACTCGTCCAACTAATAGACCCACCGATTAGGGTTCGCACAGAGCCGACGGGAAGCTCCACCGTCACCTCTCGCTCGACCTCATGCCGTCAACGTCGCCACCATGACCACTCCTTCCGGTTCCTCCTCACGGGGAGAAGGTACGTCTTTCCCTCTCGATCTGTCTTTCACGCACCACATGCACACAGTTAATGGACACATTTCGTTACAGAGATAGTCACTACTCGATTAGATCTACACTAGTTGATCCACAAATTACAACAATACCTGGTATGGTCTATCTATGGTAATAGTCTCACACCATAAATCCAAGCGAGGATCGTTCTGATAGTGTTTAGCTTGGTTGATGATTACATCAGTTATCTATATGTAAAACTGGCCGTGGAATTTCCTTGCTATTTTGGAAAGATTTCTGGTATGATGAGGAACTTCTGTGTGGCAAGTTTTCTCGGTTGAAGCCTCATTGAAGCAACTCACACCGAAGACACAACTATTGACTAGAGGAATTTCCATTGGGGAGAGAAATACATGTCATCCAATATTACTGGGTTTTTTTGCGAACATAGTAGACGCTCACATATACATACATACACTCATCCCTATGAACGCATGTACACATACCCTATCCCTATGAGCACCTTCGAGAGACTGCGTTCAAGAAACTTCATCGACGGGTCTTGAGATTGACGAAGTCATCACAGACGCCTCGCCGTCGACGAGAAGGTCGTCTCCCAGTGAAGAATATTCTGCCTTTAATGATACAACAAAGTGTCAAACCTAGGGTTTAAGCTCTGGTGAGCTGTGGGTGCCACTACCCTCCCAACCACCCAACCACCCAACCACCTGTTGGTTCTCAATATTAGAGGTTTCTTTTTGAACAAGTTCCCAAGACATGGCTCTCAATGTTATTTGGAAATCTTAATCACTACCCAGGCTCCAGGTTTTTCTTTGGTTGCTCATGATTAACCGGCTTAACACTAGAGATATCATGTTGCGCAAACATTGACATGTGGAGACTGGACCAGAATGCTCTCTCTGCTCTGATATTCTTCTTGAAACAAAGGGCCATGTATTTTTTGAGTGTGCGTTTGCCTTAGAGTGTTGGAGCTCCATTAATATTCAGTGGGAATGTACACTTCCTCTTTCTTACAGAATTGATTTGGCTCAGTCTGCCTTTCAATGTCCTTGTTTTATGGATATTGTGGCTTGTGAGATCTATGCCAGCAAGTGGCAACTGTTGGAGATTTGGTTTTCAGAGTGATCTTCTTCACGGATACAAAGTGAAGGCGGTTCTTGTTCAACCCCTTATTGACTGGCTGATTTCCATTTTTGTATAGGTCTCTGTGTCTTTTTTTTCACATCCTTGATGTATTTTCTTTGAGACTCTGCAGTGTCCCTCTTTTCACATATATATAGAATTTGGCGTGTGTTTTCATAGATCCCCAAAACTCACAATAGTGTAAACCCCCTAGAAATTTACACCGTAGAAAATTCCCCAACCCTAAAGGTGTCAAAAAATAGACCTATATTTAATAATTTGGAGTGCCAGCTTCTGAGATTAAAAGTTAAGGACGATTTGGGTAACCTACACCTGTTCAAAGTCTATGATGTTACTACTCCTTTTGTGACGTTTCTCGAGTGTTATGTGCGGTGCAACGCGTTTTAACTTGTAAGGCTGCTCATAGTGGGGAGTAACTTAGACTAGTAACATATGCCATGTTACTAGTCTAGGTTACTATCTTCATAGTGGGTAGTAATTTATATGTGGTGTCATGCATTGTGTCATTTATTATGTTGTATTTCATTTTGCGGGTGTGTGATGTTATACATAGGTTACCACCTCACTCTCTTTCTTCATTTATTCGCATGCCATGTCACCAAAATATCTTGAGATGTGTGATGTTACTAGCTATGTTACTCCCACTATGAGCAGTCTAAGCGAGGCTAGTTCACCATTTGCGTTGCCTTGCGTGCTCTCACTTCTCAGGACGAAATATTTACAATCAAATCCAACCGGTTAGCATCGTACTACATAGGTACGTACGTGGACGCGTTACCCGACAAAAGACCAAATCAAAATCACGCCCTGCAGAGCTCGCCGGTGCCGGTGCTGGCGCTGGAGGAGCTTGCCCGGTCGGAGAAGGCGTCGTAGGCGCCCATGGTGGTGGCCACCATGTCCCTGTACGTCTTCCTGACGGCCCAGAGCGCGCGGCAGCAGTCGTCCATGCTTGGCCGCTCGTCCCTGACGGGGCCCATGCACCGGAACGCCAGCTCCAGCACCGCCTCCGCCGCGCACCCCGCCGCGGCCGTCCGCAGCAGGCACGGGTCCAGCACCTCCTCCGCCGCCCGCCCCTCCACCAGCCGCCGCATCGCCCACCGCGCCGTCAGCCGCTCCTGCATGTCCCGCTTCGCCTCGATGGGCCGCCGCCCGGACACCAGCTCCACCAGCAGCACCCCGAAGGAGTAGACGTCGCTCCGGTCCGTCAGCTGGCACGTCTTGAGGTACTCCGGGTCCAGGTACCCGGCCGTGCCCTTCACCTGCGTCGTCACGTGCGGCCTCGCCCCTCCGGCCCCGCCGCCGCCGCCGGAGCCGAAGCCGGCGCCGAGGCGCGCGAAGCCGAAGTCGGCCACCTTGGCGCGCAGCGAGGCGGTGAGGAGGATGTTGGAGGACTTGATGTCGCGGTGGATGATGGGGTGGTCGGAGTACATGTGCAGGTACGTGACCCCGTGGGCGACGTCGATGGCGATGTCCAGCCGCGCGCCGAGCTCCAGGAACCGGCCGTGGCACCGGTCGAGGTGCTCGCGGAGGGTGCCGCCGGGGACGTGCTCGATGACCACGACCCGCTCGTCGCCGTGCTCCAGGTAGCCGTAGAAGCGGACCAGGCTCTGGTGCTCCACGCGCGCCATGATCTTCACCTCGCTCCGGAACTCCACGTCCACGTGCGGGCTCTTGGTGCGGGCGCGCTTCACGGCCACCACCGTGCCGTCGGGGAGCACGCCCTTGTACACGGCGCCGAACCCGCCCTGCCCGATCTTGAGCGCCGGGGAGAAGTTGTCCGTCGCCTTGAGGATCTCGTCCATGGTGAACACCGAGCTCTGGAACTGCTGCCCCGCGCCCACGCTCCCCCTCCTGCTGGTGTTGCTGTACAGCCCTCCTGCTCCCCGGAGCAACGACGGCCGCCCGGTACCGTGGCCGAATGCTACAACGGCAGCACGCACGATCGAGGTGACGAGGCGATGAGTAATCAACGGAACCCGACGAGTTGACAATAAGAAGATCAATAAGGGAGGGGAAGACTTGACTTACAAGGTGGCTTCTTGATCGCGTCGTCAGGCGCCGGCGCCGGCGCCAGCGCCCTCTTCTTCTCCTTGGAGGCCGAGGCAGGCGACGATGGCGTGGAGAGAGAGCTGAACCAGACGCCGATGGACCTGAACAGGGACTTAGCCCGGCCGCTGCTACTGCCGGCGGGGAGCTGCTGCGACCACAAGGGACTCGGCCCCGCCGATCGTCGCCCGGGCCTCCCGGCCGACGACGACGACACGTTCCTGCGGTGGTCGCGCCCGGCCATGTCCCCCCACCTACACACGCGCGCACCACTCCAAAGAGTCGACCACGAACGGGCGGTGAAGACGACGTACGTACGGTGTAATATAGAGGAGGAGAGCAAGACAAGGCTGGCGCGACCATGTCCACTCCATGGCCGGCCAGCTAGGCATCATCGGAGGTGGGCCCGCTCCTCACCGTACAACTTGACACTACATGTGGGCTGTCCGGACCCACCTGCAGCGGCACACAAAGTCTTTCCCTAGGTTAGGAGAACAATTCCAGTCTCGCCATCGTTAGCCAGGTCAGTTGTGCTAACGAGGATTTGATAACAACATGTAGGTGCATAATACACGGGAGGAGTAGCACAAAACCTGCAGTGAAATGTTTGTTGGAGAGAAGATGTCAACCGCTTGACGAAGCTTCAAGTGCTGCCTTCACCATCACAGCCTGACTTGTTCTAAGTTCAAACTCCAGATGAACACACGCAACAATAAAATCTATCACCCATATATCCAGGCAGACAGTTTGTCAACGAAAGCAATAGTCATCAGCTAAAGAACAATTCCCCCTGCGGATAAAATTATGCACCGGCCCGTCGAGAGATGGATTATTCAGCAAGAAACAAACACAGACAGTTGAGGTCGCCAACAGAAGAAGATAGCACACTGAATTCTCCTGGTCAGAAGGGCAGGATATACAGGAAGCGCGTAAGGCTTCCTTTTCTTTTTTTACAAATGAAGCATAATTCAGGGCCAGTTTTCTTTCACTCCTATCACCTATCTACTGTGACATGGTTTATACAGAGGCTAACCACCCGAATCAGAAACACGGACCAAATTAAGAAGCACAAAAAATAAGAGAGACTATAAAGTAAACTATAATATGCATATTGCAGAGCACTCTCCTAATCCTCCTGGTACCATATAAAAAGCCACAGCTAGACACAAATGGTACTACAAAATAGGGATGACTTTTTTTTAACACGGTTCTTGACGTTTCTTTTCATTATTTCCCGTTTGTCCACCAGACCATATCATATCAGGAGTAGAGTAGTTGCTGATTTGACTCCCCCATAACAGCTAGTACTAAACCTCCTCAATAGGCACCACTCCAAGCCCCAAGAGAGGATGCACCAGAGTCAACATGCTATTCATACATCTCGTCTATCAAAGTTATCTGCAACAAAACACATGAGGCTTTTGTCAATCGAAGATACCATATTTATTTTACTGAATTTGTGCAAAAGTAAAATTGTCACAAATTGGGGATTCAGAAGAAAACAAGAGCCAATACAATAAAAGAGATGCCCATAGGTTGTCCACTTATATTCAAATTGATCAGCGTCACTGGCAAGTTGATATCTAAGCCTTTTCAAGATGGAGTGCATAAACTCCTACTACGTATTAAAATATACTTTCCCATACATCACATCTCTTTTAACAATGAACAAACACACAGGAAATGACAACTTAAAACACATCAGCATGCTTTGATGGCAGTGCCTCAAGTGAGTTTCATGGGTTTTACCGTACTAACCTGGTCACAGACTGGGCAAGTTTCACTTCGCTCCATCCATTCAAGGATGCAACACAGATGGAAATGATGCTCACACTTGGTAATAGAGCGGGGATTTTCTTCATCATATTCTGGTGAGAGGACAAAGAAAGGTTATTATAAGGAACTTCATGGTCCAGCACAACATAGAACTTAATTTAGAACATCCACTGGTGAATCAGTGGAGTATAAAACTGGAGTATTGCACACATAACCAACCAGAAACTACAGCATGGTGCAAGTTCTTAGCTTCCAACTTATTGGAATGGTCCACTATGTCAGGAAGTATGCATATATAGCCTAGTAAACTGTCTAATGCTTCACTACAAAAAGTGCTTATAAAATATGCAGAATATCCATGCACCAAATGCAGACAAATAACTGGAGCACCAACACTTATTTGACTGGCAGATTCTGGATAACTTATCTCACCTAGCATCATTTGAGAAATTAATAAATTACAAATGGGCATGTTTCAACTAAAAATGAGTCCATTAATCTCCTGACAAATTTTATCCTAATAACAATAAATCAGCAAGTAACACGAAGAGTACCAAACCATACTCAGATCTTATCCTGACAATCTATAGTAGTATTATTTATCTATGATCAAGAGAAACAAAACCTTCAAGGCAGATAGGGCAAACATCCTCCTCCTCAGGCTTGTCTTCAGGGACACCTTTTTCACATGATTCATATTCATCCACCTTTAAAGATTCCTCCTGATCATCCTTTTTGTTCTTAATATCTGACTTCTCCAAATCTGCAGATGAAAAATTATAAGCTTACACCATTAGAGTTTACTTACAATCACAAATCCTCAAAGCTAATAAAAACTTTACCAGAGTTTTCAGGCAAGCCAACATCATACGGCAATGGTGCAGGTGGAGCCCGATAAGTGTCAGGAGTGGACGTGTCCAGATTTGTGTCAACTGCGACTACAGCAGAAGCCGGAGATGATCCTTCAAAGGCAGAAGACAATGGTTCATGCTCTTCTTGATTCTGTTGGTGCTGGATAAAGCAAAGCCAATACGGTCAGACAATTCAAATGACTCACAAATCCAAAGGCTGACACAAAACAAAGGTACCACCAAGTCTATTAATCAAGAAAATGTGCAAATCACCCAAAAAAGGAGGTGGTGTTTTTCTGGCAAAAGGGTGTGCATATCACATAGGACAACATAACAGGCTTACACCAAGCAGTATACTGTAAGACCATTGAAGCTGCAATGCCAAATCATAAAGGATGAAGACAAACAAATTGGAGAAGCACACTGTAAATAACATAACTTGTCATGTTGCATCAAAACTGCAAATAAGGCAAGCACTCTGCTATTATAAGCATGTGAAAGTAAACGTCAGCTAAATCTGCAGCACTAGCATATGCTAGATTATTAAATGAGCAGATTGTATTACACACAGCGATATAAAAATGTTCATATCATGATTGTGCATAATCTGATCGATCTTCATAAAAACAATGCAGAATATAGCAGTTCATGAACAATAACTCAGCAATTTTTGTGTGAAAAAGTAAGGCAGATGGTAGAGACCACCCTGACACTGTCATCAGATTACTTATTCCGCAGCAGTAGCCCACAAATCAGAGAACACTGTGAACTAAGAGATATAGAGGGTGTACATACGTAGATATGAACCGGCGCTCTATCCACGTCAGATCTTCCTGATGAAAAACAACAGCAGCCACCCATTCTATCCTGAATGCAAAAGCTTGATCCGGGATATCCTCTAGCTGTTGTTTTTGTCTCTCATACCCTACAAGGAAATAAGCCACTGCTGATTAAGAAAGAACAATAAATCATGAAGTGAACTAGAAATATAGCACATGAACCATAAAACGGCCTATCGTTCCTGGACATGGCCACACCATCATAAAGGCATGTTAAACCATGTACCAGACTCATTCTACCTAAGAAACAGAACTCAGCAGTGCCCTGGGGCAGCTTTTAAGTTGATAGCAAGTTAACCAAGAACAGAACTACCTATTTTCCCTGCAAACAAGGCTTGCACAAGACAATTGCACACTACTCCTCACACAGACTAAACCACGAAGCACGGCCCACTTCAACTCGTAACTGAGATATATAGGCGTGGGCAAGGCTACGATATGCTTGTAATGCTACTAACAAGCAATATCAAGCGTCAGACACCACTGCAAAATGTGCAAGCAAGCGCTAAATTGGGCCTCTAGAAGGCACCCAAAAGTCACCAGATAGCTAGATATCGACCGAAAGCAACGCTAGCCCGCACGGAACGCCGCAATCCTCAACTGACTGGAACCGTCCCCTTCCTTGTGTGCGGAACAAGCTGCTGCTACTAGTCCGCCGCGCGCTGCTCCAAACCAAACCAAATCCGCAAGTCACCGGACGGATCGGAGCCATCCGGAGAGGAAACGGACAAGCATCGGGGTTCGACTGCTCGCGGCGGCGCAAGAACGAGACGCACCCTGAACAATCCTAAGCAGAAAGGGTAGCACGCCACGGCGCGCTAACAGAGCAGCAACAACCCAAGCAAAACCCCGACGCTTCTCCTTCTCCTCCGCCGCGCGCGCGCTGGCGACGAGGAGGGGGGTCCGGAATTCGAGGAGACCTGGCTGGAGGGAGGAATCAGGCGCGAGAAGAGAAACCCCATGCGCGTGAGCGGAATCGTCCCCAAGGAATCAATCGGCCCGCGCGCGGGAGAAAAAGGCAGCGCGGCGGAGCGGGAGGCGGGGTTACCTGGAGCCGGAGGGAGAGGTGCGGCGGTGAGAGGTCCTCCTCCGGCGACGGCGAGCAGGAGCACGAGCAGAGCTCCCCCGCGCGGCTGTGGTGCGTGCGCCTCTCCTCTCCTCTGTGGAGGGAGAGAGGGGTGGTGCTTTGTCAGGGTGCGCAATCTGGAGGGGTTTTTCTGCAAGAGTCGCACGGCTGAGTGGAGAAGAGGACCGGCGAACATTATCTACTCACGCGACCAGCATACCCTCGTCACACTGCCCGCGGGCCATGGTCGGATACCGGGCCCGCATGTCATTCTCTACGGATGGGTGGCCGCCAAAGGTGAGAAAGATCCTCTTCGCACTAGCCCGACTTTTCTTTATCGTCTGTTTTCGCGGAGGAAAATAAAAAACAGAATCGGTTCAGCGGCAGAGGCCACGGAGGCACGGCTGTCTCGCTGACGGCTGGGCCCCGCTGCCCGTGCCGTCAGCTCCGCAGGAGTTGGTTGGGATGGTTGGACTTTGTGACGCTAACAGTGCCGACGTGGCTTTGACTTGACGCCCATTTTTTTGCTGTGGTTAGGTAAGCTGTTTCATGCTACTGCTATTCCTGAAGTTAGTAAGAAAGCAGTCTATGGAATGCATTCACAAACACGCCATTATTTTTGGTGTAATGCAAGAAATTTGGTTAATTATAAGGTTACATAATATAATGTTTATATTTTTTAATAAGTGGGTTTGGGTTTAGGTGTTTCAAAAATGTTTTGAATTTACTGAGCATGCCCATTTCCCTCCATCAATTGCAAATACGGCCAAGGCGGTCAAAGATGGACCGACGGTTTCGAGACACCCTTGGCTAGATTGTCGTAACGCACCCCGCTTGTTGGCATCGCTGGAGCTCCTCCGAGCACGTGGATTACTCGGCTGCATGAGTCTCGATCTACGGAAACCGACAATTGCTGAGAAAGTTCATTTCCCTGCATGGATTACGGCACGACCAAGCCGGTCAAAGATGACCTGGCACTTTTGGCAGGTTTCGTTTGGGCCGTTTCCGAGCACCATTGGCCAGTCTATGGTAACGTACCCCGCTTCTCGGCATGGCTAGAGTTCATCCGAGCACGTGAATTGCTTGATTGCATGAGTGCACACCTATGAGAACCGACCAAGCCGGTCAAAGGTGATCTGGCACTTTTGGCAGGTTTCGTTCGGGTTGTTTCCGAGCACCATTGGCCAGTCTTTGATAACTTAGAGCATCTCCAGCCGCGTCCCCCAAAGGGATTTGGGGCGCGCCGGACAAAAAAATCGTTCCAGCCGCGTCCCCCAAAGCCCATTTTTGTCCGGCGCGCCCATACGGTGTCCGGCGCCCCGAGCCCGTCCCCGTCCCACAGGGGCACGGGGACACAACGAGGCGAGGAGTGGCGGGGCCGACCCGTCAGCGGCACAGTTAATTTTAACCTAACTGTCGCCTACCTCGCGACGGAAGTAATTCGCGCGCAGTGACACACGGCGGCATCTTTGCCTTAATGGCGACGGAGGGGCAGGCGAGACGTCTCGTCGGTGCTGCGCCGACGAGACCCGTCGCCGGCGTGCGCACGCCACCGCCCGTTCCCGCGTTTAGTTCCTCCGAGCACGTGAATTGCTCGGTTGCATGAGTCTCGACCTATGGAAACCGACAATTGCTGAGAAAGTTCATTTCCCTGCATGGATTACGGCACGACAAAGCCGGTCAAAGATGACCTGGCACTTTTGGCAGGTTTCGGTTGGGCCGTTTCCGAGCACCCTTGGCCAAACTATGGTAACGTACCCCGCTTCTCGACATGGCTAGAGTTCCTCCGAGCACGTAAATTGCTCAGCTGCATGAGTCTCTACCAACGAAAACCGACAAGCCGGTCAAAGGTGATCTGGCACTTTTGGCAGGTTTCGGTTGGGCCGTTTCCGAGCACCCTTGGCCAAACTATGGTAACGTACCCCGCTTGGCGGCATCATTGGAGCTCCTCCGAGCACGTGAATTGCTCGGCTGCATGAGTCTCGACCTACGAAAACCGACAAGCCGGTCAAAGGTGATCTGGCACTTTTGGCAGGTTTCGTTTGGGTTGTTTCCGAGCACCATTGGGCAGTCTATGGTAACGTATCCGGCTTCTCAGCATGGCTAAGGTTCATCCGATCATGTGAATTTCTCGCCCTACATGAGTCTCCACCTATGAAAACTGACCAAGCCGTACAAAGGTGTTCTGCCACTTTTGGCAGATTTCGTTTGGGTTGTTTCCGAGCACCATTGGGCAGTCTATGGTAACGTACCCGGCTTCTCAGCACGGCTAAGGTTCCTCTGAGCACGTGAATTTCTCGCGCTACACGAGTCTCCACCTATGAAAACCGATAATTAGTGAGCATGTTTCATTTCCCTCCATTTTTTTGCAAATACATCCAAGACGGTCAAACATGGACTGTCGGTTTCGAAACATCCTTGGCTAGATTGTCGTAACGCACCCCGCTTGTCGGCATCGTTGGAGCTCCTCCGAGCACGTGAATTACTCAGATGCATGAGTCTCGACCTATAGAAATCGACAATTCGTGAGAAAGTTCATTTCCCTGCATGGATTACAACACGACCAAGCCGGTCAGAGATGACCCAACACTTTTGGCAGGTTTCGTTTGGGCCGTTTCCGAGCACCCTTGGCCAAAATATGGTAATGTACCCCGCTTATCGGCATGACTAGAGTTCCTCCGGTCACGTGAATTGCTCGACTGCACGAGTCTCCACCTATGAAAACCAACCAAGTCGGTCAAAGGTGACCTCACACTTTTGGAAGGTTCTGTTCAGGGTGTTTTCGTGCACCCTTGGCCATTCTACGGTAACGTAACCCTCTTCTCGGCACATCTAAGGTTCCTCCGAGCACGTGAATTTCTCGACTGCTTGAGTCTCCACCTATGAAAACCCACCAAGTCGGTCAAAGGTGATCTGACACTTTTGGCAGGTTTCATTTGGGTTGTTTCTGAGCACCTTGGCTAGTCTATGGTAACGTACCCCGCTTCTCGACATGGCTAGAGTTCCTCCGAGCACGTGAATTGCTCGAGTGAATGAGTCTCCACCTACGAAAACCGACCAAGACGGACAAAGGTGATCTGGCACTTTTGGCAGGTTTCGTACGGGTTGTTTCCGAGCACCATTGGCCAGTCTATGGTAACGTACCCCGCTTCTCGGCATGGCTAGAGTTCCTCCGAGCACGTGAATTGCTCGACTGCATGAGTCTCCACCTATGAAAGCCGACCAAGCCGGTCAAAGGTGATTTGGCACTTTTGGAAGGTTCTGTTCGGGTCGTTTTCGAGCACTCTTGGCATTCTATGGTAATGTACCCTGCTTCTCGGTACGGCTAAGCTTCCTCCGAGCACGTGAATTGCTCGACGCGACATGAGTCTCTACCTATGAAAATCAATAATTAGTGAGCACGTTCATTTTCCTACATCGAGTACAATATGACCGACCCTGTCAAACATGACCTGGCACTTTTGGAAAGTTTCGCTTGGGCCGTTTCCGAGGACCCTTGGCCATACTATGGTAATGTACCCCACCCATCGGCATGGCCAGCGTTTCTGACCACGTGAATTACTTGGCTGTGTGAGTCTCGGCCTATCAAAACCGACAATTCGTAAGCACGCTCATTTTAGTTTGTTGATTATGATACGACCAAGTCGGTCAAAGATGGCTTAGGGCATCTCCAGCGGCCCGACTCAAGCGGACGCAAAGTGATTGTTTGCGTCCGCTCGGTCCAAAAATGCATTTGCACCCTAGCCTAGTGGTCCGACACAAAATGACCAGGCTGCCCGCGGGGACGCTAATGTGGCCCAAAATTGCGTTGCGAATTCATTCGCGCGGACGCAATGTGTAACCATTCACTCGCACAGCCCTAGTCACCTCCCCAATCCCCAACCCTAGCGCCGACACCCACCTTCTCTCCACCCACCTTCTCCTCACGAGCTACATGGCGGGTCCTAGGGGTCGAGGTCGTGGCTGGGACAGGGGCAGGGTGGTCGTGTTGGATCTGCCGCACCTGCACGCTTGTTGTAGTATGCGTGTTCTCCCTCCCCCGCGGACTAGGAGTGCCAGCACGTCATGTACTTCGAGTTCGTCGTCCACATCATGGAGGGCCCTCTCGACAGGAAGAGGCTCGCCAACAAGTTCATGGAGTTTGTCGCCGGCTCCCGGTCAAGGTGCACCTGCGGGAAGCCAACTACGTTGTTTGCCGCTGGCCCGTCGAGGTCCTATTCGACGGGCATGGAACCAGATTCCTCGACTGGGGCTTCGAAAATTTTGCCCGTGACCACAACCTGGAGTTCAGATGACCGCTGCACTTCCTTTACGAAAGTGAGGAGATGAGCGCCAAGGTGTTTGACGATTCATCCTGCTGCGGGCACTACCATAACGACGACATTGGCAACAACTACAACAGTGACGGCCAACTGTAGATTCTAGGGTGTTCCTTCTTTGCAGCGAAGATGGCAAGTGCTAGTTGAAGCCACTAGTGTAGGTTTCTTGATGTTCTTCCATCGGAGCTAGTGTAGCGAGGACGCATAGACCCCTCTAGTTTGGGTGACTGAGCGTTCTTTCTTCGCAACGAAGATGGCGAGGGCCAGCAGAAACCACTAGTTAGGTTGCCTCATTTTGCCATGTTTTACATTTGTCTACGCAATATGTCTATGTATCAATGAAAAACAAGTTCCAAAACAGCGGAATGTGTCGGGTCGCTGGAGCACTCCTGGACGCAAACTGTCAGTCGTGGTCCGAAGACCGATTTCGCGTCCGCGAACCAAGATAAACAGACATGCGCGGTCACTTTTACTGACCGAAATACGTCGGGCCGCTCAAGATGCCCTTATCACTTTGAGACTACGACCCTTGTCTAGACTACCGTAACACGGCCCGCATCTCAGCATGTCTAGGTTGTTCTAGGAGCGTGCAAAGTACGGAAAGAGACACGTGGAACCACATTGATATGAGTCTCTTAAGTTTAAACTAGTTGCTATCCTCAAAAGAAATTCCTATGACACATATTTGGCCATGGCAAAGGGCAAGATTTGTCTACTTGCATTGGAGATGGAGGAAGGTTGTTGAGTGGGATAGGGTTTTCTTGTTTGGGGTGGTGGCGTTTTGTTGACGCCTTGGCGTACGGGGCGTGTGTGCATGCACCTTAGTTAACTGCGGCTCCCCCACCTAGCTAGGGAGGATGCGTAACGGCGACGGAGTGCTCTGTCTTGTTTTTGTCAACTAAGTCCGGCCTACTCACTGATTAGTACCACTACTACACAAGAATGCTGCCACTAAGATGGAATGGATTAATTAAAGAATGTGATGTTGAAGAGTGAGAATATGGACTGATTGATCTGGAGCTCTCAGACTCCAATCACTGTAAGCATTTGATGACGCGAGAGTGGAAGGTAGTAGTAGCTCCGAAGAAGCGAAACATAACACATGGTGTGCATGAGCTTTTTTTCTTAATGAAGCGATAAGCTCCAAGGTTGGTTCTTGGTTAGTTGGGATCCTCATGCGTCCATATCTGAGAGTGACGTCAGAAAATCCACACGACGGGCAGGGCAGGACATGTCGACTGGGCTGAGATCCCTCCGAACACGCGAAAAATAAATCTTCTAGAGGGCCAGATTATTTCTCAGTGGCGCGGGCCAGAAGTGGTCGCTGCTATCAGGAGCAGGTCATCCGAGCGAGCCGGCCCATCGAAAGAGAGGGCACCCGCTCTAGCTCGGATAAGCTCGGCTCGGCATATAATTCGCTGGTTAAAGTTATACTTTGAAAAACGTATAGGCCAGCTTAATTGGGACTAGGGATGGCAATGGGGCCCCATTCCCCGCAAAACCGTGGGGAATTCATCTATTAGGGGACGGGTATGGGCAACTTTCATCCCCATAAGCTAAAATGGGGATGGGGATTAAAAGGTCTCCCCGCTCCCCGCTAACCCGGTTATAATTTGATATACATGTAAATTGATATATTTTTATATGAAATATGTTGTAATATTGTGTCTGATGTAGTATATTTTAATATCACTGAACATATGATACTAATATGTTGTCATTTTATCTTGTACATATTACAAAGTTGCTTATTTCTATGTGCAAAATATATAAGATCATAAAATTACGAAAAGATCATTTGAATTTTGCTTCTTAATGGGGAACCCGATCCCCGCCCCGAACCCGGTGGGGATGGGGATGGGAAAAATGTCTCCCCAATTACTAAATGGGGATGGGGATGAGATGGCACTCCCCGGTGGGGAGCAGACCCGTTGACATCCCTAATTGGGACGGAGGCAAAATAAAATGAGGTGTTCAAAAGCTTTGCATTTTGTGGATGCAAGCCAAAGTGCCAAACCACCCAAAGTGGATGATCTCGGCTCGTTAAAAGCATCGGCCGGTTCAAGCTGATCCTGTAAAGAAAGCCATCTCAATTCACTTTGTCTCTTCTAGGAAATACTTTATACTCTCAAGGGTTCATGCTGCTTTTAGTTAATCTACCATGGAGTTAGGAAAAAAATAATGCAGAAGTTGTGATGGGTGAACCAAAAATACATGCTACAATATCCTATAACGAAACATTTTCTATTGGATTTTTGTATCAGTTGATTATCAGAGAGCTTGTATTATCCATACACAATAAAATTTAAACCTAGTCAATACTTGAAAGGACAAAAGAGTGCTCTCAACCGAGCAACACAAACTATGGTCCTGGGCTTCGCGTGTGCGTCCATTTTCGCTCTAGTTCCTTTATTTTCAGCAAAGTTTTCTAAATGATTGGATCAACAAATATATTATATTAGATTCTGGCAACAGTTGGTAAATTAACTCAAAATTAAGTAGTCTCATAGAGAAACATCATTAAACTTCAAAATGAACAAATTGTGAACATGTCAAGCTAATATGCTTCAATAATGCAATAGATTTGTAAACATATGCCCTTGGAAGTGTACTTGATACCTTTAAATATAACCCTATGTGCATAAAACTTGATGAGTTGTTGGTTTCTAAATGTCTAATTACGCGAAGTCGTCTTTTCTAGGTTCTGATGCATAGTCTACGCAAATCCCCGTGGAAAACCGGGAAAGGTATACATACATAACATTATGATTTAATTTTTCTTCTAGGTTATATTGTGTGCATTGTAAATGCTATTGATGTATATTAGAGAGCATGTATGTCGTACCGGTTCACTCTTAAACTACTCCGAGCGGCAAGGATAAATTTTAGTGCGGACAAAATAAGGAATCACCAATGAAAGAAATTTGAAGAACAAACCATCTATAGACACGCCCCATGAGATAAGCTATCATAAACTCTAGAATCAACTCTATGCCTAAATATAAACATTGATAAATATATTTTTATTGGATGGGAATACAACAACTCTCTACCTAGATATTTAAGAACAACTATATACATGAATATGAGTGCAATATGGTATGTCTAACAATTAATTTGTAGAGTACTTTTGTCAAGGTAATCAAGAAAACATATGAGGATAGATATTGCATGGTTATCCATGTGTTATTCTTTCTTGTACTTATCATATTCAGTTAAACATATTATGATATTACGAGAAAATATCAAAAAGGATGAATAGAAAAATGTAACATATATTAATTTTTGTGGATGTTAGAGTTGTAACAAGAAATGCAATGTATCTTAATATTTAGCGGCATTATTGTGCAGACAATTCTTTAAGTACAATATAAAATATATAGTTGAGTGCTCAAGTTCATGCACAAGGTATACTTAAGCATAAAATATTAGTATAAAATAGGAAGATATAACAAGGTGGCATATGTGAAGGAGATATGCCGTAGAGGCAATAATAAAATGGTTATTATTTATATCTTTATGTTTATGATAAATGTTTATATATCATGCTATAATTGTATTAACCGAAACATTAGTACATGTGTGATATGTAGACAACAAGAAGTCCCTAGTATGCCTCTTAAACTAGCTTGTTGATTAATGGATGATTAGTTTCATAATCATGAACATTGGATGTTATTAATAACAAGGTTATATCATTATATGAATGATGTAATGGACACACCCAATTAAGCGTAGCATAAGATCTCGTCATTAAGTTATTTGCTATAAGCTTTCGATACATAGTTACCTAGTCCTTATGACCATGAGATCATGTAAATCACTTATACCGGAAAGGTACTTTGATTACACCAAACACCACTGCGTAAATGGGTGGCTATAAAGGTGGGATTAAGTATCCGGAAAGTATGAGTTGAGGCATATGGATCAACAGTGGGATTTGTCCATCCCGATGACGGATAGATATACTCTGGGCCCTCTCGATGGAATGTCGTCTAATGTCTTGCAAGCATATGAATGAGTTCATAAGAGACCACATACCACGGTACGAGTAAAGAGTACTTGTCAGGAGACGAGGTTGAAACAAGGTATAGAGTGATACCGAAGATCAAACCTCGGACAAGTAAAATATCGCGTGACAAAGGGAATTGGTATTGTATGTGAATGGTTCATTCGATCACTAAAGTCATCGTTGAATATGTGGGAGCCATTATGGATCTCCAGATCCCGCTATTGGTTATTGGTCGGAGTGAGTACTCAATCATGTCCGCATAGTTCACGAACCGTAGGGTGACACACTTAAAGTTGGATGTTGAAATGGTAGAACTTGAATATGGAATGGAGTTCGAATATTTGATTCGGAGTCCCGGATGAGATCCCGGGCATCACGAGGAGTTCCGGAATTGTCCGGAGAATAAGATTCATATATAGGATGTCATTTTATGTGAATTAAAATGTCGCGGAAGGTTCTATGGAAGGTTCTAGAAGGTTCTAGAAAAGTCCGGAAGAAACCACCAAGGAAGGTGGAGTCCACATGGGACTCCACCTCCATGGCCGGCCAACCCTAGTGGGGGAGGAGTCCCAAGTGGACTCCCCCTTAGGGGCCGGCCACCCCCATATGGGAGGTGGAACTCCCACCTCTAGTGGGAGTCCTAGCTTGGCTAGGTTTCCCCTCCATATGGAAGGTTTTTGGTTCGGGTCTTATTCGAAGACTTGGATACCAACACTTGGGGTTCCACCTATATAATGAGGGGCATAGGGGAGGGGGCCGGCCACCACAAAGCCACAAGTTGGCCGCACCCCTTGAGGCCGGCCACCCCCTCCCAAACCCTAGCCTCCCCCTCTCCTCCATATCTTCCGCGTAGCTTTAGCGAAGCTCCACCGGAGTTCTCCACCGCCACCGACACCACGCCGTCGTGCTGTTGGATTCAAGAGGAGCTACTACTTCGCTGCCCGCTGGAATGGGAGGTGGACGTCGTCTTCATCAACAACCGAACGTGTGACCGAGTACGGAGGTGCTGCCCGTTCGTGGTGCCGGAACCGATCGTGATCAAGATCTTCTACGCGCTTTTGCAAGCGGCAAGTGAACGTCTACCGCAGCAACAAGAGCCTCATCTTGTAGGCTTTGGAATCTCTTCAAGGGTGAGACTCGATACCCCCTCGTTGCTACCGTCTTCTAGATTGCATCTTGACTTGGATTGCGTGTTCGCGGTAGGAAATTTTTGTTTTCTATGCAACATTATCCTACGGTGGTATCGAGCCGTGTCTATGCATAGATGGTTGCACGAGTAGAATACAATGGTTTTGTGGGCGTTGATGCTCTTGTTGTCTTTAGTTTGAGTACTTTGCATCTTTGTGGCATAGTGGGATGAAGCGGCTCGGACTAACTTTACATGACCGCGTTCATGAGACTTGTTCCTCGTTCGACATGCAACTTGTATTGCATAAGAGGCTTTGCGGGTGTCTGTCTCTCCTACTATAGTGAAGATTCAATTTACTCTTCTATTGACAACACTAGTATCACCGTTGTGGTTCATGTTCGTAGGTAGATTAGGTCTTACTCGAATACCCTAAACCACGTAAAATATGCAAACCAAATTAGAGACGTCTAACTTATTTTTGCAGGGTTTGGTGATGTGATATGGCCATGATGTGATGATGAATATGTATGAGATGATCATTATTGTATTGTGGCAACCGGCAGGAGCCTTATGGTTGTCTTTAAATTTCATGTTGAGTAGTATTTCAAAGTAGTTGTAATAGTTGCTACATGAGGTGAACAACCATGAAGACGGCGCCATGAACCTTGACGCTACGCCGACGATGATGGAGATCATGCCCGTTGATGATGGAGATCATGTCCGTGCTTTGGAGATGAAGATCGAAGGCGCAAAGACTAAAGGGCCATATCATATCACATATGAATTGCATGTGATGTTAATCCTTTATGCATCTTATTTTGCTTAGATCGCGACGGTAGCATTATAAGATGATCCCTCACATTAATATCAAGATAATAAAGTGTTCTCCCCTCGTATGCACCGTTGTACAGTTCGTCGTTTGAAGCATCTCGTGATGATCGGATGTGATAGATTCAACGTTCACATACAACGGGTGTAAGCCATGTTGCACACGGAATACTTAGGTTTGCTTGACGAGCCTAGCATGTACAGACATGGCCTCGGGACAACCGAAAGGTTGAACACGAGTCATATGGATGATATGATCAACATGTTGATGTTCACCATTGAAGCTACATCATCTCACGTGATGATCGGTTTTGGTGTAGTGGATTTGGATCGTGTACCACTTAACAACTATGAGGGATGTTGTATTAAGTGGGAGTTCATTAGTAATTAGATTAAAACATGAACTAATTATCATAAACATAGTCTGAGTAGTATTTTGAATTAATTTTGTAGTATTGGCATCCGTTTCTACCATGCGCTAGTCTTGTTATTGAGATAGAAATACTGTTAAAATCTGACAAGAAACTTTACGGATTGGTACCGTATTGTTAAAGAATCAAGTATTGATTAAGTCCTATTGCAAACTTTTAGTAAACCTCACATTGTTGATTCAAAGAGCTATGGTTTCAATTAGTACCTAAAGTTATCTTGTCTCCGTGAAACTTGAAGTTCAAATTTGTTTGAAAAGTAAGGAGCTGAAAATTTAGTTTTCAGAAATAATCAAGGTATGAGATATATGTGATATCTAAGACCTTATTGCAAGATGATAGAATATAAATTTGGTGAGACTACATAAACTCATAAGTTTTATGGGAATGTATGAAGGTTGAAGACGCCAGCGTCACAATCCTCCAACTTTTGGGGCACTAATAAATTTCGCATATCCATGAAGTTATCATCCTTAGTATGCACCGTTGCTAAGACTCGTCGTTTCGAAGCATCACGTGATGATCGGGTGTGATAGATTCTACGTGTGCATACAACGGGTGCAAGCCAGATTTGCACATGCGAATACCAAGGTTAAAACTTTACGAGCCTAGCATGTACAGACATGTGATGACCCACAAGTATAGGGGGTGTATCGTAGTATCTTCGATAAGTAAGAATGTCGATCCCAACGAGGAGCAGAAGGTGTTGACAAGCAGTTTGATGAAGGATTCACTGTAAATGCTCACAGACAAGTATTCAGGGGTTTAGATGTAACAGATGAATAAAGTACGAGTATGTAAAGTGCGAGAGTAACAATTGCAGCGAGTGGCCCAATCCTTTTTAGCACAAAGGACAAGCCGGTTTGTTTACTTATAATGACCAAACGTTCTCGAGGACACACGGGATTTTAGTCTAGTGCTTTCGCTACATACGGCTAAATAATCTTCATTGTTATGATAAGTGTTGTGTGGGTGAACCTATGCTAATGTACCGCCCTTCCTAGGACTAATACATACTTGTGATTATACCCCTTGCAAGCATCCGCAACTACAAGAAAGTAATTAAGAATAAATCTAACCACAGCCTTAAACTCGAGATCCTGCGATCCCTCCTGCATCGATATACCAACGGGGTTTAGGTTTCTGTCACTCCGGCAACCCCGCAATTAGCAAACGAATACAAGATGCATTCCCCTAGGCCCATAAATGGTGAAGTGTCATGTAGTCGACGTTCACATGACACCACTAGAAGAATAACACCACAACTTAAATATCACACCATTGAATATTACTCATCCATAGTTCACTACTAACATTTAGACTTCACCCATGTCCTCAAGAACTAAACGAACTACTCACGAGACATCATATGGAACATGATCAGAGGTGATATGATGATGAATAACAATCTGAACATAAACTTGGTTCAACGGTTTCACTCAATAGCATCAACAACAAGTAGAGATCGATACCGGGAGAGTTTCCCCTATCAAACAATCAAGATCAAACCCAAATTGCTACGGCGGTGACGGTGTCCAGCGGTGATGACGGCGGTGATGATGGTGGAGATGATGATGATGGTGATGGCGATGATGTCCAGCTCGATGACGGTGACGATGGCGTCGATTTCCCCCTCCGGAGGAATTTCCCCGGATTCCTGCCCGCCGGAGAGCTCTTTCTCTCTGGTGTTCTCCGCCCCAGAGGCGGCTGTAACTCTTCGCGAGGTACCCTCGTGGCTTAGGTTTTCGGGACGAAGGATTTCGCGAAGAAAGGAGGCGAAAGGGGTCGTGGGCCCCCCAAACCACATGGCGGCGCGGCCAGGGCATGGGCCGCGCCGCCCTAGGGTGTGGGCCCACCCTGGTCCTCCTGGCCCCTCCTTCGGCTTCCTTCGTCATCTTGAAAAATAGGATTTTTGGTATAATTTCCTTCCACGGTTGATCTTCCGAAATATTGCGTTCGACGGTGCTTTTTCCAGCCAGCTCCGGTGCTTGATCCTCCAATAATGATGAAACATGCAAAATAGATGAAATAACATAAGTATTGTGTCCCAATATGAAATATATCAATGAATAACAGCAAATTATGATATAAAATAGTGATGCAAATTGGACGTATCAACTCCCCCCAAGCTTAGACTTCGCTTGTCCCCAAGCGAAACTGAACTCGATAAACAGGACCAAATGTTTATGGAGTGAAGAGTCGATAAATAAAATACGGACAAGAAGCATCATATTCATTCACACAGGACATTATAGTAAACAACCTCTTATAACTCATCTTGAAACAAGTATAAGGTAATCACAAGTAAAGGTGCATAAGAAATCATAATTGGTGATGGCAAACTTCGTTCTTGGTCAGAGAACAATTAACAGATTATATTTATCCCATTGAGCAGCGCTCTCATGTTAAAGTTTATAAGGCACAACTTGCATACTCAATCATAATGGTCTTTTCATGATCATTGATAACTTGCAAAGGTATATTCATTCAGATAAAACTTGTACTAAACAAGGAAGAATAAAAGACATGATGAAGCAAATCACAATATAATAGTTTGATCACAACTACTCAAATGCTTGCTTGAGATGGAGGGAAATAGGTTTACTGACTCAACATAAAGTAAAAGACAGGCCCTTCGCAGAGGGAAGCAGGGATTAAATCATGTGCTAGAGCTTTTTCAGTTTTGCAATCATATAAAGAGAATAAAAGTAACATTTTGAGAAGTGTTTGTTGTTGTCAACGACTGGTAGTGGGTACTCTAACCCCCTTGCCAGACAACCTCCTAAGAGCGGCTCCCATATTATTTTCATTTTGTGTGGCACTCCTTCCAACCTTTCTTTCACAAACCATGGCTAACCGAATCCTCGGGTGCCGCCAACAATCTCATACCATGAAGGAGTGCCTTTTTATTTTAGCTTTATTATGATGATGACACTCCCCCAACCTTTGCTTACACAAGCCATGGCTAACCGAATCCTTCGGGTGCCGTCCATCAATCACATACCATGGAGGAGTGTCTATTTAGTTTAATTAATTTGGGCCTGGGAATCCCATTGCCAGCTCTTTTTGCAAAATTATTGGATAAGCGGATGAAGCCACTAGTCCATTGGTGGAAGTTGCCCAACAAGATTGAAAGATAAAACACCACATACTTCCTCATGAGCTATAAAACATTAACACAAATAAGAGATACTAAGTTTTGAATTGTTTAAAGGTAGTACATGAAGTATTTACTTGGAATGGCAGAAAATACCATGTAGTAGGTAGGTATGGTGGACACAAATGGCATAGGTTTGGGTTAAGGTTTGGACGCACGAGAAGTATTCCCTCTCAGTACAGGTCTTTGGCTAGCAAGGTTAATTAGCAAGCATAAGAGTCGAGGGAAACAAACAAATATACATGTGATAGAAACAATCATGCATCTTCCTTGTAAGCACAAACAATCTTAACTTTAGAATAATAAGCTATGAGCTAACAAGAAAGACAATGAAACATCTACATGTATTTCTCTTTTCTATTTAAACCTCGAAGTGTTGTTGCTATTGACCAATGCTAAGTTTGCCAAAACCAAATAGATTTATTCAATGCTCCCAAAGTGATACCAATACTAACAACAAGGTAAATCATATAATAGAGATTGCAAACTAGAATAAGATGTGCAATATGTAAATGATAAGACTTCTCATTAATATTCCATAACGATAACTCACACCAAGGGATACATAGATAACCAACTAAAGAGAGACTTCCAACTGCAACCCATCTTATATGATAACTTCCCTACTCATGATATGACACTACTTGACAAATAAAAGTAAAAGGTAGTGATAATGTGATACCGCGGCACTCCCCCAAGCTTGGAACAAACCAAGGGGATGCCAATACCGATGATGAATTACTCCTTTGGTGATGGTGGTGATGAACTCCCGTCATCAGACTTCCAAGGAAGAGGCTCTCCATCAAGAAACGACATCTTGGTCTCGGGAATCCTGAAACTAGCAGCACGGCTTATGTATTTAAACCTGTTTTCATACTCACAATTCTGATTTTGAACGTCATAGAGTTGTGCTTGGAGCTTGTTGGTGGTGTCGTGAAGTGAGAGGATATCGCTCCAAAGCTTTCCAGTTTCCTTCTCATGTTCAGCAATGAGTTCGGACACAATCCTATGGAAGATATCCACCTCACGCTCAGCCATCTTCTTGTATTTGAAAACCTCTGTTCTAGCTTCTCCATCCTGTCTTCCAAGCTTCCTTCTCCTTTAGGACCCTGGACATCCTTGACCTGCAGTTCTCCTTCAACGAGCAGCAACTCCTTGGGGTGCATCCTCAGCTCCTCCATGTACAAGTTGCCATCCTTGCTGGAGCTGTCCTTCGGAGTTTCCGACGAAGACATGATGGCTTTAGGAACAAATCTGGCAGAAACAGCTCGAAACAAAACACGTCGAGAACACGATATACGGACCTCCAGGGGTCCGGGGATTATATAGCAAAAATTTTCACAACAAACGGAAAGTACCAGATCGAACCAGTCGGAAAGGGGCGACAGGGCGGCCAAACCATAGGGCGGCGCGGGCCTGGTCCGCGGCCTATGGTGCCACGCCCTCGTGCGTCCTTTCCACTCCGTTTCGAACTCGTAATTTTTCATATTTTCCAAAAACAGCGAAAATATTGTTCGGAAAGTGAATTGCGTACTTTTCATTACCAATCTGTTACCTATTCAAAGTCGAGTTCTGGCGGACTGTCAATTTGCCCTTTGATGAAAGCTTCCGGTGTTTCCACTTGAATAATATCAACATCAACATTATAGGAATCACCTGAGATATAATGCTTGAGTCTTTGTCCATTCACCACTTGCGTAGCATTGCCTTGGAGAGAGCTAATCTTGATTGGTCCTGAACGATACACCTCCTCGACAACATACGGTCCTTCCCATTTCGAGAGTAATTTCCCTGCAAAGAATCTGAGACGAGACCGATACAATAGGACTTTATCCCCAATATTAAATTCTCTTTTGATAATCCTCCTATCATGCCATTTTTTAACTTTCTCTTTAAAGAGTTTAGCATTTTCATAAGCTTCACTTCTCCATTCATCTAGAGAACTTAATTGCAACAACCTCTTATCACCGGCAAGTTTTGGATCTTTATTTAATTCTCTAACAGCCCAATAAGCTTTGTGCTCTAGTTCTAAAGGTAAATGACAAGCTTTCCCATAAACCATCTTATAAGGTGACATTCCCATGGGATTTTTATAAGCAGTTCTATAAGCCCATAGTGCATCCTTCAATTTACTAGCCCAATTCTTTCTAGTTTTATTAACGGTCTTTCCCAAAATAGATTTAATCTCTCTATTTGATAATTCTACTTGACCACTAGTTTGAGGATGATAAGCGGAAGCAATTCTATGATTAATACCATACTTAGCAAGAGTTTTTCTAAAACCTCCATGAATGAAATGAGAACCTCCATCAGTCATAATATATCTAGGTACTCCAAATCTAGGAAAAATAATATCTAAAAGCATTCTTAAAGAGGTCTCACCATCAGCACTTTTTGTAGGTATAGCTTCCACCCATTTAGTAACATAATCAACAGCAACAAGTATATGAGTGTTACCTTCCGAAGACGGAAAAGGTCCCATGAAGTCAAATCCCCAACAATCAAACGGTTCAATAACAAGAGTATAATTCATTGGCATTTCATTGCGTCTGGAGATATTACCAACCCTTTGGCATTCATCACAAGATAAAATAAACTTTCTCGCATCCTTGAAGAGATTTGGCCAATAAAAACCTGATTGTAGGACCTTTTGCGCGGTTCTTTCTCCGGCGTGATGTCCTCCATAAGCACTACCATGACATTTACTCAATATCTCTTGTTGTTCATATTCGGGAACACATCTTCGCATAATACCATCCACTCCTTCTTTATATAAGTGTGGGTCATCCCAGAAATAATGCCTCAAGTCATAAAAGAATTTCCTCCTTTGCTGAGCTGAAAAGGTTGGAGGCAAGTACTTGGAAACAATAAAGTTAGCATAATCAGCATACCAAGGACTGTCTCGCGAGCTCACCTTTATTACAGCCAATTGTTCATTTGGAAAACTATCATTAACAGGAACAGGATCATAAACAATATTTTCCAATCTAGACAAATTATCAGCAACAGGATTATCAGCACCTTTCCTATCTACAATATGTAAATCAAATTCTTGCAAAAGAAGTACCCATCTAATAAGCCTCGGCTTAGCATCTTTCTTTGTCATTAGGTATCTAATTGCAGCATGATCAGTATGAATAGTAACTTTTGAATCAACAATATAAGATCTAAATTTATCGCAAGCAAAGACTACAGCTAATAATTCTTTTTCAGTTGTAGCATAATTTTTTTGAGCAACATCAAGAGTTTTACTAGCATAATGAATAACATTCAGCTTTTTATCTACTCGCTGTCCAAGAACAGCGCCTACAGCAAAATCACTAGCATCACACATAATCTCAAAGGGTAAGTTCCAATCGGGAGGTTCAACTATAGGAGCAGTTGTTAAGGCTTTCTTTAGAGTTTCAAAGCTTCCTTACAATCATCATCAAAAACAAATGGTACATCTTTTTGAAGAAGATTAGTAAGAGGCTTTGAAATCTTGGAGAAATCTTTAATAAATCTCCTATAAAACCCAGCATGACCAAGAACACTACGAATACCTTTAACGTCCCTCGGATAGGGCATCTTCTCAATTGCTTCAACTTTAGCTCTATCAACTTCAATACCTCTCTCGGAAATTTTATGTCCCAATACAATTCCTTCATTAACCATAAAGTGGCATTTTTCCCAATTAAGAACAAGGTTAGTTTCTTCACATCTCTGCAAAACTTTATCAAGGTTTCGCAAGCAACTATCAAAAGAATTCCCATAGACGGAAAAATCATCCATGAATACCTCTACAATACTTTCACAAAAACCATGAAAAATAGCAGACATGCATCTTTGAAAAGTAGCAGGAGCATTACATAAACCAAAAGGCATACGTCTATAAGCATAAGTTCCATAGGGACAAGTAAAAGTAGTCTTCTCTTGATCTTTAGCTTTAACAGCAATTTGTGAAAACCCGAATAACCATCAAGAAAACAAAAATGAGTATTTTTAGACAACCTTTCTAGCATTTGATCAATAAATGGTAAAGGGTAATGATCTTTCTTAGTAACTTTATTAACTTTTCGAAAATCAATGCACATTCTATACCCTACAACTACTCTTTGAGGGATGAGCTCATCATTATCATTAGGCACCACAGTCATTCCTCCTTTCTTGGGAACGCAATGCACAGGACTAACCCATCTACTATCAGCAATAGGATATATAATACCAGCTTCAAGAAGTCTTAATACCTCATTCCTTACCACTTCCTTCATCTTCGGAATTAGACGACGCTGATGTTCAACAACAGGCTTTGCATCATCTTCCATATTAATAGCATGTTGGCAAATAGAAGGAGAAATCCCTTTCAAATCATCAAGAGTGTAGCCAATAGCTCCTCGGTGCTTCTTCAATATTTCCAATAACCTTTCTTCCTCAATCTCTGAAAGCTTAGAACTAATAATAACAGGGTATATTTTCTTATCATCAATATGAGCATATTTAAGATTATCAGGCAAAGGCTTTAAATCAAAAACAGGATCTTCCTTTGGTGGAGGTGTTGTACCCAAATCTTCCACCGGTAAATCATGCTTGAGAATGGGTTGGCGAAGAAAAATTTCCTCAAGCTCATCTCTTTCTTTCCTAAAAACTTCACTCTCGCTATCCTCCAAATGTTGCTGCAAAGGATTATTAGGAACAAGAACAATAGATGCACACTGCTCCATTTTAAAATCATTACTAGGCAAATCAGCTTTATAAGGAGTTTTAGTAAATTTAGAGAAGTTAAACTCATAAGATTCACCAGCAAATTTAGTCAAAATTTTCTCTTTCTTGCAATCTATAATAGCTCCACAAGTATTTAGAAAAGGTCTACCAAAAATAATAGGACAATAATCACTAGCAGCAGAACCAAGTACCAAAAAGTCAGCAGGATATTTAATCTTACCGCATAAAACTTCCACATCTCGAACAATACCAATTGGAGAAATAGTTTCTCTATTAGCCAGCTGAATAACCACATCAATATCTTCAAGTTCACAAGAATCAATTTCGTGCATAATCTCCGTGTAAAGCTCATAAGGAATAGCACTAACACTTGCACCAATATCACATAATCCATAATAGCAATGATCACCAATTCTAACAGATAGCATAGGAACACTAGCTTGTTTGGGTTTATTAGGATGTGAAACAATATTAGAAGCATCTTCACAGAAAATAATATGACCATCCTCCACATTTTCAGTCACAAGATCTTTAATTATTGCAACAGCAGTTCAACTTTTATTTGTTCTTCAGGTTCTAAGGTTTCTTTTCACTTTTATGAACCGCACTATTTATAAGAGTACTCCTTCATTTTAGCAGGGAAAGGAGTTTTTTCAATATAAGCTTCAGGAATAACATGATCAGCAGTTTCAACTACAACACATTTATTAATAGACGAATCAATTTTATCTTTATACGGTTCATGATACTTATCAAAATTCTTCTTTGGCAATTCATAATGAGAGGCAAAAGCTTTATAAAGATTTGCAGCAACTTGAGAATCAAGACCATATGTAGCACTCATATTACAAAATTTATCAGTGTCCATAAAAGCTTCAATGCATTTATAATCATAAATTATACCTGATTCTCTATCCTTGTCATTCTCCCAACCTTCAGTATTTTCTTGGATCCGATCAAGAAGGTCCCTTTTAAACTCTTCTTTGTTGCGTGTAAATGATCCAGAACAAGAAGTATCCAGCAAGGTCTTGTCTTGAAAAGAAAGTCTTGCATAGAAATTATCAATAATAACATTACCAGGAAGCTCATGAATGGGGCATTTGAGCATTAAAGACTTCAATCTCCCCCAAGCTTGGGCAATACTCTCTCCATCATGAGGCCAAAAATTATATATGCGATTCCGATCCTTGTGAATTTCACTTGGAGGATAGAACTTAGAATAAAACCGGGGCACAATATCATTCCATTCAAGAGAATCCCCATTATCCAGTAATTTATACCAATGCGCCGCTTTACCAGACAGCGATAAAGAGAATAGTTTCTTCCTCACTTCATCCATAGCAATACCTGCACATTTGAATAACCCGCATAATTCATGCAAAAACAGTAAATGATCACCAGGATGGACAGTTCCATCCCCTTCATAGCGGTTATCCATAACACGTTCAATAATTTTCATAGGTATTTTATATGGTATTACTTCCTCACCTGGCGCCTCATCCACTACCGTTGCAGTAGTAGTAGATTTCCCAAATAAAAATTGAAGAGAAGATCTCTCCATAATGACTTATAGCAGCAGGCAGAAATAAAATCAGCACAACAGTAAAGGTTTTCCTTACCAATTCCACTTACCAATAGCGCTTCACTCCCCGGCAACGGCGCCAAAAATAGTCTTGATGACCCACAAGTATAGGGGTGTATCGTAGTATCTTCGATAAGTAAGAATGTCGATCCCAACGAGGAGCGAAGGTGTTGACAAGCAGTTTCGATGAAGGATTCACTGTAAATGCTCACAGACAAGTATTCGGGGGTTTAGATGTAACAGTTGAATAAAGTACGAGTATGTAAAGTGCGAGAGTAACAATTGCAGCGAGTGGCCCAATCCTTTTTAGCACAAAGGACAAGCCGGTTTGTTTACTTATAATGACCAAACGTTCTCGAGGACACACGGGATTTTAGTCTAGTGCTTTCGCTACATACGGCTAAATAATCTTCATTGTTATGATAAGTGTTGTGTGGGTGAACCTATGCTAATGTACCGCCCTTCCTAGGACTAATACATACTTGTGATTATACCCCTTGCAAGCATCCGCAACTACAAGAAAGTAATTAAGAATAAATCTAACCACAGCCTTAAACTCTGAGATCCTGCGATCCCTCCTGCATCGATATACCAACGGGGGTTTAGGTTTCTGTCACTCCGGCAACCCCGCAATTAGCAAACGAATACAAGATGCATTCCCTAGGCCCATAAATGGTGAAGTGTCATGTAGTCGACGTTCACATGACACCACTAGAAGAATAACACCACAACTTAAATATCACACCATTGAATATTACTCATCCATAGTTCACTACTAACATTTAGACTTCACCCATGTCCTCAAGAACTAAACGAACTACTCACGAGACATCATATGGAACATGATCGGAGGTGATATGATGATGAATAACAATCTGAACATAAACTTGGTTCAACGGTTTCACTCAATAGCATCAACAACAAGTAGAGATCGATACCGGGAGAGTTTCCCCTATCAAACAATCAAGATCAAACCCAAATTGCTACGGCGGTGACGGTGTCCAGCGGTGATGACGGCGGTGATGATGGTGGAGATGATGATGATGGTGATGGCGATGATGTCCAGCTCGATGACGGTGACGATGGCGTCGATTTCCCCCTCCGGAGGGAATTTCCCAGATTCCGCGGGAGAGCTCTTTCTCTCTGTGTTCTCCGCCCAGAAGGTGGCTGTAACTCTTCGCGAGGTACCCTCGTGGCTTAGGTTTTCGGGACGAAGGATTTCGCGAAGAAAGGAGGCGAAAGGGGTCGTGGGCCCCCAAACCACATGGCGGCGCGGCCAGGCATGGGCCACGCCGCCCTAGGGTGTGGGCCCACCCTGGTCCTCCTCCTCCTTCTGGCTTCCTTCGTCATCTTGAAAAATAGGATTTTTGGTATAATTTCCTTCCACAGTTGATCTTCCGAAATATTGCGTTGACGGTGCTTTTTCCAGCAGAATCCTGGCTCCGGTGCTTGATCCTCCAATAATGATGAAACATGCAAAATAGATGAAATAACATAAGTATTGTGTCCCAATATGAAATATATCAATGAATAACAGCAAATTATGATATAAAATAGTGATGCAAATTGGACGTATCAACATGGTCTCAGAAAGTCATCATGATACAATGGATAAAATTATGAGTGAAATTGTTCATCATATTACAAAGTTACTAATAGTGAAATCTGAAACACTTGTCATATGATGATCAACTTCAAAGTAAGAACCTCAAGGTTATTGGTATTAGACCAACAAACCTAGAAGTTATTGATGTTGAAGTGTTTTTCTGAATAATGAGGAAAGCTAAAAGAGAAACTGCAAAAGATATTTTGGCAAAAGAAAGAAAAGACTAGAAAGTCTAGCTCAGGTGTATATAAATGATATACATGTTATGGTTGTATTCCTAGTTAGGTCACACTATGAAATTCTTGGGTATTAGTACTATATTGGTTGGTATGAAGTGTCATACAAAACAACACAATACAAGAATACAATGGCCTAAGTGACTGACAAGGAATATGATAGGAATACACGTCTGGAACAAAATAAAGTGTTATTATGTTCGTCGTTGGCATTCTATCTAGCCCTTAGAATTTATAATAAAGAACTTAATAATTGTTATTTTGCTCTGGTCAAATGAAAACAATGAGTTGTTCAAATTATGACATTACTCCATGTATGATGGATAAGTTATTATAAATCTTAATGGTGAAACACACATACATAACACTGACGCTAAAATGCCATAATGCAAATGATTTGAATTCCACTTATTTGTGGAACCGCTATTTAGGTCATGTTAGAAAGGAACGCATGAAGGAACTCCATGTAAATGGATTTTTGGAGTCATTTGATTTTTGAATCATTTGGCGCTTGCAAATCTTTTCTAAAGAGAATGATTAAAATACCGTTCATAGGCCAAGAGTTGAACGGGCAACTAACTTAGTGGAAAAATACATGATGATGTATGTGGTTCACTAGACATAGTTGTGTGCGGGAGATTCTTATACTTCATGAAAACTTTCAACAATGAATTGAGTATATATGTGGATATATTCAATAAGGAAGAAGTGTGAAACATTTGAATGGATTCAAATAAATTTCAGCATGAAGTGGAAATCATCGTAATAGAAAAGTCAAATATCTGTGATTGGATCATAGTGAAAATATTTGAATTACGAATTTTAGCGAACATCTAAGAGAGTCATGAAATTGTTCTACAACTCACATTTCTTGGAGCATCATAATGATGATATAATATCCGAGAGATGTATCCAAACCTTGTTGGATTAATGATGAGATAAAATATTATGACGCCATTATATTTTTGTGGATTATGCTTTAGTGACTACCGCTTTTACACTAAATAGAGCATCATCATGATCCGTTGAAATGACACCATACAAGTTATGGTATGGGTATAAACCCTAATAGTCTTTTCTTTAAATTTTGGTCTAAGAGTTTACAACCAAAATCGGATGAATGTCTTTGTTGGTTATCCCAGAGATTTAATTGGGAATTCTTCCCACGAGACAAAGACAAAAGTGTTTGTCAATGTTTCTTATTTCCGAGAAATTGTTTCTAGTGAAGTATTTGAGTGGGAGGACAATATAATTTGATAAGGTTTATGAACCTGAGCATAATGATCAGAGTAGCGCAGCATCGGAATTGGTTTCGGAAGCGGCCACGACGATCATGGCTCCCATGACTACAAAGTGTTTTAGCCATGGAGATCGAAGTACATATTGAACCTTGTAGGTATGGTTTACTTTGTGATCAAATAAATGATTTGTGGACAAAGGATTGATTTTGAAACAATGATAAACCAACTACAAACAAAGAAGTTATGATGGGCCCTAACTCCGTTAAAAATGGCTATACGCCATGAAATCCAAAATAGATGAATACTTTTTGAAAGTAAATGGATCTATAAAATTGATGGACTTGGATGGAATATCCTTGAAGAAGCTCGACTTGTTGAAAAGTTATTTACAACAAAGTTCAAAGAGTTGACTACGATAAGATTATATCTTCCGTAGCAATGCTTATAGTCTATATGGATTATTCTAGTAATCACTACATATTTCTTTTATGAGATATGCTAGTAGGATGGCAAAATACACTACTTAACAGAAGTGTGTATTAAAGGTGTATACAAGATACAACCAATTGATTTGCTAGTCCGTAGAATACTAGATAGGTATACGAACTTCAATTGGATGAAGTGAGTATCACGGAGTTGGAATCTTCACCAGATGAAATAGTCAAAGAGTTTTTGATTTCATCAGAGACGATGAAGAGACTTGCATTTGCAAGAAATTAAGTGGGAGCGCCGAGACATATTTATAATACTTATGTAGGTGACATATAGTTGGTTATAAATGATGTAATATATACTTGATTAAAAGGTTTCATTGAGAAATTAACTTCAATGAAAGGATATAGACAGAAACAAATTTAGTGTCAAGATCTATGAAGATAGATTAAAACACATAAATAAGTTTAAGTCAAAGTACATAGGATGGATATTGAAGTAGTTCAATATAGAAATATTAAGAAAATATTCTTGTCATGTGAAGGTTTAACAAGACTTGAGTGTATCTAACACTCAATGAGTAAAAACACATGAGTGATTATAGATCACAAATAATATGTACACAATCAGATGTCATGTGCTATAAAGTGTTATGAGCATATACCATAATGATTCATATGATGATCATTGGACAACAGTAAGAGTATCCTTGAGTACTTTAGAAGAAACCAAGGATATATATATAGTTTTGTATGGAGAAATGACAAACAAATCGCTGTAAGGTGATTACACCGATATTTGTTTTGTCACATATAAAAAAAATAGAATTTCAATCTCAAATTAGACTAAGTGTTGTTTTAAAGGTAGCACGATCAGCTAGAAGTTGTCTATGCTAGATTTAGAAGATTTCTAAATATTATGATGGATTCTACAAACGAAAGGCAGAGTATGTCATTGTTTTGACAATGACTGAGGATGTTAAGTCAAGAAGTTCTTTGAGGACTTGGTGTAGTTCCGATAGTGTCAGAACTTTGAAGCTATATTGTGTGTGACAATATTAGTGACATATTTCAGACCGCGGAATTAAGGTTCCACCAGAAGACCAAACATATTTAATGCCGACTCATTTGGAAATGAGTGATGCGTTGAGACGCAAATGAATTACAAAATACATACGTTTCTGAGCATGTCAGATCCGTTGACTAAAACCTCTCTCGTGAGCAAAACATGATAAAGCACCGGAAGGCCAAGGTGTTATATCTTTACAAATGTAAACTAAATTATTGACTCTAGTGCAAGTGGGAGACTGAAGGAGATATGCCCTAGAGGCAATAATAAAATGGTTATTATTTATATCTTTATGTTTATGATAAATGTTTATATATCATGCTATAATTGTATTAACCGAAACATTAGTACATGTGTGATATGTAGACAACAAGAAGTCCCTAGTATGCCTCTTAAACTAGCTTGTTGATTAATGGATGATTAGTTTCATAATCATGAATATTGGATGTTATTAATAACAAGGTTATATCATTATATGAATGATGTAATGGACACACCCAATTAAGCGTAGCATAAGATCTCGTCATTAAGTTATTTGCTATAAGCTTTCGATACATAGTTACCTAGTCCTTATGACCATGAGATCATGTAAATCACTTATACCGGAAAGGTACTTTGATTACACCAAACACCACTGCGTAAATGGGTGGCTATAAAGGTGGGATTAAGTATCCGGAAAGTATGAGTTGAGGCATATGGATCAACAGTGGGATTTGTCCATCCCGATGACGGATAGATATACTGGGCCCTCTCGGTGGAATGTCGTCTAATGTCTTGCAAGCATATGAATGAGTTCATAAGAGACCACATACCACGGTACGAGTAAAGAGTACTTGTCGAGACGAGGTTGAAACAAGGTATAGAGTGATACCGAAGATCAAACCTCGGACAAGTAAAATATCGCGTGACAAAGGGAATTGGTATTGTATGTGAATGGTTCATTCGATCACTAAAGTCATCGTTGAATATGTGGGAGCCATTATGGATCTCCAGATCCCGCTATTGGTTATTGGTCGGAGTGAGTACTCAATCATGTCCGCATAGTTCACGAACCGTAGGGTGACACACTTAAAATTGGATGTTGAAATGGTAGAACTTGAATATGGAATGGAGTTCGAATATTTGATTCGGAGTCCCGGATGAGATCCCGGACATCACGAGGAGTTCCGGAATGGTCCGGAGAATAAGATTCATATATAGGATGTCATTTTATGTGAATTAAAATGTCGCGGAAGGTTCTATGGAAGGTTCTAGAAGGTTCTAGAAAAGTCTGGAAGAAACCACCAAGGAAGGTGGAGTCCACATGGGACTCCACCTCCATGGCCGGCCAACCCTAGTGGGGGAGGAGTCCCAAGTGGACTCCCCTTAGGGGCGGCCACCCCCATATGGGAGGTGGAACTCCCACCTCTAGTGGGAGTCCTAGCTTGGCTAGGTTTCCCTCCATATGGAAGGTTTTTGGTTCGGGTCTTATTCGAAGACTTGGATACCAACACTTGGGGTTCCACCTATATAATGAGGGGCATAGGGGGGGGGCCGGCCACCACAAAGCCACAAGTTGGCCGCACCCCTTGAGGCCGGCCACCCCTCCCAAACCCTAGCCGCCCCTCTCCATATCTTCCGCGTAGCTTTAGCAAAGCTCCGCCGGAGTTCTCCACCGCCACCGACACCACGCCGTCGTGCTGTCGGATTCAAGAAGAGCTACTACTTCCGCTGCCCGCTGGAACGGGGAGGTGGACGTCGTCTTCATCAACAACCGAACGTGTGACCGAGTACGGAGGTGCTGCCCGTTCGTGGCGCCGAACCGATCGTGATCAAGATCTTCTACGCGCTTTGCAAGCGGCAAGTGAACGTCTACCGCAGCAACAAGAGCCTCATCTTGTAGGCTTTGGAATCTCTTCAAGGGTGAGACTCGATACCCCTCGTTGCTACCGTCTTCTAGATTGCATCTTGGCTTGGATTGCGTGTTCGCGGTAGGAAATTTTTTGTTTTCTATGCAACGTTATCCTACAATATGCCGCGCTTATGGATGAAGATTGGGGTTATGTGTGTTCATGAATCTTGATCTTAATGCTTTGTTCCAGTCTATTCGAAATAGTTGACCTTAATTGCTTGTAGTTTCAAGTTGGCCCCGGTGAAATGGCCAAGCTGGACAAAAGATGTTATGCAAATTATATTAGTTAGTATGCATAAATATATTTAGAGTACACACCTATACACAACTGAATTAGAGATGAGTGCTATATTAGTTGGATTACATTACATGATCAATATCATCCATATATCATCCCATTGCTGGCTCATGCCTACACTTTTATCCACTGCAAGTTTCATATTACTTCTTCCGGTGAAAACTAGAAATCTAATGTTTTTATTTACTATTTGATTTTACTACTTTGAATCAACTGCTATAAAATTACCACTTGCTTTGTGAGTTTATTGATATACATGTGTGGTTGAGAGTGACGTCTCAACTGCTAAAGTCTTATTGGTATTCTTCCCCTTGAGTTGAACTATAAGTTTGGGTCATACTTCCCATCAAAGATTTTAGTGATCCCCTATACTTGTAGGCATCAAGACATTTTCTGGCGTCGTTGCCGGCGAGCCTAGCTTTATTGGTAAGATAACTTGTTATCATTTACTTGTTGCACTTATTTATTTCTCATCATGGGAAATAATAAGGAACCTGCTAAGAAGGTTATCATGCCCTCCACTACAAGGAAAGGTACGTATATTCCTTCTAGACCATATTTTTCGCCTGAAGCTATTACTCCTGCTACTAAAAAGAAAGTTATTGTTAATACTAGTTCTGCATTATCTATTATGTTAACTTGTAATGAAAGAAATGTGTTGGATGTTGATAAGAATAAAGAATGTACTATTTGATGGGCAAGGAACCATGTACCAAAATCGGACCTTCGACAAGTTTGCATGCGACCAAACCCTGGAGGTCGATGCCCGCCGCACTTCCTCTACAAAGCTGAAGGTGAGACGATCACCAAAAGGTGTTTGACGATTCATCCTGCCGCAGGCACTACCAAGGTGTTGACCCCGGTGACGACATCGGCGGTGGCTAGCTGTAGATTCTAGGTCGTGAACCTGGTCGCGTCCACGAGCTTCCTCAAGCGGCGGCTGATGGCACGCGTTCAAGCCGATGTGGGAGGGGTCGGCTTCGTCGTCCGGAGCCTAGCTCGTTGGACACGCGCACGCTGATGGCCGTGTTCAGGCCGATGAACATCATTCCTTGCCTCCCGTTGATGTTCATGCTGCATGTCTAGATGAATCGATCAATCATTAGTTAGTAATGATAGATACCATCAGATCAAGCATTATTTATTGATGAGTAATGATGACCTGATGGATATGGAGTCGACGGCCATCTCAGCATCGTCGAGGTGGCCGGTGAGGACGACGAGCAACATCATGTACCAGATCTCGAGGCAGAGCATGATGGAGCGAGAGCTTGACGAAGGCCCAGATCTGGGTTCTACTTTTTTGTTTTTTTAGTGAAATTTCTATTTGGGAAGTTCATGTTTTTTTCGATTTTTCAATGAATAGGGTATTGTTGAATATATTGTATATGTGTGCGTTGTGTAACCGGCCCACCTCCTAGTTTTCTTGTATAGTTGAGGTAGGGGCCCGCATCATGTACTATATATACGTGCCAAGGTGCACCGATCAATGGATTCCGCTTGCACCTAAAACCCTAGCCTTCTACATGGTATCAGATTCCACCCACGCATCCTAACCTAGCCGCCGCCGCGCTCCCCCTGCGCCGCCGCCGCCGCTGCCCCCTCAAGCCGCCGCCGCCGCTGCTCTCTCCTCCGAGCCGCCGCCGCCTACTACCCTCCCCACCGCCCCACCGCGCGCCCCTCTCCCTCGACGCCGCCATGCAGTCCCCGGGCTCCTCCCTCTCCTCCGGCAGCAACCCCTTTGCCGGCCCGGACATGGCCCTCATCCGCGACCTCAACATCGCCGATCGCGTCCCGGTAACCCTCAGCCAGACCTCCGCGTCCTACTCTCCTTGGAAGCGGTACTTCTCTCTCGTTTTTCGCGAGTTCCTCCTTCACAGCCACGTCGACGGCTCCGTGGACTCCAAGCTCATGGTCAACGACGAGGAGTGGATGATCATCGACGCCACCATCATCCGCTGGTTCTACCTCACCATCTCCACCGACCTCTTCCACACGGTGGTGGCCGACGAGGACGACGCCCGCGCCGTCTGGCTCAAGCTCAACGGTCTCTTCACCGACAACAAGCTCCAGCGCAAGGTCCTCCTCCATGGCGAGTTCTACGGGTGTCACCAGCTCGACTCCTCCATCGACGACTACTGCATGCGCCTCAAGAAGATTGCGGACGAGCTTCGCGATCTCGGCGAGCCCATCGGCGACGAGCTCCTCATCACCACCTTCACCGCCGGCCTGCACGAGGACTACGGCAACGCCGCCTCCAACCTCACCCTGCTCCCGGACCCCACCTTTCCCAAGGTCGTGGCGTACCTCAAGCTTGAGGAGCGTCGGCTGCGGATGGTGCGGTCCCGCGCGACGCACACCGCCCTCGTCACCGGCACCCGCGCCGGCCCTGCGCCCCCCGTTGCTCGCCCTCCGCCGCCCGGCTTTCCCCATCCGCCGGCCTACCAGCCGGTGCCGCCCCCACCGCCTGTTGTGGATATACTTCATAGGTATACCATCGACATGGTCCGATTCCGGCAAGCCCGGGTGGCCCACAGATGGTGGTGTTAGCATATGGCCCACCGGGCAGCCCAGTTGTTGTTGATCAAGATGGAAGATGTCCAACCCAGGAACAAGGAGCCGGATCCGAACCGCCCTATGAAGGTAGCCGGATCCGAACCGCCTGCGAAGGTAGCCGGATCCGAACCGCCCTACAGAGGTACCCGGATCCTAACCACCCTAGGAAGGTAGCCGGATCCGAACCGCCTGGAGAGTACCCGGATCCGAACCGACCTGAGGTACCCGGATCCGAAGAGGTCTATGCCAGGAGTCAGATCCGTGAAGGCCCATGAAGGAAGCCGAACCCGTGGAGGCCCATAAGGAACCCGGATCCAGTACGACGTAGATGGAAGGCAGATCCTTGACGTACACGGCAAGACATTGTACCGTAGTTAGGCAACCTGTAATCCGGCTAGGACTCTCCATGTAAACCCTAGATCCGTGCGCCTATATAAGCCGGATCCCGGGAGCCCTGAGGAGATCTCGAGCTAGAGCGAGACAACCACAACTCATTGTAACAACGCGAAAGCGCCCGGATAATTCCAGACAAGCAGCGGTAGGCCCTGTCGTCGTGCGGGTGTTCCGGCTGGGTAAATCGCGTACCACCGTCCCGTGTGCACTCCGCCCTATGGCCCCTACTTCTTCTCCCCTCGTGAGGATCCCTCCTCCGAGGTACCGTCGAATAAGCAACGACAGTTGGCGCCCACCGTGGGGCCTGCGGCGTCTGGAGGCCGGAACCGGGTGGGTTCCACATTTTTATCTGCGAGACCGTTGATTTCGACGGAAACGCACTGGTAAGTACTGTAGCTACGACCGCCGCCGAGCAGGACGCAGCTGCAAAGATCCGATCCGAGTCGCTGGAGCTTTCCACGGAAGAATCCGCCTTAGACCTGGAAATTTCAAATTCTGGTTTTGGTAGTCGGATCCGCACCTATATTTTGGTAGCCGGATCCATACCTATTTTTGGTTGCCGGATCCGCGCCTACGTTTTTGGTAGTCGGATTCGCACCTATATTTTTGGTTGCCGGATCCGCGCCTACGTTTTTGGTAGTCGGATTCGCACCTATATTTTTGGTTGCCGGATCCGCGCCTACGTTTTTGGTAGTCGGATTCGCACCTATATTTTTGGTTGCCGGATCCGCGCCTACGTTTTTGGTAGTCGGATTCGCACCTATATTTTTGGTTGCCGGATCCACGCCTACGTTTTTGGTAGTCGGATCCGCACCTATATTTTTGGTTGCCGGATCCGCGCCTACGTTTTTGGTAGTCGGATCCGCACCTATATTTTGGTAGCCGGATCCATACCTATTTTTGGTAGTCGGATCCGCACCTATATTTTTGTAGCCGGATCCATACCAAAATTTTGGTAGGTGGATCCGCACCTAAATTTTTGGAAGTCGGATCCACACCTAAATTTTGGTAGGTGGATCCGCACCGACAGGACCGCGATAATCAATCTCGCACCGGCCCGACGGAAGGCCGAATAAAATCCGCACGAACCGCCGTTGAGCTGGACACGTTCGCGGAAGGTGGATCCGGGTAGGAATTCTCTCAGGAGTTTTCTACCATTGGATCTACCAAAATCCGCACGGACCGCCGTTGAGCTGGGGACATTCGGAGAAGATGGCTCTGGATCAGAATCCTCTTAAGAGTTTTTTCTATTTGGATCTACCAAATTTCGCACGGATCGCTTTTGAGATGGACACGATTTGCGGAAGACCAATCTAAACCGGAACCATCAATGACAGGATCCGGTCACAGTTCTGAAAGGGCGCGCATGACATGATCGAAGACAACGGTTGGGCGGAATAAATCCGTAGGCCATTAATTTTTTCCGCCTAGCTGGTTGATTCCGTTCGTGACATCCTGATTGCTGTCGAATTCAAGTCCAAGGACGGATCGATCAGCTAGAAAAGAAAGATTGATTTGTTGCCTCACATGCATGGCCCAAGTCCCAAGGAGTAGTAGTTACCTTGGCTGCTCAATCGATCAAAGATATTCTTTTATGCTCAGCTCACATACGGGTAAACTGACAAACAAGAGGATGCCGGAACCGCGAGGAATTGGGCAGCTCTGGTGCTCTTTTACCGCGGTCGACTCCGGCTCCCCAAACACTGCATCCGTATCCGTCTCCTCTGCTTTCATCCGGTTAGGTGGAAATTTTGTCACCTTCATCGGCCCACATTGACTCCGCTCAAACAGCTAAGTCCCTATTTATATTTTATATTTTAATATTTTATGATCATGAGATTAAGATTGGTTCACTCATATCCTGAGTCTTTTACCGCTTTCGCTGTTGGTCATATCTTTTCCACGATTTGCCTCGCGCTCGTGAAAAACTTTGTACTGTTTTTGCCGCTTAATGCTCCAGTACGCTGCAAAAATTCCGCTTTCGGGCGTTAGCTTAAGTTTTCTGGCCTACACGTTTTCTATTGTTTTATGTGTGGATTCCTTAGTAGTGACATCTCGGAACTTAAAGCCGGCCTCTGTTTCTGAGGTTCTTGATTGTTTCGCTATTAAGCGCTATCGCCTCAGCAGATGTTCTGTGTTTAAAGTTTGCTGTCTCGCGAAAAGTCAAGCATATAAACCAGAAGAACGGATAAACCAGCACTTGCTTAAAACATATAAATTACATTAACTGTTCAAGATAGTCGAGTTTTTCCCGCCTTGACAGTTTTATGTTGTTCAACTGCTGCATAGTTTCAGCTTCAAAACATTTGTTCAAAGGCCGTTTTTGTTCCGCCTTACATTTGTTTGTTGAACATGGTCAAAGAAACAATTTAATACAAATGTGTTTTTGTGTTTATATATCAGGTACATGATGCTTGGACCTTCAATAGTCCTCGAACTAAGATGTTTTCAAGCAGACCTAGCAATCGCGAGAAGCCCAGGGGAAGCTAGCCGGATCCATATGAGATAAGGTTAGGCGGATCCGTAGCATGCACAGCTGGAAAAGCAACTTGAGTCTTGATTCCGCTATGCTTAGCCGGAACCAACCCTCGGGAGCTGCGATTTTGATCTTAAGTGAAAAGTGTGTTTCCTTTCGAGTATTAGTGCTGGAAATTTCCGCCTAGATGCTTGGGATTTATACTATTCCTTGGTCACATATAAAGATAAAGCTACTCTAAGAGCTCCAAGCCGGATTTTCAAGTAAATTCACCTTGGCGCTCGGGGGCTACATCGATGAAGTTCTCTTTGGAGCAACTAACCGAAAAATTTCAAAGATGGCGAAAATCTGGCTAACTAGTCGGATCCGCACCTAATTTTTTGGTAGCCGGATCCGCACCTAATTTTTGGTAGTCGGATCCGCACCTTATTTTTGGTAGCCGGATCCGCACCTAGTTTTTTGGTAGCCGGATCCGCACCTTTTTCGGTAGCCGGATCCGCACCTAATTTTTTGTTAGTTGGATCCGCACCTATATTTTGGGTAGTCGGATCCACACCTATATTTTAGCTAGTCAGATCCGAACCTACATTTGGCTAGTCGGATCCATACCGAAGATTACGTTGGATGGTGTCTTCGAAGAATCTGACCATTGGATCATGAAGTTTCCGACCAATACTTGGTTGGAGATATGAAGTTTGGAGTCCTTCAAGATTCTCTATTATTCGTTCCAGCCAAAGGATGAAGATACATGCGCAAGTTGAGCTGGATGGAAGAACGGTGAATCTTGGAGAACTCCGGGGCTACTGTTGTGGATATACTTCATAGGTATACCATCGACATGGTCCGATTCCGGCAAGCCCGGGTGGCCCACAGATGGTGGTGTTAGCATATGGCCCACCGGGCAGCCCAGTTGTTGTTGATCAAGATGGAAGATGTCCAACCCGGGAACAAGGAGCCGGATCCGAACCGCCCTATGAAGGTAGCCGGATCCGAACCGCCTGCGAAGGTAGCCGGATCCGACCGCCCTACGAGGTACCGGATCCTAACCGCCCTAGGAAGGTAGCCGGATCCGAACCGCCTTACAGAGGTACCCGGATCCGAACCGACCTACGAGGTACCCGGATCCGAAGAGGTCTATGCCGGGAGTCGGATCCGTGAAGGCCCATGAAGGAAGCCGGACCGTGGAGGCCCATAAGGAACCCGGATCCAGTACGACGTAGATGGAAGGCAGATCCTTGACGTACACGGCAAGACATTGTACCGTAGTTAGGCAACCTGTAATCCGGCTAGGACTCTCCATGTAAACCCTAGATCCGTGCGCCTATATAAGCCGGATCCCGGGAGCCCTGAGGGGGATCTCGAGCTAGAAGCGAGACAACCACAACTCATTGTAACAACGCGAAAGCGATAATTCCAGACAAGCAGCAGTAGGCCCTGTCGTCGTGCAGGTGTTCCGAAGCTGGGTAAATCGCGTACCACCGTCCCGTGTGCACTCCGCCCTATGGCCCCTACTTCTTCTCCCCCTCGTGAGGATCCCTCCTCCGAGGTACCGTCGAATAAGCAACGACACCGCCGCCGGCCCCACCCGCCTACAACAACAATCGCCGCCGTGGGGGTCGTCGCGGCGGCCGCCAGCAGCAGCAGCCCCAGGGGCAGCAACCGCCCATGGGCGGCGCTGCCCGTCCGCAGCAGGTCTTCCAGCCGGCCCCTTGGTACGCCGGGCAGAACCCCTGGACCGGCGTCGTGCATGCCTACACCATGCCGGTCCCCCGCGCGCCTGCCCCCGGCGTCCTTGGCCCGCGGCCATCCTCCCACCAGGCGTACTTCGCCGCGCCGCAGCCGTACATGCCGCCCTACGGGTGGGTAGGACAGCCGTCGCAGCCAGGCGGGCTGCCCCCGATGCCGCCTGCGCCTTGGGATCCGGCCCTCCTCGCCGCACTGCATGCCGCTCCGACTCCGACCGCCTACGCTGGCGGCGGCGACTGGCACATGGACACGGGCGCCTCCGCTCATATGGCTGCCCACCCCGGTACTCTTCATACCTCCCGCCCCATCACCACTTCTGCTCGCATTACCGTCGGAGATGGTTCCTCTCTTCCTATCACCCATATAGGCCATGCATCTCTTCCGTCTTCGTCTACTCCCCTCTCACTGTCTAATGTCTTAGTGTCTCCTAACCTCATCAAAAACCTTGTCTCTGTTAAACAATTTACACGTGATAATCCTGTGACTGTTGAGTTTGACTTGTTTGGTTTCTCTGTCAAGGATTCCCGAACCCGGATGGTGCTCCTCCGATGTGACAGTCCCGGCGACCTCTACCCCGTGCACTCCTCGCCTTCCACATCCGCCGCCCCTGTCGCCCTCGCCACCGGTGTGGACCTTTGGCATGCTCGCTTGGGTCATCCCAACCCCGCCACCCTTCGTCACATTCTTAGGAGTTTTTCTTTCACGTGTAATAAGATCGCTGATCATTCTTGTCATGCGTGTCGTCTCGGCAAACATACTAGGCTTTCGTTTCAGGCTTCCTCTCATGTCGCCTCCTACCCTTTTGAGTTAATTCATAGTGATGTTTGGACCTCTCCTGTTGCAAGTAATACGGGCTATACTTATTATCTTGTCATCCTCGATGATTTCTCTCATTATGTGTGGACCTTTCCGTTGCGCCGCAAGTCCGATACTCTCGCCACTCTTGCCGCGTTTTATTCCTATGTCGCCACGCAGTTTGGTCGTCCCATTCTTGCGTTGCAAACAGACAACGGGAAGGAGTTCGACAACCTCGCTGTTCGCACTCTCCTCACCACTCATGGCACCACCTTTCGCCTCACATGCCCATACACTTCGCAACAGAATGGTCGCGCCGAACGTGTCCTCCGCACTCTCAATGACTGCGTTCGCACTCTCCTCTTTCACGCCTACATGCCTCCGCGTTTCTGGTCCGACGCGCTCTCCACAACCACTCTCCTTCTTAATATCCGCCCATGTCGCACCCGCGGCAACTTCACTCCTCATCATCTCCTCTTCGGTGCACCGCCTTCTTATGACGAGCTTCGCATCTTTGGCTGTCTCTGCTATCCTAGCATCGCCGCTACTGCGCCTCATAAGCTTGCACCCCGCTCGTTAGCCTGTGTCTTCATTGGCTACCCGCCCAACACAAAAGGATATCGATGCTATGATCCCGTCTCCCATCGCGTCTTCACGTCGCGACACGTTTACTTTGACGAGATGCAGTTTCCTTTTCAGCAGGTACCCGCCGCGTCTTCCTCGCCGCCGGTACTCGCTTCGCCGTCCACCACGTACGGTCCTGGACGGTCCAGCCTTGGGCCGCCCCCTGGCTTTGGCGCTGCATGCGCCTCGGGACGTGTTGCGACCCTCCCTGGTCGCGCCCCCTCGCCGCCCGGCTGCTCGCCGTCCGACTCCGACTCGGAGTCCGCCCCGTCGCCTACTGCACCGCCCACGATGTCGCCCGCCACCTCGGCCCTTGGCGCGGCCGCTGCCCCGCCTTCGGCGTCGCCCACCCCTTCGGCCCCTGGTGTGGCCGGGGCCCCTGCCGCGACGGTCCCCACCGTCGCCCCTACGACGCGGTCTCGGACCGGTACCCACCGCCCGAGCCTGAGATACTCCCGCGACGAGTATCTCCTTGCGGCCTCCACATCCGCGCCGTCTCCGATCCCCGTATCCGTACGGGCTGCTCTTCGGGATCCTCACTGGTTCGCTGCGATGCAGGAGGAGTACGCCGCCTTACAGCGGAACCGCACCTGGACACTGGTTCCTCGGCCACCTCGCGCCAATGTCATCAGTGGCAAGTGGGTCTTTCGGCACAAGACACACTCCGATGGTACCCTTGAGCGCTACAAGGCTCGTTGGGTGGTTCGCGGTTTCCGTCAACGTGCCGGCGTCGACTTCACCGAGACCTTTGCGCCGGTTGTTAAACCGGGCACGATTCACACTGTCCTGCAGCTTGCGGTCTCTCGCGAATGGCCAGTTCACCAGATGGATGTCTCTAATGCGTTTCTTCATGGACACCTTACTGAGCAGGTCTATTGTGAGCAACCTACTGGCTTCGTTGATGCTTCTCATCCTGGACATGTGTGCTTGCTCTCTAGGTCGCTCTACGGCCTCAAGCAAGCCCCTCGCGCCTGGTACCAGCGGATAGCCAGCTTTCTGCAGACTATGGGCTTCTGCGTTACTCGCTCGGATGCCTCGCTGTTTGTCTATCACCAGGGTGACATGACTGCCTACTTGCTCCTGTACGTCGATGACATCATACTCACGGCCTCCTCCGCCGCTCTCCTTCAGCAGCTCACTCTCCGGCTACGTGACGAGTTTGCCATCAAGGACCTGGGCGCTCTTCATTAGTTCCTTGGCATTGAGGTCACTCGGCGTCCTGATGGCTTCTTCCTTCATCAGCAGAAGTATGCCCATGAGTTACTTGAGCGCGCTGGTATGCTCAATTGTCATCCTGTCGCCACCCCTGTAGACACGAAGGCCAAGGTTTCCGCTCTCGACGGTTCTCCAGCGTCTGATGCTCCGTTCTATCGCTCTATCGTTGGAGCTCTACAGTACCTGACGCTCACACGCCCAGACTTGCAGTATGCTGTTCAGCAGGTGTGTCTCCATATGCACGCTCCTCGTGATTCCCATTGGACGCTCGTCAAACGGATTCTCCGCTATATCCGTGGCACGACGCATCTTGGACTCACCCTCACAGCGTCCCCCTCTATGGAGATGGTAGCCTATTCGGATGCCGACTGGGCTGGCTGCCCCGACACTCGGCGCTCTACCTCCGGCTACTGCGTCTACCTCGGTCCCTCACTCGTTTCCTGGTCATCGAAACGACAGCCTACTGTTTCGCGCTCTAGCGCGGAGGCTGAGTACCGAGCTGTGGCCAACGCCGTTGCCGAGTGCACATGGCTTCGACAGCTGCTTCAGGAGTTGCATCACGGTGTGTCCCGCGCTACGGTTGTCTATTGCGACAACGTCTCGGCCGTATATCTCTCCGCCAACCCCGTTCATCATCGCCGGACGAAGCACATTGAGCTTGACATTCACTTCGTACGCGACCAGGTTGCTCTCGGACAGACTAGGGTTCTTCATGTTCCGACTGCGCAACAGTTTGCCGATGTGATGACCAAGGGATTGCCGACTTCTACCTTTGAGGAGTTTCGTTCCAGCCTCTGTGTCTCTGGCGACGCTTCGACTGCGGGGGGGTGTTGAATATATTGTATATGTGTGCGTTGTGTAACCGGCCCACCTCCTAGTTTTCTTGTATAGTTGAGGTAGAGGCCCGCATCATGTACTATATATACGTGCCAAGGTGCACCGATCAATGGATTCCGCTTGCACCTAAAACCCTAGCCTTCTACACGTATGAACTAGGTAAGAATCTTCTATGAATATTGTATGCATCTATGTAAATCTTTCAAAATTGTGCTAAACAAATTCCAGTGAAGATTGAATGTACATGCAGTTTTTCCTATGAACAGCTTCCATTTCTTCACCTGATTGGTTTGAGATTAAAAATAGAAGACGGTACAGACGGCAACCAGAAACAAGACAAGCAGCGCGGCGGAGTCGAGCCGTGAGAGCCGGAGCGGGAGACGGGTGAGCTGCGGCCTGGGGTGCCGTGGGAACTCCTCCGGCGAGCACGAGCAGAGCTCCCCCGCCTGTGGTGCGAAAGATCCTACGGAGGAGTGAAAGATCCTCTTCGCACTGCCCGTGCGGTCAGCTTACCAGGAGTTGGTTGGGATGGTTGGACTTTGTGACGCTAACAGTGCCCACGTGGCTTTGGCTTGACGGCCATTTTTTTTTCCTTCGGTTAGGTTTTTTTTTTCAAAATGAGGATAAAATTCCAACTTCTGCATCATGATAAAATAACCGTAGAAAAAAAAAATGGCTGTCAAGTCAAAGCAACGTTAGGTAAGCTGTTTCTGCTACTATTCATGATGTTAGTAAGAAAGAAGTCTATGCTATGGATTCACAAAGACACCATTATTTTGGTGTAATGCAAGAAATTTAGCTAATTATTAGGTTGCATATTTTTTTAGTAATAACTAGGTTTGGGTTTCAGTTTAGGTGTTTGAAAATGATTCGAATTCAATGGGCATGTCCATTCCCCTCCATGGACTGCAAATACGGCCAGGGCGGTCAAAGATGAACTGACGGTTTCAAGACGTCCTTGGCTAGACTGTCGTAACGCACCCCGCTTGTCGGCACCGCTCGCTAGAGCTCCTACGACCACGTGAATTGCTCGGATGCATGAGTCTCAACCTATGGAAACCGACAATTACCGAGAAAGTTCATTTCGCTGGATGGATAACGGCACGACCAAGCCGGTCAAGGATGACCTGGCACTTTTGGCAGGTTTCGTTTGGGCCGTTTCCGAGCATCCTTGGGTAGACTATGGTAACATACCCCACTTCTCGGCACGGCTAAGGTTCCTCCGAGCACGTGAATTGCTCGGCGCTACATGAGTATTCACCTATGAAAACCGACAATTAGTGAGCAAGTTCATTTCCCTACATCGAGTACAATATGATCGACCTGGTCAAAGATGACCTGACACTTTTGGCAGGTTTCGTTCGAGCCGTTTCCGATGACCCTTGGCCACACTATGGTAATATCGTGAGTCTCGGCCTATGAAAACCGACAATTCGTGAGCAAGTTCATTTTACTTTGTTGATTACGATACGACCAAGCCGGTAAAATATGGCTTAGGGCATCTCCAGCCTGCCCGACTCAAGCGGACACCGCCCGATCCAAAAAATGGGTCCGCACTCCAGCCTAGCGGCCTGACGAAAAATGATGGGGCTAACGCGGCCCAAATTTACACCGCAGATGCGTTTGCGCGGACGCAATACGTAACCATTCACTCACACAACCCTAGTCACCTCCACAATCCCCAACCCTAGCACGGCCACCATTCTCTCCATCCACGTTCTCCCCACTAGCCACATGGCGTGTCCTAGGGGTAAGGCGGATGTGCTGGATCGCCCATGCACGCTGACTGTAGTATGCATGCGCTCCCTCTCCTGCGGACTAGAGTGCCCGCACGTCATGTACTTCGAGTTTGTCATCCACATCACGGAGGACCCTCTCGACGGGAAGAGACTCCCCGACAAGTTCGCGGAGTTTCTCGCTAGCTGGGAGCCGGCCAAGGTGCACCCGCCGGAAGGTAGCTACAGGGTTTGCTGCTGGCCCGTCAAGGTACTATTCGCCGGGCAAGGAACCATGTACCTTGACCGGGCCTTCAACAAGTTTGCCCGTGACCACAACCTGGAGGTCGGAATGCCTGTTGCACTTCTTCTACGAAGCTGAAGGCGAGATGACCGATAAGGTGTTTGACGATTCATCCTGCTGCGGGCACTACCATAGCGATGACTCCAGCGACAACATCGGCAACAACTACGACGGCGACGACCAGCTGTAGATTCTAGGATGTTCCTTCTTTGCAGCGAAGACGGCAAGTGCTAGTTGAAGCCACTAGTGCAGTTGGATGTTCTTCCATCAGAGCTAGTGTAGCGATAGTGTAGCAAGGACACACATACCTCTATAGTTTGGTGACTGGGCATTCTTTCTTCGCAACGAAGATGGCGAGGGCCAGCAGAAACCACTAGTTAGGTTACCTCATTTTGGAGTGTTTTACATTTGTCTCTAAACGTATGTAATATGTATATCCACCAATGAAAAACAAGTTCTAAAACAGTGACATGCGTCGGGCCACTGGGCACCCTTGGACGCAAATGGTCAGCCGTGACCCGAAGACACTTTTTGCGTACATGGCCCGAGATAAATGGACATGCGTAGTTAATTTGGTGACCGAAATACATCGGGCCGCTGGAGATGCCCTTATCACTTTGAAACTACGATCCTTGTCTAGACTACCGTAACGCGGCCCGCATCTCGGCATGTCTAGGTTGTTCTAGGAGCGTGTAGACTACGGAAAGAGACACGTGGAACTACTAACTAGACACGTGCTCTGCCTTATTGATACGAGTCTCTTCAGTTTAAACTAGTTGCTCACGTCGGCGTAGGAGCAGCCTCCCCAAATGGAGGATGCACTGCCGGCGCTCCCCAAACAGAGGTACCGGTGCCTCTATCGGTGGCTATTTAGAAGCTGCCGGTGGAGATGCTCTTAGTTAACTGCGGCTCCCCCAACTAGCTAGGGAGGATGCGTAACGGCAACGGAGTCGAATTGCTCTGTCTTGTTTAGTTGTCAACTAATTCGGGCCTACTTCTATACAAGGCGTGCTGCCACTAAGATGGAATGGATTAATTAAAGAATGTGATGTTGAAGAGTGAGAATATGGACTGATTGATTTGGAGCTCTCAGACTCCAATCACTATAAGCATTTGATGACGTGAGAGTGGAAGGTAGTAGTAGCTCCGAGGAAGCGAAACATAACACATGGTGTGCATGAGTTTTTTTTTTTATGAAGCGATAAGCTCCAAGGTTGGTTAGTTGGGATCTGGGGATGAAAACGGCTCTGCCCTCGGGTCGCTCCCCCGCGGGCGACTCCAGGGCGTCCAACCTAGCTCGCCTCCACCTCTCCTCCTCCGCCCTCCCCGTCGCCGCCGGCGCCGTCGGGCAAAGCCCGGACGGTGCGGCGGCGGGGGCCCTTCTCTACCGGCGTTCTCCTCTCCCGGGGCTGGCGGGCGGCGGCGGTGCACCCAGGTCGACGAGGTTCCGGCGGCGGCGCGTCCCTCAGGGCGTGGCGGCGGGTGGCGACGAGGCGGCGGCGCGGCAGGCCGCGGAGGCGTGGGGGCTCGGGACGGCGCCTGCCTGGCCCAGATCTGGGCCCTTCGGGCCCCATCTGGGTCCGGGCGGGCCGGCTCCCTCCCCGGCGGTGGTCTTCGTGACGGACGGTGGGGCGGCCAGCGTGGGGGGTAGCGCTGCCGGCGGCACGTACGCTGCGCGCGGAGACCGGATCTTCACGAGCCCGCTCGGGCTCGGCCGGGCCAGCTGGGCCTGGTGTGATATGGTCACCGCGTCCGGTCGGTGTCCGCAGGTGGCGGTGGAGGCGGTTCCCTCCGACGTGGCTGCTGTCGTGCTGCCTCTCGCTCCCGGTTGGCCCATCTTGTTCCTGATGTCCCCAGTTCGTTGGTCACGGTGAGACGGCGGTGGTGCTTGCAAGGCCGTGGTGGCGTGAGGTGGTGGGCGGCAAGTGTGGTGGAGCACGATGGAGCGTCCAAGGCGGGACTACGAGGGTCGGGAGAAATCCCTGTCGGTTCCGCCGACACCGACGCGGTGACGCCCGCGGGCGCCACCCTTCCTTCTTGAAGGGCGTCCGGTGAAGCCCTGTTCCCTGTCCTTGCGCGTACCGGGGAAACCCTAGGTTCACTCCGGGCAGCAGCGTCGTCATCGTCGCATCCCTTCTTGAAGGTGTTGCTTGGTACGCGGGGCTTCCATGTGCTAGGCTTGTGGTGGATATTCTTCGGCGGGCGCAGCGGTTGCGAGGCATCTCCGTTTTCGTCGATCCGACCTTTTTCGGCATTAGTTCTCTTGTCTTTCTTTTGTGTTTTCTTTTGGGCGTGCTTGTGCTGTTTGCCCCAGCCATGGATCCTATGATGTATCGGTCTTGTGCTATATTAATATAGCGGGGCGAAAGCCTATTTCGAGAGTTGGGATCTGGGCCAGCCATGGGCGAAATCTGCTCTCCTCACCTGATGCGTCCATATCTGAGAGTCACGATCAGAAAATCTAGGGCTTTGAATCCACACGGCGGGCGAACATTCTTCCGAACCCACGAAAAACAAATCCCTAGCGGGCCAGGTTATTTCCGAGTGTTAGGCTCGGCGAGGGCACTCTAGCTCGGCGAGGCTAGGCTCAGCCAAGTTATAGCTCGGATCAGCTCGCTACCAGATTTCTATTTTGAGTTACCTATACCACGAAATCAGAATCACGAGGTGACAAATTAACACTTGGATAGAAATAGCTTTCAAAAAAAAAACACTTGGATAGAAATATTTAGCATCATAATATACATTTTCTTTGAGTGAAGAAACCAGGTGACCTCGGTTTAATTGCTCGAGATTCTGAGTTTGTAGTGCAATATTTTTTTTTCCGTCCCAATGCATGTGACGCTTTTGTTTTTATGTTTTTAACTTTGAACGTTGGGGCATGGCGTTTTGGCTCCCGTGTCCAGCTAGTCCCGAAATCAAGGCCGCTGAATATGTGTGCAGATCTGTGCCAAAATCATTTTCGTGTCAGGTAACTGCGTCCAGAAACTGCCGTATTGATTATCACTAGTTGAATGCCCGTGCGTTGCTACGGCATATTAATGTATTTTATTTCATGAGTAAATGTCAGACTTGATTTATAATTAACTAACTAAGCATCAAATTCTCATTAACTTAGATTTTTCTCAGTCATGTTTACCATTTATTTGTTTTATTATACTTGCCTAAAGCTCCGAGGATAATACAATTTAGCAGATATATAATAAAAGAGGAAACATTTAAAAGTATTTTCTCCTAAATCTTAATATCCCAAGTAATTAAATAATTTAAATCTGATTAGGCACTACCAATAACTCATAGACAAACAGACTTGGACACCAGTTTATACAAAAGTTAAACAGCGGGAATCTCAATTTATCCATCTCCATTCTGACATTTTGCAGCTCATTTTCTTCTTTGACAATATAATCTTCACATGTCTTATTTGTAACTCCTAGAAAGATTATGATCATTTGATTTTGATTCTGAACCCAAAAAAGGTGAAATCATGAAATAAAAACATGCATGACTACTGCAGCACCGTTTATGATGTCCTAGCAAGCCGCAATTTACTGCCATTTGACTTGCAACTTGATAGTTCAGGATTCTAGCTAAATACTCAGAATACAAGAATGCGGTCACGAGGGCAACTTAACTAATCCCATCCCATTTATGGAATTGAATCCCTGGCAGAAAAATAACCAAACATACCAGTAAATCTTAGTTCAGCCAAAACATGAATACACAATCACTTGAATGAGTCATGCAATAAAAGAAATAATGATGGAAATGTAGTGACATTAGTATTGTGTAATAGGTAAAGATTTAGCAAGCAGCTTGTCGCATTAGATAGTCCAGAGTGTCATATGTTCGCCTTTTCATAAAGATAACATAATAGAAAAATAAAACCTTTTATAAGTGCTGTAACATCATACAACCTAATTTGACATCTCCTTTGTATGTAAAACTTTCAACTCAGAACAAGCTCCTAACACAATGACAACGAACAACACCTTTATCCTAGTTCCTCCCATGGCACCTCACCATCTATCTTTCTCTTGTCGCATCTTCCTTCACACCACCGCCCACGAAGAACCAAGATGATGCTCAACAGTGATGACAAAGGCGCAGGTACAACAAATGTGAATAGAGGCAATGATAGAACACATGCTTGTTAGCTCACCCAATACCGCCTTAAGTGTTGTCCCAATCCTTGTAACGTTGCAAATCCGTCTCCTGGGCAGAAAAAATTAGCTGATATCAAGAACTGAATCCAGAGATTCCGTCAAACCAATAATTGCAAGATTTCTGAAAGTAGAGAAACCAAAAGAACACATGGGAGGTCATAATGCCGGTACATATCTGACACACTCAACGCTCTACTCTTTCTCATCACACTGAACCAAATAGATACATGGCCATCCAATTATCCAAATATGCATACAACAACGTCAAACACATAGTTCATAGGCAGCTAGTAAAATAATATCCCTTACAATGATTTCAAAAGACTCACAATTTCACAAACTGCAAGCTCCCCACTCGTCTAATGTTCTCTATGTCTTAATAGTTTTTATATGAGTAAATGCCTAGAAATTTGAAGTAAGATGGTGGCAAACTATTATGCGTATTTAAATGCTTCACCCAAAACAAGCACAAATTCTTCTAATGCTCTGTTGGTCAGCCCACCACCAACATTTTTATTAGCTCCCAAGCGACAAACATCCATTCATCTAGTGACCTACTGAAGAACAATGTAAACATTAAGCATAAGTCTGAATGTGAATAAAACAATACTCCCTCCGTTTCTTGATATAATGTGTATAGTTTTCTTGGATGAATATTAACGCATAGGCTAAGAGGGCAAATTTTGTCGCTTTTGGACATTTGTACCCTTAGGTGATCGATGTAATACTGCTAGGAAATCTTGGACGTTAATTCCTTGATATATATGAGTATACCTACAAAATAAGTGTAGGTAACAAATCCAAGAAATGTCACTGACTTTTTTTTTGCGAAACAAAATCTCACTATGAATTAATCTCCCTATGAGTATGTACAAGATATGGGCGTTGGAGAGATCCTACAATTTGTTTTTTATAATCGTGTGCCAATCAACCAACCGGATCGTGATACACACAGGAAAAAAAAACTAATCTAAGGTATCGTGAAAAACTAGTATTCATAATTATAATCTACGTGTTTGGAAATAAAAATTCTCCTAATTCTATGCTACATACGTGCAGTCTGTGCCCTTTTCTCATCTTATTTTTTCTGTTAACTGGCCTGATTCCTAAGCAATGGCTCGGCTCCTCAATTCCAGGGATTTTGTGTTAGACTTCTAGGGATAAATTTGTCTAAATTCATGGTCAAATTGCTATACATCTTATATTTCAATTTTTTTCACAAAAAACTATACACCCTGTAACCCTGCACATTTAGTTTGTCATCTTCAAGTATACGTTACTAAGTACTAAATATCCAGCTATCTATGAATATCTTGGAAACCATGACCTTTAAGTTTGTTTCTCGGCACACACAAAATCATGTTCTTCATTGATGACACTACACTCGTTAGGCCATACTACACCTGATGTGTAGCACCCCTCACATTTAGCTGACATGATGCAAATTGTCCAGGAGAGGGGAATAAGTGAAAAATTGAGAGCCTACATGGTAGTCATAACAAAGCTATAGTCCATCAAAGGAAAAAAAATGGTGTATATATAGTACAATTGTGTTGTTTTTTATCAGTCAAGTAAAACTATGACGACTAATGGAAGTATTCATTCTCAAGCAATAAACTGAGTCTAGAAACAAGATTTCCAAGAAGTATAAAAAATCTCATTCTGGTCTCATTATTCCAACAATTTTCTTGTCATGTTCAAAAAGAACAAGAAATCATTTTTAAAATCACAGAGATCATTGTGTACATGGACACGCGCTTGTGATTCCTAGTCAAACAGAAGCAAAATATTGTATACTACGATAAAATTTAGCATCCTCTCCACAAGATTCCATCAACATAGCTTCATTTTTCACCTTTGCAATCTTGTGGACCACTTCTAGTAATGCATGTAAAGCAATTTAAGCTAATCTTTTTACATTGACAATGATATGTCAGGAGACCTGGTTTTTAGAGGTTATGCAAGAAAGCTTTTCATACTACAATGAACTGGGTGCGAAGAACATGAGATCAATTTTGTATTTTCTTTTAGACCAAACCAGCTATGCAAAGAATAATTTTAGATTAGACAACCAGCAGCTCCCTTATCATTGTGCACCCGATTGTAAAGCAAAGTTCAAACATAGTTCTATTGGCGAAAATAATTGCACTAAACTACATTGTGTGTATACATAGGGCACGGAGATACAAAGGCGAATAATTTTGTATGAGCGTCGAAGACTAGCTTGCAGCTGGAAGCAGTTCTCTATGGTTGCAAATGTGTTCCGCCAGTTTAGAAATCCGATAGTATGGGCCACAAGTTTCACATCTGATGGTCCATAATACCTAATCCTTAGATCGCACTTGATATTCAGATCACATACACGTTGTGTCCCCATCCTATGTTCCATCCACTGAACATAGTTGGCATCAACACAAAATTAGTGCTAGTTGCTTCTCCTCGGTGCCTGAGTTGCGAAGTTTCTTCCTTGTTGATGCAGGTTGAGGTGTTAGTTTTTCACTGGCAGCCAGAGGCTTGAGGCACTCAAGGCCAGGCGTACTTGCACTACTCTGCTCCATCGCGCTCAGGCTCCTTGTTGTAGGTGTGCCTGCCTGATAGCTTCTATAAGTAACTCATTTTCTAGGTTCGCGTCCTTCACCTCTGGATAACGATATGCACTTGACCTCGACCTCACCTCCTCACCATTGGCAAGCAAGCCAGAGCGCGACTGAACAGAGTAGTGCAGGGACAACGAAGCCACTGCTGCGGTAGAAGTTGCTGGAGAAGGCATATAATGAGATAACTCGTCTCTATGTTTTCCCTGTTTCTTAGGTGCATGATGGCAGAGCTTCTCACCAGCTGAAAAGATCATTATATGCCATTAAGATCATCCGCTAGAAAGTTAAGTACTTTCCAACTATTCTGGAAAATAAAAGTACTCTAAAAACAGTTTAGCACTCGGACAACCATTCTCGAAAATAAAAGTATTTTGCTGACATTTTAGCACTCGTCTCATGGCAATCCGACATCAGCAAGCGTCTACATCAGAGATATATTGGAGAGCGTGGACTATGAGTACAGAAAACCAACTCATCATCCTGATCAAATATTCATTGTGTGGGTCTGAACAGATTGAATGTAGAACTGTAAAGAGTAGCATATGCTTTTTTAGCATGGCTGGTTCGTGGTAGCACGTCGACGTGTGGCATGAACCAAAACAGATCAGAGATAAGGAAAAGTATGACCGTACCACTGGAACATCCGATGCGTACATGTGCTTTGTCCTCCTGGTCATCTGGGAGCGCCAATGGACGCCCGGTTGAACGAAAGTACCACCGCGGCATCCGGCCACCGATTTTGTCGGCCAATGGCACCACGGCTGCGGCCGCCGCCGTCCTTCTCATTGAAACCCCGTTTTCTGCCGTTCGTGAGCAAAGTCTAGGGATTGAGAGGGGCATCAGCACACGGCCATCCGGACTATAGAAACGGGGCAGGATTTCATATGAGGAGGATGGAAGGGAAGGGTGGGCGGTGCGAGTGGCGGCGCTGCCTGAGACCAGATCGGATCGTTGGGAGAAAAGGAGGCGTGGCCTACATGTCACGATTACAAGGAAAGTAATTACTGATTTAATAACTTGCTCGTAGTAAAATAGGAAGGAAATGATTAGATTTGATCCCAGGCCAAATGAGTAGGGGAAACAACGTGGACCAAGAGACCATCGCACGATATAGGATGTTCGGGGAGGTGCGAACGGTCTGGATGATCTCAATCTCCTTCACCAAACGCGTTGTATGACATACGACCAACTCCAATATAATAATAAAGATAAAGATGTATAGACCAGCTGAGTACGACTTGCCCACAAACAAGCTTTTATTGCGTCGGCCCAGATGGCAGCATAAATGGCTCCTTTGGTGGACCGGTAGTCCAGGATTTTTTTTTTTGCAAACGGTATACTGAATGGTGGGTGATGCCCAATTGCATCTAACATGCGACACTAAAACTATCTCCAGTCGCGTCCCTTAAACCATCCCCTAAATGGCGCTGGATTGAGCGTTTGGCGAACGTGTTTCGTTCGTGCCGTGTTTGGGGGACGTCGCTCCCCAGCCGCGTCCCCCAAACGCCGCCTCTAAACATTAAAATACTTTTTTTTTTGTTTTTTTTGCATTTTTATTTCAATAAAGAGAATAAATATTTCACAAACTAATACATAATTAGGAACGTGGTTTACACAAAGACATAATTTGGAACATGGTTTTCCACAAACTAATACATAGTTTGAACCATGGTTGACACAAATATAAAATATTGTAAAAAACTAAACCTAACTAGGTCGGGCATCAAAGGTTTCGTGTGTTCGCTGCCAAGAAAGAACACTCGAGGGCACACCCAGTCACCCAAAGTGGAAAATCCAGCTGGTGAGGGTGCCCCTATTGGTTCTTCTGAGGAAGATCAACCAGAAACCTTCATGCATATATTCGCTGCGAAGAAACAACACTCTTCAGTCGTCATCCTCGTCGGTGCTGTCGTCGTGGTAGTTCCGGCGGCAACGCGTCTCGTCGAACACCTTGACGCTCATGTCCCTGTCGCCAAAGTAGGAGAACACGAGCACGAAGCCGGCTTCGAGGCGGTGGTAGCGCGCGAACTTCTCCCAGCCGATATGGAGGTACATCTTGCCGCGTGCGTCGTAGATCACGTCGACGATCCACCGGTAGAAGCCGTAGTCATCCTCCCGCAGATGCAGCGAGCGTGGGCGCTCGTCACCGGCGACGAAGTTGGCGAAGGTGTCCGGCAGCCTCTGGATGCCGTGTGGGTCGCTCTTGAGGACGACGATGAACTCGAACAGCACGGGCCCCTCCTCATCCTGCATGTCCGACGATGAGGACAACGACGGCGTCATAGGCGACGGCGAGCGTGCAGCTCTGCCGCGGCCACGGCCACGACCACGGTCGCGAGCTCGGCCTCCACCCTCTACCAGCCATGGCATCGACTCTCGAGATGGTGGCGGCTAGGGTTGGGGAGAGAGGCGCTAGGGTTTGTGTGTGAGAGAGACGATGAGAGGCGGCCCATTTTATAGGCCGGAGGGAGGCGGGGAGCGGTGGCGCTCATTAACGCCGGCACGCGAGCTAGGCGCGACGAGACCGCGCGCCTCTGCGGGAACAGCATCATCGCTGCGCGCCAATAATTTCCGTCGCGAGGTAGGCGGCAGTTAGGTTAAAATTCAATGTGCCGCTGACGGGTCGGCCTCGCCACTCCCCGCCTCGCTTTTCGGTGTGTCCGGCGTTCCTGGTGCGTCCCCTGTGGGGCGGGGACGGACTCGGGGCGCCGAACACCGTATCAGGACGCGCCGGACAAAAATCAGCTTTAGGGGACGCGGTCCAGAACGTTTTTTTGTCCAGCGCACCACAAATCCCTTTGGGGAACGATTTTGAAGACGCGACTGGAGATTGTCTAAACATTCGGATTAACTTCTCTCTCTCGATTGCAACAAGGACAATCCGAATCACGGCAACGCAATGACAGGCTAAGAGCATCTCCAGCCGCGTCCCCCAGAGCGTCCCCAAAGGGATTTGGGGCGCGCCGGACACAAAAACCGTTCCAGCCGCGTCCCCAAAGCCCGTTTTTGTCCGGCGCTACGGTGTCCGGCGCCCGAGCCCGTCCCCGTCCCACGGGACGCCGCCGGACACACCGCGAGCGGCGTGGCGGGCCGAATCGTCGCGGCACAATAAATTTAATCTAACCGTCGCCTACCTCGCGACGGCGCGCGCGGTGTTCCGCGCGAGCGTTCCGCGCGACGATGCGTTCGAGCCGCGGCGACGCATCCCGTCGCGCCTAGCTCGCGTGCCGGCGTTAATGAGCGCCACAGCTCCTCCGCCTCCCTCTGGCCTATAAAAGGCCGCCTCTCATCGTCCCTCTCACACACAAACCCTAGCGTCTCTCTCCCAAACCCTAGCCGCCACCATCTCAACAAGACTCGACGCTATGTCTGGTAGAGGCGGAGGCCGACCTCGCGGCCGTGGTCGTGGCCGCGGCAGAGCTGAACGCTCGCCGTCGCCTCCCACGCCGCCGGCTTCATCGTCGGAGATGGACGTGAAGCCGGACGTGCTGTTCGAGTTCGTCCTCGTCCTCAAGGGCGACCCGCGCGGCATCCAGAGGCTGCCTTCGCCGACTACGTCGCCGGCGACGACCGCCCGCGCACGATGCATCTGCGGGAGGCTGCATGCGGCTACTACCGGTGGAAATTGAAATAAAAATATCAAAAAAAGTATTTTAAATGTTTGGGGAGGCGTTTGGGGGACGCGGCTGGGGAGCGACGTCCCCCAAACGCGGCACGAACAAAACACGTCCCCCAAACGCTCAATCCGGCGCGGTTCGGGGGACGCTTTGGGGGACGCGGCTGGAGATGCTTCTAACATTAGCCATCAGGTTTGTCATGGCAGATTTATCATCTCCCCGGGAAAAAAGAGGTTTCAAGCTCGATGGGCACACGCGGCCGCTGGTTAAGGACTTGAGGATTAGCTGCATCTTGAACAATTATCTTGATTGCAGCAGCCGAGATCACGATGTGAATGGGGCAATCTTAGAACAAAAGCGTTGGCCTGAAACCTACACTTGTTTACGAGCAGCTCACCCGAGCGTGATTTACAAGTCCACAACCATCGCATGGCAGCACAGCTCGGCTGTGTCCGATCGATCTGCCGCAGCGTGTCCAATATATCCAAGATGTTCCTTGGCGCGTCATGTTCCTCTCCATTTGTACCGTGTGTGTGGCAACGGAAAAATATGCCATAAATGCGTTCACGTGGTGGGTCATCCCACTGTTTTTAATTTTAGCTGCAACTGCAAATACTACTGGAAATACACCTGCCAGCACCAATATGGCAGCAAATGATTGGTCCAAATACAGGGAGCATTTGCACCCGAGTTCCATTTCGAATTTCCGTGAACGTTGAATTTTTCTTAATAATACATGTGTCACTTGCTATAAGATTTTTTTTTTGAGAATACACCGTGGAGAGGTGTACCAATCACATAGAAGAGTGCCAAAGAAGGCGAGTTCGTGCTGCCAACATGGGGTAGCAGCACCTCACTCACGCCTACTCTCCCAACTGTCACAAGAATACTCGGCTCGGGAAACCCAAAACTAATACTGTAGAAGAGCTTTGCAGCCACCTATCAAACTCCTCCTTGATCTTCCTCTTGATGGTCATTTGCGAGGCCATAGCTCCATTGAACACGGGGTCATTCCGGTGCCTCCAAATGCACCAGAAAACCAAGATGATCGACATCCACATGTTTGTCTTGTGCGCGTCCGGGCACGAGCGAGACATCTACCAGTCCACTAGATTAGTGTCAGGGGCTGACAACCAGTCCAACTTGGCCCGGCGCCACATAGTCCAATCCCGAACCTCACGAATCACCACACACCCAGGTTCTTGATGCTACTACTTGTCACTTTATTCATTGTGTCTAACACTACCACATTTGATGCATTCTGTACTTTTGTAACATTTGGATCATATCAAACCACGGGGATCGCGGGCTTCAGTTTTATTTGGTGAATATGATTTTTTATTTTTTATACTAAAATTTATACTTTATCATAACTAGTAAATGACCATAAGAACTAAACTATATATTTTATATTGGGCTTACAAAATTGTCTGCACTATACATCGCTAAATATTAAGATACAATGTTTGTTTTGTTACAACTCTACCATCCACAACAATTAATACTAGTTACAATTTTCTTTTCATCTATTTTGAGATATTTATTTTAACAAGAATCCGATGAATATAACAAAAAGATAATCGTCAATATATATCCTCATCTCGTCAATATATATCCTCATTTGTTTTCTTGCTTACATTGACACGAGTACTCTAAAGATTAGTTGTTAGACATTCCATATTCATGTATATAGTTATTATAAAATACCTAGGTAGAGAGTTGTTGTATTCTCATCCAATAAACATATGTTTATCAGTCCGTTCAAAAGATATTTTGGCGTGGAGTTTATGATAGCCTATCTCACAAGACATGTGGTTTAGCACACATGATGGCGCGGAGAGAACTGTGGGGCATGCAACTTTCATGTTTCGTGCTAACAAGAATAAACAGAACTTAGTAATAAGAACAAATCAAAACTGAGATTAAAGAAAAGAAAAACATACATCAATATGCGTACATATGCATGATAGAAATGATGCGTGAGTGCGTGACGCTTCACATAGTCATTGCATTTTTTTTATTTCACCAAGACTATTTATAAATTCAAAAAAATGTTCAGCTTTCAATCCGTGAATCTGATTTTTTTTCTCCTTCATTATCAACTCTCTCTTCGGCCGTAGTTTCAATGTTAGACCTGGTATACTTTGCTGATACATTTTTCTTTATAATTACCACTCGACGTTTTATGAAGTTGATATTGTGTTGCTGCTAAAGTTACCACAAGTCAACATGCAAAATAGCGCGTTACTGCTTGCATGGTACTAAAAGATACTGAAACGGAGTTCTTTAAAACATACATGCAAGTCACAAGACATAGTTTTGAACTCTTCGTCTACAGGAAGCCAACAGTTAAAAGGATTTGCAAATTGGACAAACGATACTATGAAATAGTAGTACTTTCTATTTGAGAAGTAATCTTTCGATCCAATGTTGTCATCAAGCTTGTCGTTTTAGATTTCAACACAAAATAGGTTCAGTTTTGTTCGCTGAAATACTACTCCCCCGGTCCATAAAAATAGGATGTGACTATTTCTGAGCAGTAATGCTACAGTTACGAACTAATTCTTACAAAATCCTACTTACAGACGTACGTGGCAAGAAGGTGGAGGGATCACGCCCTGAATTCACGGGAGGTTTGCATTATTTGAACCAATCAGGTGCATCCACATAATTCCGTAGGGCATTTTCGCAAGATGGCTTCCGTAGGTTTAGCATTTCCGATTTCTGAGTCGATTGAGAACTAACTTCGTTCTTAGTCAGATAATGTCATCAAATCTCAGTTGCAACCTATATTGCAACTGATGAATAGCATGAATCGCGAAGCAAATCTAACGGTCTAGATAATTTTCTCAGTTGCAACTTCAAAGAACTAGTTGCAACTCCACTTGCAACTTACATGCACGAATCATGATGCAATCAAATGGTGTAGAATTTGACTGAGCATGAACTCTAGCAAATTCAATAAAAATATGTCTTAACTTTGTCAAAATTGCATGTATCTAGACGCTAAAATACATCTAGATGAATGCATATTTTGATAAAGTTGAGACATATTTTTATTGCCAGAGGTAGTACTTATTTGGCGCTACAAAAACCTTGCGTCCACCTCCTTGATCGCCATGGTCGGGCTTGTCGTTTCTCGAATGCCCATTTTTCCGAGCTTCAAATTCGAAATGTTGTCTCGTCTCGCTTCAACGGTCCGTCGTTTTAGACGCTTCTCCACCGATCGCCGACCATGATAGTCGATCGACCTCGGTCGCACACGCGCATCATGCATTGCACGGAATCTTCACGGATGAGGACGATTCAATTCAAGAGAAGAGACAGAATCCACGATCTACTGCCTACGTTGCCTTAGCTTGTTGCTTGCATGGTTGCAGCTAGCTATGGCCTGATCGCTGACGCGACGCATGCCCTGCTGTCTGCTGACCGCCGCATCCACAACTCCGCCACGCGAGATAAATTAAGCTGCAGTCTGCAGACGGTTCGTCCCTTCCGATCATCATCCTGTGCGTGCGGTGCGTCGTCTCCTACCGGCATCAGACCGGTCGGCGCCGCCGCCTGCCAGCTGCGCCGCATGCAGCGGATCCGTCGCGTTACGACGACGTGCTGCGTCGCGCGGGGAATCGTGCCGTCTTGCCCGCGCCTACGTGCAGCCTGACATCGTCACTGTACTTTTGTAGCGACGCAAGAAAAATCAAGTTCGATTCTTTACCTGGCTCGCACTAACCTAGCAGCTCGCTCGCCTATAAAATCCTGGACGATGCCGGCGGGAGAGAGCTGTGCCGGCCGCCAGACAGACCAACCCGACTCGTAACTGAGGTGAAAGGGCGGCAGGGAAGCTGCTGCTCATCGATCTCTCAGTTCGGTCGGAGTCTAGCAAGCTAAGAAACTCGATCATGGATCAGTCGGCGCCGCTGATGGTGAAGAAGCCATCGACCGTGCCGGTGGTCGGCGACCTCAAAGACGTGGGGGCGCCGAGGAGCCACGCCGAGGCGTGGGAGGCGTTCGTGCGCGAGTCGGAGCGGTTGTGGCTCATCGCGGCGCCCATCACCTTCAACATCCTCTGCCTCTACGGCGTCAACTCCGCCACGCAGCTCTTCGCCGGCCGCCTCGGCAACCTGCAGCTCTCGGCCGCCGCCGTCGGCCTCTCCGTCGTCTCCAACTTCTCCTTCGGCTTCCTCCTCGGCATGGGCAGCGCGCTGGAGACGCTGTGCGGGCAGGCGTACGGGGCCGGGCACGTGGGCGCGCTGGGCGTGTACATGCAGCGCTCCTGGATCATCCTCGCCGTCTCAGCCCTGCTGCTCTCCCCGCTCTACGTCTTCGCCACGCCCATCCTGCGCGCGCTCGGCCAGGACGACGCCATCGCCGCCGCCGCGGGGGAGTTCACGCTGCGCATCCTCCCGCAGATGTTCTCGCTCGCGCTCACCTTCCCCACGCAGAAGTTCCTGCAGGCGCAGAGCAAGGTCATGGTGCTGGCGTGGATCAGCCTCGCCGCCCTCGCCGCGCACGTCGCCATGCTGTACCTCTTCGTGTCCGTGCTCGGGTGGGGCCTCGCGGGCGCCGCCGCGGCCTACGACGTGACCTCGTGGGGCATCGCGGTGGCGCAGACGGTGTACGTGGTGCGGTGGTGCGACGGGTGGGGCGGGCTGTCGTGGAAGGCGTTCGAGGGGCTCTGGGCATTCGCCAAGCTCTCCCTCGCCTCTGCCGTCATGCTGTGCCTCGAGATCTGGTACATGATGGTCCTCGTCGTCCTCACCGGCCACCTCGAGGACGCCGAGATCGCCGTCGGCTCGGTCTCCATCTGCATGAACCTCAACGGGTGGGAGGCGATGCTCTTCATCGGGCTGAACGCGGCGATCAGCGTGCGGGTCTCCAACGAGCTGGGCTCCGGCCGTCCCCGGGCGGCGAAGCACGCCGTGGCCGCCGTCATCCTGCAGTCCCTCGTCATCGGCCTGCTCGCCATGGCCGTCGTCCTCGCCTACCGCAACAGCTTCGCCGTGCTCTTCACCGCCGACCGGGGCATGCAGGCAGCGGTCGGCAAGGTGGCCTACCTGCTGGCCGTCACCATGGTGCTCAACAGCGTGCAGCCGGTGATCTCGGGCGTGGCCATCGGCGGCGGCTGGCAGGCGCTCGTCGCGTACATCAACCTGGGCTGCTACTACGTGTTCGGCCTTCCGCTAGGGTTCTGCCTCGGCTACCTCCTCCGGCTCGGACCGCAGGGGATATGGGCGGGGATGCTGTGCGGGACGGCGCTGCAGACGGCCATCCTGCTCGTCGTCATCTGGAAGACGGACTGGGAGGACGAGGCGGCGCAGGCGAATGAACGGATCAGCGCGTGGGCTGGCGAGAAGATTCATGGGGGCAGCGGCGGCGACGGTGACCTCAAGGAAGCCTTCCGAGTGTGATGATTCATGTGCAGATCGTGGACGAACAGCTTCCTTTTCTTCATCCGGCCCGACTGGAGTGTGAGATTTACCAGATAACTCGCTGAAATCCCCCGGATGGAAAAGAGTGTACTCCATAGCTCCCTCCCGCTATGAACCAGAATTCCTCCGGTACAGGGAAATCCACACTTTTTCAATAGCGGTGAACTCGATCACCTTCCAAAAATAATAACATAGGACAATCTTTCAAATTAACATTTTTTAAGAGAGAATATATATTAATATTAAGAAGATATCAATTATATTTAAACTATTGCTCCGGTATAACCCCTCCCCAAACTGGCCAACCGGTACTTTCTAGGCCCATGTTCAAATCCAAATCCAAACTTTGTATGTCTACGTGTAGATATACCGTCGCCACAAAACAGTATAGCGTGGAAAGCAAGATAGCCCGACGCGGGGACTGCAGGATAGTCCAACGCCACAAGACTGTCCGTCGGGGGAACCGCAAGACAAGGCGACCATGGGGCTCGCAGGTTCAGGCGCGTGAGTGGTGGCCCACAAGATACGAGACTACTGCATTCGCCGCCGCCAGACTTCAATAAATAGACAACACATCCTAGCGTTAAAACTCGGATTTTGATTGGATTAAAAGTTAGCTTTTGCTGCGATCTCGCTGAAATCCCGCTATGAACAAAATTCATCTGGTACAACGCTTTTCCGATATCCCCTCTAGCGGCGATCTCACTTTTCAAAAGGAATAACATAGGACAATCTTCAAATTTAACATGTGGTTTACGAGCATCCAGAAGATTGTGCTGAAACAAATGTTACTCCGCAGATGCAACAACGTACTATCTTGATGAAAATATCTAGCTACTTATTTTTCTGCTGAATTTTTCGAGACCAAAAAATGTTTTTCTTTTTAAAAAAATGAGCTAACTGGTGCTCGCTCAAGAGCACCGATGAGTTTTCGACAAGTAGATCTCTATATGTTTGCTACATTAGCCGCTCTGAAAATGCTGGAGTAATAATAATGCTCGCTCTTAAATATAAATTATAATTTATAATATAATCGTGTAATTTTTCGAGAATATTGCAGTTCCACGTGAATTTCAGCCAACATGTGATACATCACCGTACTCAAATAATTTTTCGTTGCTGAGAATTAGTTTACCTCTTGGTCGACTCCTGCAACATTGGATTTGGTTGCAACTGAAAAAAATTCAATTGTAGGTGAGGTTGCAACAAAATACGTATGACCGTTAGATTTGCTTTTTTATTTGTGCTAATAGTGATTCGTAATATGGCTCGCAGTTGAGATTCCGTAGCTCATTCGAACACCCTTAGATGTTACTAATTAATTAGTAGGCTATCTTCACCGTTTCGTTACACCGAGATCGCTCTTACCCTCTTAAAAATGGGTGCGCCTAGCTAGCACTTGAGGGCTGGTTAGTATGTTCCAGCCAGCAGCCAAATAAGGTAAGTGCCCTAGATAGGCTCCGACAACCCCACACGGGAAAAACACATGTGCCATCAACCTCATGTTTTATTCGCATTAAGTCAAAACTTGTCCCTCATCTGCCCAAACTTAGATCAGTTCAACTGCAAGCCAATAGGGGCGTGTTTGGTTGCTCGGACTCAGTATCCCCTTTTTAGGTTTTAGCCCACCATATGCCAGATATTGTGTGAGTCGAAATCGAGTTTGGGCCTATTTTTGCAATTCTTTTGGATTCCCACATTGAGTTTTAGTGCAACTAGCAAGGTGGCCCTCCTAATGCGAGGACATCACTTGTTGCATAGACAATATTATGCATGCCAGCTTCATATTATTTAAGTTAAAATAATTTTTTCCTCTTATTTATTTAACTAATTGCAAAAATACATGTCAGTTTAGAAATCGGCACATTTGTATATCATTTTACCTCTTAGTAAGACGATGGTATTAAAGTTTGGGATATTCGAAGGGCCGAGCGTGCAAGCGTTTACCCCGTGGTGTGACGGAGAACGTAAGTTGAAAGGGTATTTTTCATGTGGGAGGGGTGACAACTTTTTATTTTTATTTTGTGGAAAAGCACCGCCATGCAAATTTAAAGGAGCGCCCTAGATCATGCCGCGCCGCTGTGCTAGAACTCTCATGTTTTCCATATATCACGGTCCTAAGTTTAAATTAATCATGCATATATTTATTTCTAAAAACCCCAATTAAATTATCAATATTCAATAAGTTTGTTTTATTGGCATATTTGCCGAAGAAAGATCTTGTTATGGCCAAGGTTGATGTGATATATACTTGGTGAAATTCACTAATGATCTTTTGCTACGAAATGAGAGTTGTTTATTAGTTTGTAAATCTACGTGTTCGGCCTCCCGCTGGGGTTCTGGCTCGGCTACCTCCTCCGGCTGGGGCTGCAGGGGATCTGGGCCGGGATGCTGTGCGGGACGGCGCTGCAGACGGCGATCCTGCTCGTTGTCATCTGGAAGACGGACTGGGAGGACAAGGCGGCGCAGGCGAATGAACGGATCAGCGCGTGGGCTGGCGAGAGCAGATGCGAGCACAAGATTCATGGGGGCAGCGGCGGCGATGGTGACCTCAAGGAAGCGTCCGAGTGTGATGATTCATGTGCAGATCGTGGACGAACAGCTTCCATTTATTCATCCGGCCCGACTGGAGTGTGAGATTTATCAGATATAGTAACTCGCTGAAATCCCCCGGATGGAAAGAGTGTACGCCATGGCTCCCGCTATGAACAGAATTCATCTGGTACAGGGAAATCCACGCTTTTCCGATATCCCCTCTAGCGGCGATCTCACTTTTCAAAAGGAATAACATAGGACAATCTTCAAATTTGACATGACATTTACGAGCATCCAGAAGATTGTGCTAAAACAAATGTTAATCCGCAGATGCAACAACGTACAATCTTGATGGAAATTTCTAGCTCCGAATTTTTCTGCTGAATTTTTGGAGACCAAGAAGTGCTATTTTTTTCTTTCAAAAAATGAGCTAACAGGTGCTCGCTCAAGAGCACCGATGAGTTTTTGACAAGTTGATCTCTATATGTTTGCTACATTAGCCGCTCTGGAAATGCTTGAGTAGTAATAATGCTCGCTCTCAAATATAAATTATAATCTATAATATAATATAATCGCGTATTTTTTCGAGAATAATGCAGTTCCACATGAATTTCAGCCTCGTATGATACATCACCGTACTCAAATAATTTTTCGTTGCTGAGAACTAGTTTACCTCTTGGTCGACTCCTGCAACATTGGATTTGGTTGCAACTGAATTTTTTTCGATTGCGGATAAGGTTGCAACAAAATACGTAGGACCGTTAGATTTGCTTTTTTTAATTCTTGCTAATAGTGATTCATAATATGGGCCGCAGTTGAGATTCCGTAGCTCATTCGAACACCCTTAGATGTTACTAATTAATTAGCAGGCTATCTTCACCGTTTTGTTACACCGAGATCTCTCTTACCCTCTTAAAAATGGGTGCGTCTAGCTAGTACTTGAGGGTTGGTTAGTCTGTTCCAGCCAGCAGCCAAATAAGGTAAGTGCCCTGGATTGGCCGATTGGCTCCGACAACACTACACGGGAAAAACACATGTGCCATCAACCTCATTTTTTTTTTGAAAAGGTGTTTACTATATATTACTCAAATTCGTTCAGGTTACATTCGTGCATCACTTGTTCCCTGATACAAGTTGGAACAGAGTAGTGCAAGTGGCGGAGCCAGAACCTAAACTCTGTGTTGTCATTTTAAATCTGTGATGTCAAACACATGTGTTTTGACCTATTTTAAATATTTTTGTACTATTTTTATACCAACATACAAAGGATTTACCAGAAACATGTGTGGTCAATTGACCACACAGGCCACAATGTGGCTACGCCACTGAAAACACCACTAGACAACACCGACCGGCTATAAGCTGCTAGTTTGTGAGCTGCCAAATTCCCATCTCTATGGACCTTCACTACCTTGAGAGATGGAATAGTGTCAGGCACGGCGATTGCTTCATCCACAATAAAGCAAAGCTTGGGACCTGTCCAGGACGTGATTGGAAAGACAATCCACCACATATTGACAGTCACTTTCAAGTACAGTAGGCATATTGAGGCATGCAGCAATGCGGAGGCCTTCCAGTGCTGCCTTGACTTCAGCTTCAGCAACACTATTGCAACGATCGATGGGGCTCCATGCCGATAGAATTGTTTTTCCCTCGTGATCACGAATAATAGCTCCCCAATGTGCAGTACCTGTTTCAGCTAGAAAAGAAGCATCAGTGTTAATTTTCATCCAACCTGGTTGAGGTTTACACCAAGAGGCCTTGCATAATTCCTTCATTGGCTTACTCTCTTTGGGAACTTGTTTATCAACTTTGCATTTCCCTTTTCTATCACAAAATGCATCTCCATTTTTAATCTGCGCTGTAGTATTAAAGTAATTTTTTAAGAAGCAAGCAGGAGTGGATATCTTGTCTTTACCATCACCAAAAATGGAGTTATTTCTAAGGTGCCAAGCCCTCCACCAGATAAAGAGCAATTGGCTTCTCGTGTCTTCTTCATGATTTGCAAGGATGTTAAGCACCCAGTCGTGCCCCGTGTAGAACAACTCTTCCTCCTTGGGTAGTTGCCAGAATTCTCTCATGGCTAGACGCAGGGCGCACGCCTTAGGGCAGGACATAACGGCATGGTAGTGCTCCCTGGTTATGCTCCTTTCTGGAGTAGTTTAATATAATCGTTCAGGCTGGCGCAAGCCCGCCGTAGTCCAGGTCAAAAAAAAAAAAAAATAACGGCATGGTATTCGGTTTCAGCTTCAGTACCGCAGATGTTACAGGTTTCCACTGTATTTTTGATTCTCTTACATCTATTATTCTGGACTGCTAAACCTTTGGTTGCAAGCTTCCAAGCGAAAACTCTTACTTTTGGTGGAACATTAGCTTTCCAAATCAGTTCCCATGATTTTCTTTCGCCGTTTGGGTGGGCACTTGACCCCAGGCCCATTGGGTTTGATCTACTTTCAAGTGCTAGATTGTAAGCACTCTTGACAGAGAACAAACCTTTGTTGTCCGGATTCCAGGCAAGTCCATCTTCTCCATTCTGCTCTGGGATTTGGATCTTTAGGATTTCTTCCGCGTCATGGTCATGGAAAATTTCTCTAATCAAAGTTTCTTTCCATTCTTTATTTTCCTGGTTGATTAAGTCAGCAAACCATCTCAATCTAGATTTCAAAGGATTACCTGAAACTTTCAGATTTCCTCTAGGAATCCAATTGTCACGCATCAGGTCAAAACTTGTCCCTCCTCTGCCCAAACTTAGATCACTTCAACTGCAAGCCAATAGGGGCGTTTTGGTTGCTTGGACTCAGTATCCCCTTTTTAGGTTTTAGCCCACCATATGCCAGACATTGCGTGAGTGGAAACCGAGTTTGGGCCTGTTTTTTGCAATTCTTTTGGATGCCCACATTGAGTTTTGGTGCAATTTCGTCCTTGCATGTGATGTATAACTGAGTGCAAATACGAAATCAGTGTGTTTGGTTACGTTGAAATTTGTACTCTGATTACGTACATCACCACAAAGCTAACTAACACCATATACCATTTACATAGATACTTAGCACACAGAACTACGCTTAGACAGTTAACATCATATTAGTAGGCAGGTTAACACATGCATCTAACAATTATGGGTTTACACTACCATCTTTGATCAAAAGCCATCATCAACAAGGGCATCCCATTGCAACCCTCCTACCATTCCCCGGCCAGGCATGCTATCCCTGGAATCTCTCTAGGATCTCTATACTGGACCCATAGATCAATAATAGATTTTTCTATGCACTTTGTCTTCACTCGTGCGCACACGGGATCAACTTCTTGGTCGGTCACCCATCATCAAAGTTTCTTGGAGATGAGTGATATGTTCAAAACGTATCTACTTTCCCGAACACTTTTGCTGTTGTTTGCCCTCTATTTTGTGTGTTTTGAATACAACTAACGCGGACTAACGCTGTTTTCAGCAGAATTACTCTGGTGTCTTGTTTCTGTGCAGAAATCCAACTTTCGGGAAAAATCCCGGAAAATATAGAAAAACCCATATTTCACCTGAAGACTCCCGGAGCCAGAAGACGAGACAGAGGGGGGCTACGAGGGGCCCACACCTGCCCTAGGCATGGGCCAGGGCTTGGCCGCGCCTAGGGGTGGTCTGGCCACCTCGGCCACCCCTTCGACCTCTCCTTCGCACTATAAGAAGCCCTGACTGAAAACCGAGGGGGGTTCGACGTTTTTCCAGAAAGAGTTCCGCAGCTCCGCCGTGTAATATCCCAGAACATAGGAACAACGAAGGGTAGATTTAGAAATGGGATGTGCATTTCATCGCAAAACGAGGGAAATTTTTGCGCCTTATTGCATAAAAACCTAAGAGGGATCGAGGTTCTCTCTCGTTGCTATTAGGGTTAGGCAATGTGAGTGTTAAGAATTTCGACATGACCTCTTTTGCAACTTGATGATTTTGGGAGAATATTTAAAGTGACAATTCATATTGAATTCAAACAAAAGAAACAATAAGTAAACATTATATAAATGAATTATGAATTCATAATTCAAATCACATCATTTATACACAAATAATTCATAAGTGAATGATAAATTTACATAAAAGCTCTTAACCAAAAACTTGAGCTTTATTGATCATACACACACATTACATTGTCTTTACAATATTTATCATACAAGAATTGGATGAAATAATAAATAAAACAAAATTACAAGAATTGGATGGAATATTAAACAAAACAAAATAAGATTACAAGAGTTGGGTTCTATCCTAGATCCTAAACTAAATGTCTTGGAAGGATTTGTCTTTGATCATCTTGAGCTTGAAACATGCAAAATATGAAGAGAAACTAGACAGGGAGTTAAAACAAGTGACCATGCCACTTGTCACTGTCCAAATCCTTGCCAGAAGCAAGATAGACACCAGCAGACCAAAGCTGAACTCATCATGAGCTCAAGTTTCACCACAGCACACACACAGCTGACCAGCTGTGGTGCATGCTCAACAGGAAGCCAAACCAAGGCTTAGTCACCAAGCTTGGCACAAGCCAGTGTGCCACAGCCAGGGTGAACCAGCTGATGGTATAAAAGGGAAGAAACCAGCAGAATAATTCACAAGTCGACCAGATAAGCATTCACCAAGCAACCATCAATGAACAGTGCATAGTTCATCTCTGTTCTTGCTCAAGAACACCAAGAACCACCAAAGAAACCATCCATTCATCCAAAACCCACCAACCAAAACCAGTCAGGGAGATGGGGACTTAAGCAAGATCATCCAGGAGCTAGGAGGAGCAGGTCAAGTGGTCAAAATCATCCAGCAGAAGCTCAACAGCAACTAAGCATAACCATCTAGGAGCTGAAACAAGGTATAACATATACCTGGAGAGGATCCAATGGATCCAATCCATTTTATAGCATGACACAAGGCATAAGATGAGCAGATGCTCATGGGGTTGTCATCACTTGGTGTTGACTAAGGATTACTGGCAGAAATGGAGCAGCTAGATCCCAAGATCATCTAGATACTATTCATGTGCAAATAGACAAGTATAGATGCACAGATAGCAACCAGTAGAGGATATACATGTAATAGAAGCTACCAAAGACCACCTAGTAAGATCCTAGCCAAGAAACCATCAGATTTATATTTATTTCTTCACAGGCAAACACAGTGGCATTCATATCTAGTATGATTCCCTACTGTGCAAGCAAAGATGAGTAGCCAACAAGAAATAGTCAAACTGTGAGAGCAACCAAGCAGTAGCAAGGCTACTGTGATCACCTCAACCACAAATCCATCCATTAAACCCAAGTTATAAGTCATCATCATCCAGAAATGGATTCAGACTTTAATTATCTCCAAATTGATCATGGAGATATCAAATCATATACAACAATGCATATAATCAACACTGCATAAGCAGTTCATCCATAAATAATCCACCAAGGCTTATATATAAGATAATCCATCAAGTGGACAAGCAATAGCATCACTGAGAGACAACCAGTAGCTTGACCAACTACATCCTAGCCATTGGATCTTGTCCAATGTGCTATGGATAGCAACAGCAGCACACACACACTTGAATAGCAGTAGCTAGAGCAAGCATAAGTCACAGCAGTAGCTAGAGCAAGCCATTTAGTTAGCCAAGAATCAACCAGTAACTAGCCACTAGCATCCGTTGATCAATTGGATCAATTAGATCAAGCACAAGGTACAGCAGAGCATCACAAGCATGCAGTGATCCAAAAATGGATCAAATGGATCCTACACAGGGCATAGGAGAGCATCACTGACACCACAAGTGTCAGCAGTGCTAACCTAGGTTAACAGCAAGGCCACTAGCAAGCAATGGCATAGCAGAGGAGCATAAATGGATAGGATAGGATGAACACAATCACCAGTAAGCATATGAACAGCACAAGGACATGAACAAATAGGATATGCCTAGCACAGTGAACCAACAAGAATTATACAGGCATAAGCATAGCACCAATAGACATGGATAGGCAAGAACATGGAATCAGTAGGCTTTAGGCAGAGCAGCCAGCAAGCACAGCAAGCACAGCAGCAACATACGCATAGGAGGAGCAGTAGGCACAGCTCGAGCATATGGAGAGGATGGAGTAGAGAGGGTAGCAGAAGAGGAGGAGGTTACCTGGCGAGATCGTGGAGGCATCCATGGCGGCACGGTGGCACAGGCCAGCCACGGCGGCGCCAAACCGCGGCCAGGCCGGTGCCAGGCCACGCACCGCCAGTGTAGAAGGCGGTGAACGCGCAGGAGTGTCGAGGGGGTGCAGATCGACGGAGTTCGTCGAGGAACTCGTCGGCGTCTGTCGAGGTCGAGCACGCACACGAGCCGCAGAGGCAGGGGAAACCAGATTGACGGGGATGAGGAGGAGCGCCATCGCGCGCTGCGTCGATAGCGATCCACGGCGAGCCCTAGGACCTCCGGAGACGGCCGGAGCAAGGCGGCGACCGTGGCGGCGACGCCATCGCCACGGGGTTCGCCAGATAGGGTTAGGGTTTGCGAGAGAGAGAGAGAGGGGCGAGTGAGTGGTGGGCCGACTCGGTCGGTTTCCACCGAGCCGTTTTGGTCTGGCCCAAGTGGGCTAACCAAATGGGCTGCCCTAGTGGGCTGGCCAAATGGGCCAGGGGTATTTTGGTCTTTTTATTTTTAAAATAACCTTTGGATTTTACCAAATTCCAAATAATTATAAATACCTCTAAAAATTCAAGAAAAAATGGATTAATGAATTAAAAAGAATTCTTGACAAGAATAAACTAAGAAATGGAATTTACAACAAAAGTTCAAATTTTGGAATTTTTGAATTTAATTATAAACTTGGAATTTTAAATTTGTAATTTTCCTTTGATAAAAATCATGGAAAATTCCAAATGGACTCAAATATTTGTTATTCAAATATCCACATTGAGTGTGACAATTCATGCGGGCAGGGGCGGCGATGGTGACGTCGAGGAAACGTTCCGAGTGTGATGATTCATGTGCAAATCGTGGACGAACAACTTCCATTTGCCTGCATATATCCACTGATATGTAGAGCAGAAAGAGATTGGGTAAGAATCAGCTCTGAAGAGATGAAAGCAATCAAATCGACTACTAGCTACTAGGACGGACGGAGTTACCGGTCGTCGTCGGCATGGCAAGTCCTCTCCTCTCCTCTTCTCGCCAAAGTCCAAAGTCACAAGTCACGCACGCGATGCCGCCCGTGGTGTCACCCCACCCTTCTACTTATAGGCTCTGTGCAGAGGGAAGTGAGCTCTTGAATTCAGAAAACAATAGGCGGGGAGGAGGGAGAGACGTGAATCCATGGAGGAGTTAGAAATTAGGAGCTGAGTGATTGGCCAGACTGCCTCTCACACGGATCACTCTTTTATCAACCATACGATAGATAACATGAGATGGAATCATAGTCGTCAAATCGTGTGAGCAGTGCAAGCAATGTCCCATATCTAATATAATATTATTTCCCCTACCTCTGCACCTCTGCATGCATGTACCTAGTAATTAGCATAGCTTCTTGGGCTTGTTGTTTTCTGTCTTCCGAGGGGCACATCTTAACGCTTGATTACGTTGGTTCCCGGAGGGAATTAAAATAAGATACTACTATTTCCGGATGGTTCAATCCCAGTATAATTAACTTGATGCCAGCTAAAAAAAACCTGATATACCTACTACTCCCTCCGTCCCAGTTCATAGGGCTTACGCGTGTCCCTAGGTCGTAAATTTGACAATGATAATGCAACATATGTATTACAAAATATATATCATTAGAAAGCTTAGATGTTCTACTTTCTAATGATATAGTTTTTATATTATACAAATGATATTATGTTGGCCAAATTGACAACCTCTGTAATCGACACAAGCTTAGATGTTTTTCTCTTTTGCCATCTCTGCGAGAAGACAATATATGATTCACTCCTCTAACCACGGTTAGATGTTTTTCTCTTTTGCCATCTCTGTAATCGACACAAGCTTCACGCAGGGTCATATCTCTTCTACGACAACCAATCACATCTTAGAATTAGCTTCTTCTGAAGTATCAAACACATACATTTATTGGTTCTCCTATTCTCAGGATCGACTAGCTCTGAAGAATAGAGCAGACCTCTATAGATTAACGTCCTTCGTATTTTCACATCCGTGATAGCTCAGGTTGCATACTTCAGGATTGTCTCATTGTAAAGACTGGTTAGCCACTACAAATTTTTGGTTGCCAAACCTGATGAAGATTTATAAATTGCTCAGTCTCTGGTAGGAAGAACCAATCTGAAATAAAATTCAAAGGTTTGTGTTTTTGTTTTTGAGGTATTTTGTACCTTTTGGTTGCATCATTTGTTTATTGCTTAATTATATTGGTACAACAAAGGCCAGGAACAAATTAAAGGGATTTAGATAAATGGGTTGTTCTCCTTGAAGCCCAAATTCCATGGTGGATTTTACGTATAATTTAACATAATAGTTCTTATTAAATTAAATGGTAGAATTGTAGATTTCTCCCTTACCACATCAGCTAGATATAGGATGCCAATGCTCGGCCCCTCTTAAATTATTTTATGTACAAGATGATAGATGGGCAATGGCTTACTGTGATGATATCTGTTTTCAGTTAACCCATCATATATTCCTTGGTTAATCTCAGTGCTTCGAACTCCAACTGAATGGAAACACCACTGCGCCCCATATGTTCTCCGCCGTCTCCATCTTCTCAACACCTGCTCTCTCTGCAGAAGAAAAGCCTCGGCGCAGTAGCCCACGTCATACTCCTTTGACGACAGAGATGCTCGAGCGTTGGACTGAGAGGGGGGCCAGTGGGTGTCGCCGCAGGCCCAGTCGCGTCCCCGCTGCTCCTAGCCATTCACCTACAGCGCGAGTTTGTGGGAGCATGCTGTCGCAAAAAGCGGTTCATTGCGCTGTTCAAGCTATGGTCGTTGATTTTCCTGCTGCTGAAATCAAAGTATTTCCCTGGCAAATGCCGTCCATTCCATGGCAATTGCCTAAAGAAAAGTGAATCTCGCCATGGTGGTGACCTGCTTGATTAGTACAAAAAGGTACGATGATATCTCATCTTCTCGCCTCTTGCCTTATTAGTATTTTGCTCTTTCTTTCTAAAATATCCATTCTGGTTGCCATTGTCATTGAACGAATTCTTGGTCTCGTTCTGATGCTTGCCGTGTGCGATTTGGAACTTTGCTGTTTCATACAGATTTTGTATCGGACATGGAGGAGCAGCATGGCCTCAAGTGAGCAACCAGTTTGCAAGAAGGACATTAGTTTTTTAAACAGGGGTCAAGTAGATTGGAAGACTTCATTGTGGTAGGTGTTCTCCAATTTATTAGTCTTCTTGTACAATTTTGTTTTTCTCCTGCTCCTTCTGCTCTTTTTCTATTATATTGGAATATTGGAAGAATGCATCGAGTCAAGTTTTATTTTGCTTGAAGGCTTCCAGTTAAACAAGTACTTGAAAGGCTTTGTGTTAGAAGGTTAGTTTTTCATCAGGTTGAATTCCTTGCTCATACCAATAGTACCAAATGGTAAATATAAATTGTCTGATCCATCATCCGAGCAATGCTGGAAAGTGGAAACACCAAAAAAAATTGTGCTTGATCCCGTAATGTTTTTAAATGCTGCCAACGGTGCTGTTTTCCATTCAATATGCTCTGTCATTCTGCTGCAGGACAGAAGAGCCTACTAAATGAGAAATATTTTGGCCTTAATTACCAAAAGATGATAACCAGCAATATTGAACATCCATTCTCAACTTCCCACTTATACCAATATGATAAGTTTATTATTTATGTTGCAAAGTTTTGATCAAACAAGCATTGCACACTACACTTGATAGAAGTTTACCTGTTGAATCCGAACAATGAACAGTTAACGATATTATAAGATGTACACCTGACCACCTCTGTTCTAGAAACAGAACCAGGAAAATTGATATTGTAGAGAAATGCATGAATAGAAGGAATGAACAGACTGCGAGACACATGGCCTTTGTGATGAGGACATCCCTACTACACTACTACCTCCGTCATTGCAAGATGAAGACGATGCTGCTGTGAAGCTCAAGTCCAATGAAGTTAGGATTGGACCTATGACAAGAGCTCGTGCGAAGCTACTGAAACAACAGGTGAACTTGTTCCTAAGTGGTACTTTGATCGATGAGAACTTTATACTGCCTAAGTCCTTTTACTTATGTATGATCAGGTACGAAGACGCAAGCATCGCACGAGGAGGAGAGGAGCAGCTGGACAAGGAGATGGACATGGAGCTGGACATGAAGATATCCCATGGATGCGCGAGGGAGGAGAGGGAGGCATGCGCGATGGAGGAAGAAGTCCAGGCCGGTGCACAGCCCGATCGACCGGCCGTCACGCCGGCCGGCCCGGTCACCCATCCGGTCCGACCGGACGCCATGCCGGATCAGCCCGGTCCAAACCGGCTGCTGGACCGGTGCCAGCCGGGCACGATCCAGTAATCCCGGACCCTTATCCCGGTCACCACCCGGTCCCTGGCCCGGTTCAAACCGGACCACCCGGTCCCAAACCCGGTCGACCGGCCCCCAGACCGGCCGTGTCCGAGTCTGTCTCGACCAGATCCCGATCTGGGTCGGTTTTCAATGTATTTTCTCGACTTCTGGTCGTCCTGAACCCCTATATAAGTGCCCAGGACGCCCCCAAATTAGGTTTAGACCACGTTTAAGATAAACCCTAGTTCATAGTTGATTGCTTTGCAACTCTATTGAATCCCTACACCATATTGCATCAATTTGGTGTTTGCTACTGAAAGTCTTGTGTGATCTGCTGTTCCATTGGGAATTAGACGGTTGCAACTTACCGCTTCGTGGTCGATGGCTACGTGCGCAAGTGTGTGGAGTTGCGAATATCTTGCAGGGTTGAGAGCTGTTGCATTGGCGACTGGGACCAATCGAGAGACTTCGTTGCGTCATACAAGTTATCATCCACTTCATCATCATATATCTCCGCTGTGTTCATCGCGTGATCATCATCACCACCGTTGCTTACTGAGAAGATCAGGCCACCCCATATCACTTTGCAATGGAGGAGGCAGTCTGAGTTCTCGGCTTCCTTACGCACAACATTGAGGAAGGAGTTGATGAGTGTAGTGGCTCTTGGCTCAGTTGTTGCCGGTGCTGAACTGGCCATAAATGAAGTTGTCGAGCGGAAGATGTTGTTTACTTCATTTTTGTACAAAAGCAGGGCAGGTTTCCTTTATTTTTGTACTGAACCACGAACTGGCCATAGATGAGCATTTTAATAAGATTTTCTTGATTGAATATGGGATGTTGCTAATTAAGGTGAATTAGCATTCTGCTATTTGATGTTGACCAAATCTGCTTGTAAATAAATAAATCTCAGGTTGCGATGATGATGGATGAGTTACTGGTGAAGGAGTGTAAATAAATAAATCTCAGGCTGCGAAGGTGATGGATGAGTTACTTGTAAAGCAGCATAAACAATTCATCCCTCTTTATTTTTTCTTCATCGTGTGATTCCTTGTTAATTATTTACCTGAAACTTTCTGTGCCCATGGTTGTATGCAATAGTTTTTGCTGGTAAACGTATATTTAAGAACCATGAAGTTTGTCCAAACTCTCTTATTGTGAAAATAGATAATTTTCTTTGCTCCATTCCTCACTGCTAGATTTAGATTCCATAACTAGAGACATGGAATGCTAACTAAACTTTGAATTATGCTGCACTAAGAATCGAAGAACAGTCAAATATAGCTTTTTATGTATTTTTTTATCATCGACAGTACATTCTAAATGGTGACATTTCTTAAGCACTAAGGGCATTTTCTGTGCTGATGGAAGAGTTGCATCCCTAGCAGATGAAAATGTGTGATGTTTCAATTTTATAAGGTACTTACCTTTTTCCAATTTAATGAAGTGACAGCACAATAATGGGGCGGCGGACAAAAAGGAACGTAAGAGAAAAGATCAAGTGAATCAAAAAAAAAGTGAAGAGAAAAAGTGCAGTGCTAGTAAGATCAAGTGAAGGCCTAGTTTTCTTTTCTGCACCTGTAGTTGAGCAATCTTGTGCCTGTTTCGTTGAGCTTTGCTAGTATCTCTCGAGTGCATTGCAACCTATTCATCCATATGGTTGCATTGCCACATTTATCGCCTTGTGTGAGTATCATTGGTTGTTCTACGGTCAGCACTAGAGCTTGTTATTGGTGCAAATAGGTAGCCCACCTACAGCCCCACATATATCCTGCTTTGTCGTGTGACTGTTCTTATACCCTTGATATTCGCTTCGCTACATCCGTGCACTAGTTGTCACTACAAGTTGGTAAGCAATACTAATTCACTTTGGAGCGGTAAGATTTACCTTTTCTTATCAGTTTTGAGTGAGTTGTGAGAGTACCACCACAGATTTTTGTTTTAGTGCACTAACCTACTAACCATGTCTTCTAGTGATGCCAAAATTGTTAACCAGAAAAACAAGGATGGAGCTGATGTGATGACATGGAGGGAGTATGAAGCTCTTCGTAATGAGATGCGACGTGAATTTCGCACTCAGGACGAAGAACTTAAGGGGACTGTTCAGGAGGTCGCCCAGAAGCTGAATATTACTAATGAGACCGTCAATAAAATGCAAGATCAAATGACGTATATTCAGCGCGGTATTCAAGCTTTGACTCTAGCTGTTGACAATCTGACCCAACAACAGCAACAGGAAGATGAAGATGCTGCGTTTCAGGATGAAGCATCTGGTGTTGGTCGTGGTGCAGGATGTGGTAACCGTGGTCGTGGCTTTGCTGAACTCGGACCTCACCGTGTCCCTCCACAACAGCAAGACGATGGTTTGGGTAAGCCAAAGTTCTCAATACCCAAATTTGAAGGAGGTGCTGATGTTGAAGAATACCTCACTTGGGAGCTGAAAATTGAGAAATTGTGGCGCTTACATGACTATACTGAAGAGAGGAAGGTTAAGCTTGCTTCCTCAGAATTTGATGGCTATGCATTGCGTTGGTGGGATGGAGTTACACGTGCTCGTCAAGAAGATCAACAATTGCCAGTTCTTACATGGCGCGAGATGAAGGAACTTATGCAAGCTCGTTTCGTTCCCACTAATTATTTACGATCTATATATGATAAGTTGATCCTCTTGAGACAAGGTGTTATGACGGTTGATGCTTACTACATGGAGATGGAGATGCTTATGCAGCGTGGCCGTGTCCGTGAGTCACCTCAGATGACAATGCGGCGCTTTCTTCATGGTTTGAAGTATAATAACAAGGGCATTGTTCGTCATCACCATTACACTACTATGAATGAGCTTCTACATCATGCAAGAGAAGCTGAAGCACAGTTCGTGGAAGAGGCGCAAATCAAAGGCCGTGCTACAGGAGCTAGGCGTTACACGCCTCGGGCGCCACCCTCTACTACACCGGTGCCATCTACGCGTCCCGCACCGTTTCCTACTTTGTCTAGCAAGCCGGTCTCCAATGTGTCCAACACAAAGAAGTCTGAACCTGCTGTAAGTGGAAGTGGTTCTAGCATGTCTACGGCGCGCAACCGTGATATGGCTTGTCATACATGTGGTGGCAAGGGTCACTTCAAGAGAGATTGTCCTAATTGCAAGGTCATGTTTATTAATGAGGACAATGAGTATGAGACTGGAGATGATGCTGATCCGTATGCTCCAGAAGATGATGATTATGACAGTGATGGTGTAGATGCTTATCCGTCTGAAGCTCGCACTATTGTTGTGTCTCAGCGTGCTCTTAATGTGCTGCCAAGTGCATCTACTCAACGCTGCAATTTGTTCCAAACAAAGGCACTAGTTGGTCCCGATAAAGCTTGCAAGGTCATTATTGATGGCGGGAGTTGTCGCAATCTAGCAAGCAAGGAGTTGTGTGCCAAGCTGAAATTGAAGTATCTACTGCACCCGCATCCATATTATATTCAGTGGTTGAGCGACAATGGAGAGATGAAGGTAAACCACATGGTGCGTGTTGATTTTGAGATTGGACCGTATAAGGATTCCATTGATTTTGATGTGGTTCCTATGACGGTGTGTCACTTATTATTGGGTCGGCCATGGCTCTATGACTGTTCTGTACAACACAATGGCCGTGCCAATACATATCACTTGGTGTTCAAGGGCAAGAAAATTAACTTGCAGCCTATGTCGCCACAGCAAATTATCAATGAATCTCGTCAGAAAGTTGAAGTAAACTTGGAGGATGCTCCCATAGATAGGCGAGAGAATTGTAATGCCGTGAGTGATATAACGAAAAATGAGAGAGTGAATTCCTTAGTCTTATTAGCCACCAAAGAGGACATGAGAGAATTTAGTGAGGATCCTACAGCCATGCCTCTTGTGCTCATGTACAAGGGTGAGGTTTTGGTTTCTAACGACATGACCCCTATTTCTCTTGGTGTTTCTAGTGTTTTGCAGGAATTCAGCGATGTGTTTCCGGAGGAGGTGCCAGCAGGATTGCCACCATTGCGTGGTATTGAGCATCAAATTTACTTGGTCCCCGGAGCTTCGCTGCCCAATAGGGCGCCATACAGGATGAACCCCGAAGAACCGAAGCAGATACAGAAGCAAGTACAAGCGCTACTCGACAAAGGTTATATTCGCATAAGCCTAAGTCCTTGTGCTATTCCTGTTATTTTAGTTCCTAAGAAAGATGGTACATGGCGCATGTGTGTAGATTATAGAGCGATAAACAACATTACTATTCGATATCGTCGTCCTATTCCCCGTTTAGAGGATATGCTAGATGAATTGAGTGGTGCTGCTGTTTTCTTTAAGATTGATTTGCGTAGTGGTTATCATCAAATTAGGATGAAGAGGGGGATGAATGGAAAATAGCCTTTAAAACAAAATTTGGTTTATATGAGTGGTTAGTAATGCCTTTTGGTTTAACTAATGCACCTAGTACTTTCATGAGACTGATGAACCATGTTTTACGTGATTTTATTGGCAAGTTTGTGGTTATGTACTTTGATGACATATTAATTTACAGCCGCAATGAATCTAATCATACTATGCATATTCAACATGGTTTGCAAGTGTTGCGTGATAATAAACTCTATGGTAATCTTGAGAAGTGCACATTTTGCAAAGATAAGGTCATATTTCTAGGTTATATTGTCTCTAAGCATGGAGTAGAGGTAGATTCATCTAAAATTGAAGCAATTCAAAATTGGCCTACTCCCATGAATGTGAGTCAAGTAAGAAGTTTTCATGGTCTAGCTGGGTTTTATAGAAGATTTGTGCCCAATTTTAGTACTATTGCTGCACCTCTGAATGAATTGACTAAAAAGGGTGTTGCATTTGAGTGGGGCACAGCCCAAGATCATGCATTTGATGAGCTGAAACGTATGTTAACTTCTGCACCGTTACTTGCACTTCCTGATTTCAATAAGCAATTTGAGATTGAATGTGATGCTAGTGGTATTGGAATTGGTGGTGTGTTGATGCAAGAGGGTCACCCAATTGCATATTTTTCTGAGAAACTTTCTGGTGCTAAGTTGAACTATCCTATCTATGATAAATAATTGTATGCTTTAGTTAGAGTTCTTGAGGTTTGGCAACATTATTTGTGGCCAAAAGAATTTATCATACATTCTGATCATGAAGCTTTGAAATATCTGAAAGCTCAATCTAACTTGCATAGGCGTCTTGCTAAGTTGGTTGAGTTCATTGAATCTTTTCCATACATCATTAAGCATAAGAAGGGAAAAGATAATATTGTTGCTGATGTTTTGTCTAGGAAGAACATGCTATTAACTCAACTTGATGTTAAAATTCCTGGATTAGAGATACTATGTGATTTGTATGCTACTGATCATGATTTTGCTGAACCATATCGCTTGTGTGCTATTGGTAAAGCATGGGAGAAATATCACATACATGATGGGTTCTTGTTTAGAGATAACAAACTATGTGTTCCAGAATCGTCTGTGCATTTGCTCTTGTTGCAGGAATCACATGCTGGAGGTTTGATGGGTCACTTTGGGCGTGAGAAGACGCTACTCATGCTCGCTGACCACTTTTATTGGCCAAAGATGAGGCGGGATGTGGACAGGTATGTGAAGAGATGCATTACTTGCAACAAGTCCAAGTCCAAGCTGAAGCCTCACGGTTTGTATACTCCTTTACCGGCACCTACTACACCATGGGAGGATATTAGTATGGATTTTGTGTTGGGTTTGCCGCGTACTAAAAGAGGCCATGATTCTATATTTGTGGTAGTGGATAGATTCTCTAAGATGTCACATTTTATTGCCTGCCACAAGAGCGACGATGCGTCGCATATTGCTAACCTGTTTTTCAGGGAGATTGTACGTTCACATGGAGTCCTGAAGACTATTGTTTCTGATCATGATGTGAAGTTCATGAGCTACTTCGGAAGACACTTTGGGGAAAGCTGGGAACGAAGCTACTTTTCAGCACTACTTGTCATCCCCAAACTGATGGTCAAACTGAGGTGGTGAATAGAACATTGTCACAACTGTTGAGATCCATGATCAAGAAGAACTTGAAGGAGTGGGAAGATTGTTTGCCGCATGTGGAGTTTGCTTACAACAGGGCGATACATTCTACCAGCTTGTGTCCCTTTGAGGTGGTGTATGGTTTCAAACCCATTACTCCACTTGATTTGTTGCCTCTACCCATACATGAGAGAGTCAATATGGAGGCATCGAAGAGGGCAGATTTTGTACGAAGATACATGTGAAGACTAAAGAGTTGATAGAGAAGAAAGGCAAGAACAATGCTGCAAGGGTGAACAAGAAGCGCAAGGAGATGTTGTTCAAGCCTGGTGATATGGTCTGGGTACATTTTCGCAAGGATAGGTTCCCGAAGCTACGGAAGTCCAAGTTGCTTCCTCGTGGTGCTGGTCCTTACAAAGTGCTTGCCAAGATCAATGATAATGCATACTCCATAGATCTTCCAATTGATGAGTTTGGTGTCAGCAATTCTTTCAATGTGGCTGATTTGACACCATATGACGGAGAAGACCTTGGAGCATCGAGGTCGATGCCTTTTGAAGGGGGAGGGGGAGATGATGAGGACATCCCTACTACACTACTACCTCCGTCATTGCAAGATGAAGACGATGCTGCTGTGAAGCTCAAGTCCAATGAAGTTAGGATTGGACCTATGACAAGAGCTCATGCGAAGCTAAGCAACAGGTGAACTTGTTCCTAAGTGGTACTTTGATCGATGAGAACTTTATACTGCCTAAGTCCTTTTACTTATGTATGATCAGGTACGAAGACGCAAGCATCGCACGAGGAGGAGAGGAGCAGCTGGACAAGGAGCTGGACATGGAGCTGGACATGCAGATATCCCATGGACGCGCGAGGGAGGAGAGGGAGGCATGCGCGATGGAGGAAGAAGTCCAGGACGGTGCAAAGCCCGGTCGACCGGCCACCACGCCGGCTGGCCCAGTCGCCCGTCCAGTCCGACCGGATGCCACGCCGGATCAGCCCGGTCCAAACCGGCTCCTGGACCGGTGCCAGCCGGGCACGATCCAAAATGTCGTGGTATCGTCACGGCATATGCCATAGGGTGGCTAATGAGAGTGGTTCCTAGTATGTTCTACGGCGGTATCCGGATGCGGGTATGGGCACGAGCGACACGGCGACGTACCCAGGTTCGAGGCCCTCCTGTGGAGGTAACACCTCTACTCCTGCTATGAGTGTATAAGTAGTATCACAGTACAATGGTGCTCCTTGAGTTGTATCCGGCTGCTCCTGTGAGGCTAAGGTAGACGAAGGTCTCTCTCACAGGGTAGCTCTAAGACTGGAATGAAATGAAAGGATCGATCGCCCCCCTGCACGAGAGGGGTAGCACAACTTATATAGACGCTGGCAATATACAAAGAAGTCCCTATGACCCAGTGGCCGACTGGCCGGCTCCGGCTTCCCGCTCCTTCCCGAGGCGCTGATGTCACGAGCCGTTGAGGCGTGGAGGCCTTGTCTTGTCTCCCGCCGATGTCAGCGGTATGGAGAGGAAGCGTCCCGTCGCCATCGATGGCCTGTAGCCGTACGGCGCGGCGTGAGCCATGATGGCGTGTCCGGTCGGAGGCACGTTGCTCTACAGTGCCCCGTACTTTACGGAGATGAGATCATCGTGGACTTTGGCAGCCGGATCACCTTTCCAGTTCCTTCTCCTGCAAGGCTCACCAGCTTCGAGCCGGTCAGGGGAGAGACAAACCAAGCCGGATATGACAAGTTGAAGCCGGCCCAGCCATAGCGCAGACGGCTATGGCCAGACCAACGTCGACCTTGAACCAGCCGGCTCCCAAGGCAGCCGGCCACGGCTCCAGCCGGCTGCTCAGCCGGCCTTTGCCGCCGGCCAGAGGCCGCTGTTCTCGTCTTTTGCCCTACCCGGGTCTTCCCCCGACATTAGCCCCTGAAGCTGGCGAGGTCCTGCACAAAGAAGGACCTGGGCAGGTTTTCCTGACCGTTAATCTTTGATCCCATAGATTGTATTTGAAAAGCACTCGAGGGGCCGGCTGAGAATTTCCGCTCAGCCGGCTGCGCCCCCATTCGGCTTATTTCATCCGGCTGCTCTTGAGCCGGACGCTGCTTTGTTATGCAGGTTGTTATATTTCTCAAGTGTTGGAGGCTTCTCCGCCTTACTCGGAGAGTTTGAGCCGAATTGGAGAGGGACGTCCGGCTGCGGCTTGGGCGCGCCGGAGTCTCCGCCTCCTCGGGCCCTGCGCTCAACTTGATGGCTCTGACGGTAACTGCTGTTACCGCTTCGTCTGGTCACATCGCTGTTCCGTCTGGATTTTATGCGGTTGTGGGCGACGTGGTGTGGCCATTTCTGGTAACCGCAGCGGTCGTGGGGGGAGTTATGGCGCAGTAAATCCCGCGTCGTGGGCCACGTTCCCCACTTGGCCGCGTCCCACACGTGGCAGGCGCCTATAAATGCCGGTGGGGCGGTACTGAGGCGGCCTTACCGCACTTCTCCTTCCTCGCGCCCACGCTGTTTCTCTCCTCTGCCCGAGAGATCTTCCTTGCGCCCAGGCGATCTCACCGGCGGCCTCCTGGCGGACTCCGGCGACCAACTGCGGCCAAGCTCCTCCGCCGGCCCGCAGCTTTCTCCTCACCGATCCGGCACCACGGGTCCCCGCGTGTCCACGGTGCGCCTTCTGCCGCCGTGCTCGCCGCCGTCGGGTGGCTCTTCGTCGCCCTTCGCACTTTCTTGGTCTTCTTCGTCTTCCTCCTCTACGGCCATGGCTCTCCCGGCTGGTTCATGGGAGGGCTCGTACATGAGGGAGGACGACATTGCTCGCCTCGTGCGCCTGTGCCGGATCCCGTCGGAGGTGATCACGCGAGCTCCGGGGGCTGAGGTGGCGCCGGATCCGCAGCCCGGCGAGCGCGTCGTCTTCGGGGCGCACTTCGACCGGGGGCTGGGCCTACCGGCTTCGCCCTTCCTCCGCCAATTTCTCGACTTCTTCGGCCTGCAGCCGCACCACCTGCCGGCCAACGCCTTCGTCACGCTGAGCTGCTACGTGGCCTTCATGGAGGGCTACGCCGGCTTGTGGCCTGACGTAGATTTCTAGAGCCGGCTCTTCTACTTGAAGACGCAGACCACCGACGGCCATATGCGAGCCTGCGGCGCCGCCTCGATCTACTCTTGTACATCCACGCCCTTCCCGAAGATCCCGACTGTGGACTCGGTGAAGAAGTGGCAAATGTCGTTCTTCTACGTGAAGAGTGACAACCCGGCGTTCGACTGGATCAACCTGCCGGAGTACAACCCGGACCCGCCGGCTGCCCGGCTCAACTGGGGCGCCAACCACAAGTCGGCGGACCCGGATGCGGAGGTGAACATGCTCTGGGACTTCCTCCCGGAGTGTGTCAACGAAGGCGGGCTGTGCGCAGCCGACCTCCTCTGCTGCTATGCCTCCCACCGGGTGCTGCCTCTGCAGGCACGCGTCCACAAGATCTTCCACATGTCCGGCCGGTTCAATCCGACCCGGACATCCAAACTGGAGCTTACCCACGCTCAAGTCGCCAAGCGGGTGAACTTTGTCTCCCAGGAAGTTGCCCGACAACTGGGACTGGGGGATGGAGCCCTACAGCCGGAGGGAGCTGCCGCCCGTGGTAAGTCTCTTTTTCTGGCCGGATACCGGCTTGCGGCTGCGTGGCCGGCTTTTGTCTTAATGTTTTCCTGTTTGTTTGCAGCTTTTCGCCCGTCAGGCGGTTGAGGACGGCGACCTGGAGCACAAGCAGTGGACGCCGGATCACGTTGATCCGGCTGACCAAGCCGGCGACGACGAGAGCCCGGAGGCGGCTGAGCAAGCCGCCCAGGGGCAACACGATCCGCCACCGTCTCCGCAACAGCGGGGGGAGGAGCAGGAGCAGGCGCCGTCCGCCTCAGTGCCGATCCGCGCGGTGCCTTTGTCGATGAGGCCACCCGCGACTTCGGTGACTTCCTCGTCTGCGCCCAAGGGGCGGAAACGAGGCAGCGAGCGGACCACCGCCCAGCTGGAGGCGAAGCTGAAGAAGCAGCGCCGGGCGGGGCCCAAGAGGGTTCCGAAGGCGGCCGGGTGAGTTTTTTGCCTTCACCGTTTGATTCCTTTTTCTTTTCCTCTTTTGCTTATCTTTTTCTTTTTCGACCCCCTAGGTCCGCCATCAAGTTTTCCAAGGGCGGCGGCTCTCGCCCGACTCCCAGCGTTGTGTCGCCGCTCCAGCGGCAGAGGAGGGAGCGGACTCCGCAGCCTGCGCCGCGTTCGCGCATGCCGGCCGTCATCGTGCCGCCTGTCGTCACGCCGCCCGCTGCGGGGGCGGGTTCTTCGGCTGCACCTTCTGCAGATGCGCCCGACTCCGGCTCCCGGAGCGAGCCGGCTCGCCGTGCTGGCCAACCTTCAATCGACGATCTGTTCCCGCGCAGCGCCCCGCCTATAGGACCTGCGGCCGGAGCCGGCAGGGGCGCGCCCGGCGCGACCGGAGCCGGCGGGCCAGCACCCACCGCGGCCGGAGCCGGCGGGCCCACGCCCGACGTCGTCGTCTTGGACGCGAGTTCAGATGAGGTGCCGCCTGCGCCGGGGTCTGCTAACCCCACCGGGCCAACGGCTTCGACCGCGCCGCCTTCAGCTTCGGAGCCGGCGAGGGAGGAGCCGGCGGGACAGGAGCCGGCGCGTTCGGCTGACGCGGATGCCAGGGCGCTGGTGACGGCGAAGGGCCCAGCGCAGGCACCCCAAGGTCTTCACATTTTGCCGGCCGCCTCGTTGCTGAACGTGGTGTCCACCTCCGACTCCAGTTTCGGCTTAGCCGGAACCATGGAGGAGGATTGGTGCCAGGCGGACATCTACGAGGTGACCAGCCGAGAAGGGCGCCAAGGCGTGGCGCCCAAGGAGATGTTCTTCTCCGGCTTGCATGCCAGTGTCAAGGCCCAAGCCGCCGAGGTCGAGGCCCGGCTGGCGTGGCTGGAGACGGCTGACAAGGTTAGTTTATGTGTGCTATTTTCTGAAATTTTGGTATTGTCCTAGTAGCCCTCCGAGGCATGGGCCGGCTGCTTGGAGCCGGTCCGGGCTTCGTCCAGGCTCATTTTTGTCTTCTTTTTTATGCGGTTACGGACAGGCGGACTGCCTTGCACAACCGGCTCGTGGCCAGCTATCACAAGGCCAAGAAGGAGGGGGCCGACTTCGCCCGTGAGCTGGAGGTTGCCAAGGGTAAGGCCTTTTTTCTTTTTTGACTGTTTCTTTTTCTTTGGTTTTATCCGGCTGACGACTTCTTTTGCCGGCTTGCAGCTGTTGCCGCCCGGGTTCCGCAGCTGGAGGCGGACCTTCGGGCCGCCCGTGCTCAATGCGCCGAGAGCGAGAAGGCGGTCCAGGCCGCAGCCATCAAGGCGCGGGAGAATGAGGGGGAGCTGGCGCGGCTGCGCCGACTCGAGGCCAACTACCTTGTCGAGCTTGAGGCTGCCAAGCGGGTTGGGCGAGAGGAGGTGGAGGGCCTCAAGAAGCGGCTGGAGGAGGTGGACCAGCAGCACCTGAAGCTTCGGGACGAGGTGGCCTCCAAGTCCAACGAGCTGTCGGCCACCGCCAAGCGGTGGGTGTCAGAGATTAGCGCGCTCGACCGCGGCTTGGCGGGTGAGTCCTTGCATCTTTCTCTCCCTTCCCTCTTGCCGGCTTTCGGCTGTCGGCTGCCGGCTTAGGTTGGCAGCCGGCAGCTGGAACCATTTCAGCAATCGATATCTTCATCTTCAGGCTGGGGGCAGGCGGCCGGCTTTCGCCGGCTGCCGCCAGGCTTTGCTTTGATGATCTCCATCTTCAGGCTGGTGGCAGGCGGCTTTTCTCGCCGGCTGCCGCCTGGCTTTGCTTTCACTTCGATGATCTCCATCTTCGGGCTGGTGGCAGGCGGCTTTTCTCGCCGGCTGCCGCCAGGCTTTGCTTTCACTTCGATGATCTCCATCTTCGGGCTGGTGGCAGGCGGATTTTCTCGCTGGCTGCCGCCAGGCTTTGCTTTGACTTCGATGATCTCCATCTTTAGGCTGGTGGCAGGCGGCTTTTCTCGCCGGCTGCCACCAGGCTTTGCTTTCACTTCGATGATCTCCATCTTCGGGCTGGTGGCAGGCGGCTTTTCTCGCCGGCTGCCGCCAGGCTTTGCTTTTAGACTTCAAAATTTTGCATTTTTTCTGTCCTTTCCCCGGCTTTGCAGGCTGATCGCAGTCGGCAAGGATCTTCAGGTTATTTGACACGTTTTATCTTTGCAGCGGCTTTCCTCGAGGCGCAGGAGGCGGCATTAGCAGCAGCCAGCAAGGCGCGGGAGGCTCGCCGGCTAGCCACCGGCGAGGAGAGTTCTGAGCACTTCTCCATGGATGACCACCTGGCATCCATGGCCGCCCGCGTCGAGCCGATAACTATGCTGGGCTATGAGCTCAGGAAGGTGGCGGAGGAGTTGTACCAGCTGCTCTGGCCGACGGAGACGCTGCCTGGCGAGCTGTCGAAGCTTATCAAGTGGCTCGAGACCGCGCCCGATCGCTTCCTCGACTGGAAGGACTCGGCTGCGCGTGCTGGGGCCGACATGGCGCTGTCCTTCGTGCTCTCCTGGTATGACTAGGTGGACCTCAACCAGCTGGAGACTCGGCGGGCCGGCGTGGAGGATGGGCTTAGCTCGGAGACCAAGACCTTCCGGCTCGCCCGGGCCTGCGCCATCGCCGACTTCGTCAACAAGGGCATCTTCATCGAGGACCCGAATCCGCCTTCGGAGTCTGAAGACGAAGACATGGAGGACGTGCCGGATGCGCCCGAAGCGGACCCGGCGGCCGGCTCGGCAGATGCTCCCCCGGCTGGTCCTCCGTCAGCCGGCGCCTAGATTTACCTGTTTTTGTTTTTGCTTTTGCCAGGACAATTTGTTAAATCCCCGGAATGCCGGGTGCATATGTAAGACAATATCGTTATCTCTTTTTTATGAAGTCCCACATTTTAATGTGTTTGTTAATCATTTATGCGTCGGCTGCTTTCCCTTAGTTGCTTTTTCCCATCCGCCCCACTCTTTGGCTTTGCTCTTGCCGGTCGTACGTCCGACATGCGATCCGTCACCGGATCAAGAGCGTGCCGCCGGGTGAGGCCGATAGTATTTCAGCCGAACGAGCCGAGTTCGGCAATCCGGCACTTTTATGAAAAGTTGTACAAGGGTCAATTCGCCTTCACTCTTTCCTTTAGTCGTCTTTCGCGTGCCGGTTCCTTAAGCATCTGCCCCCGCCAGCCGGACAGCCGGGTTGCGGTCTGTAGCTGGATCGGGAGCCGGCTGTCGGGAAACCGGATCACGGTACTAAGCCGGCCGCGTGAGAGGGTGCAAGCCAATCGGCGAAAGCAAAAGAGTACGCGAAAAACTTGTTGAAATCGATGCCGTTGGCGCTTGCTTTTTCATTAGCATAGATTACAAAAGGAGTACAAGGGATACATACGTTCCTTCTCTCAAGTGTAAAATGGGCGGAGCAGGCTGACATTCCAGGGACGTTTAGTCTCCTCGTCAGCCCTGTCCGGCTTGTTTTTTCTGGCCTCTTGGGCATCTATGAGATAGTAGGAATCGTTTCCCACCGCCTTGCTCACGATGAAGGGACCTTCCCATGGGGATGAAAGTTTATGCTGTCCGGCTGTCCGTTGGATCAGCCGGAGCACTAGGTCTCCTTCTCGAAATGCTAAGGGCTTGACCTTCCGGCTGTGATAGCGTCGGAGGCTTTGCTGATATATGGTGGATCTGGACACGGCCAGCAGCCAGGCCTCTTCGACCAAGTCGACTCCATCTTCGCAAGCTTCTTTGGCTTCGGCTTCGTGTACAACTTGATCCTTGGCGCGTTATGCTCGATATCAGTCGGCAGGCTTCGGCCCCGTAAACGAGGAAGAATGGCGTGAAGCCGACGGAGCGGTTTGGCGTGGTGCGCAGGCTCCAGAGCACATTGGGCAGCTCTTCAATCCAGCAGCCGGCTGCTCGCTTCGAGCGGCTCCACCGCCGGGGCCGGATGCCGCTAGGATCAAGCCGTTGGCTTTCTCCACTTGTCCGTTGGACTCGGGTGTGCCACGGACGCTAGGTCCATTCGGATCCCCATTTCCTCGCAATAGCGAGAGAAGATGCCCTGAGCGAAGTTGCTGCCGTTGTCGGTGATGATGCTATGGGCGTAGCCATATCTCACAATGATTTCTTTGAGGAATGTGACGGCTGTGGAGCCATCCAGCTTCTTGATTGGCTTGGCCTCAATCCACTTGGTGAATTTGTCAATCATTACCAAGAGGTGCGTCATGCCGCCTCGGGCGGTTCTGAACGGGCCCACCATATCCAAGCCCCATACGGCGAATGGCCAAGTGATGGGGATGGTTTTCAAGGCGGAAGCCGGCGAATGCCTTTTCTTGGCGAAGCGCTGCATTTCTTCACAAGCTCTTCTGCGTCTTTGAGCGTAGTCGGCCAGTAAAAACCGTGCCGAAAGGCTTTGCCTACTATGGCTCTGGAGGAGGCGTGGTGGCCGCACTCTCCCTGATGGATTTCCCGTAGGAGTTCAATCCCTTCAGCCGGCTCGACACACCGCTGGAACACCCCACTTACGCTGCGTTTGTACAGCTGGTGGTTGATGATTGTATAGGCCTTGGCCCTTCTCTCAATCTGCCTGGCTTGGACCCTATCATTGGGCAGCACACCATCGGTGAGGTAGGAGAGGAATTCTTGTGCCCATGATGGTACGCATCTTATCTCGAATACGCTAACCAACAGGGTCTCCTGCGTGGGAGCTTCCGGATTCGACTGCATGGTCGCCGGGTTCGGCTGTGGAGCCGGCGGGTTCGGCTGAGAAGCCCCGACTTTGGCTGAGAAGCCCCCGGGTTGGACTGAGAAGCCCCCGGTTCGGCGGTGGAGCCGGCGGGTTCGGATAAGCCGACTTTGGCTGAGAAGCCCCGGGTTGGACTGAGAAGCCCCGGTTCGGCGGTGGAGCCGGCGGGTTCGGCCGATAAGCCCCCGACTTGGGCGATGAAGCTCCGGGTCAGCCGGACGAATATGGAATCCGAGTCCGGTGACGGTATGATGGACGGCTTCCGCAAATGCGCCGGGGGATGCCTGGTGGGATTGCTTGCCGGGTTGAGCCTATCTTGGATAGGGCGTCAGCCGCCTCGTTGTTTGCTCACGGCACATGATGGAATTCACAACCATCGAAGAAGCCGGATAGCTGCTGGACGTGGAAGCGGTATGACGCCATGTTGGCATCCTTCGCGTCCCAGTCGTCGGATGCCTGCTGGATAACCAAGTCGGTGTCGCCGAAGCAAAGAATGTGACGCACGCCAATCTCCTTGGCCAGCTTAAGCCCATGAATGAGCGCCTCATACTCCACCACATTGTTGGATGCGGCGAAGTGTCTGGGACGTAGTCCAGGCGATCTCCCTTGGGAGAGGTGACGACGATGCCGGCTCCCAAGCCGTTGCGCATCTTCGAGCCGTCGAAGTGTATCTTCCAGTGTGTGGAATCAGGCACAGGCGGCAGGTATTGCATCTCGGCCCAGTCGAAGAAGTCCGCGAGGATCTGCGACTTGATGGCCGTTCGTGGCTCGTAGAGGATGGTATGAGCAGCTAGCTCCAGGGCCCATTTGGCAACCCGGCCATTGGCGTCTTTACTGCCAATGATTTCCGCCTGTGGCCACCACCTTGATTAGGTGCTCTTGGAAGTAGTGCTTGAGCTTCTTGGCCGCCATGTACACGCCGTAGGTGACTTTCTGGTAGTGGGGGTAGTTTTTTCTGGGAAAGCACCTCACTGAGGTAGTAGACTGGCGCTGAACCGGCTGCTCCTTGCCGGCTTCCTTGCGTTCCACCATCAGACAACGCTAACCACCCGATTGGTGGCTGCGATATACAACAACATCGGCTCCATTGAAGCCGGCGATGCTAGGATGGGTGCGGTTGAGAGCACGCGCTTTAAGTCACGGAAGGCCTCATCCGCCTGCGGTGACCAGACAAATTTGTCTGACTTCTTGAGCAACTGGTACAGGGGCAATGCCTTCTCCCCAGCCGGCTGACGAAGCGGCTCAAGGAGGCCAGCAACCGTGAACTTCTGGACGTCCTTGAGGCACTGCGGCAGTTCCATCTTCTCTAGGGCACTGATCTTCTCCGGGTTGGCTTCGATTCCTCGCCGAGAGACGAGGTAGCCAAGGAGTTGGCCGGCTGGCAAAGTGCACTTGGCCGGGTTGAGCTTCATCCGGAATCTCCGCAGATTGGTGAAGGTCTCTCTCAGATCGTCAAGGAGGGTATGCGTCTCCTTGGTTTTTACAACGACATCGTCCACGTATGCGTGAACATTTCGCCGATTTGCTCTTGTAAGCATTTCGCATGCACCTTTGGTAGGTGGCGCCTGCATTTTTCAAGCCGAATGGCATAGTCGTGTAGCAATAAGCCCCGGGGGTAATGAACGAAGTCTTTATTTGATCATCCGATTCAAAGGAATGTGGTGGTAGAATAGGCGTCTAAAAAGACACGTTCACGGCCGGCAGTCGAATCTATGACTTGATCTATACGCGGCAGGGGAAGGGGTCCTTCGGGCACGCCTTGTTCAGGCTAGTGTAGTCGATACACATGCGCCAGTAGCCGTTCTTCTTCAGGACCAGGACCGGGTTCGCCAACCAGTCCGGGTGCAGCACTTCCATGATGAAGCCGGCTGTGAGCAGCCGGGCGATTTCTTCACCGATGGCCTTCCTTCTTTCTTCGGTGAAGCGGCGAAGGGGTTGCTTCACCGGCCTGGCCTCAGGCCTGACGTGGAGGTGGTGCTCAGCCAACTCCCTCAGCACACCCGGCATGTCCCTTGGAGACCATGCGAAGATGTCCCGATTCTCACGGAGGAAGCTGGTGAGCTCGCTTTCCTATTTGTTCAAGCCGGCACCGATGGTGACGAACTTGTCGGCTGCGCCGGGTCTAGCAGGATCTTCTTGGTGTTGTTGGCCGGCTGGAAGTGAGTTGTCCCAGCCAGGTTGCCTACAGCCGGCATGTCCGTCCGCGGCCTTGGCCAAGGCGACGCGTCGTGGATGAGCTGCTTCGGTGGCGATGACCAGCGTGGGCCATCTTGGAGCTCGCGTGGCGCACTCCATGGAGCGGCGATAGTCGCCGGCTATGGTGATGACCCCTTTGGGCCCGGCTTCATCTTCAGGTACCCGTAGTGGGGCACCGCCATGAACTTGGTCAGGGCTGGCCGGCCCATGAGCGCGTGGTAGGGGCTGACGAGGTCCACCACCTCGAACTCGATCTTCTCGGTGCGGAAGTGGTCCGGCTTCCCGAACATTACCTCCAGCGTGATCCGACCGATCGGCTGGCAGCAGGCCCGGCATGCCATGGAAGACGGTAGGGGTGGGGCGCAACTCGGCCTCCTGAATGCCTAGCTTGCGGGCGGTGTCGCGGTAGAGAATGTTGATGCTGCTGCCCCCGTCGATGAGGACGCGCGAGAAGCGCACGCTGCACCGGTTCATGCCGATGGTGGGGTCGAGGACCATGGCATAGCTGCCCGGGGCAGGACAACCGGTGTCGCGGCGATCAAAAGTGATGGCCTGCTCTGACCAGTTCAGGTACTGGGGGACCGGCGGTATGACCGCGTTGACCTCAAGGGAACGGCACTGCTGGCTCGTTTTGTCCTCGGGCTCGGAGGTGAAGATGATGTAGGTGGCATCCTCGGCCAGGTATCGGCCATGCTGCACTTGGTTAGCCTCGTGGTGCTCGAGGTTAGCGTTCTCGCCGGCTTGGACACCCCCCGCCGGTGGTGGAGGCGGGGGTGGAGGTAGCGGTTCGCCGCTTGTCAACCGCTTCATGAAGTGGCACTCGCGGGTGGTGTGGTTGGAGGGGTTCTTGCCGCTGTGGTACTTGCACGGCACGTCGAGCATTTGCTCAAAGGTGAACTTCAGTTTCCAGGGCGGTCCTGCTTCTAGCGCCTGCCGCCAGCCGCCGTATGGTCCGACACGGCTGCCACATGGGCGGAACCATACCGTCAATCCGGCTGGTCGCTGTGCTTGCCGCGGTAGTTGTCCCGCCGGCTGCCTTGCGAGGCTGCTCGGCCGGCTTGTGCTCGGCCGGCTTTTGATCGCGCGAGGCGCGGCTGGCGAATTGTTGACCACGCCCTGGCCGGCCTCAGCCAACGCGTATTTGTCCGCGATGGTCATCGGGCCGCCATGGTCTTGGGGTCGCTGCAGCACAGCTTGTGCCACAGCATCGTGTTGGGCCGACAGCCGGCCATGAAGAAGCTGATGGCCTGGACCTCGTGCACACCCTCGCAGGAGTTGCGCATCTCGCACCAGCGCGTCAGGTATGCGCGGTCCGTCTCGTCCGGCTCCTGCTTGCACATTTTCAGCTGGCGGGGGCGGCCCGGTGCCGGTGAAGTTGCTGATGAAGGCCTCCTCGAAGTCCAGCCAGCCGTTGATGCCGCCGCTGGCAGGTTGTTGAGCCAGTGCGGGCGGAGCCGAGCAGCATGAGGGGTGAATAGCGCACAGCCCACGTTGCCGCGGGCGATGCCGACCGCGGTGGAGTAGTCCAGCAGCCAATCTTCCGGCTTGGCGGTGCCGTCGTACTTGGGGTGTCCCTGGGAGCAGGAAGCCATCCATGACCGGCTCGTTCAGGATGCGCGGGCCGAAACACGGGCCGGCTGGCCCTTCTTCCTCCGCGATGCGGGATTCCACGAGCCGGTCGAGGTGGTTCCTGGCGTCAACCGGCTCGACGCGCGGGCCCAGCCGGGAGTGGGCCGGCTGGCGGCCGCCGCTGGCTTCCAGAACCAGATGATGTGACTGCCTTGGCGTCGGTTGCTGGGAGTTGTACTCCTGGCTTCTGCTTGGTGGCGGGCGGCTGTAGCCGCTTCCTAGCCGGCTTGTTCGGCTGGAACTTGCGTGGGTGGCGCGGGAGTCCCGGCGCCGGCTTGGTGCTGGTGAGGAGGACTCGGCCGTGTCCCTGGGGCCGCCTCCGTCGTTGCCTGCGGCACCACGAGCGTGAGAAGCTCTGGGAGCGTTGGCGTACTGGGGTTGTTCGCCTGCTCGGCGGCGGCGCGGCACAGCTCACCCGCCTGTCTGGCGGCGTAGCTCTTCGCCCTCAAGGCGGCCTAGCTCTTCTGCGGTGGCTTCGGCCGCACGCATGTTCTTGTCGGGGGTGTTGTAGAATGGCAGCTCCGTAGACGGAGCCGGCGCTTCCACGCCGTCGCGGTCGATCTCCGCGCCTAGGCCGCCTCCTCTGCGGCGGATATGGCCGGCCCGGCTGGGGTCGTTGCCGGCCGGTGTGAAGCCGTGGGCGCGGTCGTACTCGCGCCGGGTGATCTCCAGCTGGTGCTTGGCAGCGGCCAGCTCTTCAGCCTGCCTGAGGAGGAGCTGGCGGTGCGCCTCCAAATCCGCCTCGATGGTGGTGGGGTCGGCGCTGTGAGCGGGGAGCTCAACTTTGCTCGGACTTCATCCAGCCGGGATGGTGGCTGCGGCTCCTTTGGGCCCGAGCCGGATGCGCCGGCGGCGCCTGTGCGCTCCAAGGCGGGGCCACGGACTCGCGTGGTTTTGTCCATGTTCTCCGCAGCGGTGGTCATGACCTCCTGCACGGTGCAAGAGTTGGTGAAGTTGTCGCTGGCGCCGGCTCCAGGAGGAGGGCTTGCGCAGCGCAGCACCTGCCGCGGGTAGCGCGGCGGTGACGGTGGCGACGACGTCGTGGCCACCGAAGGAGATGATGCTGCCGCCAGGAAGGGCGTCGGAAGCAGCCAGCCGTCGCCGACGCAGCCGAGGGAGCCGAATCTCCGATCAAGCCTGAAGCGACTCGCTCGCCGGTGGTGGTGGTGAGGCCCGTCCGGAAGAAGACACCGGCCGCAGACGCTGAAGGCCCCACGGTGGGCGCCAAATATCGTGGTATCGTCACGGCATATGCCATAGGGTCGCTAATGAGAGTGGTTCCTAGTATGTTCTACGGCGGTATCCGGATGCGGGTATGGGCACGAGCGACACGGCGACGTACCCAGGTTCGAGGCCCTCCTGTGGAGGTACCACCTCTACTCCTGCTATGAGTGTATAAGTAGTATCACAGTACAATGGTGCTCCTTGAGCTGTATCCGGCTGCTCCTGTGAGGCTAAGGTAGACGAAGTTCTCTCTCACAGGGTAGCTCTAAGACTGGAATGAAATGAAAGGATCGATCGCCCCCCTGCACGAGAGGGGTAGCACAGCTTATATAGACGCTGGCAATATACAAAGAAGTCCCTATGACCCAGTGGCCGACTGGCCGGCTTCGGCTTCCCGCTCCTTCCCGAGGCGCTGATGTCACGAGCCGTTGAGGCGTGGAGGCCTTGTCTTGTCTCCTGCCGATGTCGGCGGTATGGAGAGGAAGCGTCCCCATCGCCATCGATGGCCTGTAGCCGTACGGCGCGACGTGAGCCATGATGGCGTGTCCGGTCGGAGGCACTGTTGCTCTACAGTGCCCCGTACTTTACGGAGATGAGATCATCGTGGACTTTGGCAGCCGGATCACCTTTCCAGTTCCTTCTCCTGCAAGGCTCACCAGCTTCGAGCCGGTCAGGGGAGAGACAAACCAAGCCGGATATGACAAGTTGAAGCCGGCCCAGCTATAGCGCAGACGGCTATGGTCAGACCAGCGTGGACCTTGAACCAGCCGGCTCCCAAGGCAGCCGGCCACGGCTCCAGCCGGCTGCTCCTTAGCCGGCCTTTGCCGCGGGCCAGCCGGCCTGGAGCCAGCTGTTCTCAGTCTTTTGCCCTATCCGGGGTCTTCCCCCCGACAGTAATCCCGGACCCTTATCCCGGTCACCACCCGGTCCCTGGCCCGGTTCAAACCGGACCGGTAGGCCGGTCGACCGGCCCCCAGACCGGCCGTGTCAGAGTCTGTCTCGACCATATCCCGATCTGGGTCGATTTTCAATGTATTTTCTCGACTTCTGGTCGTCCTGAACCCCTATATAAGTGCCCGCCCCCAAATTAGGTTTAGACCACGTTTAAGATAAACCCTAGTTCATAGTTGATTGCTTTGCAACTCTATTGAATCCCTACACCATATTGCATCAATTTGGTGTTTGCTACTGAAAGTCTTGTGCGATCTGCTATTCCATTGGGAATTAGACGGTTGCAACTTACCGCTTCGTGGTCGGCGGCTACGTGCGCAAGTGTGTGGAGTTGCGAATATCTTGCAGGGTTGAGAGCTATTGCATTGGCGACAGGGACCAATCGAGAGACTTCGTTGCGTCATACAAGTTATCATCCACTTCATCATCATATATCTCCGATGTGTTCATCGCGTGATCATCATCACCACCGTTGCTTACTGAGAAGATCGGGCCATCCCGTATCACTTTGCAATGGAGGAGGCAGTCTGAGTTCTCGGCTTCCTTACGCACAACATTGAGGAAGGAGTTGATGAGTGTAGTGGCTCTTGGCTCAGTTGTTGCCGGTGCTGAACTGGCCATAGACGAAGTTGTCGGGCGGAAGATGTTGTTTACTTCATTTTTGTACTAAAGCAGGGCAGGTTTACTTTATTTTTGTACTGAACCACGAACTGGCCATAGATGAGCATTTTAATAAGATTTTCTTGATTGAATATGGGATGTTGCTAATTAAGGTTAATTAGCATTCTGCTATTTGATGTTGACCAAATCTGCTTGTAAATAAATAAATCTCAGGTTGCGATGATGATGGATGAGTTACTGGTGAAGGAGTGTAAATAAATAAATCTCAGGCTGCGAAGGTGATGGATGAGTTACTTGTAAAGCAGCATAAACAATTCATCCCTCTTTATTTTTTCTTCATCGCGTGATTCCTTGTTAATTATTTACCTGAAACTTTCTGTGCCCATGGTTGTATGCAATAGTTTTTGCTGGTAAACGTATATTTAAGAACCATGAAGTTTGTCCAAACTCTCTTATTGTGAAAATAGATAATTTTCTTTGCTCCATTCCTCACTGCTAGATTTAGATTCCATAACTAGAGACATGGAATGCTGACTAAACTTTGAATTATGCTGCACTAAGAATCGAAAAACAGTCAAATATAGCTTTTTATGTATTTTTTTTACCATCGACAGTACATTCTAAATGGTGACATTTCTTAAGCACTAAGGGCATTTTCTGTGCTGATGGAAGAGTTGCATCCTTAGCAGATGAAAACGTGTGATGTTTCAAATTTATAAGGTACTTACCTTTTTCCAATTTAATGAAGTGACAGCACAATAATGGGGCGGCGGACCAAAAGGCACGTAAGAGAAAAGATGTCCGTTGTGGGTGAGAACTCACACAAGATGATGGCAGAATCCAAAGGGGGCCTGTGCGTGAAAGGGTGGGCGGATGACGAGGGTGGTTATTGTGGCGACACATTCCAAAACTACACGTTCTTGTCACTCTTATTTTGATCAGTCTCTAAGAAATATTTTTGTTGCCCCTTGCAATTGTTTCTGTTTTCGAGCTCTTGGTACATGGTTATCCTTGACCCTTGTATTCCTCACAATGTTAAACAGTTAGCCGATAGATACTCCATTGCACCGCACGGGCATCTTCCTATAATTCTACATGTTCGAACAAATTAGTTGGCTTGATTCTTCCCTTATTATCCTTGTGTTTGTTGTAGCGGAATGTTAAACTTAGGAGAATAAACTTTGTTAAGTTACTCTTCCTTTTTGTATTAGTATAATCTTGAGTCGAGGTTTCTTTATGAGTTGAACAATTGGCTCAGGAGGCGGAAGCGGAAATCCAGCACATAGGTGTAGATGCACCCGTTTGCAAAAAAATATATCAAAATGTCCAAAAATCCTAAAAAAGAGATTGGACCATACATCAAGTCGTCTGTGTTTGCGCACGAAGTTTTTCAGAAAACAATTAGTTTTTGTGGCATGTATAAAAAAGACAATTTCCGGTGCTTTAAAAATAGCATTTCATGAGACATTTTTTTACATAGGCCACACAAAAAAAAAATCCTGCAGAACTTTTGGGAGCTAATATAGACTGTAAGGATGTACACTCAGGTTTTTTTTCAACATATTTAACATTTTGAAAAGAATTTAAAACACATTTTTTAATAATAGTTGCATCTAGAACTATGAGCCAAAACACAATATCCTTCACAAGAGGGGAGTGGAAAACCCACCATGATCCTTGTTGAATGTGGGATTGTTCGAAGTCATGGCCTGGTGGGAAAAGAAAGGAGACGACATAGTCTCATGGAGGCAGGAGGGTCCATACTGTTCTCAGTTTAGTAAATCAGATGGTCGTATACTTTTGGTCATGTCTATAAGTTACATCACTATATACATTTTTTAAAACAAGTGAGTGATACAAGAAGAAAAATAACCAGGAAAAGGCTACTGGAAAACTACCAGAAATTGATATCAAAGTTCTAAAAAATAACCTATGTCATTCTCATAAAAATAAGATAGTAATAAAAAAGGTTAGAGAAATTTGTTGAAAACCAAAACCGGGTTAATCAAATTTGTTGTTTGTTCAAATTTCCAGTATTTTGTGAACTTGTGGATTCACTTAGTATGGATAACCTCCCTTCATTAGTTCATGTTGGAACCAACAAAGTAATTGTGAACATAATTTTCACTCGAAACGGATTAAGAGCATGCCATGTAGTTTGAATAACTAAAAATATATATTTTGTCTCTCCATTCATGTCGTTGAAATGTTGATTAAACAGGTGTGTCTCCATTGTCATATCCTACACAACCAGGAATTTTCAGGTGTATTTACATGTGCAGGAAGGAAAAAAAACTTAAAAATCCGCGGCAACGCACGGGCATTCAACTAGTTTATATACGTATATTGTACATGTGCTTGTATTATTTGTCCATATAAATATAAGAGAGGGAGGCCGAGGCATGCGATCAGCGTAGCCCGGATTCTATTGAAACTGGCATGGTATCAGAGCACCAGCCGATCCTCTCCCCTCTCAAAACCCTAAAATCCTAAACCCCCTCCCCCTCTCCACCGCCCACCTTCGCTTTCCAGCGCCGCCACCATGTCGGCTGATGATCTCAAGAAGCTCGAAGAAGAGCTGAATCAGTGCGGGTCCCTCCTCCAAGCTCACCGAGGAGAACTCGACCGCTATGATGCCTAGATGGGCAAGGCCTTCGACAATACCAAACCCGCCCAAAACCCTAATCCCACCCCCTTCTCCTACGTTGCTTCCATCAAAACCCACGTTCCCATAACCCTCGATCTTCAAGATTCGAACTACACCAAGTGGCGTGAACTATTTCTTGTCACTCTCGGTTGCTACGGCCTCACCAACCATGTCATCAGCACCGCCGACGCTACTCCATCGGACACTTCACCCACCTCTGACTAGGCGCGTGACGACTACACCGTGCTCTCCTGGATCTAAGGCTCGATCTCCACCGAGCTCTTTGGCACCATCATGGCCCCCGGGTCAACGGCGCAGCAAATCTGGGATGCCATCGCCAACCTCTTCCACAACAACAGGAAGAGCTACGCCCTCGCACTCGATGCGGAGTTCCACAACACGCCGCAAGGAGATATGTGTGTCCACGACAACTGCGCCGAGCTCAACTCCCTCACCGATGCGCTCAGCGACGTCAGCCAGCCCATCAACGACGAGATCCTCATCCTCAAGGTGCACCATGGCCTCAATGAGTAATTATGTCATCTTCATTATTTTCTCCCGTTTCAGGTGCCGTTCCCCACCTTTCTTCAGATGCGCTCATCTCTTGTTCTCGAGGAGACACAAAAGAAGACGGATGCCAAAAACGCGTCCACCTCTGTGCTTTGAGCCAGCGGCAATAACATCCTATCGCGCGCTGGTGGCGAGTGTGCTCCTTTAGATGGTTGTGGTGGTGGCTCCGGCAGCAGCGACCCACGCCCTCCTACACTCTACCATCCCGGTGTTGGAAATATGCCCTAGATGCAATAATAAAGTTATTATTATCATATTTCATTATTCATGATAAGTGTTTATAGTCCATGCTAGAATTGTATTAACCGGAAACATTAATACCTGTGTGGTTTGTAAACAACACTAAGTCCCTAGCGAGCCTCTAATTGGCTAGCTTGTTGATTAATGATGGTTATGGTTTCCTAACCATGGACATGAGTTGTCGATTAATAACGAGGTCATATCATTAGGAGAATGATGTGATGGAAAGAGCCAATTTAGTAGAGCAATAAGATCAAGTCACTATGTTTAAATTGCCTAAGCTGATTTTAATGTCAAGTAACTTATTCCTTAGACCATGAGATTATGTTACTCCCGAGCATTGAAAGAGTAGTTTGGGGGCATCAATCGTCATTCCGTAACAGGGTGATCATAAATGTGTCTTTCAGGTACTTTGGAAGGTGCTTGTTGGGTTACATGAATCAAGAGTGGGATTTGTCCATCCATGTGACCGAAAGATATTCTCTGGGCCCACTCAGCAATGTAATATCTAAAGATCTTGCAAGCAAGTGACTAATGAGTTAGTCACAAGGATATTATGTTATGGTATGAGTAAAGTGTGCTTGCCGGTAACGAGATTCAACTAGGTATGTTGATACCGATGATCTGATCTCGGGCAAGTAATATATCGAGAGACAAAGAGAATTGGATACGGGGTTATTTGAATCCCCGACATTGTGGTTCAACCTATGAGGATCTTCGTTGAATATGCGGGAGTCAATATGGATATCGACGATCCCGCTATTTGTTATTGATCGGAGAGATGTCTCGATCATGTGCGCATATTCTCTAACCCGTTGGGTCACACACTTAATGTTCGATGTTACTAGGGTTTTATGAGATATCAAGTATGGTGAGTCCGAAGGATTTTCGGAGTCTCAGAAGTGATCCAGGACATCACGAGGAGCTCCGGAATGGTCCGAAGATAAAGAAATATATATGAGAAATTTATTTTAGTGTTTTCGAAAAAGTTCTGGATTTTCCGCTATCGGTATCGGAGAGTCCGGAAGGTTCCGTAAGGGTCCACAAGTGGGGCCCACCTCCCGGAGGCATGCATGGACCTAAGGGGTGGTACCCTGGCCTCATGGGCCAGGCGCACCAGCCCCATAGAGGCCCATGCGGCTAGGAGAAGAAAAACCCTAGAGGGGCCTTCTAGAAGGGGGAAATATACATGTTATCAATGTGTACCTTATTAATACTCGTAGTAGTGCATGTGTATTTGATACTGGTTCATTTGCTAATATTTGTAACTTGAAACAGGAACTACAAAATAAATGAAGGCTAGCGAGGGACGAGGTTACGATGCACATGGAAAATGGCTCTAAGGTTGATGTGATCGCCATCGGCACACTTCCTCTACGTCTACCTTCGGGATTAGTTTTAAACATCAATAATTGTTATTTGGTGCCTGCGTTAAGCATGAACATTACATCTGGATCTTGTTTATTGCAAGACGGTTATACATTTAAATCGGAGAATAATGGTTGTTCTATTTATGAGTAATATCTTTTATGGTCATGCACCCATTGTGAATGGTTTATTCCTATTGAATCTCGATAGTAGTGATACACATATTCGTAATGTTGATGCCAAACGATGCAAGCGTAATAATGATAATACCACATATTTGTGGCACTGCCGTTTAGGTCATATTGGTATAAAGCGTATGAAGAAACTCCATTCTGATGGACTTTTAGAGTCACTTGACTTTGAGTCATTTGACTCGTGTGAACCATGCCTCATGGGCAAGATGACTCGAACCCCGTTCTCCGGCACAATGGAGCAGGCTAGTGACTTGTTGGAAATAATACATACCGATGTATGCGGTCCAATGAGTATTTCTACGCGCGGTGGATATCGTTATTTTCTAACCTTCACGGATGATTTAAGTAGATATGGGTATATTTATTTAATGAAACACAAGTCTGAAACATTTGATAAGTTCAAAGAATTTCAGAATGAGGTGGAAAATCATCGTAACAAGAAAATTAAATTTCTACGATCAGATCGTAGAGGTCAATATTTGAGTTATGAGTTCGGCATGCATTTAAAGGCTTGTGAAATTGTTTCACAACTCACGCCGCCTGGAACACCACAGCGAAATGGTGTGTCCGAACGTCGTAATCGCACTTTACAAGATATGGTAGGATCTATGATGTTTCTTACTGATTTGCCTCTATCATTTTGGGGATATGCATTAGAGACAGCCGCATTCACTTTAAATAGGGCACCATCTAAATCTGTTGAAATGACACCATATGAGTTATGGCATGGTAAAAAGCCAAAGTTATCGTTTTTTAAAGTTTGGGGTAGCAATGTTGGAGATATGCCCAAGAGGCAATAATAAAAGTGTTTATTGTTATATCTTAGTGTTCATGATTAATGTTTACATCCCATGCTATAATTGTATTAACCGGAAACATTAATACTTGTGTGTTTTGTAAACATAAAGGAGTCCCTAGTAAGCCTCTTGTTAAACTAGCTTGTTGATTAATAGATGATCATGGTTTCCTGATCATGAACATTGGATGTTATTAATAACAAGATCATATCATTAGGTGAATGATGTGATGGACATACACCCATAGTAAGCGTAGCATATGATCAAGTCATTTAGTTCTTTGTGCTTCAAGCTTTAATATGCATAGTAACTTAATCATTCGACCATGAGATCTTGTTAATCACCTACACCGGATGGATGCTTTGATGACACCAAACACTACTGCGTAAATGGGTTGTTATAAAGGTGGCATTAAGTTTTCGGAAAGTATAGGGTTGAGGTACTTGTATCAATAGTGGGATTTGTCCATCCTAATGACGGATAGATATACTCTCCCTCTCGGTGGAATGATATCTAATTAGCTTGCAAGCATGTGACTGGTTCACAGGGATATCATATCACGGTACGAGTAAAGAGTACTTATCAGTAACGAGGTTGAACTAGGTATGGAGATACCGACGATCAAACTTCGAATAAGTAAAATATCGCGAGACAAAGGGAATTGTTATTTTATGTGAATGGTTCTTTCGATCATGAAGTCATCATTGAATATGTGGGAGTTATTATGGATCTCCAGTCCCGCTATTAGTTATTGATCGGAGAGGAGTCTCGATCATGTCCACATAGTTCTCGAACCGTAGGGTGACACACTTAAGGTTTGATGTTGTTTTAAGTAGATATGGAATATGGAATGGAGTTCAAATGTTGTTCGGAGTCTCGGATGGGATCCAGGACATCACGAGGAGTTCCGAATGGTCCGGAGAATAAGATTCATATATAGGAAGTCACTTTCCAAGTTTGGAAATGATCCGGTGCATTTATGGAAGGCACTAGAATGTTCTAGAACCTTCCAGAAGAAATCACCATGGAAGGTGGAGTCCCGGATGGACTCCACAAACCCTAGGCTGACCAAAGGGGAAGGTGGAGTCCATGGTGGACTCCACCACCTTGTCCGACCATAAGGGAAGGAAAGGGAGCAATCCCACTTCCCCTAGGTTTCACCCATATGGAAGGTTTTGAGTTGGACTCTTATTCGGATTTTAGGCAAACCCTTGGGGGTTCCACCTATATAATGAGGGGGAGAGGGAGGGGGCTAACCACCACTTGGCCGCACCACCAAGGGGCATCCAAGCCGGCGCCCCAAGCCCCCCTCTCTCCCAAACCCTAGCTACTCCCTCCTCCTTCTTCTCCCGCAGCGCTTACGGTGAAGCCCTGTCGGAGATCTCCACCACCACCATCACCACACCGTCGTGCTGGCGGGATTCCGAGGAGGATCTACTACATCCGCTGCCCGCTGGAACGGGGAGAAGGACGTCGTCATCAACACCGTACGTGTGACCGAGTGCGGAGGTGCTGCCCGATTGTGGCACCGTCAAGATCTTCTACGCGCTTGAAAGCGGTTAGTGATCGACTACATCCACCACGAGATTTATCTCGTTAACGCTTAGCGATCTTCGAGGGTATGTTGATCTTCACCTCGTTGCTACCATCTACTAGATTAGATCTTGGCTTGTTACTCGTTCTTGCGGTAGGAAATTTTTTGTTTTCTATACTACGAATCCCTACAGTGGTATCAGAGCCGTGTCTATGCATAGATTGGTTGCGAGTAGAACACAATGGTTTTGTGGGCGTTGATGCTTTTGTTGTCTTTTGTTATGTGTACTTTGCATCTTGCGGTATGGTGGGATGAAGCGGCCCGGGCTAACTTTACATGACCGCGTTCATGAGACTTGCTCCACGCTCGACATGCAACTTGTATTGCATAAGTGGCTTTGCGGGTGTCTATCCCTCTCACCTTAGTTAAGATTCAATTTACTATTTCAATTGACAACACTAGTATCAGCGTTGTGGTTCATGTTCGTAGGTAGATTGGATCTTACTCAAAACCCTAAACCACGTAAAATATGCAAACCAAATTAGAGGCGTCTAACTTGTTTTTGCAGGGTTTGGTGATGTGATATGGCCATGATGTGATGATGAATATGTATGAGATGATCATTATTGTATTGTGGCAACCGACAGGAGCCTTATGGTTGTCTTTATATTTCGTGTAGTAGTATTATTTCAAAGTAGTTGTAATAGTTGCTACATGTGGTGAACAACCATGAAGATGGCGCCATTGACCTTGACGCTACGCCGACGATGATGGAGATCATGCCCGTTGATGATGGAGATCATGTCCGTGCTTTGGAGATGAAGATCAAAGGCGCAAAGACAAAAGGGCCATATCATATCACATTATGAATTGCATGTGATGTTAATCCTTTTATGCATCTTATATTGCTTAGATCGCGATGGTAGCATTATAAGATGATCCCTCTCACTAAAAATGAAGATAATAAAGTGTTCGTCCTTAGTTAGCACCGTTGCTAAGACTCGTTGTTTCGAAGCATCACGTGATGATCGGGTGTGATAAACTCAACGTGTGCATACAACGGGTGCAAGCCAGATTTGCACATGCGGAAACTAGGGTTTGACTTGACAAGCCTAGCATGTACAGACATGGCCTCGGAACACGGAAGACCGAAAGGTTAAGCATGAATCATATAGATGATATGATGAACATGTTGATGTTCACCATTGAAACTACATCATCTCACATGATGATCGGACTTGGTGTAGTTGATTTGGTTTGTGTAATCACTAAGACAATTCGAGGGATATTGTTTTGAGTGGGAGTTCACCTAGTTAATTTAAGAATTAATAGTAAACTCAAATTTATCCTGAACAAAGTCTAAATTGTATTTGAATTAAATTTTGTAGAATTGGCATCCGTTTTCTACTTTGCGCTAGGCTTGTAATTAAGATAGAAATACTGTTAAATCTGACAAGTAACTTTACGGACAGTTACCGTATTGTTAAAGAATCAAGAAATGATTAAGTCCTATAGCAAACTTTTGATAATCCTCAAATTGCTGATTCAAAAAGCAATGGTTTCAATTAGTATCTAAAATTATCTTGTCTCCATGAAACTTGATGTTCAAATCCGTTTGAAAAGTAAGGAGCTGAAAATTTTGTTTTTAGAAATAAGAAAGGTGTGAGATATATGTGATATCTAAGACCTTATTACAAGATAATAGAATATTATTTAGTGAGACTACATAAACTCATAAGTTTTATGGGAATGTACGAAGGTTGAAGGCGCTAGGCGTCCCGATCCTCCAACTAGTTGGGCACTAACGATATTCGCATATCCATGAAGTGATCGTCCTTAGTATGCACCGTTAAGACTCGTCGTTTCGAAGCATCACGTGATGATCGGGTGTTATAGATTCTACGTGTGCATACAACGGGTGCAAGCCAGCACATGCAAATACTAAGGTTAAACTTTACGAGCCTAGCATGTACAGACATGGTCTCGGAAAGACGTCATGATTTGATGGATAAAAATTATGAGTGAAATTGTTCATCACATTAAAAGGTTACTAATAGTGAAATTGAACACTTGTCATATGATGATCAACTTCAAAGTAAGAACCTCAAGGTTATTGGTATTCGACCAACAAACCTAGAAGTTATTGATGTTGAAGTGTTTTCTGAATAATGAGGAAAGTCGAAAGAGAAACTACAAAAAGGATTTTGGCATAAAGAAAGAAAAGACTAGAAAGTCTAGCTCAGGTGTATATAGATGATATACATGTTATGAATGTATTCTTTGATTGGTCACACAATGAATTTCTTGGATATTTGTACCATATTGGTTGGTATGAGATGTCATACAACACAACGCAATACAAGAATACAATGGCCTAAGTGACTAATAAGGAATGTGGTAATAATACACGCCTGGAACAAAATGAAGTGTTATTATGTTCATCGTTGGCATTCTACCTAGCCCTTCAGATTTATAATAAAGAACTTAATAGTTGTTATTTTGCTCTGGTCAAATGAAAACAATGAGTTGTTCAAATTATGACCTTACTCCATGTACGATGGATAAGTTATTATAAATCTTAATGGTGAAACACACATACATAACACTGACGCTAAAATACCATAAGGCAAATGATTTGAATTCCACTTATAAGTGGAACCGCCATTTAGGTTATATTAGAAAGGAACGCATGAAGAAACTCCATGCAAATGGATTTTTGGAGTCATTTGATTTTTGAATCGTTTGGCACTTGCAAATCTTTTCTAAATGACTGAAATACTGTTCATAGGCCAAGAGTTGAACGGGCAACTATCTTAGTGGAAACATACATGATGATGTATGTAGTTCATTGGGCATAGTTGTGTGCGGAAGATTCTTCTACTTCATGAAAGCTTCCAACAATGAATTGAGTGTATATATATATATGGATATATTTATTCAATGAGGAAGAAGTCTGAAACATTTGAATAGATTCAAATAAATTTCAGCATGAAGTAGAAATCATCGTAATAGAAAAGTCAAATATCTATGATTAGATCATGGTGGAAATATTTGAATTACGAGTTTTAGCGGACATCTAAGAGAGTTATAAAATTGTTCCACAACTCACGTTTCTCAGAACACCATAGTTATGACGGAGTATTCGAGAGACGTATCCAAACCTTGTTGGATTAATGATGATATAAAATAAAATGATGCCATTATATTTTTGTAGATTATGCTTTAAAGACTACCGCTTTTACACTAAATAGAGCGCCATCATAATCCGTTGAAATGACACCATATGATTTATGGTATGGGTATACATCCTAATAGTCATTTCTTAAAATTTTGGTATGCATAGCATAAGTAAAAGAGTTTACAACCAAAATCGGATAAGTGTATTTGTTGGTTATCCCAGTGAACAATTTGGGAATTCTTTTCACTATGAAGTCAAAGACAAAAGTGTTTGTCAATGTTACTTGCTTATTTCCAAGAAATTGTTTCTAGCGAAGTATTTGAGTGGGAGGACAATGGAACTTGATAAGGTTGATGAACCTGAGCATGATGATCAGAGTAGCGCAACATCGGAAGTGGTTTCGGAAGCAGCCACGATGATCATGGCTCCCATGTCTATAGTGTTATAGTCATGGAGATCAAAGTACCTATTGAACCTTGTAGGTATGGTTTACTTTGTAATCAAATAAATGATTTGTGGACAAAGGATTGATTTTGAATGATGATAAACCAACTACAAACAAAGAAGCTATGATGAGCCCTGACTCCGTTAAAATGGCTAAGAGCCATGACATCCAAGATAGTATCTAAAATCAAGCTTGGAGCTTGGTAAACCTTTTGAAGGAATAAATACTTTTTGAATGTAAATGGATCTATAAAATTAATAGACTTGGATATAATATCCTTGAAGAAGCTCGACTTGTCAAAAGATTATTTACGACAAAGTTCAAAGAGTTGACTGCGATAAGATTAGATCTTCAGCAGTGATGCTTATAGTCTATGCGGATTGTTCTAGTAATCGCTACATATTTCTTTTATGAGATATGTTAGTAGGATGGCAAAATACATTACTTAACAGAAGTATGTATTAAAGGTGTATACAAGATACAGCTGAGAGTTTTTGCTAGTCCGTAGAATACTAGAAAGGTATACAAACTTCACTGGATGAAGTAAGTATCACGGAGTTGGAATCTTCACCGGATGAAATAATCAAAGAGTTTTGATTTCATCAGAAACGATGAAGATGCTTGCATTTGCAAGAAATTAAGTGGAAGCACTGAGACATATTTATAATACTTTATGTAGATGACATATCATTGATTATAAATAATTTAATCATGTACTTGATGTGATTAGAAGGTTTCATTGAAAATTAACTTCAATGAAAGGATATGGACTAAAAACATATTTAGCGCCAAAATCTATGAAGATAGATTGAAACGCATAATAAGTTTAAGTCAAAAGTACATATAATGAATATTGAAGTAGTTCAATATAAAAACGTTAAGAAGGTGTTCTTTTCCATCTGGAGGTTTAAACAAGACTTGAGTGTATTTGACATTCAATGAGTAAAAACATATGAGTGATTTTAGATCACGAATAATATGTACGAAACCAGATGTCCTATGCTCTAAAGGTGTTACGAGCATATATCAGAATGATTCATAAAATGATCATTTGCTGGGGGGATGACCCCCGGTATGCCAAAGGCATGCCGAACCGGATGGTTTGAGCCATCAAAGTACCGGTTTAAAAGTTATTCCGGATAACAAGAATTGGTTCTATGCAAAGTGAATCATGCTGGTATCCTAGGAGGGGTATACCGGAACCGGCTAAGAAGGTACCGGAGTACCGGTACAGGCTACACTGTAGCACGTCGGCAAGACTGATCAAAGATTCTCTCGAGAGCTAGAGGACAAGGATGAGCGAAGCACTTCAACTTTAAACGAAGCCCTGACGTCTAAAGCAGATGATGACGTAAAAGGTACCGGAGGATGTCACCGCTCCCGATTAAAGACATACCGGCGTCACCGGTAGCCAAAGTGGCTTTATAAAGTAGTTTGTCTAGTCAAAGATGCCATTAGGGTTTCCTAGAGTTTCTTCCCCTGTAAGCCACCCTCTCCCCTATATAAGGAGAGGGATCACCCCCTTGCGCGGGTACGGGTTACGTGTTATATGTCATATGCTATCTTGTATCCAGAAACCTGTAACCTCTTATGATCAAGGGATAGAGAGATCTGAAGGGGAAATAGTTCTTGTGTTCTTCTTCTTCTACCTCTGGCCAAGGCCAAGTTCTTGAGGAAAGCATCCGGTATTCCATCCGGAATACATCCCATCCTTACCAAAAACCCTCCCCCGAATCCTCTAGCGCACATTCGGCCCCAACTTAAGCCATCCCATGGCATCTGTCTGTTCACCACGACGACAGTTGGCGCCCACCATGGGGCCAGCAGCTGCGCTTGCTGGAGTTCATATTCGGGCGGGCCTCCTCACCATCTCCGGTGAGCGTGTCGTCACTGCGCTCGTCGACCGCGTCCTCTCGATGGACTTCATCAACGACAACACGGGCTGCTTCGCCAACGGCGGTAAGTTCCCCAGGAACGGGAGCATCATCGAGCCTCCGCGTCTACTACGGCACCGTCCCCGAGCGCCGTGCCTCGCCGGTGCTGGTAGCTCCGGACCCGCCAAGGTCTGCAGTTCGCAGCGGCCACGCCACCGGCAGCGTGGAGGTGCTGGTGGTTGGCGCGGGCGCCGGCAAGGAAGCTGCGGCGGAAGGCGCTGGACAAGGTCGCACGGCCAAGCCACCGACCGAGCGTGACCAGGAGGTTGCGGGTGCATCTGCAGCGCCACCGGAGACTCCTCTCCAAGCGGCCATGAATGTGCTAGCGATGCCCATCGCGCAGAACATCGATGCGCCGGCTCGGGCGAGCTGGAGGCGCAACGTCAAGCTGCTCTCCGGGCGCGGACATCATCCGGGCGCAGCGCGAGCTGAACCTAACCCTACGTGAGTATAATGCTGCCCATGGCTTTGCTTAGCGCTCAGCCTGCTAGAGTACCGGAAAACCGGCTTAGAGCTCGCAATCTAGATCAGGATCTGCGTAAGGAGATTCTTACCGGAAAAAGTACCTCTGCATCTTTGAGCATCGTAGAAAAACCTAAGTACAGTAGTCCGGATAAAACCATAAAAGCTGCTAGGGCTGCTGTAGAGCTGTGTGATTCGCTTACCGGAGATGCTCTAGCAAAACAACAAGATCGTGTTAGGGAGCTGCTTGACATAATACAGGAACAAAATGCTGAGCAGCTTGCTAAAATGAACAAAGCTGCAGCATCGAAATGTGCGTTCGGCAAAGAATGCCGGAAGCAAGTCCCATGGGCAGGCATCGTCCCCATCCAGACAGAAGAAGAGAAAAAGATGTGAATGCATAGCAAATGACTGTGTATGATCCGGTGCTTGCCGGAAAACAACAAGCCGGGCGACACGAGGCCGGTAGAAAAAACCAAGGGGCAGTGCGTGGTTATGCCGGAAATGGCTATGCCGGAAATGGCTATGCCGGTAGAGATGAAGCCGGGCAAAATTATCGTGCAGCAAGAGCAGCTTATGATGAGGAGGAGATGCCTCCGCCAAGGTACCGGCAGGCAAGAGCCGCGGTACCGAACGCTACGATGAAGCTGATTCAGGAGCTGAAAGAGTAGCAGCCTACCGGAACCCTTTGGGGGTACGCGTAGGAGAAAGATGCCTGCTAGACCGGGATGCGAGGCACAGGCTGGACAGAGTATATTTATCCGAGATGATCGAGGAAGAAGGTCCTCCGGGTCCAAAATGCTTTGGCCCACAAATCATGAAAGAGGAACCACCGGTTCGCAACTTCCAGTTGCCCCGTGACACAAAAACGTACGATGGCACCACTAAGCCGGAAGACTGGCTTGCGGATTACGTGACCGCAGTATACGTCGCTGGCGGCGGAGGAACCGTGACAGGTGGAGGAAACCGGCGTTGGGCCGTGAGAATCGTACCATCCTTCCTGGTAGGACCGGCACGCATTTGGCTTAACAACTTGCCGGCAGGAAGCATAAATGGCTGGTTGGACTTTGAGGAAGCTTTCGTAAGCAACTTCAGAGACGTACCGGAGGCCAAATAGGCCGCAGCAGCTCGCCTGTGTGTGCAGCGCTTGAATGAAACAGACCGGGATTACCTGACCCGGTGGAACTCCACAAGGAACTCCTGTGAGGGGGTGATCGAGGCACGAGGCCATTGCTTGGTTTTGCAATGGGTGCAGAAGAGGCTCACCGCTGTGGCAAAAGCTGCAGAGGAACATGCTGGTAACTTTGGCAGAAATGATACGTGTGGCAGATAGCTACGCATTGGGAGACCGAATGCAACCGGCGGTTCAAGCTGAACCGGCGCAAGCGAGCCAACCGCGCCAAGATCAATACCGGGACAACCGGCACAACAAAAGAAGGGAAGATTTTCCGGATCGGAGGTATGGTCCGCAGCAAGTAGCCGTGGTGCAGGATAGTTCCGGCGCCGGCGGAAGCGAGGCAAAAACCGGATCGCAGCCATGGGCGGGTCCTAAAAAACAATGGGTTGAAAAGAAGCCGTGGCAAAACGATGAGAAGTACACCATGGAATCCGCTATGGATCAGCCGTGCCGGTGGCACACACCAAATCCCGCAAGGCCTGCGAACCATTTGATAAAAGATTGCATTTGGACCAAAAGATTGATGGAGAGAGGCATGATGAAAGATGCGAGGGATCATGGTACCGGAAGACTTCCACCACCACCCCCGCTTACCGGAGCAAATGCTCTACCGGTACAGCCTCAGCCGAACCGGCAGCAGCAACAAGTTCATCAGGCGGCACAAGGTATTAACCAAGCTCCACCACCGGCACCTTTAGGCCGGAATGTTTATCAGGATCCGGACATGTGCTGTGTTGTGTTCGTTACTGAGCCAACAGACAAGCAAAGCGTGCATCGCCGTTCCATGGAAGTGAACACAGTGATGCCGGCAGTTCCAAAATACATGCTGGGGTCAGATCAGGAAATTACCTGGTCATTCAAAGATCACCCCAAGATAATGCCGAATCCGGGTGGTTACGCTCTCGTTGTGGACCCAATCATGCATGGGCCAACGACTCGTGTCAAATTCAGCAAGGTGCTGATAGACAATGGGAGCAGCATAAATATCATGTACCGGCACACCATGCATACGCTTGGGATAACAGAAAACATGCTTCAGCCAACTCACACAACGTTCCACGGAATCGTTCCGGGGTTGTCCTGTTCGCCCATGGGAAAAGTCCGGGTGGATGTATCGTTTGGAGGACGTGATAATTGCCGGGTCGAAAATCTTCTGTTTGAAGTGGTGGACCTGGACAGTCCTTACCATGCACTGCTGGGGAGACCGGCATTGGCGGCGTTCATGGCCTCAACTCATACGGCGTATCTCAAAATGAAGATGCCGGCACCTTGTGGACCCTTGACTGTGGTGGGTAACTATAAGGTCTCGCTGGAAACCGCCTCCACCGGATCAAATTTGGCAGAATCGCTGTGATCGCAGAGGAAAAAGAAGGATGCAAACTGCAGTTGCGCTGCTCAGTCCTCACAGTTGAGCTTAGCGGCAATGAGTGGCAACTTGGGCGCACCGGCATTTAAGCCAACCAAGGAGACAAAGGACATCGTGCTGGACCCGGCATACCCTGAGCGTACCGTTCGTATCGGTGCTGGCCTGAATGAGGCATAGAAAGCGCGTCGTCAACTTCCTCCATGAGAATCGGAATATCTTTGCCTGGTCTACGATGACTTGGTAGGTGTTCCGAGGGAGTTGGCTGAGCACTCTCTAAACGTCCGGAAGGATGCGAGGCCTGTGAGACAACCCTTACGCCTGGTTCGAAGACAGGAGGAAAATCATTGGAGAAGAGGTGACAAAGTTACTGGTTGCCGGTTTCATCGTGGAGGTACTGCATACCGAGTGGTTAGCCAATCCGGTGCTGGTCGAGAAGAAAAAGGAGGAATACCCAAAAGCTCCTAAGGTGTGGCGCATGTGCATCGACTACACCAACCTGAACAAGGCTTGCCCGAAAGATCCTTTCCCTTTACCCCGGATTGATCAAGTGATCGATTCTACTGCTGGCTGTGAGCTGTTGTCTTTCCTGGATGCTTATTCCGGTTTCCATCAAATCCCCTAAAAAGGAAGATCAAATAAAAACTGCGTTCATTACCCCGCACGGGCTTATTGCTATGTCACTATGCCATTCGGTTTGCGCAACGCTGGTGCAACGTACCAGCGCTGTATGCAAAAGTGTTTGTTTGATCAAATTGGAAAAAATATGCAAGTCTATGTGGACGATGTCGTAATAAAAACTAAGGTAAAAGAAACCTTGGTCGACGATCTAAGGCAAACATTTGACAACTTGAGAAGGTTCCGGATGAAACTCAATCCGGCAAAATGCACTTTCGGTGTTCCTACCGGTAAACTGCTTGGCTTTCTCGTGTCAAGCCGCGGGATAGAGGTTAATCCGGTAAAAATCCCATCGAAAGAATGACTATACCGCGAGATCTCAAAGATGTGCAGAAGTTTACCGGAAGCTTGGCATCGCTAAGCCGGTTCATAAGCCGGTTGGGCGAAAAGGTTTTGCCGCTATATGCTCTGATGAAAAAATCCGATACCTTTGTCTGGACCCCGCAGGCAGACGATGCGTTCAAAGAACTAAAGAAAATGCTAGCAACTGCACCGGTATTGGCTTCGCCTTTGGAAAGGGAACCCATGCTGTTGTACATAGCAGCAACGAACCGGGTCGTGAGTGTTGTGGTTGTGGTAGAAAGAGAAGAGGAAGGAAAAACCATGCAAAGGCCGGTATACTACCTGAGCGAGGTGCTCTCCCTCTCAAAACAAAACTACCCTCACTTCCAAAAAATGACCTACGGCGTGTTCATGGCCGCCACAAAGCTCAAGCACTACTTTGAAGAGCACCCCATGAAGGTGGTGAGCGAGGCACCCATTTTAGATATCATGTGCAACAAAGATGCTAGCGGCAGGATTGCCAAATGGGCAATTCAGCTATCACCGTATGTACCAGTGTATGAGAGAAGAGACACCATAAAATCACAAGCCTTGGCTGATTTTCTGGTCGATTGGGCGGAAATGCAATACAAACCGCCAGAACAAAAAGTAGAATACTGGAAGATGCACTTTGACGGATCCAAGCTCAAAGAGGGTCTAGGTGCCGGTGTAGTTCTTACTTCACCTAAGGGAGATCACCTCCGGTATGTTCTGCAAGTGCACTTCAGGGCATCAAACAATGTCGCTGAGTATGAAGCTCTAATCCATGGGCTCAAGGTCGCAAAAGAAATCGGTGCACACCGGATCATTTGCTACGGCGATTCAGATCTTGTGGTGCAACAATGTTCCGGAGATTGGGACGCAAAAGATGCCAACATGGCCTCATACCGGTTTCATGTGCAAAGGATTGCCGGATTCTTCGAGGGATGCGAGTTTCACCATGTGCCGCAGGCGGAAAATGAAGCCGCGGATACGCTCTCTAAGTTGGGCTCCTCCAGGCAAGAAATCCCTCCCGGAGTAGCTTTGGCTCACCTAAGGGCGCCATCGATCAAACCAAGTCCGGAGTCTGAATCAATCTTTGTACCGGAGTCACACGTTGTGCCAATGGACATTGACGAAGGAAACCCGGGGACTGTTCCGGTGAGCCCGGGGAATGTTCCGGTAAACCCGGGGACTGCCGGATCCAAGCCGGAAGAAGCTATGCTGGTGGATAGTATGGAGGTGGACGTGCCGGTGTTTCTGGTTCGGGAAGCACCAACCTGGGTTGAACCTATTAAGGAATTCCTGATCAACGGCACCTGCCGGTTGACGAAAATGAGTCAAGAAGGATCCAGAGGAGGTCCAAGGCCTATACCATCATCAACGGAGAGGTATACAAAAGAAGTGTTACCGGTGTCCTCCAAAGATGTGTGGAACCGGAAGAGGGAAAAGAGATGCTGGTGGAAATTCACCAAGGAGAATGTGGGCATCATGCCTCATCAAGGGTGCTGGTGGCAAAGGTGTTCCGGACGGTTCTCGCCCACTGCACTGGAAAATGCTGAGGATCTGACGAAAATGTAACGAGTGCAGGTACGCCAAGCAAAACCATACCCCAGCATCCGGTCTGAAAACTATACCGTTAACTTGGCCGTTTGCTGTTTGGTGCCTTGACATGGTTGGCCCATTCAAAACTGCAAGAGGAAAGATGACCCACATCCTAGTGATGGTGGATAAGTTCACCAAGTGGCTTGAGGTGAAACCTATCGCAAAATGTGATGGGCACACGGCGGTGAAATTCTTGAAAGATGTTATCTTGCGGTATGGATACCCGCATAGCATTATCACCGACAATGGGACAAACTTTGCCCAAGGAGAATTCAAGCGATTCTGTGAGGATAACAACATCCGGTTGGACCTGTGCTCGTAGCACACCCGCAAGGCAATGGCCAAGTGGAGAGAACCAATGCTTTGGTGCTTTCCGGTATCAAACTGAGACTCATTGAACCACTTGAAAAAACACCGGGATGCTGGCTTGATGAGTTACCATCAGTGCTGTGGAGCATAAGAACAACACCGAACCGGTCTACCGGATACACTCCATTCTTCATGGTTTATGGGGCGGAAGCCGTGATACCAACCGATATCATTCATGATTCACCAAGGGTTCAGCTCTATACCGAAGAAGAGGTAAAAGAGGCCCGAGAGGATGATGTGGACTTGCTAGAGGAAGCAAGAGAGCTGGCTTTGGCAAGAACAGCCATATACCAGCAGAACCTCAGGCGCTATCATAGCCGGAAGGTTAACCCGAGAGTGTTCCGGGAAGGGGACCTGGTGCTACGCTTAGTGCAGCGCACTGAGGGGCGCCACAAACTCTCACCTCCGTGGGAAGGGCCTTTCATTGTGAGCAAGGCTCTACACAATGATGCCTACTACTTGATCGATGCACAGGATCGAAGAAGGGAAAGGCGGACAGGTCAGGAGAGGAGACCAAGCGCCCATGGAACATAGCTTTGCTACGTCCTTTCTATTCCTGAAGATGTGCTGTAAGAAGTTCTTTTTTGTACCTTATATGCTATGAATAAAAGATGCCGGAACCTCGAATGAATCTCGGGGACTACTCCTATCGAAATTGCATGTAATATGTTTATTTTTTCAGTTTACCGGTTGCTTAGTGAACGTTTTTTCTTTCCGGTTTAGTAACGTGTTAAACTTACCGGAGTCTTCGACTCTGCTGCTGTCCGCAACCCGGCTTCATGGCAAGCAAGATAAACCGGTAGGAATTAAACACGTGAACCACGAAAAGAGGGAGTGGGAACGAACAGTCCGGAAAAATTTAACTAACCCCGGTTATATCGGTTTTTTGTGCAAAATTTTGAGTTATTTCTAAGTTCAAGAAAGTGCTTGCTTGGCAAAAGAACTTTGTGACTCATACGCCAAAACACCCAAAAGAGGTAGGCAGAGCCAAAGTAAAAGAACCAAGTGCGCATCGGATTGAATGCGGAAACAATTCCGGAATCTTCACAGTGCAAGATAAAAGCAAACGATGAGTAAAATGCTAAGATAGCATACAAACTTAAACTTGATAGATTACCGGTATAGCTTACCGGCATAAAATGTTGTAGCACAGCCAAAAGAGCGGCAGAGTATTATCTTACATCATAAACCCCGGCATACCGGGGTAGAATTTAATGAGCATTGTTTTAAGACAGCAGGTGTGGCAAACACATAGCAAGATATTCAAGCAACTGGAGGCTGCGCGCCGGCTTCAGGAGCTTCCGGAGGAGCATCGCCTTGTTCCGGAGGGGCATCGCCTTCTGCGGCTTCCTCATCCTCCTCGTCCTCAACGTCTTCTTCCTCGTCGTCGGAGATTTCGTCTCTGACGCCGGGAGGAGGAGGGATGAAGGTGCGCATGTGGGTGAACTCCGCAATCCGGTAGGCACGGTCCTGGCGCTTGGCGGTCAAGACCGGATCCTTATCTGTGGGCGCATCGCCGCGAAGGCTGTGGAAAGCGTCCAGATCCAAGTCTTCGTACCAAGAGCAGGCGATGCGTAGCGCCGCATCCGCTCCGGCATGGGCCGCTGAGCACTTCCATTCCCGGATCCTCCGGCAAGCGTCCTTCAAGCGATCAGAGAGGAGCGTCAGGTTTGCCGGAACAGCTTCCCCATGCCACAGCACCTTGAAAATTTCCATGGCCCTCTCAGGCAGCTCAACCAGGTGCCGGTCCACAGCCCTCATGTGGGAGATCCGGGCGGCCAATGCCACAAGATGATCATAGGGGTCCCAGGGCGCATCCGGATTGCTGAGAGCTTGCTCAACCCTGCGCTCCGTTACCCTCTTTTGCGCAAGGGGCTGGGAATCAGGGAAGAGCTCTGCAAGGAAAGAAAAAGAAGAAAAAAGGAACCGGTATAAGGGCATACCGACAGAAAGTATAAGCCTATAAGCAAGAAGAGAAGGAAAAGGACTTACTGAGGGCTAGGGCATCGGCCTGCATGACCAACCGGTCATATTCAGCCTGATCCGTGGTGAGGGTGGCGATCCGGTCTTGCGCCTCTTTCCGCGCCCGGGTCTCCTCTTCCAGCTCCGCCCGCAGCACCGCGCTGGCGTCGGTAAACTCCTTCAGCGTCTCATCCAGCTTGGTTTCAGCGGCAGCTTGGGCGTCCTTGAGCTCCTGCGCGTGCCGGAGTTCAGCTTGCGTAAGCTTATCCTTCAGCTCAGAGGAGATTTTCTCCTGAGCGTCCAGGGCCTTGCGGTGCTCAAGGACGAGCTGGTCCTTCTCATGTGTGATCCAGAAGAAGAAAAGATTAACAGAAAGAAGCCGGTAGATTCAAGAGCCAAGATAAACAAAGGAGAAAATGGTACCTTTGAGCCGAGACAGCTGGTCGGAGAGGTCCTCGAAGGAGACTTCCGGAAGCGCTGCTGTGAAAAAGAGCTTATGAATATAGATTGAAAAAAGCAACCGGTATAGGAAGAGCCGGAGGCAAAGAAACAAACCTTGGCACTTACTGTGGGCCTCGGAAAGGAACCGGTGCTCCCACAGAAGCTCCTCAAAGAGTTGCTTCTGGGTGTCCAAGGTGCCCTGTTCAAAGTTAAAAGATTCCGGTAAGGCTATGCCGGCGTTTGGTTTCAAGCAAAGTTTCGCGCTAAGAACTGCGTTCTCAACCCGAAACTCGGGGACTGGGAGGATATACATGTAAACTGGAAGATTGACAACCGGCATAGGTTTGAAAGATGAAAGTTTAAAGTGTGCGGCTTACCACCACGTTGCCGCTGGCATCGTGCCAAGCGGTGTCAAACTCCTTGACGGCGTGCTTGAGCCGGCTCAGGTGCTGCGCCGTGCTCCGCAGGCCGGAAGGGTCGACGACCGGAAGCTTATCTTTGCCCAGGCCGTGGGTTGCTGGAGACAAATCCGCCCGGTTCCATTTTTCGGCATACTCCTGCAGCGGGCCCAGCCCAACCTCACCGCGGTTGAGCTCAGTGATCCGGCCCAGCTGAGCTGAAGCCTTTTCACTGGCCGCAACAGCGGCGCGGCCGGTGTGCAGCACTAACGACTGCGAGCCAGAAGAGGGGGCGGTCGCCGCAGTGACCACCGCAGCAAGATGCTGGGCGGTAACCTTGGCGGCAACTGGTTTGCCGGCAGGAGCTGCCGGAGGAGGTGATGGTGCGTCCTTGGTGGGCGCAGAGGCTTCCGGCGTTTCCTTGGCCGGGGAAGAGGTTGCCGGCGCGGAAGGTTCCGGCGCGGTCTTGGAGGGGGAGGCAGTGGCCTTCTTTTTCTTGGGAACGGGAGGAACCAGAGGTTCCGCCCGCCCGGTATCTTCGCTACCGGCGCCGATGTTGCTGGCACCGGTGTCTTCAGCTTCTGGAGGGGAAAAGAAATCCTCCTCCGCGCGGTGATGAGAAGTTTCGGGGGCCGCGCGCCCCGCACTTGTGTTGCCTCCCCGGGGGGGAGGCTGGAGATTTGTCGGCACCAGATGGTACCGGACTTGGTTGAGGAAGAGGTGAGGCCCTGGCGGCATCCTCAGAGCCTTCCGGCCTCATGCCGGTGGCGCTCTTGGAAATCTTGAGCGCAGGGCTGAAAAGATAAAGAAAAAAGGAGGTTCAGAAAAAACTTTCGGAAAAAGAAAATCATGAAACAAAAGGAAAGTGGAAACGGAAACTTACCCGGAAGCAACCGGCATTTCCCGCTTCCGGTAATGCTTGGTGGTGACCTGTTTCCCGCCAACAACTTCCTTCCGGGAGCGCTTGGCAGGAGGAGCATCGCTCGTACCGGCTTCGGATGCCGGCGCTTTCTTCTTCCGGCCCCAGGAGGCCAAATTGTCCAGGAACTCCGGGCCAACCTCGGCCTGCAGAGGTGCGGCATGCTCCACCACCTCGGGGTTCGGGTTGCCAGGGCGCGGGCCTACAAAAATAGTTGATAAGGAAACCGGTGAACAAAATTCATCAGATGAGGCAACCGGAATCGTTTGCCGGATAAGAAGTTAGGAACTTACCGGGAAGCTTGGTGTGCGTCGGGCCCATTGTGTGTTTCCCTTCAAATAGGGATCCGGATCACAATCGTCCAGGAAACACCGGTCGGGGGCAAAAGAAGCAAGCTCCTCCTTACGGATCCGGCGGAAGTTCTGCAACACAAAAAACAAGTCAGTATGAGAAATAGACCACAAGTTTTCCGGTACAAGATCTGCCGGAGATCCCGAGGCCTTACTTGGCGCGGAGGAGGGTTGCTGCGGCAGTAAGGAGCTAGACCAAACTTTCCGCTGGGCCTCAAAGGGTTTTGGCAGATCTTCCTGGCCTTAAGGACCAGGTCAGGGGCGCTCAGCCGGTAAGTAGTGATCCGGGTCGGATCCATCCGGCCAGACATCTGGCAGATTTTATGAGCGCGGCGCTGAAGGGGTAGCACCCGGCGCGACAGGAAGGCCATGACCAGATCTTTCGCAGAGAGGTTGGTCTCCTCCTTGTTCTTCTCGACGAAAAGGCCGATCCGGAGGGACTCCTTATCGTCCTTAGGATTATGGAGCCAGTTCTTCATGCTGGGAGGTCCAGGAACGTATTCTGGAAGGTTGATGAAGTCTTCCGGTCCACCGTTCCGGACGTAGAAGAAGGATTTTTGCCAGGTCCGGACAGATTCCAGACCGGAAAGCTTGAAGAAGGGGCTCCCTTGATGGGGCGAGAGAATGCACCCGCCGCACCGGACGAACGGTTTGGGGTGCGGAAGATTCTTATCCTGGATAGAATTCTTCCGGAGATAATAGAAGAAAGAGAAATTGTCCACTAGGGGGGTCATGCCGACATACCCCTCCATGAAAGTGGCAAAGGAAGAAAGAAAAAAGATGGAATTGCCCGGAAGATGATGGGGTTGGAGCTCATAAAAATCAAGAAAGCTCCGGAAAAAGTCTGACGCCAGAAGGCCTAATCCGCGTTCAAAATGAGCGGAAAAAACCACGCGCTCACCCGGCTCAGGCATAGGCTGGCGCTCATCGCCAGGGATGCGGTACCAGACCTCTTCCGGTATCCTCCGGGAGCGGTAGAGCCAGTCGATTTCAGCCTGGGTCACATCAGAGCCCATCCAGGCCCCGCGCGTATAAGCATCCAAGTTTATGCCGGCGCCCTGGCTCGAGCTGCCGGCTTCTCCCTGGTTGCCGGTAGCTTGAGTGGAGCTACCGGTACCTGCTTTACTTTGGGCGAGCTCCGCCTCGAGCCCGTCGGAAGCACGGTCAACGGAGATGTCCTCCCCGGAAGAGACTGAGGGGGTCTCGCTGTGGTGATTGCCGGAAGAGGAATCCGAAACGTATTCTCCGGAGGACATACTGGCCTAAGAAGCTCAAGTCTACCTACAAACAGGTTTCCCCGGATCTACCCGCTCGCGAAGATCTACAAAAGAAAAGAAGAAATAAATACCCTATCGGCCCAAGAACAATGTTGTGAAGGAGAGAACCACTGAGTCTGTGAGGCTCACCTGACGGCGGCGGCGGACGATGAGGGCGATGCTCCGCCGAAACTCAGCGAGCTAGCGGCTGAGGGCGGCGAACGGAGAAGAAGAGGAAGGAGTTGCCGGGGCAGCGCTCTGGGTGAAAACGGCGAAGCTACGGTGAGTCTCTGCGGGGCAGAGCTCCGCGGGACGTCTTCGTGAGGTTCGTCGGAAGGAGAAGTCTCGGCGGCAAACGGCGGTGAGAGGAGCGCAGAGGGCAAAGGCTTGAAGTGCTCTGGGAGTTGCGAATGCGGGGAAGGAGACGATGTGGAACCACCGCCCCTTTAAATAGGGAGAGGCGGTCGCGGGCCGGCAACCGCTGGGCCATGACGGTTCACCTCGTGGGCCGCCGTGTGGCGCAATGGTACACACGCGGAAAACAGAAAGCCACAGGGAGGCCACACGGATCCGGAACGGCAGCGAGGATCCGGTGTGGCGCCATAAGTGCTGGCGCAGAGGTCGAAGGGAAGTGACCCCTGACACTGTCGCGCCAGGCACAGTGCGCATGTCACTGACAGGAACTGTACCCGAGATATTCTCGACTTCATCGAGGAAGGTCTTAATGACAAACATACCGGAAAGGTTTGGTGTTAACATAAGTTCGGCAAGGACGCCGGAAGGTTTGAACTGGTTACCGGAAGGATTAAACCGGTATCTTGAATGTACGGGAACCTGGCATGGTCCGTTGGATAGGATCCACCGGACTATACCAGCTTCGGGGACTAATGTTGGGGGGATGACCCCCGGCCCAAAGGCATGCCGAACCGGATGGTTTGAGCCATCAAAGTACCGGTTTAAAAGTTATTCCGGATAACAAGAATTGGTTCTATGCAAAGTGAATCATGCCGGTATCCTAGGAGGGGTATACCGGAACCGGCTAAGAAGGTACCGGAGTACCGGTACAGGCTACCGTAGCACGTCGGCAAGACTGGTCAAAGATTCTCTCGAGAGCTAGAGGACAAGGATGAGCGAAGCACTTCAGCTTTAAACAAAGCCCTGACGTCTAAAGCAGATGATGACGTAAAAGGTACCGGAGGATGTCACCGCTCCTTAAAGACATACCGGCGTCACCGGTAGCCAAAGTGGCTTTATAAAGTAGTTTGTCTAGTCAAAGATGCCATTAGGGTTTCCTAGGGTTTCTTCCCCTGTAAGCCACCTTCTCCTATATAAGGAGAGGGATCACCCCCTTGCGCGGGTACGGGTTACGTGTTATATGTCATATGCTATCTTGTATCCAGAAACCTGTAACCTCTTATGATCAAGGGATAGAGAGATCTGAAGGGGAAATAGTTCTTGTGTTCTTCTTCTTCTACCTCTGGCCAAGGCCAAGTTCTTGAGGAAAGCATCCGGTATTCCATCCGGAATCCATCCCATCCTTACCAAAACCCTCCCCCGAATCCTCTAGCGCACATTCGGCCCCAACTTAAGCCATCCCATGGCATCTGTCTGTTCACCACGACGACATCATTGGACAACAGTAAGAATATCCCTGAGTGCTTTGTCAGAGCCTCGGATATAAATATGTAAGTTTTATATGGGATAATGATAAGCGAATCGCTGTAAGGTGTTACACCGATATTAGTTTGGCCACATATAAAATGAATTTCAATCTCAATTAAGCTAATATGTTCATTAAAAGGTAGCACAATGGGCTAGAAAAAGTCTATGCTATATTTAGATGAGTTCAAAATATTGTGACGGATTCTACAAACGAAGGCAGAGTATCTCATTGTTTTGACAATGACCAAGGGTGTTTGAGTTGTGGAGTTCTTTGAGAACTTGGTGCAGTTTCGGTAGAGTCGGAACTATGAAACTATATTGTATGTGACAATATTGGTAACATATTTCAGACCGTGGAATTAAGGTTCCACCAGAAGACCAAACATATACGATTGATTCCGACTCATTTTGAAAAACCGAGTAATGTGTAGAGACGCAAATGAATTGCAAAATACATACGTTTCTGAGTATGTTATTCGTTGACTGAAACCTCTCCCATAAGCAAACATGATAAGCACCAGAAGGCCAAGGTGTTATATCTTTACAAATGTAAACTAGATTATTGACTCTAGTGCAAGTGGGAGACTGTTGGAGATATGCCCAAGAGGCAATAATAAAAGTGTTTATTGTTATATCTTAGTGTTCATGATTAATGTTTACATCCCATGCTATAATTGTATTAACCGGAAACATTAATACTTGTGTGTTTTGTAAACATAAAGGAGTCCCTAGTAAGCCTCTTGTTAAACTAGCTTGTTGATTAATAGATGACCGTGGTTTCCTGATCATGAACATTGGATGTTATTAATAACAAGATCATATCATTAGGTGAATGATGTGATGGACATACACCCATAGTAAGCGTAGCATATGATCAAGTCATTTAGTTCTTTGTGCTTCAAGCTTTAATATGCATAGTAACTTAATCCTTCGACCATGAGATCTTGTTAATCACCTACACCGGATGGATGCTTTGATGACACCAAACACTACTGCATAAATGGGTTGTTATAAAGGTGGCATTAAGTTTTCGGAAAGTATAGGGTTGAGGCACTTGTATCAATAGTGGGATTTGTCCATCCTAATGACGGATAGATATACTCAGGGCCCTCTCGGTGGAATGATATCTAATTAGCTTGCAAGCATGTGACTGGTTCACAAGGGATATCATATCACGGTACGAGTAAAGAGTACTTATTAGTAACGAGGTTGAACTAGGTATGGAGATACCGACGATCAAACTTCGGATAAGTAAAATATCGCGAGACAAAGGGAATTGTTATTTTATGTGAATGGTTCTTTCGATCACGAAGTCATCGTTGAATATGTGGGAGCTATTATGGAGATCCAGGTCCTGCTATTAGTTATTGATCGGAGAGGTTTCTCGATCATGTCCGCATAGTTCTCGAACCGTAGGGTGACACACTTAAGGTTTGATGTTGTTTTAAGTAGATATGGAATATGGAACGGAGTTCAAATGTTGTTCGGAGTCTCGGATGGGATCCAGGACATCACGAGGAGTTCCGAATGGTCCGGAGAATAAGATTCATATATAGGAAGTCACTTTCCAAGTGTGGAAATGATCCGGTGCATTTATGGAAGGCACTAGAATGTTCTAGAACCTTCCGGAAGAAATCACCATGGAAGGTGGAGTCCCGGATGGACTCCACAAACCCTAGGCTGACCAAAGGGGAAGGTGGAGTCCATGGTGGACTCCACCACCTTGGCCGGCCATAGGGGAAGGAAAGGGAGCAATCCCACTTCCCTAGGTTTCACCCATATGGAAGGTTTTGAGTTGGACTCTTATTCGGATTTTGGGCAAACCCTAGGGGTTCCACCTATATAATGAGGGGAGAGGGAGGGGGCTAACCACCACTTGGCACCACCAAGGGGCACCCCGGCGCCCCAAGCCCCCTCTCTCCCAAACCCTAGCTACTCCTCCTCCCCTCAGCACGGGCCCTGCCGGAGATCTCCACCACCACCGTCACCACGCCGTCGTCTGGCGGGATTCCGAGGATGATCTACTACATCCGCTGCCCACTGGAACGGGAGAGACGTGATCAACACCGTACGTGTGACCGAGTGTGGAGGTGCTGTGGCACCGTCAAGATCTTCTACGCGCTTTTGAAAGCGGCAAGTGATCCACTACATCCACCACAAGATTTATCTCGTTAACGCCTAGCGATCTTCGAGGGTATGTTGATCTTCACCTCGTTGCTACCATCTACTAGATTAGATCTTGGCTTGTTACTCGTTCTTGCGGTAGGAAATTTTTTGTTTTCTATTCTACGAATCCCTACAAGCAAAGCTTATGTAAAAAGGATACAACCTGATAAGCTCGAACCCAAAGCGGAAAAATGCATGTTCATAGGATACCCTAAAGAAACAATTGGGTATACCTTCTATCATAGATTCGAAGGAAAAATCATTGTTGCCAAGAATGGATCATTTCTTGAGAAAGAGTTTCTTTCGAAAGATTTGAGTGGAAGGAAATTAGAGCTTGACGAGGTTATTGAACCTTCTCTCGAATTGGCAAGTAGCGCAACGTCGGAAGATGTTCCAGCGGAGCATACACTTCGAACGATGCTCCTACTGAAAATCGCAGGTCGACTAGGACACGTACTACTCCTGAATGGTACGGTAATCCTGTCTTGAATATCATGTTGTTAGACAATGATGAACCTGTGAACTATGAGGAAGCGATGATGAGCCCGGACTCTGGAAAATGGCAAGACGCCATGAAATCCGAAATGGGATCTATTTATGAGAACCAAGTATGGACTTTGGTGGACCTTCCTGATGGCCGAAAGGATATTGAGAATAAATGGATCTTTAACAAGAAAACTGACGCTGATGGTAATGTTACCGTCAATAAAGCACGACTTGTCGCAAAGGAGTTTCGACAAATTCAAAGAGTTGACTATGATGCGACTTTCTCACCCGTAGCGATGCTTAAGTCTGTTAGGATTCTACTAGCAATTGCTGCATATTTCGATTATGAAATTTCAGTGTTCCATCTATGGACTGAAGCAAGCATCCCGGAGTTGGAATCTTCGCTTTGATGAGGTGATCAAAGGTTTTGGATTTGTCCAAAATTATGAAGAAACTTGTGTTTACAAGAAAGTGTGTGGGAGCTCGGTTGCATTCCTGATATTATATGTAGATGACATATTGCTTATCGGAAATGATATAGAGCTACTTAACAGTGTAAAGGATTATTTAAATAATAATTTTTCTATGAAAAATCTTGGTGAAGCCGCTTACATATTAGGCATCAAGATCTATAGAGATAGATCAAGACGCTTAATAGGGCTTAGCCAGAGTACATACCTTGACAAGATTCTGAAGAAGTTCAGAATGGATGAGTCAAATAAAGGGTTCTTGTCCATGTTGCAAGGTAAGACATTGAGTCAGACTCAATGTCCGGCTAAGGCAGAAGAAAGAGAAAATATGAGAAACATCCCATATGCCTCGACATAGGCTCAATCATGTATGCAATGTTGTGTACTAGACTAGAAGTATCCAATGCTCTTAGTTTGACTAGCAGATACCAAAGTGATCCAGGAATGGAATACTGGACATCAGTTCAGAATATCCTTAAGTATCTAAAGAGAACTAAGGACATGTTTCTATTCTATGGAGGTGACGAAGATCTTGTCGTAAATGGTTACGTCGATGCTAGCTTCGACACTGATCCGGATGACTCAAAATCTCAAACAGGGTACGTGTTTATTTTGAATGGTGCAGCTGTAAGTTGGAGGAGTTCCAAACAGAGCATAGTAGCTGCATCTACAACTGAAGCAGAGTATGTAGCTGCTGCAGAAGCAGCGCAGGAAGGAGTGTGGCTGAAGAAGTTCACCACTGAACTTGGTGTGCTTCCAAGCGTGTTGGACCCCATGGCCATTTATTGTGACAACACTGGCGCCATAGCTAACGCGAAGGAGCCAAGGTCTCACAAGAACTTCAACCATATCAAACGCCGTTTTCACACCATTTGTGATTATGTCAAAGAAGGTGACATAAAGATTTGCAAAGTACATACGGATTTGAATGTCACAGATCCATTGACTAAACCTCTTCCACGAGCAAAACATGATCAGCACCAAGAGTCTATGGGTGTTAGATATTTACCAATGTAACCTAGATTATTGACTCTAGTACAAGTGGGAGACTATTGGAAATATGCCCTAGAGGCAATAATAAAGTTATTATTATCATATTTCATTGTTCATGATAAGTGTTTATACTCCATGCTAGAATTGTATTAACCGAAAACATTAATACCTGTGTGGTTTGTAAACAACACTAAGTCCCTAGCAAGTCTCTACTTGGCTAGCTTGTTGATTAATGATGGTTATGGTTTCGTAACCATGGACATGAGTTGTCGATTAATAACGAGGTCATATCAATAGGAGAATGATGTGATGGACATACCCAATTTAGCAAAGCAATAAGATCAAGTCACTATGTTTAAATTGCCTTAGCTGATTTTAATGTCAAGTAATTTATTCCTTAGACTTTGAGATTATGTTACTCCCGAGCATTGAAAGAATACTTCGGGGTCATCAACCATCATTCCGTAACAGGGTGATCATAAAGGTATCTTTAAGGTACTTTGGAAGGTGCTTGTTGGGTTACATGAATCAAGATTGGGATTTGTCCATCCATGTGACTGAAAGATATTCTCCAAGCCCACTCAGTAATATAATATCTAAAGAACTTGCAAGCAAGTGACTAATGAGTTAGTCACAAGGATATTATGTTATGGTATGAGTAAATAGTGCTTGCCGGTTACGAGATTCAACTAGGTATGTTGATACCGATGATCTAATCTCGGGCAAGTAATATTTCTAGAGACAAAGGGAATTTATTAGGGCTTGAGACTTGAGAATTTTAGGGCTAAAATAAAACTTGCTTGACCAACAGGAAGAACATGCTTGAACTTTTAACATAAATAAACAGATCTAGCAAAATCTTAAGTGGAAAAGGGCTCAAACTTAAAACCAATGACTCTGATACCATTGTTGTGTCCATTAGGATCATTGGGTTAAGCTTGAGCCACTAAAAGAAGAATAAGAACATCAACATACCTTGATCTGCCATCTTGCTTCTTGTTCTTCTTTACTAGTTACTAGAACTAGTGTGTCTGTGTGTTCTTCCCAGTGCTGCTGTGTAGTGCTCTGATCAGTGAGCCTTAGTGTGTGAGAAAGAGTGAGAGAGTGAGAATTCGCCTAGAGCAGTGGCCTCTCTTCTCTGTCCTTATCCTTCTCCTTTATATAGTTGCACATCACACTAGGGGAACCATACACCTAGTTGGAGAAGAGCTGCTGCTGATCGGGGCAGCTCAGCAAGTTACTATGCATATGAGGGAATCGAGGCTCTCATTTCCCCCTTCCCCCCTCTCTCCTCGCTACAGTAGTTGGGTAGGGTTTCCCCTGTTTCGGGCTGGGCCAAGGCCCTCGTCGGCGGCTATGCCGCTGGGGAGTGGCTGAGGCGAGGCCCTGGTCGTCGTACTGTATATACTAGGTCGAGGGTTTGTAGTTGGTCCTCCGTGGCATCTGGGAGTAGAGCACCAGATCTTGCTAGCCAGATCTTGTGCGTCCTGCGGCCGAGCTTCTTCATCGTCATGCGCTGGTGGCAAGCGCTGCCGTCGACGGAGAAGAACATCCTAGGGATCTCCGACAATAAGGCCATTGAGTCTAGCTTCTGCATCTTAGACATGCTTCCAAGGTGGAAGGATGAGATGCAGAGCCTGGACGCGTCTGCTCTGGCTCGTCGTCACCACTATCCTCTCTGCCTGCCTCCTCCCCAAATCTGTGGCAGGTACCTTGGGATCTATGACAGGTTGATTTCCTTGAAGTGGTGCTGCCGTGCCTCTACTCTTCTAGTACATTTGCTGTCTCTGTTTTTCTTCGATTTCTTGGGCGCCATGGTGGTGATTAAGATCAAAGTGGACAAAGCAGCTGATGTGACTAGATGGGTTCGGAGTTCTGGAGCCAGATTATCATGGAGCTTCTTCTCAGCGACCAAGTTCTGGGAGCTGAAATCTTTGGCTATGAAGAGCCATATCAGGCCGGACATGATCTCCGGCAAAATTTCAACCTCCACTGGGAGGCCCTTTTGGAGTTCAGGCGTTGAGGGCTTAGTCAGACTGGAGACAAGTGGTCATGTCCCCGTCTCCAGCCATGGCTGCAGCGAGCTGATCTCCGAGCTCCACAGAGAGGAAGAGAAAGGACCTGATTGCTTTCCTAGATTTTTCAGTGTTGTTTAATCTGTTGCTAGTAGAGTAGTAGTAGTAAGTTTGCTTAGCCACAAATAAGGCATGCACCTGTACGTGCATCTACTAGTAGTAGTAGTTTGCTTTGTGTGAACAGAATCCTTGCATGACGGCTAGGATCAGCAAGTAGGGCAAGTGGGCAAGAGGCAAATCAGAATCTGCAGGAGATAAACTGACAAGGCTGCAAGGTAATGAGCTGCAGAAGATAAACCTGAAACCTGCAGGGGATAAGTCGGCTGAAATTCTCAGCTTCCACTAGTCAAGTGTTCACACTAGAGGTGTAGTACGTGAGCTGGTTTGTGTAGCTCGCTAGTAGTATAAATAGCCCCCCCCCATTGTATCAGTTCAACACGAAGCAGTAACCAAGTAGTAGAGAGAAAAACTCAGCTCTCTTATGCTGCACTGCACAATACTGCTCGTGTCATTCAGTTCTATTTGAGTCTGTGTGTGTGTCCACTATATGTGTGAGAAGCAACAACTCTAAGTGGTAGAGCTGTCAATTGGTATCAGAGCAACCTGGGAGATGTCAGGCGATCATCGCACAGCCACGACACCACCACCTCTCCAGCAGCAGCGTGCGTCCGCAACCCCTCCTCCGGCAAATGAGCAACGGCGATCGCCAAGTCGGGGATGGAGCAGGGTGCGACACGGCGGGGGCGAGGTCGTGGTACAGCGGGAGGTGATCCGAGAAATGACTAACGGCGGAGGCGGCGGTACGAGCCTCGTCTTCCCGATGCTCAAGCGTGGAGACTACACCAACTGGGCCATGGTGATGGAGGTGAACCTGCAGGCGGCATCGCTCTGGGACGCGATCGAGGATGCCGCAGTCTCTCGGCGAGAGGACAAGCAGGCCTTGGCGGCACTACTCCGCTCCACTCCACCCGAGATGCATCCGATGCTGATCGGGAAGGGGAGCGCCAAGGCGGCGTGGGAAGCGATCAAGGTGCAGCACCAGGGCAACCACTACAAGAAATTTGCTACCCTAAGACCACCTATATTGGTCACCGAATGGTCATGGGTTTTCATCCGTGACCTTTCTATGACCAAAAACAGTTGGTCGACAGCTGAGCGTCACTGACGGACTACGAAGACCTTTTTTCTAAATTGGTCATGGTTGTTATGACCAATAGATATGGTCGTGGATTCTACGACCAAAAATTTAGTCATGGGCAACCTGGTCTGTCCACGTAAGCCAATCCTACGTGGCAGAATTCCATGACCAAAACAATTGGTCGTAGACCGAATTCAGCCCAATCCAGTAAGTTGCTCTACATGGGCCTAGCCCAACAACCTGGTCCATTTATGATTTGGGTCCTTTACTTTTATGCAGTCCATTTTTATTTTGGGCTTTAGCTTTTCATGGTTGTGCCTTGGCCTTTTTTTCGTTGGACCTTGGCCTTTTTACTCTTGGGCCTAGCCTTTTCACTGTCCATTTCTTTTTGGCCTTTGGAGCTTTTAAAACTCATTTTTTCGAAATATAAAGGTTGTTTTTTTGTGAATTTTTATTTGGGCCGTGGCTTTTTTACAGCCCAGTTCCTTAATTAATCCAGTAACTTTTGGGCTTTGGCCTTTTGCAGTTCAGTAATGCAGTTCAGTAATGAAAATAACAGTAAATCACTAAATGACAATTTATCATCTCAAATGACAGTAAATTATCTCATTAGACAAATAAGAGAACAATTTATATCACAAGTTCACATAATCTCAAATTGTTCACATGTTAAACTAAAAGCCTCCACATGTACTGAACAAACATCATCTCCACATGTTCCCAGCTTCACCGAAAACATTCACAAGTAACAACAAAGAGCAGAGCTCCACAATTATCAAAACGGAGCAAAATGACTCACAGCCATCCACGAGTTCCACCCCAGTAGTTCCCAGATGCAAGAAAACATGGCCAAAAAAAGGATCTCACCCACTAGCACCCACCCCACTAGTTCCCAGGTGTAGTACCTCCTCCCATCATCATCGCCAAACGGGCGAACCTGAGCTCATACTCTCTGTCTCGCGCGGCCTGGGCAGCCTCAGCTTCTTCAGACTTTTTCTTGAGTGATGCCAACTCTTCACACATTGCTTGGCGTTGCTGTTCTGACATCTCCAGCTTCTCCTTCAGGTCGGTCACTTGTGCGGATACAATAGAGTCTGATCTGAACTTATTCCTAGCTGAGCTTGACTGCAGCCCAATATTCACGAGGAATGTGCTTGCAGGGCGTTGCTCTGTAAGTACCTCAGCAACAATTGCAGTAGCGGACTTTTGCTCCTGACCTTCTTGTAATGGTGCAACCATCCTCTTTTCCATTTCAGCCTAGCATAATAAACAACATAATAAATAGAAGCATGAATTATCACATAAAGTGAACTAAGAATTTGAGTAGTGCAACGACAACAATTAAGATTGTACAAAGTAAGTGAGCAACTGAAGTAGCATTTGACTAGTAGTACGTATTCAGATTTTAGGCTAACAATCAAGATCCTACAAGGGACCATTTGGTCATCCTAGCAATAACAACAGCAGCCAAACAAACATATAGCCATTATGAGCTAGTCAACTTATTTAGACCAGACTTCATGAGGAATCCAGATAATAAACACACACGCAAAAGGCCACACACACACAGCAGATGCTCAAGCCACATACACAAATGGTGGCTATAGCTACTACCCACATGCATTCTGCATACTTTGCAGCATGTAGCAGCTGAGAGCTCACCATATGCTCATGCCTGCCTTCATTATGCATGCAAACCATGTTTTCTTGGGGCTTTTCCTAGCCCGAAACCTGATCATGCCACATGCACCTCACAGATCACTGATGTGTATGCGTGGTCCATGCAAAGATGATGCAAAAATACAACTGGCATGATACAGGGAACATTACATTCAGATTGTTCATGTGTATTTGTAGTGAAAATTATTTCATGGCTATCTTTACTAGCTATATAGCACAACAGTCACACAGGAAAGTTCTAGCCTTCACTATATATGTATAGCATAACACACGACAATATTATCCTCATAATTAAGTGATTGGTATTCTCCCTTAATTAATGGGAGTGTTCTTGCCAGTGGTATATGGATACAACTACAGAATAGGCTATAAAGGTAACTTACTATGGCTTTTTGAACTGGCTCCGCATATCCAGTCTTGCCATTGTGAGTGGCCTTGAAGTAGTCAATTGCGGACAGTGGTTCACCCTTGCGTTCCTCATTCTGAAATGTTATTCAACGTGAATCAAAATGTTATCAACGAGAATCAAACCGTGAGCTTGGAATACAAAAGTTACTGCAACCTAAAGAAAAGCAAGATTGTTCTTACAAGAGCATAAATATGTGCAGTGTAGGACCTTGAACCAGTCTTCTGTTGAAACTGGACTTTTGCTCGATTAGCCTTGTTCGACTCGCAAGTTTTCTTGCAAATGGGCACATTTCAGTAGTTGTTAGTGTCATGCGCACAAAAAAAGAGCAGCTACATGTAAACAAGATAGACTAAACTAAACATGAAGATTGCTTTTGACACACATATATAGGCATACCTTGTGTCTTGGAGTGGTCCACAAAGCGGTCAGCCTCTGCCATTCATCATCTGGCATGCCTGGCACGGGAGACTTGAGGCTGGCCTGATTTTCTGGTACCTTGTCAAAATATTCCTTCTTGATCAAATGACGTCTGTTCTTTGATCTTTTCTGCAACATATCAGTGCAAGAGGCCTTCACAATCTCTGAATCAGTGTCCATCTCAAAGTTAGCCTACCAAGACAGCAAACAAGAAGGATGGGATTAGTATCACATGGCAGGTTTAACAGAAATAAAAATACACATACAACTAGGAACAATGAGCTTACAGCAACTTTTCCCATGTAGTTTTCCATTAGGGCTTTATTCTCTTTGTACTCCTTGAAATGAGGAAGAACCGGTGTATGGCTTCTTGCAATCAGGCCACCCTCGGTTGCAAGCTTTGCAGCCTGCAAAGGATTCCTTGGGCGCAGCGTCCCTTCATCAATCTCAATTCTCACCTTGGTACCCAGAGACTTGGTCATCCTTTCGAGCCCTGTGCCCTTTCTGACTCTATGCTTGACCACAGTAAGCATCCCTGAAAAAGAAACATACAAACATCAAGTGAGACAAGCTATGACAGCCGCTTGTTGTTTCAAGACATCTAAAATGGAAATTCAGAAGTGGCTCTACAAAGTAGCATAACTTGCATTTAACCAACATTATCCATTTAACCAACAATATCAGAAAATACAAAACAGAACGGTACTGGATGAACTTGCCTTCATCATCTCCATCAAGCTGCTGCTGATCATCTTGTTCAGGAAAACCATGAGACTCCAAAGCTTGATTGTTGGCTCGGGTAGGTGCAAAAGGGCTAGGGTCCATGCGCATGGTGCTTTGTTCATCCATGGGCAGACGGCTTTCTTCATGGTTGGTTTCAAGCGTGGCCTTTGATCTCGTGACTCTAGTAGGAGCAGGTTGCTCTAGTTCTAGCAACCTCTTCGACCGCCCAGGAGATATGGCCATCACCCTTCCAGGAGCCATTGTTGAAGATGCTTCTGAGTATGAGCACTTCCGCTTCTTGGATGTCTTCTTGAATCCACACTTCTTCCTCCTAGAAACCTTTTGGACCTTGTACAAACAGCAATGAAAACAACATTAGATCACAAGTAAGAAAAACTGTGTGGGAACAAAATGAAAGAAAACAAGTAATCACACAGTATACAATTAATCCCACCCCTCCAAACAAGATAAGAGTTTGCACCTTAACATTCTTCTCCACTACACTCTCATCGACTTCCTCTTCATCAATAACATCATCTCTAGGATTGTAGTCCGAGCTTTCACCTCTTGGTATGGCACTTGTTGACCCATGTGAAGTAACTGCACTGTCTTCTTGAGCATCATTTGATTTTCTAATCATTGACACTAGTGTGCCGATGCCAAGTGACTGGAATATGCGGTGGTTCCTCATCATTGTATTAGCCCTAATCTTCTCGATTTCGGTGAGGGGCGCTTTGTTACATGAACAAGAAAATGTAACCATTAGATGAATGGGTTGAAATGCATGAACAAGCATGTCAACTCAAACAGCTAAGGTATGCTACCAGATTTTATTTTCATTTAATCCTAATAGATTAACATCACAGGTAAATAAAACCCAATCATTCAGACTTGAACATTACATTTCAATTACCAGATTGCAAGCATAGCCTATGCATATTTCTACACTTAGCACATACACACAAAACCGTAGACAAACTAGCAGTCTAAGATCAAGGAAGAAGTTGTATACCAGCTGGTTGCTGCTGCTTCTTCCCTGTCATCTTTGTCATGGATTATCTCGAGGTGGTCAGGCTGATGGTGCCTAGCTTGCAAAAGAATGAACATGAATTAGATATGACAGGGATGAACAACCAAGACATGACAAATAAAATCTGGTAGCATAAAGCAGTGCTGACAAAGTGACTATTATATCTGAAGCAATTTACAAACTAGTTTCCAAGTCACCAAAACCAACCCCTCAACCCAATAGTATGCACACAAGTTAACCCAATAGTATGCAACAATTAATAGTTTTAGGGGCAGAGGATGCATCAACAATCTAGACTCTACCTAATTCAAGCGAGCAGGCCAATGCACGGCATTGAGATGTGTAGCACCTCCACTCACAGTCACAACACATCACAACACAGCACAGCGAGCAATCCCAATCAAGTACAGGAACAATCTGTAGTATTAAGCCTTTATGCTAGAACCTGGGGATCGATAAATTGGTACACAAACAACTCAGGCAGTGGACATTGACTTTTCACAAAAAAAAGTGGACATTGACTCGTTCAAGAACGCTGCCAGCAGCACTATCCGCTTGCCATGAGGCTGTCCAGGGGCTGCGTCGTGCGTCCAGGTCCTAGCAGACTGTAGACACGCGATGCGCATCGTCCGCGGAGGCAGTTCTCGGAGGGAGACAGGTCCCGGACGAAGGCCGGCGATCTGCGTGACGGCGAGCCAGTGGGAGGGCCAGAAACTGGTGCGGCCTCCACGGTTAGGGGAGCGGTTCGAGCGTTCGTCCCCATGTCGCCGTTCCTCACCTTCGACCTGGAGGCGCACCTCCACCTGCTCCACCCACGGTAGTCCCGGCCGTGGACGAAAGGGTAAACAAAGAGGAGGGGAGGAGGGGAAGGAGGGCGAGGCCAAACCAGGGAGGTGAAGAGCAGCCGCCGTCGCCGATCGCCCCCGTCGCCGATCGCTGCCATCGCCGATCGCCTCGCCGTCGCCGAAACCCTAGGGAGAGGACGGGGAGGGGGTGTGTGGATAGGTATGGGTGTGTGGATAGGTCTGGGAAAATTTTATTTTGGAAAATAGCGGCGGGGGGGGGGGGGAAATTTTATTTTGGAAATTTTATTTTGGAAGGACAAGGCGCCAGACGAAATTTTGGTGGGAGTGATCCGTGGACGGTCTATTCCTCTTTTTTGATTGGCTGGCTCTTTTCATTTTTTTTGAAACGAGGCAAAAGCTTTGCTTTTCATTGATATAGGAGAAAAGAGTTGGCCCGCCGTACTGCCGAAACCGTACAACACGACACTACACGAGGAGCTGCGCTCCACACGGGTCAACCCAGGTCGACACCACACCTCAACGCAACAGGCGGAGGCGAAAGACCGGAGCCACCGCTCCCACTACCACGCCGGCCCCGAGGCCGCGCCCCACCTGGCCGAAGACGAACCCGCCTCCCCGAAAACCACCAAAACACACCACGAGTCCCTTTGTCCGGTGGACATCCAAAGCGAGGCCCCAAGAGTCAAAGCGACGCAAGATCGCCGCCCACGCCCGATCCCGCGAGGGATCTAGGGTTTCCCCCGGAGAGCCCGAGCGGAGAATAAGAAACCCCTGCTTCGACGACATCTTCAAGAAGAAAGTGGCGCCCACAGGCGTCACCGTCGTCGGTCCTGGCCGGCCGCCAAGAAAGAGCTTTCGCCCAGCGAAGAGATTCAAGACCTCGCGCCCACCAAAAAAGGACCGGCACAAACCACCACTCGCAACCGCAGAGCAACCCCCAGGCCAACCTGTAGCCGCCGACGCGCAGAGAGCAGCATAGCCCGAAGCCAACGGAGTACCGCCGAAGAACGCCGCCGGAACGCCACATAGAGGGGACGCCGAACAACACCAACACGGGGCTCAACACCAACACGGGGCTCGAGGGCTCTTTTCATCTTTTGCAACTGACAATTAAAGGGCATGATTGCTGGAGTATTTTAGAACTAGATTAGGGGTGCACCTAAACTGAGTCAATTCCTCTTTTCATCTTTTGCAACTGACAATTAAAGGGCATGATTGCAAGAATAAGGTAGATACTCCATGCCATCTTTCAAACACATAATTCAAGGCAATCTGAAGTTTTTCATAGTTCATGTTTGACAAAAGGAAAAAATCATCAGCTTCCAACATTCGGAGATAGAAAACAGTAATACACATCTCCAAAACAAGCATAGTAGTTGGCTAGATTGCTGCTCAAAGGAACAACTTCCACTGTCTCTCACTGGATGCCTGAAGTCTCAAACAACGGTAGTTACTCCTCGGTAGAAACACAGTTGTGTACCAGAGCTGCAGTGCTAACTAAATGTGTTCATGTACCAATTTCTTAACTAAACAACAAAGTAAGAATGAATCCGCTATTCATCTGCGTATGATGCTTTACAGAGGACAGGAAATCTTTCAATGGTGCACATCGCCACTGCTTCATTCGGAGCAAGGATTCGTATCAACAGGGGACGCTCTGTCCACATTATGCAGCAGCTCCAGCATCCCAGAATACCTGCAAGGTAGGGGAGGGGTTTTACATCATGTTAGTTCCGCTGTACCACATAAACAGTACTATATTTTGTAGCAAATATGTGATTAATAAGGTACCATGATGTAAAGCACCACATAAGAAAGCGCGACCTAGCAAACAGAACATTCAGAGCACGGATGCTTCATGCTTACAACAGTTTGACAGTTGGTCTACTCTATAGGATTACAAAGTCAGTACCAACGGCAGAAACTGGACAGGAACTCTAAACTGGACAGGAACTCTACTGAGCAGATTACTTCCCTTCTTCACAATAGCATCAACCCAACTGATACTCTGCTAATATACCAGGACAGACGCTATTTTTACTGTCAAGTGACATCAAATACCCCATTACTATATAACAAGTTGGAAGCACTATGATATATATATAAATCAGGAGCAAGACAATAAATTTGCAACACACAGCTCTGTTGCATGTATTGCCAGATTATTCATTGGAGCAGTGCTCTAGCAAGGATCAACTACACTTCTCTCATGCATACAAACAACGCTTAGAGCTGCCAATGAGAACCAAGTGACTATTAACCATAGATCGAAAAGAATACGACAACACATGATTGAACTACCAAGCAAAACCCATAGCACAATGCACAACAGGACAGGATAGCGTGGCAGCAATGTATTCAATCACAGCAAGTAATCAAACTCGACCTTTGACTATCGATGTCGGCGAGGTCCTAAACATAGCAAAAGAAGGTGCTGGACTGGCAGGCATAGTGCTCCGGAAACTTGTACAGACTTATACAGTAATAAGATATAATATTCAATAACTTGTACAGACTTATAAAGCTTCTTGCTACATTTCACTATAATGGTAGTTCAAAATATCAGACAAGGTATGAGTGAACTATCTCAAAATACTAAATAAGAGCAAACAAGTACCACTTTTCAATTAAAACAAAACAAGACAACAACAGAGAACGTGTTACTTGCAGACTACTTTTAGATCCTAAAGTCAACTAAAATTTACCTTATTGTTCATCATGAACTACTCATCATCGTCAAAATCATGAACTCGATGCATGTTTCCTTCGCCATCGCTACAATATTGGAACATTGTAGGATCTGTCCTGGTTCCTTCATCATCCTCGCTTTCATGTCCCTCTACTGGCTCATGCCTCCTTTTCTTCAATTTTTCAACAACTGCAGCATCAACTAGCACACGTTCCTTGTCCCTCCGCAATCTGGTTTGGACATGTCCTTCCTCCACCGGAACATGCGGTGCCTCATCATCTTGGTATGTTAGGCCAACACCACCGGGACCTTTTTCTTCAGTCTCGGCCACACACCACAAATGCCTATGCTGGAATTTTTGCACTACTCGCCAACTTCCACCGTAAGCGGTGTCTGGCACATAAAATACCTTTGTTGCTTGTGATGTAATAATAAAAGGATCATTCTTATACCACAACCTTGCAGTGTTAATGCTCTTGAAATGCCCATCATCTCTAAGTCCTGGATTCTTCCCGCCACCAACATGAAACCAATCACATCTAAACAAGACGACCGAACGGTGAAAGCCTCCGCTGGAGTTGTACTGCAGCTTGATGATGCTTTTGAGCTGACCGTAGAAGTCAATAATCTCCTTCTCATGGTCTCCCTCGGTAAGGATTCCGCTGTTTTGTGTGTTTCTAAATTTCTCGCGGTCAACTGTGTGGTAACGGACACCGTCAACAATACATCCTGAATACACTCTCACTCGCCTATCCGGTTGGCATGCCAAAGCAAAAAGATCAGCACTCACTTTCTTCTCCTCATGCAATTTTCCAATCTGCACCAATAAACCAAACCATGGTGAAAAACACACACACAAAAATTATGGGTCAGTTGGTTCCAAAGGCTAAAGAACTCACACGATCCTGAAACCATTTTGCAAAATTCTTCGCGAGCCATCTATCAACATTGATTCGGCTATCTTGCTCCTTCAACTCTTCCTTGCATAGGCTGCAAATGCCAACAAAAATATGTAGTTAATTAAAACATCAGGGGGCTAAAAAACCGGGTTCCTTCCAACCAAAGCTAATAGATACAAGTGCATAGGAGATGACGTACTCGATATATGGTAGCACCTCGGAGCAACTTCTGAGCACATAGTAAACCATCTTGTCATAGTCAGCACCATCGGCCTCTAAGTATTGGCAAGCTCCAAAGAACTTCACACCGTGCTTGAAAACCGAGATATCACCGGTATGTGAATCATCCCGCGCACTATTTCTGCCCGGCCGATTAAATCTCGTCTCCACATCATCGAAGTATCTTGAACAGAATGTTAAGCATTCATCAACAATGTATGCCTCGGCAATCGATCCTTCAGGTCTGGCCATGTTTCGAACAGAACGCTTACATTTAAGGAGCCTTCTTTCGATCGGGTACATCCAGCCGTACTGTACAGGTCCTCGAAGCTTTGCCTCTTCTGGTAAGTGCACGCACAAATGAACCATCACGGTGAAGAACGCCGGAGGAAATATCTGCTCAAGTTTGCAAAGGATAATTGGGATTTCTTTTTCAAGCCTGTCAAGAACATCCAGCTTTAGTGTTTTGCAGCACAACTCTCTAAAAAAGTTTCCCAATTCAGCAACCGCCTCATAGATTTCTGGCTTCATCATTCCTCGGAGTCCCGCTGGTAAAATCCTTTGGAGGAGGATATGACAATCATGTGTCTTCAATCCTTGCAGCTTGCATCCATCAGGCGAAATGCATTTTGCTAGATGAGCGGCGTATCCATCTGGAAATCTCACCGCTCTTATGAATTCACAAAATGCATTTTTTTCTTCTTTACTCATTGTGTACCATGCTTCTGGCATTTCAAACGACTCTCCATCTTCAACAGGTTGTAGGTGCAACTCTTCTCTTATTCCCATATCTTCCAAGTCGAGCCTAGAGTTAACCGTATCCTTGGATTTCCCATCGATGTTCATGAATGTGCCAAGAAGGTTATCACATATGTTTTTCTCGATGTGCATCACATCGAGATTATGCCTCAACTTCAGATGAGCCCAATAAGGGAGGTCCCACAAAATAGACCTCCGGCTCCAGCATTGACCTTCCTCGCGCTTTCTTTTCTTCTGAAGCTTCCCTGGCCTCACATCTTTCACCTTGTCAAGTTGCTCCTTCAGTTCAGTTTCAGTAAATTCCTTCGGCTTGCCACGGCTTTCAGCCTCACCATTAAAAATTTTGCTTTTTCGCCATCGATGGTTGTGAGGAAGCCAACGGCGGTGCCCAATGAAGCATATCTTGTTCCTTATTCTCTTCGAGCAAGGGTCTTTGTCACAGCACACACATGCATTATAACCTGCCGTGACCCTCCCCGACAAAGTGTGTAACGCCGGGAAATCGTGTATGCACCATATGATCGCAGCGCGCAGATCAAACTTGTCGGGACTCAGTGCGTCATAGGTACGCACACCTTTCCACAGCAGGAGGAGTTCTTCTACGAGGGGCTCCATAAAGACATCAAAATCTTTTCCTGGAGAATCTGGTCCTGGGATAAGCAAAGCCATCACAAGGTTGCACTGATCCATGCATGCCCATGGCGGTAGATTGTACGGCATGATGAACACTGGCCACATGCTATATGAGTTGCTCATGTTGCCAAATGGATTAAACCCATCTGTGGCAATGCCGAGCCTTATGTTCCTTGCATCAGCTGCAAATTTTGGATATTTCTTGTCAAAATCTTTCCATGCTTCTCCATCAGCTGGATGGCTAAGCTCATTCTCCACAGGTTGCCGCTTTAGCTTGTGCCACTGTACCTCCTCTGACTGTTCCTTCGAAATGAACATTCTCTGGAGCCTTGGTATCAAAGGGAAGTGCCTCAGTACCTTCTCAGGTATCTGCCTCCTCCCATCTTTCCATCGAGAAGCGTTGCACTTCGGACAGTTGTCAAGCTTGGCGAATTGCTTCCGAAACAACACACAGTTATTGGGGCACACATGTATTGTATCATAGCCAAGCCCCAATCTTCCGATGATGCTCAAAGCTTCATCATAATTTCTGGGAATTGAACTTTTGGGGTATTGCAATGTTAAGATCCGGAGTATCGCGTTGAATGCGGCATTGCTTATCCGGTAGTAAGATTTGACATGGAGAAGCTTCACGGTGAAGGTAAATCTTGAAAATGTACCACCATCACTTGCTGCACGCTTCGCCTCCTCTATCAACTCAGCAAAGATAGTCTTATCTCCATCACCACCTTGTGGTTCTGACTTGTACAAGTCCCTGAACAGGTCAGGAATTCTGTCATCCTCATTCCCATCTTCCTCCTCCAAACCATCATCCATATGTTGATCATCTTCTACAAAATCATCGCCTTCATGATCAACATGGTGTGCCTCTCCATCAGGTTGATCTTGTTCAGGTTGAGGTGCATGCAAAGGCTCTCCATGATGGATCCACCGATCGTAAGTGCTTGCCATCCCATACATCAGCAGATGAGCCTCTACGTTTGCTAGAGTTTGTTCTTCGCGGTTGAGACAGCTGCGGCACGGGCAAAGAACTTGAGCATCCTCGCCAAAACTTCTGTGAACAAACTGCATAAATTCTTCAACTCCCTTTGTATGTTCAGTAGAGAGTCTTCTAACCCCCTTTCTGATCCAGCTCCTGTCCATCTGCATGCCAAAGACCAAAAAATGTTGAAACTTCATTAACAATGCCAGTAAAATCACTGGACATGACAGTAGAATGTTTTCCACAAATAAAGAAATGCACAAACTGAAGCCCTGCAGTTTCTACCAAATAATCTTATTATAGTTTCTACCAAATAATATACAGACCATGATAACTTGTTCTTCTACCAACTGAGCAACAGAAGTCACACAAGCAACAAGTTAAATCAGAGCCAATAGGTGTTCTCTGTCAGTTTCATTAGTAGTTTTTCACAGAACTGCTGAGGAGGCAATTTGGAGTATGCAGAGACTAACCTTCAGTATTAACCAATTCTAGATTTTACTTGCTATCTACAGCATGTTTGCAACGAGAGATACAGTTTTAACCCAACATATTTATTGTGAATAACATGAGAAAAACCTTGCTGCAGGGATAACAAACTTCCTCCTAAGTCATACTCATTCTATTACTTCATATAACAAATTTACTGTCAATTATTCTTAGAAATTAATTGTCACTATTTATAGACTGATTTATGTTTGGAGAGAATTTGATTGACCCTATGTCAAATTAGAGGAGATAATAGACCTCGGCCACTACATGACTTACAGGGAATGCTTACACGTAGCTTATACTAGAAATGTTGATTTTCCAAAATGAAAAGGCAAACAAGACAATCTTAAAATATCACTATCTTAGTAACAGCCCACCAACTATTAAACTTTTTTTTGCAGGTACACCAACTAGTAAACTTGATGGAGAGCATAAGGGAAGTAGCCTGAACAAGAATAATGTATAAACCGGCAACAGAAGCTGAAAACCACACAGTGCAACACACTTGATTGTTCAAATTCCCCACAGGAGCGAAGGAATTTTCAGAAAATCGCTGTCTTTCTGAACTAGAAAAGCAAGTAGACACTAATCGACTTACTGCAGACCCATGGACAGAAGCTAAGCTTCACTTCAGGCCAATTAGGATGATCACACAACTAGAAGAAAGCAGTCATACTAGAGAAGAAAAATCTAAGGACCAACATGGAACTGTCTGCCCGAAAGCGACATCATCTAACAGGTAACGACCACAGCTTCTCTATGTACTCAGCTATTATGAAATCCATCATCAGATCATCAGTAATACATCGAGGCGGATGTGCTTACACGACGAACCACTGACCACACGGCGAATCGGGAGTTAACCGCGTCGGCGCGAGTTGGGCTCGAATCTGCGCAACTCTGGCTCGCGCGCCTACGAATTCTACAGCCTACTATTGTACCGATCTACTATTGTACCGATCGATGGGATGGACGGAAACGGGGTAGGATGGGTAGGATGGGGAAAGAGGAAACGGTGCAGACCTGGATCTCGTCGTGGACGGGGGCTCGTCGTCGAGCGGCTTGGTCCTGTCGTGGCTGAGGCGTTCCACCGCCCAGGAGGCCACCCCTGCTTGGCCGCGGTACCTTCTCCTCCGCGGGTCACCTCCAGTTACTACCGCATCCGTCCCCGCCGGTCGCCTCCGCCGGTGGTAAGAACGATCGAGACGGTGGCGAGGCGCTCCAGCAGGTCTACCGCCCGGAAGACACCCCCTTGCTCGGCCACGTCACCGCCCCCTCCGCCGATCGCCGGCCACCGCCCCTCCACCGGTCGCCGGCCCCAGCCCCCTCCACCGGTCACCGGCACCAGCCGCCCCGTATCGGCATAATTGTCTAGTCTTTTTTTTTGAGAAAGGAATTGTCGAGAAGGTAGGCTCCTTTTCATCGCGTTAAGGTGGGCTCCGGTTAGAGAATTAGGTCCCGCACTAAGATGGGCTCGGCCCATGTTACGTTCGCTTAGGTGGGCAGGTTATTCGATCCTCTCCATCACTCGCTCAAGTACAGTTTCTCTTTTTTTCTTTTTTTTTCTTAATGTTTATATTTATATAAATGTTCGAATTTTAAAATGTTCCAATCTGAAAATTTCAAATTCGTAAATTGTTGAGATAAAAAAATCGTTCAAATAATATTTTTTTTAAAAATATTTTTAATAATTTAAATCGTTGGTAGACCCGTTTCAGGATAATCGCTCCTCCGGTCCTCTGGATAATCGTTGCTAGCTCCTTTTTATTCATGTACAGGGTTCCTTTTCTCACTGTTTTGATCCATGTCCATGGTTGTCGTGCAGGTCCCACTGCTGCCTAGTCATGCCAACACATCACCAGCTAAGACCTTATTGTATGGTCATGGACGTCATGACTATTTAAATTGGTCAAAATTAAGGTCGTGAACGATTGTTGTTAACCCTACGAAAAATTCATGTAATGCGAGTGTGACCTTTCTGACAAATTTTGGTCATACTGTTTCAGGGTCTAGACCCTCCCAAACGCCTGACGACCATTTGTTGCGACATGGTCATAGTTCTATGACGAAAAGATCGATTGTCGTTATGAAAAGGTCACCAGTGAGCATATTTCTTGTAGTGAACGATCGTGTGCGCGATTCACGCGTGCGGCGGCTCTGGACCGAATTCGAGACGATCGCCTTCAAGGACGGCGAGCGCATCGACGAGTTCGGGTTGCGCATCACGAACCTCGCCGCCACCATGCGCTCCCTCGGGGATACCTGCGATGATGAGAAGATAGTAAGGAAATTCCTCTCTGTCGTCCCAAATCAGTTTGTACAGATCGCTTTCTCGATGGAGACGATGATGAACCCGGCCACACTCACCGTGGAGGAGGTTATCGGACACCTTCGGGCCGTCGAGGATCGCCTGAACCCTGAGCAGGGCACCACTGCCTCCGGCGGCAACTTGCTGCTGACAGAGAAGCAGTGGGAGGACAGAAGGAGGAAGCAGCGGGGCAGCGACTCTGGCGGGAACGGTGGCAGTGGACAAAAGGGTGGCAAGCCGCCGCCCAAGTCCTCGCTATCGCAAGGCTCCAGCGGCAACGCTGACCGCGTGAACTGCCACTATTGTGGCAAGAAGGGGCACTGGAAGCGTGACTGCCGCAAGAAGCAGCGCGACGAAGCTGTTGCGGCGGCGCACCTGATCCAGGACGAGAATGGCGGAAAAGCAGACCCGGAGCTGCACATGGCCACCGTCGTCGAGCTCGCGTCTCCTGCACCGCTGGTGCAGGCCTCCTCGACATCGTCTGATCCACCTGCACTGCCTACGGGGGAGCAGGTGTATCTTAATGAGGAGCGCGCCCACGCCGTGTTCAGGCGCACGGCGCACGACACTGATGCAGCGTGGTACCTCGACACGGGAGCGTCGAACCACATGACCGGCAACGACAGTGTCTTCGCCGAGCTGGACAGGACCGTCTCCGGCAAGGTGCGCTTCGGCGATGGATCGGTCGTCAACATCTGCGGCCGCGGAACCGTCCTCTTCGTCATCAACAACGAGCGACATCACGAGCTGGCCAGCGTGTACTGGATCCCACGGCTCAAGTCGAACATCGTTAGCATTGGGCAGCTAGACGAGCTCGGGTACCCCACCCACATCGAGCACGGCTACATGGCGGTCCGCGATCGTGCCAAGGTCCTGATCGCCAAGGTGCCAAGGATGACGAACAGACTCTACGTGGCGCAGCTCCAAATCGTGCAGCCAGTGTGTCTGGCGGCGCACGCCAACGACGACGCATGGCGCTGGCACTCACGCTTCGTCCATCAGAGCTTCGATAGCCTCGAGAAGATGTCAAGGAAGGGAGTGGTGCGTGGTCTCCCCACCATCAGCCACGCCAAGCAGCTTTGCGAAGCCTGCATCGCGGGGAAGCACCGGCGCTCCCCATTTCCCGTAGCAACCAAGTACCGTGCCACGACGCCTCTTGAGCTCGTGCATGGTGACCTCTGCGGTCCAATCTCGCTAGCGACACCGGGAGGGAAGAAGTACTTCCTCTTGCTCGTCGACGACAACAGCCGGTACATGTGGCTGTACCTGCTCAGGTCGAAGGATGAGGCAGCTGCGGCAATTCGGCGTTTCCAGGCCGAGACGGAGAAGGAGACGCATCGTCCTCTGTGCGTGCTCCGCACTGATCGGGGCAGCGAGTTCACAGCGAACGAGTTCACCGATTGGTGCGCAGAGCATGGCATCCAGCGTCACCTCACTGCCCCTATTCTCCACAACAGAATGGGGTAGTGGAACGGCGGAACCAGACGATCGTCGGCGCCGTCCGGAGCATGCTCAAGGCGAAATCCGTCCCAGCTAAGTTCTGGGGAGAAGCGGCGGCAACAGCGGTGTTCGTCCTGAACAGATCCTTGACAAGGAGCCTGGAAGGGAAGACTCCATTTGAAGCCTGGTATGGCAGAAAACCTAGCGTTCACTTTCTTCGCGTGTTCGCTGCAAGGCATACGCGAAGGAGACGAAACCAGGCTTGAAGAAGCTCGATGACCGCAGCCGCCCGATGGTGATGCTTGGGTATGAGGAAGGAAGCAAGGCGTATCGCCTATATGACCCGGAGAAGAAGTGCCTCCATGTCTCCCGCGACGTCATCTTCGACGAGGCCGCGAGCTGGGATTGGGGAGAGCACAATGACGGCGCCGCCACTCTCGCTGTGGAGAGTTGGACGATGTCGCAACCAACGGCAGCACCGCCGGAGAAACCAGCTGAAGCGGCACCTGCATCAAGCTCTCCTTCGCCGTCACCACAGGCAGCATCGGCTCCGACTGGGCCGCCATTGGTGGGTCGGCCCATCTCTGCGCCATCAGGCCAGCCCGTGTGTTTCGTCTCTCCACCAGCAGATGGAGGCATCAAGAATCTGGATGCCGGCGTTGACCCAAGCCTCGCTCGCTACCGCAGCATTCGAGACTTCCTCAACCCAGATGAGGATAATCCAGGGCGAGCGGAGCGCCTCCTCCTCACTCCCACAGGCGAGCCAGCGATGCTCGCCGAGGCCGAAGGAGACGAAGATTGGCGATTAGCCATGGTCGATGAGCTGCAGTCAATCGAGGAGAACCAGACATGGTCGCTTGCTGATCTGCCGTCGGGTCACAAGCCAATCGGATTGAAGTGGATCTTCAAGCTCAAGCGCGACGCCGACGGTCACATCCTCAAGCACAAGGCCAGGCTCGTCGCGAAGGGATACGTCCAGCAGCCAGGGATTGACTTCGATGAAGTCTTTGCCCCCGTTGCGCGACTGGACTCTGTCAGGCTCCTGATCGCCGTCGCTGCCCAATTCAAGTGGGAGGTCCACCACATGGACGTGAAGACGGCATTCCTCAATGGTGATTTGGGGGAGGAAGTGTATGTGACTCAGCCGCCAGGATTCGTCGACGGCAACAACTCGAGCAAGGTGATGCGCCTCCACAAGGCACTCTACGGTCTCCGTCAGGCCCCGCGCACATGGAACACCAAGCTCCATGCCGTGCTGGTGTCACTCGGTTTCATGCGGAGTGCTTCGGAGCATGCCGTGTACACTTGATGTCTACGCACGCTTCTATTCCTGTAGACAGTGTTGGGCCTCCAAGAGCAGAGGTTTGTAGAACAGCAGCAAGTTTCCCTTAAGTGAATCACCCAAGGTTTATCGAACTCAGGGAGGTAGAGGTCAAAGATATCCCTCTCAAGCAACCCTGCAATTAAGATACAAGAAGTCTCTTGTGTCCCCAACACACCTAATACACTTGTCGATGTATAGGTGCACTAGTTCGCGAAGAGATAGTAAAATGCAAGTGATATGGATGAATATGAGTGGTAATAACAATCTGAAATAAATATGGCAGCAAGTAAACATGTAGCAGAACTTGTTGAAAACGGTGTTTCAATGCTTAGAAACAAGGCCTAGGAATCATACTTTCACTAGTGGACACTCTCAACATTGCAATCATAATTGAATATAAATATAAGCACTTCACTATGCTATTCTGAACTACTCTCTGGCGGGATAACGAACACTAATTCACCGTGTAGGGCTGCAAAAGCAAACCTTAAAGATGTATTCCCAAGTACTAATAAACACCCCACGCTGTCACTGTGAGCATTCATAGGAGGTACTAACACACCACAATTTCATAGAGACATCCAACTCAAATCATAACTCAGTGAATAAGTATTCTGTGAAATATAGCCTAAGAGACCCACACGGTGCACACACACCTTTACACACGTGGGACAAGGAGTCTCCGGAGATCACATAAGTAAAACCCACTTGAATAGCATAACGGCATCTAGATTACAAAGCTCATCATATGGATCTCAATCATGCTAGGCAAATCATGAGATCATTGTATTGAAGTACATGGGAGAGAGATGAACCACATAGCTACCGGTACAGCCCTTAGCCTCGATGGAGAACTACTCCCTCCTCATCATGGGAAGCAGCAACGGCGATGAAGATGGCGGTGGTGTCGATGGAGATGCCTTCCGGGGCACTTCCCGTCCCGACGGCGTGCCGGAACAGAGACTCCTGTCCCCCGAATCTTGGCTTCGCGATGGCGGCGGCTCTGGAACTTTTCTCGTATCGTGGCTTCTTCTTTTAGGGTTTTCGCGACGGAGGCTTTAAGTAGGCGGAAGGGCAGCCTCGGAGGGGCCCTGGTGGGGCCACACCATAGGGCGCGCCCCACCCTTGGCCGCGCCGCTGTGTGGGGCCCCCGCCTCCTCCCTCTCGGCCCTTCTTCGGTGCTCTGAACCTTCCGGGAAAATAAGATGCTGGGTTGATTTCGTCCAATTCCGAGAATATTTCCTTTCTAGGATTTCTGAAACCAAAAACAGCAGAAACAGGAACTGCACTTCGGCATCTTGTCAATAGGTTAGTTCCGGAAAACGCATAAAATCATCATAAAGTGTGAACAAAACATGTAGGTATTGTCATAAAACAAGCATGGAACATCAGAAATTATAGATACGTTGGAGACGTATCAACCCTCGTGGAGAGGGTGACTCACGGCTCCTGCTCGGCATCTACGTCGACGATCTCGTCGTCACAGGAGGGAGCACCACTGCAATCTCAAGCTTCAAGCAACAGATGTGCAGCCAGTTCAAGATGAGCGACCTAGGCTTGCTCACTCTGTACCTGGGCATCGAGGTATGTCAGGCTCCTGGCCACATCACGCTGAAGCAGAGCGCCTTCGCAGGTGCTCGAAAAGGCGGGCATGGCAAACGCAGCTCATGTGCCGATGGAGCCAAGGCTGAAGCTCTCGAAGAGGAGCACGAATCCTCCGGTCGACGTCACGCTGTACCGCAGCATTGTCGGCAGTCTGCGTTACCTCGTGCACACGAGGCCGGACATTAGCTTCGCCGTTGGCATGGTGAGCCGCTTCATGGAAGCGCCCACCACGGAGCACCTGAGTGCTGTGAAGCACCTGCTCCGCTACATTGCGGGGACGATCGACACCGGCTGTTCGTTCTCCTCCGCGCCAGAAGGTGCACACCTGATCGGCTACAGCGATGCAGATCACGCGGGTGATATCGATGACAGGAAGAGTACTACAGGTACACTCTTCTTCTTCGGAAATTGCACCAGTCCTGGCATTGCCAGATTTCACCAAACGCTTTATTGTCGAAACAGACGCAAGCGACAAAGGCATCGGAGCTGTGTTAATGCAAGATGGTCACCCCTTAGCCTTCCTCAGTAAATCATTGGGACCTAAATAGCAAGCGTTGTCTACTTATGAAAAAGAGTGCGTGTCTATTCTTTTAGCAGTAGAGAAGTGGCGATCATACTTGCAACATGCTGAGTTCTATATCAAAACAGATCAGTGCAGCCTGGTGAATCTCACAGAGCAGAGACTCACAACACCATGGCAACACAAGGCGTTAACAAAATTACTTGGACTGCAATTCAAAATCATTTACAAAAAAGGGGCCGAGAACAAGGTCGCAGATGCCTTATCTCGCTGAGTTCCTACTGGTGAATGTAACTTGATGACTGTGGTTGAAAGAAGACCAGTGTGGCTAACAGAAGTAGCAAACAGCTATAAAAATGATGCACAGGCAGGGAAACTGCTCACCAAGCTGGCCATTGTGCCTGACTTCCAACAATTCTCCCTGAAGGATGGCATTATCCGATACAAATGTTGGAGATATGCCCAAGAGGCAATAATAAAGTGGTTATTATAATATCTTTATGTTTATGATAAATGTTTACATACCATGCTATAATTGTATTAACCGAAACATTGATACATGTGTGTTATGTGAACAACAAGGAGTCCCTAGTAAGCCTCTTGTATAACTAGCTTGTTGATTAATAGATGATCATGGTTTCGTGATCATGAACATTGGATGTTATTAATAACAAGGTTATGTCATTAGATGAATGATATAATGGACACACCCAATTAAGCGTAGCATAAGATCACGTCATTAAGTTCAATTTGCTATAAGCTTTCGATAGTTACCTAGTCCTTCGACCATGAGATCATGTAAATCACTTATACCGGAAGGGTACTTTGATTACATCAAACACCACTGCGTAAATGGGTGGTTATAAAGGTGGGATTAAGTATTCGGAAAGTATGAGTTGAGGCATATGGATCAAGAGTGGGATATTGTCCATCCCGATGACGGATAGATATACTCGGGCCCTCTCCGTGGAATGTCGTCTGATTAGCTTGCAAGCATGTGACTTGGTCACAAGAGATGATATGCCATGGTACGAGTAAGAGTACTTGTCGGAGACGAGGTTGAACAAGGTATGGAGATACCGATGATCAAACCTCGGACAAGTAAAATATCGCGTGACAAAGGGAATCGGTATCGTATGTAAATGGTTCAATCGATCACTAAGTTATCGTTGAATGTGTGGGAGCCATTATGGATCTCCGATCCCGCTATTGGTTATTGGTCGGAGAAGAGTCTCGACCATGTCTGCATAGTTCATGAACTGTAGGGTGACACACTTAAGGTTTGATGTCGTTTAAGTAGATATGGAATATGGAATGGAGTTCGAATGTTTGTTCGGAGTCTCGGATGGGATCCAGGACATCACGAGGAGGTCCGGAATGGTCCGGAGAATAAGATTCATATATAGGAAGTCATTTTCTAGGTTTGAAAATGATCCGGTATTTTTCTAAGGTTCTAGAAGGTTCTAGAAGAGTCCGGAAGAAATCACCATGGAAGGTGGAGTCCCAGGGGACTCCACCCACCTTGGCCGGCCAGCCTAAGGGAGGAGGAATCCCAGGTGGACTCCACCCCATGGTGGCCGGCCACCCCAAGGAAAGGGGGGAGTCCCACTCCCCCTAGGTTTGGCCATATGGAAGGTTTTGGAGTTGGGGTCTTATTCGAAGACTTTGGGCAAACCCTTGGGGATCCACCTATATAATGAGGGAGAGAGGGAGGGGGCTGGACACACCTTGGCCGCACCACCCCTGCCCCCCAGAGGCCGGCGCCCCAGCTGCCCCCTCTCCCCAAACCCTAGCCGCCCCCCTCCTCATACTTCTCCTACATCGCTTAGGCGAAGCCCTGCCGGAGTTCTCCACCACCACCGCCACCACGCCGTCGTGCTGCCGGGATTCCGAGGAGGATCTACTAGTTCCGCTGCCCGCTGGAACGGGGAGGAGGACGTCTTCATCAACACCGAACGTGTGACCGAGTACGGAGGTGCTGCCCGACTGTGGCACCGTCAAGATCTTCTACGCGCTTTTGCAAGCGGCAAGTGATCGACTACATCAACAACGAGATCTAATCTCATAGGCTTTGGAATCTTCGAGGGTTAGTCTCATGATCTTCTCGTTGCTACCATCTTCTTGATTGGATCTTGGCTTGTTATTCGTTCTTGCGATAGGAAATTTTTTGTTTTCTATGCTACGAATCCCAACAACAAAGGCAGAGTGTGGATTGGTAATCAGCCCAAGCTTCAAGCAAAAATTACTCAAGCCTTGCACGATAGTACCTTGGGTGGACACTCTAGATTTTATGTGACTTATCATCGAATCAAACAGCTTTTTTCTTGGCCCGGGATGAAGAAATTTGTCAAAAATTGGGTGACTAGTTGTTCAGTATGCCAGCGCGCTAAGTCAGAACGGGTGGCATACCCAGGTCTTCTCCAACCTTTGAAAGTTCCTTCATGTGCTTGGGAGGTTGTTACTATGGATTTCGTGGACGGGCTTCCCAAATCTGCTGGATTTAATTGCATTATGGTGGTCGTTGATAAGTTCTCTAGGTATGCCCATTTCATACCTTTGTCACACCCTTATACTGCTCTGTCGGTTGCCACATCCTATATGAAGGATATTTTTAAGTTACACTCATTGCCGTCTGCTGTAGTATCTGATCGTGACCCAGCATTTACAAGTAAAATCTGGCAAGAGTTGTTCCGATTATCAGGCACACAGCTATGCATGAGCACAGCGCGGCACCCGCAAACTGACGGGCAGACGGAGAGGGTTAACCAATGCATGGAAGGATTCTTGCGGTGTTTTGTTCATTCATGTCAAACGAAATGGATCCAATGGCTACACTTAGCCGAGTTTTGGTACAACACGAGCTACCACACCAGCCTGAAGCGCAGTCCTTTTGAAGTCCTGTATGGCCACTCACCCAGAATGCTTGGTATTGACGTGGTGGAATCTTGTGCCATTCCTCAACTTGATGTTTGGCTGAAGGAAAGAGATACTATGACAAAACTATTGCAGCATCATTTGGAGCGAGTGCAGCAACGAATGAAAAGTCAGGCAGACAAAGGTAGAACTGAAAGAATTTTTGAGGTGGGGGAGAAGGTTTTCCTGAAGTTGCAGCCTTACGTTCAACAATCTTCTGTGCATCACAGAGCAAACCACAAGCTGGCTTTCAAGTTCTATGGGCCTTATGAAATTCTAGAGAAAATCGGCAAGGTAGCTTACAAATTGCAACTGCCTCCTTCAAGTATGATCCATCCAGTTCTCCACGTCTCCCAGTTGAAAAAGTGTGTTCCATCGGACAGGGTGATTTCTACTGAATTACCTCCTGATCCACCAGCGTTTCAGCAACCGGAGCGAATATTGGCTCGCCGATCCCGCAATCTGGGAGGCAGTGTCATCCGGGAAGGCTTGATTGGTTGGTCAGGTATGTCTGATACTCTGGCCACTTGGGAAAACTTGCAGGAAGTGAAGCAGCGCTTTCCTCTGGCTCCTGCTTGGGGACAAGCAGGATCTAAAGAAGAGGGGGATGTTACGGACCAGCCTATTGCAACTAAGAAGATGCCGCTGAAGAAAAGAGAGAAGGCGATCATGGAGCAGGGACCGGAGCATCAGCGTGAGCAAGCCAGGAGGTCAAGGCGAGAGCGTCAACTGAATGCTCGCTTCAGCGATCCGGATTGGACCACGTAGGCCGATCCAACGACGCCGGAGTTCCGTCGTCTCATCCCGGTAGCCAACTCAGAAAACGTTTCCTGTACGTCTGATAAAAAGGGCCTGTAGGCCAATCTGGTCGATTGCTTTTGGAAGCCAGTTGTAAGAGAGCTGTGCTCGCGTCTTTTCTCCCCCCTACTCTTCTTCCTTGAATCTTTGCTTCTACTCCCAGATCTCTGGCTGCTACTTGCACTTGTATCCAAATTCGTGTGTGAAACTATAATAGAAGAGTAGATCGATCCGGGTACATAACCTACATTCCACGGCGCCAAAAGCATATGATCTTTAATTTTCTTGCTTCTAGTCTTGGCCATGCCGGTGTTCAGTGATGAGTAGTAGGCGGTGTAGCTTAATTTTGATTTTTGGAAATGCCCATCGTTTTGGCTGAGCTACTGTTGTGGAATGACCTCGATTGGCCCATGTTGACCAGCAGCCATCTATAAAACGAGAGCTCGAGTCTGAATTTGCTTCCTCACTGATCGGCCTTTGGCCATACTACTTTGCTAAAACATCTTACCGCACTGGTGTCAGTTGCTCGTGGAATACCATGTCGGGCTAATAAACTACAGGTGCATGCATGTCAGTTGCAGGTCCTCGTGGTGTCATTTCATGTAGTGGATGGAGGGGCCAAAATAAACAAATTGATTGGAGTTGACTGTTGGAGAGTTGATGCGCGCAGCTCTGAGAGAGCTCATGCCAAGGCTGATAGATGCTCTCTGGGTACTTGTCGTCCCGTGTAGCCATCTTTAAATGTCTCGTGTGGCTTAGAGCATCTCCAGCAGCAGCGCTATATCTGCGTGCTGTAAAACGCTGAACCAGCGCGCTGTATCCGCATGCAGCGTGTGGAGCCCGCGAGCACTTCGCCGGAAGCTCCAAAACGGCGCTGGACAATGCAGCGCGCATGCAGCACTTCAGCAGGCGCTGCATAGTACCGCGCGCTCGACGAGCGCAAACAACAATCCAACATATGCATACATTCTACTAGATCAGACAAACATGAAATAAATCAAGCATAAAATGACTCAACAAATAGCATAGTTTAACCAAACATATAGTTCATCACATGGACAAAGTTCAACAACGATGGACAAAGTTCAAACACGATAGACAAATAGCAAAGTTCATACATATTGACAAAGTTCACCTCATTTGTCAATATGATCAAATCCATCTCCATCTTCTTCGGAGTCTTGCACGATGGTGTTGGGAGTTGAATCTCCATGTGCTTCATTGGTAGACGGAGTTGGATCAACCAAAGAAGCCATGAATCCTCCCGGCGGTGCTCCCATGCCTCCCATGGCGGCATGCCCACTCATCCCACCCATGCCACCCATGGCGGAATGCCCACTCACCCCACCCATGCTTCCAAGACCCATGCCTCCGTAGCCTCCAAATCATCCGGGTTGTGCTCCCATGACTCCAAAGCCTCCGGGTTGTGCTCCCATGACTCCAAAGCCTCCGGGTTGTGCTCCCATGACTCCAAAGCCACCCATGCCTCCATACCCCATCGGTTCTTGTCCCATGAATCCATAGCCTCCCGGTGGTGCTCCATAGCCTCCCATGCATCCAAAGCCTCCCGGGACACTCATTCCTTCATTTTGCGCCTTCATGAGGTTTGCCAACTTTCTTTTTTTGTCTAACACTTCGTCGCGAGCAAGGTTGATGTACTCTTTTTGTCTTTCATCCATGTTAGAGGTGTCCATGAAAAAGAACTTCCTCTCTTCGTCCAATAGACGTTGATGCTCCTCATTGGCAAGCTTCTTCTCCTCCATTGGCATCCTCCTCTCCTCGGCGGCCGCCAATCTCTCCTCCAACGCCACGCGCCGCGCGTCGGCCTCCTTCTTGTCCTCATTGTACTCCTTTCTTGCTTTGGCCATGTTCTCCATAGCTATTGCTATGTCATCATCCCCGGACTTCTTTCCCCTCATCTCTTTGGCTTTCCTCCGTCCAAGTTCCGGCCTTCTTGTGTTCGCAACCGAGTGAGGAGTAGAGCTTCTCTTCCTATCCTCGCCGCCACTTGATACATCATCATCAATGATGGTTGCCTCCGCGGTTGCTTGTCGCGCCAACATTGTTGGCACGTCCACTTTACCACGGTTTGTCCACTTCTCCTCATCTTTTAGCACATCATAGCAATGGTGCAATGTAAAAGTCTTTCCGAGGACCTTCTTGCCCTTCTTGTCCTTCTTCCCCTCATCTCGAAAGAAGCCTTGACTCATGGAATTCTACATTATGAATTAAGTAGAATAGATGAGTAAAGAAAAAATAGATATGCACATTTGAATAAAATAGATATGCACATTTGAATAAAATAGATATGCACATTTGAATAAAAATAGATATGCACATGTGAACACAATAGAACAACTTACTCTATCACTATCGTTGGTGCCACTTGGGTTGATATCATCAACCGTCTTTTGCGCACTTGCCCACCTTGAACAATCTTGGTTGATGACCGACAAACGAGACCGAAGAGAGCGGCTCGTGCGATCAACTCCACGGGTGTTGGCATCAAAATACTCCTTCATTCTTATCCAATATGTGTCTCTAGTTTGGTCGGTGCCAATCGACGGATCCATGCCAATCTTTAACCAAGTCTTGCAAAGCAACACATCCTCATCTACGGTGTAGTTTATCTTCCTACCGGTCGGAGCTCCCACCATGCCCTCGCCTTCCTCATCCACCTCCGCGTACTCCTCTTCCACCTCATGCACATAGTTGTCATGTGCAAAAGGTGAACCGCCAATCTCCATAGTCTCCAAGAAACTATCGTCATCAACAATATAATTTACGCACATGTCACAATCCTACTAGTGAACATTTCATCCATGTCAAAAAAACAAGAAAAGAAAAGAGATTTTACCTTGTCGCCATTTCATCGAGCACGTTGCGCGCGGCGGTGGCGGCCGCGGTTGGCGTCGGTCGTCGAGGAGCCGGTGGTGGAGGCGGAGCGGAGGATGTGGGAGGAGCTTGGGATGCGCCTGTCTGGCGAGCCGCGGCGCTGTTCCTCGGTGCCTTGCGCTTGGGCTCTGCCGCCGCCATCGCCGTCGGCGCGCCGCGCCTTGCACCTCCGCTTTTGACCCGCGGCGCTGGGGGAACCACAGCTGCGCCGGCGCTGTTCCGCGGCGGCACGAAGAGGGCGCGAGTGGCCGCCGACCCCGCGGCGGCGGCGGCGCTAGGGTTTGGTGCGGTCAGTGGCTCGATCGCGCCGGCGCCGGCGCCATCAGTGGGGGGGACAGAATATGGTGGGGTTGGAGGGGTGCCAGAGGAGCCGTCCATCGCCGGAGTTGCACCGGCGGCCGCGCGGAAGGGGGAAGGCGGGAGGGGGCGCGGGAGAGCGGGCGGCGCGGGAGGGAAATTTCACAGCGGTTGCGCGTCTCCAGCGAAAGCGCGCGCGCGAGAAGAAGCACCAAAATTCACCAAAATTCCCGCGCCGGATTGCGCAGAATGCAGCGCCGCGGTATTTCTTTACAGCGCGCGAAACTATACAGCCTCTGCTGGGGGAGGATACAGCGCGCGCGGGGGATAAAATCAGTTATTTTAGCGCTGCGCTATTTTAGCGCCGCTGCTGGAGATGCTCTTAGCTCGCTACGTCTGATTCGTGCGGCCTTCTATAATGCAGACCTGGAGCTTGAGCGAATTCGGTTTATTTTGTGCCCGGAATTGAGAGCGGTGGTTCGGACGGGACGAAGGGGGGCTGGATTACAGACGGTCCCTCGGGATGGATGACGTGAACATAGACAGCCTGGATGCAACCTCTCACTGCCGAAATCGAGGGGGGATCGGTAAAAAAAGAGCGGACATGTCCGAGAGCGAAATTAACACAAAATTGGCAACCCAATGACAAATGGGTCCCACGTGCCAGAAAATTCTTACGGCTGCAGTTTTTCTTTTTTGACGGCTGCAGTTTTAGTGAGCCTGGGTTTGCATTCATACTCCCGAACCTTTAAAAATATTAGAACTACTTGGTTGGGTTCTAGAGTTGGTGTTTGCACTCCTGCGATTTTTCACCCACGCGTGCCCCCCGACGCAATGAGCTCGTTCGTCGTCGTCGACTCGGGGAGAGTGAAGGAAACTCTAACCATGATGATGTTGCAACGGTGTGTACTATAGCGACAGCAGCACCGAAAGGTCCCGACATAAACTTTAACCACATGTCTTGATACGATAGTTTTTTTTGACTCAGAGGCGTGTGAGGACTAGTAGCTTAACATAGGTGTATGCGTGCTCCTCGGTTCGATGGGACTGAAGTGGGTTTATAAAGTGGGTTTATAAATTTGGGGCACACTATTTGAGGGTGCTTTCATATATGCAAGTGTATTCTCACCTTTGTCCAGAGTGAACTGTGGCGATTGGCGGGTAGGGCATCATTTATAGTCCACAAGTTTGGGTCATATGGCGGGTGTATGCTCAAGGTGGAACTCTGGACTATAAAGAGCTTCCCCTTCAGGTACGGATACGACACATATGACATACATTCATGTCACCTGCTATCCGGCGCAAATGTTCAAATCATAACACACAGTTGATCGTGCAGCCATGCCCTTCAACATCATAAAGAAGAAGGTCGAGTTCCACGATGTGGACAAGTGCGAGTGCAAATACACCATAGAGTGTGACGGCATTGACACGTCCAATGGTGGGAGTATGGCAAAGGTGGAATGCAAATCCAAGGGCGTGGAGGGGAAGGACATGATGCTCAAGGCCAAGGACTCTGCTGCCGAAATGTTCAAGACTGTTGAGGCCTATCTCATCGCCAACCCAGACCCCTACAACTAAGTCAGCAAAGAGGGATCATCCATAATGATGGTGCTTTCTCCCTGATCAAATAAAATTGCTCCAACCTCAGTGGTATGCTAGAGCAAGCTGGGTGTGGACTTATGAAGTTAAATAAAAGGAAGCTAGGTGTGGACCTCAGTGTGTTTGTTTGAAGCTTGTGTTGCTTGCTTATGTGTCTTCCTCATCGTTCTGCACAAGAATAAAATGAAGTATGTGAAATACATGACACACTTAATTAAAATTAGTAGGTTCTTTCCGGCCATAAAATTAACAAGATTGTGAATCACAGTCTATCGGAAAAATATGTTGATCAATACGTAGAAAATACACCACTGATGGCATAGAGCCCTGCCAGTTCTACGGCTCGGCTCTTCATTTGATTCAGACGTTAAGTGAACAACAACTCCGTAAAAAAAGATAACGACAAAGATAGTATCCAAACAACACTTTCAAAAATGAGAAAGAATAGTTAAGACCTATAAAGAACAACACAAAATCATCACCTAAGCAGAAAAGGAGTTAATTGTTAACTATAGATTAAGCCATATAAATTCACTCTTCTGCCTTGCACTAAATTCTATCTAGTCCAAGCGCACCACAGTCTAGGGGCATCAAATGGAAAGTACTTTGGTATGGGCGGGCTCACGAGATTCCAAGGAAAAAAATTATACTAGACGAGAGCATCCAATGCAAAGAACATTTTTTTGGTAGGTGCTCGCATGACTGAACAAAGGCTAACGGACAAAACTGACCCTTCTGTCAAAGGAATGCACAAAATGAACTCAGCTCAAAATAATTTCACAAAATAACCCCTCCGCATAACGTCCGCGGCTGGGCGCCATGCTAGTTAGGATGACGCCCGGGTCAAAGGCGCCATGGTAGCACAGTTGACCTGCCACTTCGGGGGGCTCTGGGCCCACGAGTTTGCATGTATGCCCGTCCTGAGCCCAGGGTGCCGTCCTGGCATGCCTCCCCAGCCCAAGACGCCATAAAACATTTCGTGTACATGCTTTTTCATATAAAAAGCTTTTCGATCCGATATCGTATGCAAAAGTTACATCCGTTTTATCAGAACATACCGTTATTTTGCAAAATATGTCGAAATTCATGTTTGTTATTTTTCCTAATAACTAGATTACGTAACATAACTACTTCTCAAAGGATTTTAAATTTTGAAAGTTTTATCATTTTCTTTTATTTTTTCCAAAACTGAAAAGGCGATCCACGGGGGAGGGGGTGCAAATGGAAGCTAACATGCTAGTGGTGCATCCAATAGTGGTGCGCCACGGGTGTATGGTTACCCGTGGCGTACCACATTTTGGTGCGCCACTAGTAAGTGGGTGCACCCCGGCCACCTCTGTCCTAACTTACCAGTGGCGCACGGGTTTAAGGGGTGCGCCACTAGTAAGGCCATACTAGTGGCCAACCCTTTTCTGGTGCGCCACGGGTAATAGCAGTGGCGCACCAAGTCTGGTGCGCCACTAGTACCCTTCCCACCTATAAGAAGTTTCCGACTAGTGAGAGGTGCGTTAATTTTTCCATAAGAGATTCTTATCCTTGTTGCACAACCGGGCAACTTATTCCCGTCCATACTTCCTTGGTATGGGGCCCAATATAAGAGCCAAGCCAATCACTGCCTTTCTTCGCGACCCCGCATACCCACCCTTTTGTAGTCCTAGCTGAGTTTAGGAATACCTTCACCTTGGTCGCTTACCAACGCAGGCACTTGACCCCCAACCAGACCCTACAATCCATCATAGATACTAGGACCACTCATCCCGTCAGACCACTCATCCCGTCAGATGGGGAGGTGCATGTCTCCCAACTCACTAGTTCCCAGCAAGGCCTAGTCATCCGTTGATATGCGAAAGGAAGAAGATCCAGCTAACTTCTCTGTCCCACTCCAGATGATCTTATTGTTAACACGTAATATACGGCGCAAGAATCACTAGACGACATTTGTTGTTAGTCCTATGTGATCATATACCCACTTGCAATGGAACCTCCACCACATTGCCCACCACAAGATCGGGTTATAGCTTGTGAAAGTAATATTTTGCTTTTCAGTGCAGGAGTAATTATACCCTATATAAAGGCTGGCTGTTTTACGGCGCCTTGATTGCTCCACGGACTGTTCATAGCCTATTTATCCACTCTTTACTCCTATCGCTGCCTCACATGTAGTTGTCTTATTTTTTCCTTCCATCGTTCTCTCAGTAAGTAGTTTTGCCTCTTTTTTTTTCCTGGGCGAATGGGCAACCGGCTACCGGCTGAGGAGTTTCTTTTCTCCCTACCGATGTGTGACTCTCCCGGTTTGGTTCAATCGGTGGTCAAAGCGGTGCGGCCCCACCATCAAACACTCTAGAAACTCCACGGTTCGACCAAAAAGACACGAACGAACAAAACTACTCAATTCCTCCCAAACGTCGCCGACCCTATCCTCTCCTCAAAGCCTGGCGTCGTCCTCTCTTTCCCTGGCCGACCTGTCTGGCTGCCGCCCTTCTCTCCCTCCAGAGGAAGCCATCAAGGCACCCTTCTCTCCCTCCTGAGGCGGCGGGCGGCCCGGAGGCTCCGGAGGAAGTGCGGCTATGGGAGAAGCCAACGGAAGGAGTTAGCCGCCCCATCTCCTTCCCAAGTACGCTAATAGTACGGAGGAGGACATCAACCATTGTATCCATCTTCTCCTTCCTGAGCAGCTAAGAGAAGTGGGAGAGCGGCTCCGTGCCTGCTCCGGCTCCTCACCGCCGCTGGACGGCGGTGGCCGTACGCATCACTTCGACCTAATGGCTGTAAGCGGCATGAATGGTGGTGGATGCCGGTCGCTGGCAGGGGCCAGGCCCATTCTAGGCCAAGACGGTCCTTTGAACGTGCCTTGCTGCTGGACACCGGGCTGCCATGTCGCTGCTCACCCAGTTTTCTGAGTTCTTCAATGTCTCGATTGCTAGCATCTCGGCAACTGCTGCAGCCCCGATGATATAACCACCGTCAGGTAAGCATGTGCACCTGACTATGAAATTAGTCAAACATGCACCTGTAAATATCCATGCTTCTATTTCTCCTTTTTTGTACATAGATCAATCAGTAAGGTATGAGCGCCTCCAGGTTGCTTATATGGTTGGCGTTGGGACGAGCATCAAGAGTATGTTAGGATCGCCTGCTATTGTGTTGGACTGAAAAGGTTCTCGTGGTTACTTTTCAGAAAAGTAGTGAAAATTATTCATTTGCTTTAATCTCCTCTAACTGATTGTGCAGCTATTGCAGCTGCAGTTCATACTATGAATCTACTCACATACCCATTATGCCTTAATTAAGCATCTATTTTTAGGCTAATCAAGCTCATAATTGTATGCACATCGATGGCGGTCTGAAGCAGATCAAATTGCATCCATTGTCAATTAAGCTTTCGAGTGGACGCACTATAGGGGAGCTTCCAAGCCTGCCGTTGAAGGATCATGAGTCGATAATCCATATACAGTTCCCATATATATTTTGCGTCGTGCACTAAAGTCGTGTCACGTATCGCACGGACTGACAGTGTGCGACAAGCCATGCTATACAGGAAGAGAGAGAGAGAGAGAGAGAGAGAGAATTGTTCATAATCTTTTCTTGGCCTTCTTGCAGTACTCGGGCAACTTCACCGTACCACAAGAACGTCTGACAGTATTCACCTCATCCGCTTCATTATCTAGATTTGTTTAGAGCACTTCTGCAGTCCTGAGGCTTTTCTATGTTTGCTCACTGATTTTATTAAATATCTGTTTTGCATGTAAGGACCGAAGTTTCAGGAAAACCAGAGAGAAGAGGAACATTATGCAAGGTCAAGATGAGGTCAATTCTAGGGTGAAGCTAGCCGATGAAGCTGTGGGCAAAGATTTGTTTTCTGTTGGCTCACAATAGGTGAGTTCCTCTTACTCCTTGGATTAATTTTCTTATGATTTGCACACCTAGGCTAAGATATGTTATGCACATCAGCTTTCGATGCGAGATTATTTCTTAAGTTCATCTACAAGTCTGAATCTATTAATTATGTTGAACTTAATAACTTGGACAAGAAAGTTTAGCTACTATAGATTCGGTAAAGCAAGCATTGTTTGTATTATTGTACAAGTGCAAATTAGTGTCATAGGTACCAAGGTTAGTTTATCAGACCAGGTTCTCCTAATAGTAAATTTCAGATCAACAACCTGACCTTAAAATTATAGAAATAGAGTACTTTGTGTCAGCAATAAGGAGATGCACTAATTGTTTTCAATCAGATGGGCGTTGATGTTTGTATAATGCTTTCACTGCCTGGCCACACTTTATACGTGGTATGCGCATCACAGTTTTAGATATTGTTATGACTATTTTGCTTCTGATGAAGATGTTCTAAAATGATTAAGGTGACTCATCTCACAGGCAGTTCACAAGCTGCAATTTCAGTTGGTAACTTCATTTTATATTTGTCCACATTAACTACTTACAGCTTAATAAAATTTAGTACCGCTTATAGTCCTCCATCTTCATGTTTGCACATTTCTCTTTAGGGAGAGCATTTGTAACTAAAATCCAGTTGATATATATTTCTTGACATCAAATTGCAGTTTCCATCCATGGTTAACTGCACGATGGATTTTGTTATCTCATCCAGCCACTTTGTTATTCAGATCTAATTTAGTGATCATGGGTTTTTTCCCATGCTTAATTTTTTATACTATGTAAGGGTGGACGAGTTGCATTATTATTTAGTCCAAAGGTTTTCTGACATCTCTAAAAGAAGAACGGAAAATGATGACAGTGACGAGGTAGAAGATGTGCAAAGTAATGCTACATACAGAAGCTCAAAAGATAAAGTCGATGAATGCACTTAATTTAAATGGAAGAGGCATATAGGCAGTGCTTCGTTTTTTCACATGAACATTGACAACACCATATTCTATCTAACTTTTTTTTAAATTGCAGTTTGGAGAAGATAGAAGATAATGCCGCCGATATCACTCTCCAGTGTCAATTTTTATTTAGGTATTTCCTTTTTTTGTTGGGTCAAACAGATCGTTGCTTATTCAAACATGCATTATAAAGTGAACTAAATAGGTTAGAAGACAACTACCGAGTTTGATTTCTATTTTGTATGGCAATATTTATTTTAAATGAAATATATTGGTTAGGAAGCTACCACTAGAGTATTAGTGATGCCATAAACAAAGAGGCTTCACTTGAAGCTATTGGGTTTCATGCATCCTTTGCATCTCAGATTTTCAGAATTAAAATAAATTAACCTTTTCTAATAAGTGAAGCCATCATATAGCTTCCTCATAAGTAGAGACGGTCTCCATATGCCGTGGCACAGCTTTGATCGTAAACAACAGAAATTAGATTGGTTATCTGATTGTTTTAAAGTACAAAATACACAATTGTTGGAAGAGAAATCTTATTCACTTGGAGATTTGTTTTGCAAATTACATGTCCTGTTTTTTGCTTTTGCGTAACATGTAACGTATTAATTTCTAACTTCTCAGAGAATGTGTATGCACTTTTCCTTCATATACGTGACCTGAAGTGGCGTTGTGGTGAGGTCAATAACTAAGCTAAAAAGAGAAGAAAAATCCGGAGATAGATGACCAAGTGGAGAGTTGAATGCAGACTATAATTTGTATCTTTCTAAGCGATTTACATGTATGTAATATAGTTGATCTACATGTGACCTTCACATACAAGTAGTACCGCTATGCTCTAAAATGAATTCCTACTAAATAGCTATGTATAATTATCTTAGTTGTATTGTTTTGTTTGTGTTGAAGCTAAATGGTTTTTGTGCTTAGGTTTCGCTTGATGATGAATGTGTTGGTGCTACCATGGATGGATCTCCTACTGCTTAGGTGCTGCTATAGTGACCTCTTAGATTATAGTTGCCTCTCTTATATCTCTTACAAATGCACATGTTCAGATCTTTTTTTTGAAGGAAAACAGTGGGAAAAATCCCACTGCAATTTTTATATATCATAAATTGCAATTTTCAGAATTCTGCACATGTTCAGAATTGACCATACAAGGTGAATTGCAATATCAAGATCATGCTTAGTGATGCATCTAAAAAAAAGGTAGTTCATGTTGACAGTTTCTCGGTTCAAAGGCTATGTGCAGAAGCTCAAGACCTCAAGTCGTTTAATGGATAGGGACGGTGCTTAGTTTCTCTGTATGTTTTTAGGCCGTGCAAAAAGTATGCAGCCACTCTTTTATTTTCTATGCGTTTTCATGTGATGACCTGTTACCGATTTCTTCACTGTTTGTTTCGTAATGTCTGTTATCCTGCCTATCTGCCGTACCCAAATATATGAAAATTTTCTTTTATGTTCGCTCTTTTTATGCTGATTATCATTGTTGTCGAGAGCATGCAGAAACGCACGGCCGGTAGGGTTCAATTCAGTAAATCTGCACCTCACGGTTGTGACCTCTCAAGTTTGAACCTGATATGTGTGGTCTGCATTCGCTGCGTCAGCCTATTGACAACAATCAGCCTCTATCGTTGCCTGGCTAAGCTACCGTCGACGCGGCCCGCCTAGCTAGGCCGTTATTTGTGCTGCGTGTGAACAATGTACTACTACGTTCTAATTGTGTTTCCGCACAACCTAAAACAGAGTACGACTAATATTTGCCAATAGCGTTGTCACTGAATCTTCAATTAAAGAGAGCAATCAGAGCATCGACACCTGCTTTTTCCTGTCAGCAAAGTGACCAAAGTGATGCACTTTCAGTGCGCAATCTATTTACAAACAGAGTACAACTAATATTACGCACAACATCTGCTTCCTCTGCACAATCTATTTATAAAATGTACAACCACCAAAAAGTGCCGCGCTAGCATCGACACATCGCCTTGCCTGGCCCCTACCGGGCTATCATCCCCTTTTGCCTGTCAGCAAAGCGACCGAAGTTATGACATATATTTTGCCGCTATAGTTAGGAGTTAAACGCCATCAAGCATGTTTAGATTGCTAGCAGTCCTGTAATATATAGCATATGTAATGTAATGGCTTGTGAAAAATCCGCTCCATAAAAGCCTACTCTCCTAGGCCATTGGCTATTCAGATTCTGCAGTACCATCTATTGATATCACTGATAATACCCCATCTTCCATCACTATTTATGCATACCACTAACAACTATCCTTCCCCCATAAATATTGTGCTCAATGAAAGAAACATACCAGGACCGAGGGAAGACTTCACCCTGGCTTTGTCGTTGAGGTAGAGGTGAGGATTCGGCCCGGGTGATGGCGCTTTTGCATGCTAACCTTTGCACCACGGGAGTCTCCTCTAAATGGTTCTCATTCAAACTCCGCTCTCCAGTTACCCGCCAAAGAGACTGCACACAGTCATTCAGCTTAACCACCTTCTCTACAAATAAAGAGCCATGTCCCACGGGCGCTGCGTGCGCCGCGCCAAAGCCTCCTAGTAAGTATAATACTTTGCAAATATTTAATAGAAAATAATCAAAGGATGAGCAAGCGTTGAACTTGCCTGGTTGACTGCAGGATTATGCAGGCAAAGACTTCTATACGTGATTTAACTCTAAATTCTGAAAATAGCATCATCTTCCGGTAAGGACAATGTATAAAGGATTGGCAAAGATGCTATTATGCATTCAGTATGAGATGCAATCGCTTTAAGCGTAACCTAACCCCGTTGATTTAGAATTGGTTGGGTTATGGTGATTTCTTTATGATGTGTTGCACTTTTAGAGTGGATTCACAAACAAGGTTCTTATTAGGGTTTTAGGTTAACTTGGGTATCTCTTACAAGTTAAATAACAAAGTATAACAACATGGTAACACATAGTTTCTTATAGTTGGCACACTCTTAGCATACAAAGGATAGCTATTCATTTTAAGGCTTATAAGAGGCATTTTAATGTTTACTTGTTATTTACTTCAAAATAATAACTTTTGAAGAACATATTACTTAATGAATAATAAGTATTTCAAATAAGAATTAGTTACTCTAGGGTTTACTATAATTCTCTATTCCTAAATAGGTATTAGAGGTAACATATAAAGGAAACAAGTTAAGTTTCATGTGATACTTGACTCTACTTAGTAGAGTATGAACAAGCAAAGTAAAGCCCATCAACCTAAACATACATGGTGGCTTTTATAGTTGATAATAGTGTTATTACACAAAGGAGTGGTGATTAAGGGTGATGACATGAAATTAACAATTTCATTAGAATTTGGAACTTGTAAAATTCTAGTATAGCATGAACATGCATTTTCATTTGCTTGTTAAAGATTTTAAACTAGTTGCTAAAGATAAGATTATCACTCTTAATACTCTTCTAGGTTTTTAGAATTGTATTTATTAGTGATCACAAAATTTGAATTAGGGTTTCTCATGGTGGGATATAACTTTAAAGAAACAATTCTTGTCTAATGAATTTAAAGTTAGGTAATAGATTTAAATTACAGATTACACTTTGTTTAAGGTGTTTCCTTAAGTTTTCTTATTTCAAAATAATTTAGGAAATGGTATTGATTTAGGGTTTTCAATTTTGATAAGTGAGAGCTTAATAGTAAAGTATGAAACTAAAATTCCATTTTAGTTGATTTGTTGACTTCAGAAATTATTAACCACTATTTCAAAATAATTACCACTGAATATTTATTTTTATAGTATTTTGGAATAATGGAAAATTGCATAATTAAGGGTTATTAAATCATTTAATTTTTATTTTTCTTTAAAATGTAATTTTTTATTTTTAATAGACAGATATTATTTTTTCTCAACATTTTGATATGTCATTCATATTTTTCTGATCTTTATTTATTTAGTTATGTGTTTTCAAAGTTTGGACAATTTTCTGGAATTTAAAATAAATGGAAAATACTATTTGGTACCGTGTCTAACCCAAGCCGCACTCACTGATCAGTGGGTCCTAGGCCATGTCAGCTACCACGTGGGCGGTTGACTGGTTCAAAATTGATGACTGGACACCGAGCTCAACGCCGGTGAGGGGGTCAACGACGGCGGTGACGTTCCCGGGTTCCCGCGGTTACGCGAGTGGGCTAGATCGACGTAGGGTTTCACGCTGAACCTAAAGGTGGCAGCGCAACCAGAAAATGGTCAACGGAGCTACTCCGGCGAGCACGACTGTGGCGGTGAACTCTGGCCAAATGGCTAAATCGACCTACGGGCACAACTAGGATGCAATAAGATGCTCGGGAGAAGCGCAAGCTCACCATGAGTCTTTCTAGATGGTCGACGATGTCAATAGTGGGCGGAGGTGAGCTCAACTTCGCCGATTCCAGTGATCACCGGCGATAGGGAAGTCATCGATTCCCTCGATTATGAACTCCCCGGCTTGATTCCTCAGGCCCAGATGAACAGCAAGATCTGGCACATCACCTCGACTACTCCATGGTCCAAGGGGTGGCCTAGAACGATGGCTAGCCGGAGGTATCTCCGACGGTGGTCGGGGTGATTGTGAACGATAGAGAGATCGAGGAAAGATTTGAGAGGATAGAGAAGAACAAGGAGGACGTGGTGGATATCTCCGTGGTTTTACAGGGCTAGGCGAGCTCTGGAGCGACGTCACGATGGCAATGGCCGGCGAAGATGCAACTGTGATGTCGGCGAGTTTAGGGCACGAATCTTGACAGTTCGAGATAAGCACGGACGCGTAGGAACTTCTCCGGAGCGTTGGCATGGTCATTGACGTCCGAGAAAGTCAAGAACGACAGCGGTGAGATGGTGTTCGTCGCGGTGTCGTGCATGCACGAGTGGAGAAGAGGAAGACGATGGCCCTGATGTGTGGGTCCCACGTGTCATAGACACATCGAACCGGTATTTTGGCTGGGCTGACTTGTGCTGGTGCTATGCTGGTTCGGTGGGATGTTGCGGCCTGGTTCGGTCATGGCTTGGGTCTGGGCTGTGGCCCAAGGACGGTCTCGTCTAGCTCTCTCTCTTCTTTTCTTCTTTTTCCTTATTTCTTTTTTCTATTTTGATTTTTAGTTTGAATTTGTATTTGACTTTCCACTCTATTTTGGATGAAATTAAATGTGAGACTTTCTCTTAAATTCATATAAGATGTAACCTACACTAATGTCTTGTATTAAAGATATTTTTTATGTGTATTAATATGGTTGCATTTTAAAATTCTATTAGAATTTTCATTTGCCATCCTAATAGAGATGTTTTCAAATTTTAGTGCTTTGGTATTCAAATAATTTTTCTAAGGCTTGTATAATTACCTAGTGATTTGTAGGATATTTATTTTGTATTCTTTTTTAAGGAAACATTTAACTTGGTTTCTTAATTGTGTTTAATTTTCCAAAGGAACATTTTCTAAATGCACCTTTATTTTCTAAATGCACCTTTATTTTCTAATGACTTGGAATCATCTAGAACCATTCCAAGATCATTAGTGATGTGTTCTTAAGTATTTACTTTGGACACTTTGAGGTGATTCTTATTTCTTTCCTAAGAAAGATTTATTTGTTTATTTATTACTATAGACATTCATTTATATTCTCAAGTTAATCTTGATGGCTCATAGTTCATTAGGGTTTAACTTACTTCATTCATACTTGTTCTTAAAGTTCTATGATCAACGCCCAATTGTGATGATCTTGTTTTTGGGCTTCCCAAAGGCATCACTAGTGAAGTATGGCTCTACCCCTCAAGATTAGGTGCTTGCTTAGGTATCTTGAGTGCAACACTTAACTTGCATTGGCCTGCATAAGCATAGCTAATATTAGTGATGGAAATGTGCTCACAAGGTCTCCTTGGTCATATTGGCTTAGGTTCCACTTGGCTAGTTAGGTCCATGATCACTTGTGTTACTCTATTCTCTTAGAATATCATTTGGCTAAGAGAACTTATTATTACTTCTTCATTTATCAAGACTAGTCATTAGGAATCTTCCTAGGAATGGTTCTTGTCTCATGATGACATGTGTATCTATTAAGGTCAAGATATTTGTTCTAGTTTATTTAGGTTTGAGTTAACCTCACCAATTATAGGTTAGCTTGAGTTATATCCTAGAGCTCGACTCAAGAGATTATGATATCCCTTAAATAGGTATGAAGCTCTCCCTCCTGGTTTGTGGTGTAGATATATTTGGAGTAGACAAGAATAGAATAAGTGAAGACCTGATGATAAGACTTGTCTTGATTTCCTTGACATGAGTTCAACAATTAAATTTAAGAAATACCATTATGATCATGATAAAAATAGATATTGGATCAAGACATGGAAAAGATAAGTCAAGATTTGGTTATTAGCTTTCTTCTAATTTATGTTATGCTTGAAAATGTATCCATGGGTTGTTGCAAGGAATACCATATTATGCCCTTAGAAGATCTGGTATTTGATCCTTAAATAATGTGTTATTGTTTTAGTGTTATTTCCATTTGATCTAACCCATAGATCAAATCACCTTTACCCAAAACAAGGTTTTAGCAAAGGTCATATTGAAGTTTATCGCGCTTGACTTGATGATCTACATCAGTTCCATCAACTCAAGTGAAACTTCAATCACTTTGACAAATTTTATTTAAAAGCGCAAAAATTTCCTAGATTTTCTATGCATGAATGCAATGCACACATCTGTTTCTAGTCTCTAATCCTAGGATGTTACAGTCTCTCCCCCTTAAACTGAACCTCGTCCTGAAGTTCGAACTCTCTCACGTTTTGAAATGTAGAACTGACTTCTGCAGATCACGACCTTTCTTGAACTCCGTTGTGATCTCAATAGATATAATTGGGTATATCTCTTGTCTAGACTTTCTCTTGAATCCTTTGTTGTCTGACACTGAACAACTATTACCTTCATCAATCCTATGATTTCTTCCCACACTGCAATTCTTTCGGTCATTCATTTCAATGATTTACTAGGGCAGATGTTTTATTTTGCTTATGGTTTTACTGGTGGTCGTGGTAACATTTTCGTATTTGGTCATCGACCTTCTATTTTGGAAACAACTTGGTTCTGAAAGGGTTGTTCAAGGTAGAGTTTTGTTTTCCCTTACTACCAAAACTATTGTAATGGTACTTAATAAGTATTTTCTAGCATGTCTGGTCTTGGTGGTTTACTTCCTAAGAATGGATTAGACTCATTTAGCCCATCCAATCATGGATTCTTCTTCATCTCTATAGGTCTCTTTTGGTACTTTTAGGTTCCATGATGGGAATACTCCGTGTATCTATCTATTAGTATCTATTTTTGATATAGTTAAATGGTTCTAACTCCATTGGTCTTTAGCCCTATTGAGCTTTGGTTGATCTCCGGATATCTCCTTCATCCAACTTCCTCAACTTTGACTTACCTGAGTTTTCTTACTTCCGAGTAATTATTACTCACTTGCTCAAGTTAAAGTCTAACTCGTACTTCCTCGAGGTATGAACCTCAACTTTTGGTCTGACATTCTTCTGAGAGTACTGTTATATGGGTACTTCCCAACAACCTTATGAAAATAAGGTCTAACTTCCTCTCAATTCAGGCCTTCTTCTTATATCTTACTCCAAACATTGAATCTCGATATTTCTATTTCAGTCTTTACTCTCCCCCTTGGAGTTTTCTAATGATCTTCAAACTCCTTTTCTTCCGACCCTTGGACTCCATGGTTAGAGTATTTGTCTGGTCTGTCTTACGACTTATACCTTTCGAAGGTCTCACGAAGAATCTTGCGGTGTACCCACATAATTGTGGATATCCGGTGTGAATCCTCCGACTAAATTTTCAAGGGTAATGGTCTTTTGTTCTGATAGTATTCTATTTGTTGATGGACTTCCTTTTTTTAATGTACCAGCTGCGAACTATCCGATACCAGCTGTGGATTATATGATACCAGCTGTGGCTTATCTGATACCCGATGTGGACACTTCTATAAGTTTTAGTTAACAGATACGTCTCTTCTTGAATCTTTTCTTCATAATTATACTATACCAGCTGTGGTCTCACCATATTAGCTGCGGTTTTCACCTATCCATTTTTCTTCCTCAAGGGTTTGTTTTGCAAGAAAATCACTAGTTGAAATCTTGGATGTGGTCTCTTAAGTGACTTCTATTGCATTTCCTTTTTCATAATTACTATGGATCTACTTCTGCTTCTCCATATTCATTATTCTCCTTTTCTCCATGCTTCTCTTATGCTGAAGTACTCCTTGTTGATGACTAAATTTGGTATTGAATTGATCCTTTCTTCTAATTATGATAGATGCTTCCTTCTTTCTTGCTTCATCTTCTAGGAACTCGTCTCTCCCTCACACGAATCCCTTTACCCTCTAGATCTATAACATCAAGTAAGAACTCAATGATGCAACATGCATTTGCACACCAAGGTCAAACTTCATGCACAGATCTAGTCAATCAATAAAATCCAATAAAATCCAAATTTGTGTGTATAATACACCTCATCATAAGCCCAAAATATAGTAGTTGAGTAAGAAATCTCAAGAATTTAGGCTTAGATGTGCAGTATACAACACCACATAATATATGTTTATATCGTGATACAATGCACGTATAGGTCATACTACTCTTTGTCTCAATGTTTACCCCAACTGCTCAAGTGCAATCCGATAAACTTGAAAAAAGTGGTATGGAATTTGTTATAGCTGATCTATTTTCCTTTTGGTTACTAACTTTTCCTCCCGTTCTATTGAAGATTAACCTCACATGATCTCTCCATATTCTAACATGGCTACTCTGAGTACCTAACTATCGAAATATAAGTCCACAACTTCCATGAGGTTCTACACTATAGTAAGCTTCAATGAAACTCCTCCAGACTATTGACTATGGTTATGGCATATTTGGCATAGTTGCCATGGTTTAGGATATGAAATTTACCACTATCATTAAACACCTTACTTCTCAGCATACTCCTGCTGATGTGTTATCAAGTTCTAGTTCATCACATAATGACTCTCAAGTGAATCTTATATGATTAGCAACTCTAACATGTAGGTAAAGAAAATGCTTTATTCCTATCGCTCTTCCTTACCTCCCATGATTGACTCATCATAGGTTACACTACCTCATATAACTTCTTTTAATTACTTAATATCATTCATACTACAACTTTGGATGACTCTTACTTAACCATAACTTGTCTTGGTATACCACTTCCAATAGGATATCTTCCATTACGGTTGTATCCTCTCTTTTGATTTCTACCATCTATTGTATACCAGTTGTGATCTCCTGCTATATATTGTTTTAAGGCTCCCATGGTGTGCTACTATTTGGGAATGATACAAGATAACTAATTAAATTCACTTAAGAAAGATAGGTAAGAAAGATTGACTCAAGTGTGTCAGGATTATTCTCAAGTGAATATCCATCCCAAGTCTGAAGAAGAATTGGTTTAGGTAGGATGACTATCTATAGACACCACCAAACCTATGGGTCTCCTTTAAAGGGTTTTAATCCTAAGGTCAAAGCATTTGCTCTGATACCAGCTGCGGTGGCCCAGCATACCACTGCATGTTGTAGTATGCAAGTCGTTGACATAACACCAATGAAACACCGTTCCACTAGTATGGCCGGGTTATCTCTATGATGCCGGCTTACCAAGGTAAGTCGGCTAATCTTGTTTGCAGGAAAGCTGAGGCTGATCAAGATGGGGGTTGACCGAGTAAGGGATTACCGACATACCTATGTCGGTACACCAAAACTGGCTTGGCCTAACTCGGTTTAAATCGTTTGCTTTAAGGATGTTGGGAGTGAAGAGCCGACATGCCTGGTGGGAGCCGACATAGGGGTCCGGCATAGGGCCAACGGTCATATGCCAGGTACCAAAAGTCAGCGCTCAGGTCATGTCCCTGTAATCACGCAAGAATCTCATCATCGTGGCTGGACACGTCGCTACAGTCCAGCGCATGTCGCTCTGCACGTCTGCACAGTGTCAGCGTGGCTACAGTGATCGAGTACAGGAGGCCAAGTCCCATCGAGCACGCACGCAGCGACAAGATGGAGGCTTCTGGCAGGGTCCAGGTGAAGACTTTAAGGCCTAAGAAAGGGGCTTTACCCCATGCTAGGGTTTCCACAATGTAACCTGCCCCCCACTATATAAGGGGGTGCAGGACCTCCACAGGGAGGGGGTTCAGAGGCTGATCAGTGAAAAGAGTGAGAGAGAGATCGATCGAGCTAGGAGTAGGGAAAAACATCTTCTTCCTCCTCTCGCATATAGCTCAAGGAGCACCATTGTAGTGGGGTTTCCACCAAGATATATACATCCAGATAGGCAGGACGTAGGGGTTTTACCTCATCAGGAGGGCCCTAAACCTGGATAGATCTTTGTGTATGTGTGTGCTTGCTTTCGCATCATCCCTCCCCGGATCCTCCGTTGTCCATTCGGCCCCAACTTAAGCCATCCTATGGCATTTGTTTGTTCACCACGACGACACTCCCAGAGTTGGTACGGTCACATGGTACGGTGGCGTCCCATCGTACCAGTGATCGTTAAAACTTCTGGTACCAATGTTAAATTTTTACTGCCTTCTCCATAGCTCTGGTATGGTCATCCCGTACGGTCACCCGTGACTCGTTATATCTACCAGGTTCTTCTCTTAATGATTCTTCTTCAACCCTTCATCAAAATTTCGTTTCTGAACTTCTTGAACATGTAAATGCACCTCTAGCGAGACTTTGAAAAGATCAATAGTAAAAGAAAATTATTTTAAGCAATTTTTCAAGTGATGGGTTGCCTCCCATTAAGTGCTATTTTTATAGTTGATTAGCTCAACTTCTATAATGACTTTCAAGTAGGCGGGTATACCTTCGAGTGTTTGCCATTAACACTCACCGAATTCACTCTTTCGGCTGGTGGTAAATATTTTTCTCTTTGATTATTCTTCTTTGGGAAATACCGAACAATCTCTTCATCATATATCTTGAAAACGATATTTCCTTCAGCACAATCGACAGCTGCGCCTGCAGTACTAAGAAAAGGCCTTCCCAAGATAATGGATAATTTTTCATCTTCAGGCATATCAAGAATAATGAAGTCAGTAGGCATAACATGATGATCTATTCTTAGCAAAACGTCCTCAACCATTCCTATTGGTTGCTTCATTATTTTGTCAGCCATTTGGAGAGTTATACCAGTAGAGATACAATCGTGCAAATTCAACTTCTTATATAAAGAAAAAGGCATAACACTTACTCCTGCCCCCAAATCACAGAGAGCATTATTAATGATTGCCTTACCAATTCCACAAGTGATCGTAGGTATACCTATGTCTTTTAACTTGGCTGGCAATCGCCCATCTGACATATGACTTGTTACTACAGCAACTGATTCTAAGACCTTCTTTTTCCTATTTAAAATGCCTCTCAATTTTTTTTGCATAAGTAGGGACTTGAATAGCATCAGTTAAGGGCAGTTGTAAACATAAGTACTTTAAAGCACGCACAAAAGAATCATATACTTCACTATCCTTTAGTTTCTCATGTCGACTAGGATATGGTAGTGGCTTACCTCCCTTCAATTTGTTACTTACCTTTGGAGGTGGTTCCGGCTTATTCGGAACTTTCTTCTTCTTTGAAGGTTTCGAGCTCTTCTTTTCTTTAGTAATTATAATATTTTTTTGCTGCTCGTGACTTGGTTCCTCCTTGTCCTTGCCACCTAATGCTTTAGATTTTAAATCGTTCAGCTCTTCTTCCTCTTCGGCTTCGCTTTCTTGTCCCTCTTGTTCTTGTTCTCTTATTTTCATCAGTGCTTCCAATTCAATATCATCTTGTGGATCAACCAAGTTCTCTTCTTCCTGACTCATTTCTTGGGAATCCTTTCACTTTTGCGATTGTTCTTCCTCGAACCAGGCCCAACCAGTCTGGGCCTGTAGGTCCCTGCACTACAACACCTCCTCTAGTAACAAAATTAGTAAGGATAGTTCTTCTCAAATCCTTTTGCTTAAGAATAAGAGTCTGGGTCTTAGCTATTTGCTCACATTGAGTATTAACCATACTTGAATGCATTTTCAAATGTTTAATAACTCGACCCATATCATCTATTTGTTCATTTAGTTCTAAAAGCATTTTCTCTTGGAAACTGATACAGTTATGAATGTCGTTTTGCCATTTTTCTTGTTCATACTTAAATTGTTGCAAGGCTAAATGGAGTCTATCTTCTAGTTCATATTCACTAGCAAGATCTACGTTATAGTTCTAAATCTGAGCGACAGGAATACCGTGGTTCTTCATGGAATCTTCTGTCCCTCCATATTTTCGTCGTCTAACACGTGTATCCCTCTCTCTCGTTGTGTTGATTCGGGAAGATAGTATTGCTCTTCATTAAGAGATATAACTTCAATTAATTTTCTTCCTTGATCCGCTGAAAGGAACATGAAAACTCCTCCTGCACTTCCATCGAGTACCTGTTTAGAGTTATCATTCAAACCATTATAAAATGTGTGATAAATAACAAACTCGGAATATCCATGATTAGGGACAAAGTTAACAATATCCTTAAATCTCCCCAAAGCTTGGGCAAAACTTTCCCCAATCTTTTGAGTAAAACTTGCTATGTCCTTCCTGGCCTGCATCATCCTTCCGTAAGAAGTAAATTTCTGCAAAAAGAAAGTGACACACTGTTCCCAATTGGTTATATATCGATGTGGCAATGATTGAAACTAGGCAAGAGCCTTGCCCTTTAAAGACCAACGAAAAAGTTTCAACGGAACGAAATCTAGTGATAACTCCTTTTGTTTGAAAGTCCTGCAAAGAGAATCAAATATTGATAAATGCAATCTAGGGTCTTCTCCTTCTTCTCCTGTAAAAGCATGTTGTTGTACTTGGCGGATAAGACCATACCTCAGGAATAACTATAGGAGTTTTGATAACTTGTTTAGATGGAGCACCATATTCCCTCAAAGTACTTTCAGGCTTGGGAGTAATGGTCAAGCTTTCCATCATTGAGTTTAAGTCAATAGTTTTTTACTTCAGAAAGTTCTCTACAAACTCCTGATATCTCTCATCAGGCACGCGCTCCAAATATCCAGGCAAATAAGTTTTCCCGGAGCGAGTTGACCCTCTACACTTACTCGTGTCAAGAAACAGCACTTGGAACTTAGCTCCCCAGCAACGGCGCCGGAAAATAGCTTGATGGCCTGCAAGAACACAGGTTCGTCAGAGCATATATTCGCGGAAGTATTATTCCAGTTTTATGTCGAATCCCAATGAAGGAGTGTAAGCAAGTGCTTATTATGGACGTTTCTGTCGCATCCAAGTTGTCACTAGTCTTGAGTTAATTGACTGCAAGTATTGGAAATGAAAGTGGTGAGTGAGAAATGATTTGCTGGAAAGAGTATTGAGCGTAAACTAGAAAGTAAATAACGTAAATAGAAAGTAACGAAGTTTGTTTGAAGTTTCCTGCTGAAAAGAGATTAGGCGCGGAGAGACTCAGTTCATGGTGATAGTGAGTGTGCCGGATGGAATAATGGTGAATGAAATAAGTATGTGATTATAACCCCTCTTATTGTGATACAAGTAGGCGAGTAACCTCTGCAATAATCAATCTCCTCCATGCCGGGATCAACTGATACTATTGTCTTATCGCCTGTTACCATAGACTCGCGGTCAGTGCGAATGATTACCGTCGTGAGACCAGACCAACGCATTAAGGTTTGTGGTTCCTCGTTATCCTTGAATTGTTTTCGCTTCTCTCTGATATCTCCACTGTCACAAGAAGGCCGCGGAGTCGCTAGACAATAAGTTCTTACCTATGTAGGTCTTTGGATCATGTTGTCTGGGCCCTTCATTAGACAACAAGCATTACGCAAAACAAAGATAATCAAACTCATAAGCAATAATAGGAACAATGCTCACAAGATTACGAAATGGAATTAAGGCACATCACATCTCACCAATCCCTTACATCTCCCACGCCTAAGGGGATTTACTCGCACATGCGAGGATAATAACACAAAGACATATTGATAATAAGGTTAGGGTTCATCTCGATATTACCATAGCAAGCCACAATAAGAATAAGAATCAAATCAAACTCAATCTCAAGTCTCGATGTGAATAGAGTTTACAAAGATGAATCTCTCTCTCTCTATGCAAGGTCTATGATGGGGAGTGATCGAGGTTGAAGAGGAAAATCGCAGTGAAGATCGAAGGACGAGTTCTTCTTCTCCGGATCTCTTCTCTTCTGTTCGTGAGGTGAATGGCGGCTGCTGTGTGTCTCTGATCTGTGTGCCTCCTTTACGAAAGTTGTTCCCTTTGATGAGGCGGAGGCGGCGGATGCTGTACGGTCATGCCGTATGGGCGGCCACGACCGTACCGATGGTCGTTAAAGAGTTATGGAACTCCTATAATGATTCTTTCAAATAGGAAGTTGCTTGATTTCCTCCAAATCTTCACTTAATGCATTGATTTCCTTCCAAAGGTGCTTAATTCCTGAAATCCACATGAAGATACAAGGTTTCTTTGTTTTCAACAAAATCTTGTTTGTTGGAAAGCGAAAACCATTGAAACCAAATCAAAACTCAATGAAAACACCTTAAGGAAACACTATATAAAATGGTCAGTGAGTCGCCATCGTATTCCGATCTGCCACCCAAGTCATTGTCGAGGAGGGTGTAGATTGATTTCGCGTAGCCGCCGGATGCGTTGCTGAGGTTGTCATCGTCGAGGGCGACAGTATCGGTGTTAGATCTAACACTGCCCTCTTCTACGGCACCGGTGAAGCCGACGAAGATATCGATACCGCCGATTGGCACGACCGCGCCGCTGGTGTGTTGAAACTAATCTTGTTATTTAGGTGTGATCTCTTTTAGTTAGACTTAGCCATATGTGTGTGTTAAGTGAGAAGAGATTAGTGAAGGAGAGATGCGGCCTATGTGCTAGAGTCTGGCCGCATGAGTGCATTGCTTTGGCTCGGTCGTATGGATGTTTGGCTAAAGAATAGGTCAGCCAGCTAGCTAGTGGAGAAAATAGAGGAGTGGTGAGGCGTGAGTTTAGTTGAGGCTAACAACCTATGCACGTAATCTGATTGGCTATATAAGAGAAACAAAGAGAAGAGAAAAGGGAAGCCGTGAGGGCTGAAGAAACAATGTAGTTCATGTGTGACGCCAAGTAGAAAATGCCTCTAGGCAAAGCCATTGCTATCCCTCCTTGGTGAGTGTGTGTGCGTGTGTGTTCATGAGAGATTGTGAGAGAGTAGGAGAAGACGAGCTGCACGGTGCAGCTCCAACATGGTGATCTCGCCAGCAGCGGGTTGCCAGATAGAGTCGTCCTTGATGAAGGCTCGACTCCCGAACTGGATGAAGTTGCCGACAGCGATTATCGACCCGATTCTGCTGAGAGTTCTCGCCTTAAACTCAACTATAGACGCCTCGAGCCCCACGGTAGGTGCCAAATATCGTAGGAAAGTCACGGCATGTGCCATCACGTGATGACGAGTTGGGGAAGGAAGTCGTCGAATGCTACTAGGGACGGGATCAGTACACGATGTACCCAGGTTCGGCCCCTCGCTCTGGAGGTAAAGACCTACTCCTTCTTTTGCAATTATTGTTGTATATCGATTACAAGGTTACTTGCCGACGTAGGCTAATCATATAGCGCTAAGGTGAGTTGTCCTATATGTTGGTTCATGTCCTCTATGGGACGTCCTGTGCCTCCTTATAAAGGGGACGGCACAGGGCTTTACAAGGTATAACCCGAGTCGGTACGGGCCTTGGAGTCCTAGTACGAGTCGACCTATGCTACGTGTCTTCTATGGCAAGTCTCCTTGGCGTCTTGGTCGTTGACTCCCTCGAACCGACTTGGCGTGAGCCGGCCCAAGTCTCCTCTTGTGCAAGCCCAACTAGAAAGCGGCCGTAAGTAGGCAACGAGCCTCCCTTGTCGTATGGGCTGTCTTCGCCTTGGGACTACCCATTTGGTATTCCCACGTCACCCACTCACGATGACGGAAGTCCTCAAGCTGAGAATGTGCCGCACACCAGCTCCCTCTCTTGGGCCCCCGCCAGGCTGTGTCGACGCCATCAAGGAGAAAGAAGACAATTTCCTTAGACTTCACGACCTGACGGAGTGAGAGGTTGAGCAAAAAGGGCGATGTCTCGAACAAGGGGACATACCTAAAGGCGCAGTGCCTCCTGGAAAAATGCCTGGGCTTCACGACTGAAGAAGAGGAAGTATCGCAAGAAGCACTGGACCAGGACCTGAAACTCTTCACCAAGCCCCTCGCACCTCAGCATCTCCGGACGGTTGTTGCACTCTTTGCACCTGACGAGATGGAGTTTGACGAGCCAGCCTACGTCGGGTTTCAAGCCTTCGCCCTTCCGGAGGAGATAAGAGACGTACGCCTGATCCAGTTTAGTTAGGTCTACAGTGGTGACTATCTATTATTTTCCATGGATTTAGACATAAGTAGTGTAGCGGTGTGGAATTTTATAGGTTTGAATAATCCCGCTCGGAGGAGTTCCCTTTGTCTTTTTCTCAGTTATTTCAATGTTTCTGTGGTTTGTGCTAGAGAATACAAACTCAGACATGTTGATTCAATGATTGTCTCACAAACCTTTGGGCATGCCTTCGATGGCTTCAACTACATCCCAGCAGAGGGTGACTGACGGGGCATTCTTTTATCTTGGTGCTCAGATTGGTTGCGTGTAACCACGAGGCACAAGGGAAAGTTCTCCATTACTGCTGATGTTTTTTTTTTGTGAATGATGCAAAGATTTGGGTTGTTACCTCCGTCTATGGGCCGCAAGAGGCAGCCGACAAGGAATGATTACTTAAAGAGCTCATCCAGATTGGCTCCTCTATGCAATCACCTTGCGTTATCAATGGAGATTTCAACTTGGTGACTGATCCTCTAACAAAAGTAATGGGCGGGTGAACAGGAGGTGGATGAACAAGTTTTGTCATGCCATCGATGCACTCGCTCTTCAGGACATCATGGACATGCCTTTGCAAGGTTGGAGATTTACTTGGAGTAATGAACAAGAGGAACTGATCATGGCGACCATTTTTTCCTAAGTCCAAACATTTCCGACCATTGGCCTCTGCTTTTGACTTGCTCCTCTGTCCAACCCAAGGTCTTTTCGGTTCAGATTTGAATTTTTTTTGCCAAAAAATTTCGGGTTTTACGGAGGTGGTGCAAAATGCTTGGACGACCGTCCCTGCTTCGGCTGATCTCATTCGTACGCTTGATGCTAAACCGGCCACTATGGCCAAACCTTTGAGAAGATGGGATCAAAGGAAATAAAGTCAGTTTTGGCTCTTGTTTCATATTGCTAATGAGGTTACCATGTGCCTAGATAAAGCTAAGTAATCTAGGAGCCTCTCTGATGGCCAGAGGAGGCTGAGAACTTCCCTCAAAGGGGAGTGTCTTGCTTTTGCATCCCTAGAGTGCACCAGGCTAAGGAAACGCGCTCGCATACGCAAAATTCGAGAAGGCGATGCGAATTCAAAGTATTTTCCTATGAAGGAAAAATAGCCAACGTCGCAAACACTTTATCCCCATCCTCATGGTGCAATGAGAAGGCGGCGACCTCAATTTCTGATACGCTCGCGCTTGCGGAGGACTATTTCTCAGAGGTTTTCAGTACCGTACCAGCCAGACATGACCTGCTTAATTTGAGTTAGATCAACTTACCTTCTTGGTCCGCCACGTAAGCCAGAAACCTAGAGGCCCCTTTGTCTAGAGAGGAAGTAAGAAAATTAATTATGCAGATACCTTCTAACCGTGCTTCGGGACCTCGTGGCTTCTGGAGTCTCTTCTTCAAGCTATGTTGGGAAATCATTGGAGACGATTTGATGGCGGCGCTGAACCATCTTCACAAGTAACAATTCTATAATTTTCAGCGTCTAAACTCGTTGATCTTGTTGCCATAGAAAGAAAACCGGCTGGACATCCAAGAGTATCGTCCTATTAGCCGGATTCATGCTTTCTCTAAGATAGTGACACAAATTTTGGCTTCTCGCGCCCATCATATGCTGACGTCCCTTGTATCCATGGCCCAATGTTCTTTTGCCCAAACTAGGAGCATACACGAAAACTACAATTTTGACTAGCGCATGAGTGCAGAGATTTTGTCCTTCTCCATGTGACACAACAATGTCCCGTTCGTGTTGAGTTGCAATCCAACGCTGCTCCAATGAGTCTCCATTGGACTGTACATACCAAGCCAATCTATGCCAATGATTCCATCATAGCTGCCCAACTTCAGTATCCTGAAATTATCTTGCAATTCAGCTCCTCCATCATACCAAGATAACTTGGGAAGTAATTCAGTAATTTGGAGAATTGCACCTCCAACGAGTTGTTGGTACAATTAATCGTTGCGTGCTTGTAACTAAATAAGAACGGTTTAGATCAATGAAGCAAGATAAACCGCCTGAATCAACTAAAATAGGAAGTCATGCCCTTGTATGTGGAGTTGGAGCTGCATCGTTTTAGTCGTTGACGCTGTATCATTAGCTGCTGATGTGCAAGGTTACTCATCAGTTTCAGTTGTCTCGTCATCCAGATGCTTGCATAAACTCAATCATCTCCTACATGCCATTGAGATGAATTGCATTTTTTGCATTGGCGCTCTCGGCTAGGGTTTTGGGAGGCCCCTCGGCCGGCACACCTAGGGGGGGGGGGGGCCACCTAGGGGGGGCGTGCGGCCACCTAGGGTAGGCGGCGGCCAACCCTGCCCCCCCTCCCCAAAATGCTCCCTTCCTGGCCTCCTATATAAACCGACCCCCCACGTCTCTCAATGCACAATTCGCCCATGTGGTTCTCTCTCTCTCTCCCGTGTGCGGGGTTTTCTCCAAGACCATACGCCGTATGGGTGCACTACCCCCACCGACACGACTACGTCCTAGACGACGGAGCTAGCCCTGTCGGATTGTTGAGTTGTACGCGTGGATACTGGCGGAGGAATCGTCTATTCGATTCTCGGAGCAAGGAAAAGATTAAGTCCTCGCGTCTGGGAGGGATACGCCTAGGTGCGGGGATCACCGCGTTCAGAGTCTTCATGGAGCCTTCCGCATCCTCTCTTTATTGATTGCATCTCCATAGAGAGATCTTGATGGTACGTGTAGGGCAATTTTTTTTGTTTTTCATGCACGAACCCTAACAACATGCACTAGAATTGGTACGGTTAATTGTTGCATGCTTGTCAGTAGTTTAGCACGGTCTTGATCAGTGAAGCAAGAGGAACCGCTTAAATCAACTAAAAATAGGAAGTCATGCCCTTGTACGTGGAATTGGAGCTGCATTGTTTTAGTTGTTCGCACTGCACTGTTGTGTAGAGTTACTCATCAGTTTCGGTTGTCTTGTCATCACGTCATTCAGATGCTTGCACGACATGGAGCTGAATTGCCAATCTACACAAATTGCAAGGAGAAGGGGGCAAGCCGAGCCTACCACCGCACTGAGATGCGAGAGGCCACGGCTAGTCCAGCAGGCAATAGCAGCAGCACCAGACCACCACAAAATCGGGGAGGCCAGAGGGTGGCCGAGCACGACGTGGTCGACGTGGGGTTCCATGAGGTGGTCGTCGGTGTCGATGTAGTGGAGCTGGAGCTCGGGGAGGTCGAGGAAGAGGTGCATGCGAAGTAGAGGAAGTCGTGCTCCACGAGGAGGAGGAGCCAGAGGTGCGGCGGCGTCGGAGCAGTGCCAACAACCAAGCCCAGTGCGGGGCCAGGGTTTCTCGGGCGCGCGCGTAGGGGCGCGGCCGAGCACCACGATGGCGGGGAAACGGAAGAGGAGGAGGTGCGGCGCTGGACTTGACCTAGTGCTATCCTCCGCTGCCGCTTGCCGTGGAGTCCGGCCACGCCGGCAGCCACTGCAGCAGCCGCTCGCCGTGAAGAAGTAAACGCGGCGGCCGCCGCGGAGCCGAGGACGCGCTGGATGGAGCAGAGCCGAGGACGCGTCGGCCGCCGCTGCCGCTCCGTGTGCGCCCGCCTATCCTCGCCGCCGGACGCTCACGGACAAAGGGAAGTGGAATGAAGAAAAACAGATCAGGCGGTCGAAACCAGGAAGAAGAAGAGGAAAAAAACGAACGGAGAAATGACTGGGGACGATACCTGGTCAAGAACTCACGACCTCACCGCTTCACCGCGTGTCTGGGCCCCACCAAGCGACAGTAAACAGAACAGCTACGCGCACCCAAACCCAAAGCACCAGGGAAGGACCAGGCGGTGTCAAAAGAGCCAGAAACTGCAACGCAACCCCGTAACTGCACACAAAGTAATAAAAGAGCACTCAAAACCACGTGCCAGCACGGCAGATATGGATGAAAAAAAATCGAAAAATCTCAGAAAATTCGAGGCTGTTCGCTCTTAGTATAGTAGTTATTAATTGTTGCATACTTGTCACTAATTTAGCACGGTCTTGATCAATGAAGCAAGACGAACCGCCTAAATCAACTAAAAATAGGAAGTCATGCCCTTGTATGTGGAATTGGAGCTGCATCATTTTAGTTGTTCACACTGCACTATCAAGGGCTGCTGCTGTGCAGAGTTACTCATCGGTTTCAGTTGTCATCGTCACGTCATTCAGATGATTGCATAAACTCAATCATCTCCTGCACGACATGGAGCTGAATTGCATTTTTTCCATTTGTGCTCTTGGCTCCACTTATCACAAAAGTAAATAAATTTCCTTAGAGCACCTATAGGCCTTGAGGTTTGTCCACTTGTCATCACTGGTTTGTTTCCGTTGTTTCGAAGAACGTTTCTCTTCAACTGTTCTCGAGATCCACTTAGTAGGAGGGAGTTGCGGTGACGGTTGTGGCAAACCAAAATGTAAAAAGAGTTGGTCGGTTACGAGAACATATCTAGTGCTACCACCCTTTAGATGATACCGTGATACCGTACAAAAAAACGTATTTTTATACGTGCCAAAAAATCATATGAAAAATTGTGAGTGCTCATGAAGCATGTCCCTACAACATCCTAAAATTTCATATCCAAAATCGACATGGACACTGTGCTGTTTACTGCTCCGGCGCTGCTCCGGCGCGGCGGCGGCAGCGGGTGTTCACGGGAGGAGTTTCCCCAATTTTATGCCATTGTGGTTTATTTTTTATTTTTAATGTGGACTGACACGTGGACCCTCTGTCCACATCAGCAAACTACTGCATAGTGTTGCCACCTCAGCGCTGACAATGGGACCCACCTGTCAGATTCCCTGTCAATTCGCGTTCAATTCGTGTTTAGCGCACTCTGTGAAAAACCTCGCAAAATGTGGTAGTTTTTTGTCCCACGAATGTAAAGTGGTGGTGTTCGGTAAATTTCACTATCAAAGTGGTGGTTTTATGCTATTAACTCAGTTTAGCCTAACACTTGGAGATTGATGGTTTGTAAATGTAGAACGATTGATTATTGCTGCAACTTGTCATGATGAACACTCGCAACACCAAAACCTGGAGGCCCTCTAGCTGGTCTATATGCGTCACGGTACATGATCTTGCAGAGAAGCAGTAACACTTTTCAGCTGAAGATCAACTCCATTGTCACCACAGTTGAGAATATCATCAGCTTCTGCAGAACCGATACGATGATGCCCTGGATCGAGTAAATCGCATCTGTACGTGATCCACGGTGGGAACGGCGAGCATACCTTTGACCCGGCCTGTTTATTCCGGTAGCAAACCACCTGCAGATGGCAAGAAGAAGCTGGCTTCAGCCCTCGCATGGCTGCTACGCCACTGGAGGGACACCGAGCGTGCTCTGCTTCACTAGGTACAGAGATTGAACAGTATCGATCAGCACACCAGGATTTAGACACTGACCTGAATCTTTAAATACTTCAGATCCATCAACTACGTATGCTAAATAAGAAGAAAAAACAAGAGGAGAAAAACAGCGCGGCCAAGCGCGCGCTCCCCTTCTAGTTCAGCTTACACGAGGTAAAAATAAACGTGTTGCCTGCACAGTGAAGTACACTAGACCACATCCCGGTCTAGTTTTATTACAAGAAAGCTGTAGCGAAAAGCAAGGAGTCCAGCTTTACGGGGAAAAGAAGCAAAGATACAGGCCACGGCAGCAGGTGGCGTCACCGACAGTTTTGAAGCACACCGGCAGCAGCAACTCCAGCGAAACTCCAAACCCAGCTTAATAATTAACCAGACCAGAGCAGTGTGATCAATCGTAGTATTTCACTCCAACTACATACTGATTGTTGTCCTTGGAGCGCCTATCACTGTCCTCCTTCAGGAGCTCGAGAGCACGGTTTATTGCCGAGTTATTCTTCCAGCCAATGAGCTGCACCTCTTTAAGCTTCTTCAAGTGCTCCACGCCCTCAATGCTCTTTTGGTTGTCATAGAAATTCAGTTCCAGCGTCTCGAGCTTTGTCATGGATCCTTCCTGAAAACTGAAAACACTCGGGAATTCGTTGTGACAGCTGACTCTCATCTCCTTGAGTGCCGGGAAGTTGTGGGCAGTTCGTGCAACCAGTTTGTCACCGCTGTAGAAATGTTCATGCAGACGGATGATCCTCAGGTTGGGCGCCTTGCACAAAACAGCGAATGGTTGGTCACCCTTAAGGCGTCCATAGGACATGCAGAACTCTACAAGATATGAGAGTGACCCGACCCAGTCTGGCAACCTAGAAACCCCGCCATCAAACCGAAGGTATCGCAGGAGCTGCGGCGGCGAGCGGAGGTCCATCAAATAATCTAAATTATTATCGCCATAAACTCTAGTGTCTCCAACATTGAGCCACCGGAGGGCGTTCGTCCTACACAGGGAGGCGGCGAGATGCTTACGGAGTTCCTCACGAATCTCTGAGTCGCCGTTGACGTGCACAACTATCCCTTGCAGTCCTTCTAGATCACCGATCTCTTTGGCGACCTGGATGTTATCTCTGATTACTATGCTATTCACTTCTCGCAGAGCCTTCATCCGTGATATTCCACTTGGCGGCTGCCACATTGACAACCACGTGTCCTTGGTGGAGAAGAGCAGGCGCTCAAGCTTCTCTAGATTTGTCACTGTTTTCGGTAGATACCGCAGGTACGTATCACGTGCATCAAGCATCTGCAAGTGCTCTAGATCACCCACACTTGAAGGAATCTTACGTATATCTGTACCCCTAATGCTCAAAAACTTTAGGAGGTACATCCGGCATATATCCCGAAGATGCTTGTTTCTTAGGCCACTGCAGCCTTCCAGATCAAGTACCCTTAGCAGAGTGAACTCGTCTAGTCGATCAAGCAGCTTGTGCCCTTCCAGCTCAAACATGCTGAATGATCGGACGTGTTTCAAGTTCATCCCCTCCATTACATCCCTCCTACCATGTCGTCTCGCTGCCATTTTCTTGTGTGGTGTAGATAAATCCTTGGCTCCATGTTCTACACCATGGATCGAAAGGCGGCGAATCTTATCGTAAGACATCCCTCCATATTGACCACCTACCAGGCTAACAAAGTTTGCCTCCAAGGATTTGGACACCATGACCTCTAGTATCATGTCATGAACCCTGCACGTCTCCACCCCCCCATCTCGAAAGGTGCTTACAAACGGGGCTGGATCAATCATGTTCCTACTCATTAGATCCTTGTAGTAGCCTTCTGCTACCTCCAACAATGTCAAACCCCTCTTCTCTTCCACCAGTCCTTCAGCGATCCATCTATGCAAGAGCCGATCCTTGAAGACCACGTAATCTTCAGGGAAAATACTAAGATACATCATGCAGAGCTTGAGGTGATGAGGTAGGTGGTTGTAGCTGAGTGTGACTATCTGCCTCATCCCCTCCAGGGTAGGGTTGTTCTCCATCTCAGAACCAATTGATCTGAAAATTCTTTCCCATATATCTTTACTGTCCGGCGATTGGTAGCTCGCCAAAAGGCTGGCAATGCTAACAATGGCCATTGGCAGCCCAGCACATTTCTTTAAGATTTTTCCCATTTCAGCTTTGAGCTCCTTGGGGCAAGAGGCATCCTTGAACCCAAATGCTCTACTAAGGAACAACTTTTCGGAGTCCTTTTCATCAAGGGGCTCGATCTGATGTATGCAATCACTACCAGGGCTGCATGTTTTAGCCACAGTTTCTATCTGAGTGGTCACTATGATTCTACTCCCATTGTTGTTTCTTGGAAACTTGGATTGGATCACTTCCCAGGCTGGTATGCTCCATACATCGTCGATCATGATGAGGTACCTGGTTTCATTATAAGCATATATATAGTTAGAAGGAGCTTTATGCGCAAATTCCTAAGGTAGACAATGTTTACATGTTATATTAAAAAAAATCCAAACATTATTAACCAGCTGGGATTCTTTGCCTTGGAAAAAAAAAGTAACGCTATTTAACCAATCAGATTCGTGTCGCTCATATGGTTGTTTTATCTTTAATGCGACTCTTGAATGAGCACGCAGCTGTGATGTCACGACGACACTAGATTATTATGTCCAAATACAGCAAGATATTTTTTGGCAAAGGGCGGTTTACTAAACTCAAAAGTATGTACCATACAAACATGCAAGATAGATTTCCTTCCTCTCATGTGTTTTATTTTTATTTTTGGGTAATGAACAATATGTTAATATAAAAATCATACCAGATACATACGACTACTGCATCGACTACAAATCAAGATCTAGGAGATATATCGAGAATACGTACATCCATATTTATAATTATTGGCATTTGGTTTGGATTCAATTTGGAAATGAAAAAAGATGACACATGGCACCTAAATGTCATGCCATAGTGATCAACAATATGCAACACTAACAATGTGATTGAACACTTGGCGTGAGAAAGATTTTGCAATAGGTGCGCCTCTAAAAAGCGAATGATGTACATGGCCCACAATCCTCAAATTGTCCGTTGTCCAACAAACTTTGAGAATGAAATGCGCAAACATAGATGGCCAGGATGCATAAGTAGTGTCACATCTAGGTTACCGCGGAATATCGATCCAACAATATACTAATTGACATGATTCTATTTACGGATAACAAGCTCTGAAAGTCTATAGCACTGAAACTTATAGTCTCGGCATTCGAGCAACTTTCAGGTCTCAAATTGATTTCTATAAGTGAATTTTTCTATTTCAGTGAAGCCGAAGATGCCGCTGCTCAAAACATGGAATTGTTCTACTGTGAGCAAAGGTAGTTTTTAGTTAGTTATTTAGGTATTCCAATTGATTATCGGAGGGTGATGAATGTTGTATGGATAGATCTTGAGGAGCTCCTTGAAAATAGATTGAATAGCTGGAAAGGAAAACAACTCTCTATTGATGGAAGATTAGTTCCTATAAAATGCTATGAAACATGTTATTGTATATGTAATCATTGGAGCATATTAGCTGGAAGATTGGAATTTTTATCTAGATTTTTTTTGGCAAGGTGACAGTGAGAGGAAAACATAACGACAGGAAAAATAATATGTGCTTTGTCGGCCAAAAGATCAGGGTGTTCTTCGTATTGAAGTTCTTCACGCAAACATAGCCCTACATAGAAAATAGATTTTTATGCTTCTAATAGAGGATGGGGTATGGCCGAACCTTTTGACTTGAAAGTACTTAGGCTCAATTGCTCTCTCCCAGGTATATTGCAAACCGTGGGACTTGCATTTTTGGGAAGGTTTAATGGCGAGGAAGAAGCACATCTTCCACTTCACATCATTTATATTAACGATGGCTCAGAGTTTAAGTTCTAGAAGGACAAGTTTCTAGGCAATACCACCCGGAGAACAATCCAGCTCTACAGAATACAGCGTGTAACAAAAGCAATACTATCGTTGAGGTGTTGGAAATTTCCAACTGAATTTCACTAGGCATGATTTAGGTGGAGCACGACTATCGGCATGGAATGAAGAATTCCACAATAACCTACACACGTATGACAAATTCTCTACGGATCCCATGTACAGAGTACTTGTGCATTTTCATAGGTTGGTTAACATTAATAAGGAAATCTGAAAAATGAAGGTACCTCGCAAAATATAGATCTCTGTGTGATACCTATGCAAAGTTGTTATCCTATAAAGGGATAGCCTAAGCTCAACTCGCAAGGAAGGGTCCGTGTTGCTACTGTCATCATGAAAAAACTATTGAACATTTGAATTTGTATCCGATACAATAGTGTCACAAATATTTCTCCACTAGTTCCATGTTATTGATCGCAAGTTCAAAATCCATATTATGTTTTGAGTGATTGCATTATTGCGGCTGTTATGGCCTTGTACGTATGGATGGTGGGATAGCATTCAGATCGGCTCTCCACCACCTTAACCGCTATGCAAGTACGTATGTTTGATTGTCGAGAATATTAATAATCATTCTTAAAAAAAAGAAAAAATATTCTGCAGTTTAGATCCCGAGTGTGCCAAGTTCGAACTTGCGTGCGTGAATATGGTAGTGTGAATACGCGTCGGTCAAATCTGAGAAAAGAACCGCAAGAAAACGCGGGCGAGTGTCATATATAGTTTAAAATAGCGGGCTATTGCGTTTAGCGGTGCCATTTTCAGCAGCTATGGAAGGCAGCTATAGCGGGCTAATCCATTTAGCGCTTTTCCCAAAAGGGAAATTTCAGTCATATCTTGCCATAAAAGGGGGAAATGTGTGACTCAAACATCATTCGAGCTATAACTCATTCAACTATTCAACGCAAACAAGTATTCAACTATTTTTTAGACGGAAGGCACTGACGTGCCCAGCTTTAAATTAATAAATCCCAAACCAGGCCACCAAACCACAAGGAACTATTCAACTCGCCAATTTAGTCGAATCAAATTGAATATACATTCGGAAAACTGAAAAGGAGAAGATAAGAGAAATTCAGAAAACAGAATTTAGCGGCGAAATGAGAGAATAATTAGGGGCTAAATATATGACTCTATAGCAGGCTATTGGGTTTTCTCGTTTAGCCACTAAATAATACTCCCAAAAGGCTAAATTGTGTTTATTCGTACCTCTTGTCCATAAGTTTCTCCTCGATCGTGGAAGTGAGGCCATCGAGATCCATTTTGTCGATATCACAGGGAGCGAGGGAGTACTCTTCCTTGATGCCTTTCTCCTTGTCGGGCTTCACCTTGACGATCTGGTGCAGCACGCGTTTGAGCAAGCCCTGAAGGTCCTTCCTGCCGAAGGTCTGGGACACGGACACTTGCGCCTGGCGATCGAACATCGCCTCCAGCTGCCGGCACACCTCCATGGCTAGCGTAGTCTTGCCGAGGCCCCCGAAACCCACTACGGAGAACACCTTGCGCTCCTTGTTATCGTCCATCTTCTCGACCTTGGCAGCCAAGAGCTTAGCTTGCTCGCTGATGCCGACGAACTGGTCAGGGTCGTTGGCAGCACGGAGCGCGTGCTTCGTCGCTCTGGGCGCGGGGGCGAGAGAAGAGGAGCGGGACAGCGCCTCTCGGCTGAGGCCGTACCGCGCATGGCGCTCGCTGATGACGACGGCACGGGCGCGGAGGTCCCGGAGCTCATCAGCCAGTCGGCGGCGAGAGAAGAGCGTGGTGAGCAGCCGTCTGGACCAGACGAAGAAGCGGTCGTTGGGTCGACACCGGACGCGGAAGATGTAGAGATGGATGCAGTCCTCGGCATCGTAGGCCAGCTCCCGGACCTGCTTCATCCACTCCCGGACGAAGTGGTCCACGGAGCCGGCGTCGGCGTCGGACTGCATGCGGAGGACGGCGTTCATGGTGGCCAGCTCGTCCCTCAGCTCCGCCACCTGGCCGCCGACGCTGCGGAGTATCCGGTACTCCTCGCCCACCAGCTGCCCCAGCATAGACACAAGCTGCGCCGCGCCCTCCATTCTCCCTCTCTCTCTGATCTCTCCCTCAATTCTTTTTTTTTTAAAAGTAGTCTGGACACGGGATGAGATGCGCTTGGACACGGAATGAGAGAGAGAAGAAGATGAAATAGAGTGGGCCTGACAACTTTTAGACATGTATTCAGGAGGGAAAAGGATCAGATTCTCCCGGAGGATAACTCCTCGCGATCCTCCGGTTCCTCAGTAGGGCGAGTGTCCATTGGGAGATGCTCTGAGGCCGTGAGCATTGGGAGCATGCCTATGATACTCCCACTGTATATATAACGACGAAAAAAGCATCAGTATGGATGGAAAATTATGCAGGTATTGAGTACGTACTCGCCGCCAACTGTTCAGCTAAAATGTCACACTCACGATCGATGCAGTCTAGCTCAGCGCTACCGTCTCGCGGTGACCGCTGTAAAAGCGACTTGTCCAGTGCATCCAATAACCCAATTATTGGTCTCCCAACATAACAGATGGACCAGTAGAAACCCAGAGCGACGCCGACGAGCAGCACCCAGCCACGACGCAAATTGCCTCATTTGGTGGACATGCATCAGTATCAATCGACGATTCAGTGGAGCGTCCCAAGTTTCAACAATGGCGAATGATACAATGGTGGACAGGCATCAGTATCAATCGACGATTCAGTGCTGGATTTGGTGGCTCTGCATCATGCATATTCTATCTCACTCTGCTTAACTACTCCCTCCATCTCGGTTTATTGGTCTTGCACGTATTTCTAGATTGTCAATTTAATCTATATAATAAAAATTATATAACATACAAATTATACTATTAGAAAATATAACATCTAATTTTTTTAATGATATATTTATTGTAGTAATATATAACTCATATTAAGTTGGTCAAATTGACGACCTAGGATACTCGCTGGACTAATAAACCGGGACAGAGGTAGTATAGTGACACCAATTTAAGCTGTTTTTTAACCATTCTAATTTACATCTTTCAGATGTACTCCCTGTCGGTCTCGCCGCCTCGCTAGAGGCGCAAGGGAAGGGCACGAAGAAATCATGCAGTGGACAGGGCGTACGTGGATCCTACACCCACTACATGATTCATGTGAAATGCCGACGGCCTTTGCCGTCGGCATCGCCACAAGAACCGTCGGCGTACGGTTGTGCCGACGACCACCGTCGGCATAACTGGCGTCGGCGCAGCTCCAAGGCCATCGGCGCGGCGCGGCTGTCGGCTTTGAGGACGTGTGCCGACGGTCTTCATCCACTTGTCGGTGTCACACGGCCATCGGCGCGAGATGGTGACGGACGGTGAGATGACGGCGCCGCAGCTACGCCGACGGCATTGCCGTCGGCATCGCCAGCCACGTGGCCTCACTTGGGCGTTCACGCAGCGGTGGTGTGTCCCGATCCGCCGATGGCAATGTCGTCGGCACACCTGGGAGGAGCTGCGCCGACGGCCACGTGACGCCGACGGTCACGCCGTCGCCTTGCCTCATCGCCTGGGAGACCTCCTGGAAGGCGCTACGCCGACGGCAATGCCGTCGGCATAGCGTCCACGTGGCAGCTCCTGGGCAGCCTGGGGGCACCTGGAAGCCCACTACGCCGTTGTGCCGACGGCAATGCCGCTGTGCCCCCAGGCCGCTGTGCCGACGGCAATGCCGTTGTGCCCCCAACCCGCTACTCCGCTGTGCCCCCAGGCCGTTGTGCCGACGGCAATGCCGCTGTGCCCCCAGCCCGCTACAAATGCCGTCGGCACAGTTGTCCACCTGATTTTTTTCTCTGTTTTACCTCCGTCCGTACAGTTTTAATTATGCCCGCAGGCCACCAGATGCACATAAATATGAAATTAACATGAATAGCGTCGTCAATGACGAATCCACACACATATCAACATATAAACATGAAATAGCATCAAATCTCCATATATAGCATCGACAAACAAGGTTAGATACAACACATAGTCCAAACTGTGATACAACACATATAACAAGTTCACACAGCACAAAACAACATGTTCGATACAAAATGACATGTTCGATACACATAGTCCAAACGGGTCGAGCACCGGCACAACACACACTTCGCCGCCGAGAGCATCATCACTACAAAATGAAAGACAACACCCGTTTAGCATGGCAAATTGTTCAAGTCAAAGTTCATGCATCGCAAATTGATCAAAGTCAAAGTTTTTGCATGGCGAATTGTTCTAATGTAAGTTTAGCATGCAAATTGTTCAAATTCAAAGTTTAGCATGGCAAATTGTGTTGGAGATATGCCCAAGAGGCAATAATAAAGTGGTTATTATAATATCTTTGTGTTTATGATAAATGTTTGCATACCATGCTATAATTGTATTAACCGAAACATTGATACATGTGTGTTATGTAAACAACAAGAAGTCCCTAGTAAGCCTCTTGTATAACTAGCTTGTTGATTAATAGATGATCATGGTTTCGTGATCATGAACATTGGATGTTGTTAATAACAAGGTTATGTCATTGGTGAATGATATAATGCACACTCACCCAAATAAGCGTAGCATGGGATCAAGTCATTAAGTTCAACTTGCTATAAGCTTTCGATACATAGTTACCTAGTCCTTCGACCATGAGATCATGTAAATCACTTACACCGGAAGGGTGCTTTGATTACATCAAACGCCAGCGTAAATGGGTGGTTATAAAGATGGGATTGAGTATTCGAAAGTGTGAGTTGAGGCATATGGATCAAGAGTGGATTTGTCCATCCCGATGACGGATAGATACACTCTGGGCCCTCTGGAATGTCGTCCGATTAGCTTGCAAGCATGTGACTAGGTCACAGAGATGACATACCACGGCAGTAAAGAGTACTTGTCGTAACGAGGTTGAACCAGGTATGGAGATACCGATGATCGAACCCTGACAAGTAAAGTATCGCGTGACAAAGGGAATCGGTATCGTATGTGAATGGTTCAATCGATCACTAAGTTATCGTTGAATGTGGGAGCCATTATGGATCTCCATCCCGCTATTGGTTATTGGTCGGAGAGGAGTCTCGATCATGTCCGCATAGTTCACGAACCGTAGGGTGACGTGCTTAAGGTTCGATGTCGCATAAGTAGATTCAGAATATGAGATGGAGACCGAAGTTTGTTCGGAGTCTCGGATGGGATCCAGGACATCACGAGGAGGTCCGGAATGGTCCGGAGAATAAGATTCATATATGGGAAGTCACTTTCCGGGGTTCAAGAAAGTTTCGGTGTTTTGACCGGAGTTTCTAGAAGGTTTTAGAATGTACTAGAGGGTCACCAGTGGGCCCACCACCCCGGGAGGGGCCACATAGGCGCCACATGGCATGGTGGGTCCTGCCCACTATGACATGTAGGCCCAGGCCGGACCACCCCTAGAGATAAGATCTATCTCTAATTTAAATGGTTTAAATCTAGAGATAGAATCTATCTCTAAAATTAAGAGTTTAATTTAGAGATAAAGGGAAATGCTTGGGGGAGAAGTTCTCCCCCTTCATGCGCCGGCCAAGGGGAGGGTGGGCCCTAGGGGAAACACTAGGCCGACCCCTCCACCTATATAAAGAAGGGAGGGGGTGGCCGGCCATCACACCTTTCCCCAAAAACCCTGGCTGCCCCCTCTCTCCTCCACCACAATTCTGCTCCGGCTTAGGCGAAGCCCTGCAGGAATTCTCCTCCACCACCACCACCACGCCGTCGTGCTGCTGGGATTCCGAGGAGATCTACCACACCTCCTGCCCGCTGGAACGGGAGAGACGGCTTCATCGACACCGTACGCACGACCGAGTACAAGTGCGCGGATTGCAACGACGATTGACTACATCAACAACGAGATCTAATCTCGTAGGCTTTGGAATCTTTGAGGGTTAGTCTCATGATCTTCTCATTGCTTCGATCTTGGTAGATTATATCTTGCTTCTTCCTAGATTGGATCTTGGTTTTTGTTCATGTTCACGGTAGAAATTTTTTGTTTTCCATGCAACGAACCCATCAAATTGGTCTAAGTAGAAGTTCATGCATGTCAAATTGGTCCGTGTTGCCTTGATGCAAGAGTTTGCTTGGAACTAACCAGCATCGGCGAGTGTCGGTGCAACTCACGGCGTGACCACGGGCGACTCGTGGGGCGAGGCAGAAGCACGACCAAAGAAACTGTTGGAATGAGCCGACGATCCCTACATGTTTGAGCAAAATATGGCAAGTGTAAATATCTATGTGGAAAGAAACGGTAACTAGTAACCTAGTAGTATGGCAAAGTACTAACCGGAGTCCCAGTGGCGATATGTGCGAGGAATTCTTCCTTCGATGGCATCCTTGGCATCGGTGGTTTTTGTGGAGGATCGACATACTCGGGCGGCGGTGCACCAGTTCTCAGAGGCAAAAAAAGCGCCTACAAGGTAGTTTACATGTCACACGGGGCAAAGGGAAAAAGTTAGAAAATAGTAAAAGTAGCTACAATGGGCAACAACTAACCTTATTGATTTCGTTCTGGTGCGAGTCGGCGACATTAACCGCCTTTTCGTATTCTTGCATCTTCTACAGATACACCTCATGAAGCTGGTCATAGGCTTCCTCCCAACGGTCCTACTAATTGACATAATGAATCCCATCAAGATAGACATGCATGAACGTAAGTCAAAATGAGGATAAAAATGAGAAAAAGCTTACATCGCCGCAAGTCTGGGTCGATCCACCACGCCGTGGATGAGGTAGCATAGACAAAGTGTCGCTCGTGCTAGTGGCTCGGACCCGTGTGAGAGTGGTAGAAGACTCGACTAACGCATCAAGAATCCTAAAGCAGCCATGTCTCTTGCCGGTCCCTGAGATCATCACCGCCGTCGAGTCGAGCGGCTGTGGAAGGGGCTCAGAATCTTCCCCATGCAACCTCTTGAACTCGCTTGAGTACTCTTCCAAGTCATGGGTTGTTGTGCCGTAGTATGGGTTCGTGCCTGCCACGACCTCCTTCTTCTTATGAGCCTCCTTCCACACTAAAAAGTCAGGAATGTCCTGCCCTCCATTAGAGGCCACCTGTAGTGCAAAAAACAAATGGTATGCATAAAAAAGGAACATGACAAGAAATAGAAGGAGGTTGTTCCATATATATACCTTGTGCTCCTTGTAGCGATAAAAGTCCCTGTTTCTTTGATTGTATGTTCCCTCTTTGCCGCGATTGGCCTTGTTTTGAAGGCTTTTGGCCTTGAAGTCCGCATCTTTCCTGGTCCACAAGTCCACCAAGGCCTCCCAACCGCCCGCCTTTCCATCGCACCATTTTGGACGAATCTAAGGAATGAAAACATCTCAATTCAAGAACAGATAATGCAATTTAGGATGAACAGAGAATACAAAGACAATTTACTTACGCTCATGTACTCCTCCGGCTCGATATTAAGATCTTTCTCAATAATCTCGGCCTTCAATTTCCTCCCGCCTTTAGTCTCGGCGTAGAAGTGCGAGATGGCCGTGATTTTAGCATCATACAGAAACTGGCGTACCTTGATCCTCGTCATCGTCACCAAGAACTTGTTCTACTTCTCCGCATCCTCGCCATCCACTTTGTAATAGTCCTACAATCATGCATAAAACAAGAATGGTGAGACTCATGAGCTAGCACCGTGGGGTGATGAACCATGAACAAAACTCGACAAAATTCTGACTTGTGTGCTTAAAAAAAAGTCTTACCCAAAACGTGGAGATCACAACTTGTGCACACGTGGGCACAACTCTCTCATCGGTCCCATGGCTCGCCAACTTAGCGGCTTCATAGTCCCCCCATTTGAGTGCTAACTTCTGGCGCCCATCATCGCCCACCTTGTAGAGGCCTAGCCAATACTTCTTCGGCAGAGTCGTAAGCAAGCCGCCTGGAAGACGGCCCGATGGACCAACAAAAGCAAAATTGCTGCACATGAATCAAAATATTAGAATGTGCTAGATTAGTATTAACACAATGGAATTATATGTTCAAAATATGATCGAGATAGCCACTTACTCTTTCTTCCTCGGCTTAAGGCGAAGTTTCTCCGTGTCAGTTTTGGGTACAGGTGGGAGACCTGCTATCCCACGAACCCACAACCTCCTCGGCCTCCCCGACCTGCTCTCCTGCTGCTCAAAAGAGGGTACCTCCTCCGCGTCCTCGTCTCCCGCAGCCTCCTCCTCCTCGTGGTGCTGCAAATTAAAATTACAATGCAAATTAAAATTCAAATTAAATGTAAGTAAATGAAAGGAAGTGGGGAAAAAAGGAGAAAAGAGGGTACCTCCTCCTCGCCCTGGTGCTGCTCCTCAAAAGAGGGTATCTCCTCGTCCTCTGGGGGTCTTCTTCCACCCTCTCGTCGTCCTCCTCCTCCTTGGAAGCTGCGGTGCCACTAGCGGAGGGTACCTAAGCATAGTAACAATTAGTAGGCATAATAATAATTAGTAGGCATAGTAGCTTTTAGTAGGCATAGTAGCAATTAGTACCTCATTAAGGGAGGGCGTCGAAGGCCGCCGCCATCGTCTACCCCTCTGTGAAGGTTCAGCCTCCTCAACTGTGGTCCTCCGGGGTCGTCCTCGCTGTGAAGGTGCAACCTCCTCAACTGTGGTCCTCCGGGTTCATCCTCGTGGAGGTAGACTCTCATCCCCTCCTCCTTCCTCGTCACCGAAGTGAATAGGAGGTCTTCTATTTCGAGCAGTTGCTCCTGGCTTATTCTAGGTGAACATCTTGCTAAGCACGTTTTTTATGGAATTCTTGCTCATGGTTCAATCACCTGCATTGAGAACGAGTAAACAATTAGTAAGGAAGAGTTAAATCTTGATGCAAAGGAATGAGCATAGTAGCAAGTAATAAGCATGGTGACAATAAATAAGCATGGTAGCAATTAATAAGCATGGTGGCAATAAATAAGCATGGTAGCAATTAGTAGGCATAATGAAATATAGATGCAACTAAGAAGCGTACTAAAAAGACACAAAGACCCTCACCGTGAATCATCACTCGTAAGCACTATCACTATCACTATCACGTGAGAAGTAAGGTAGGCCCTCGAACGGTGGAGGCTCATGATCATCACTGTCACTTTTGTCGAGATGTAACTTGGAGAGCATATCTATGTCCTTTATATTTACAACTGCCTCACCACGAATTTGTGCATCGTCCTCGAGGTCCTCAAGACCACCCATAAGTACATCAAAGTCCCCGCCGTCCTCTTCCTCTTGGATAAAATCTCCCTCGTATGTGATGGGGTTTATGTTGTTGTAATCGTCCTCGTTTGGCATGGGTAGCTTACCATGTGGCGATACCTTGAAAACAACTTTCCAGCCCTTTAGTTCCTCTTTCTGGCATGGGTAGGGCAGATAATAAACTTGTGTCACCTGGTGAGCCACAATAAAGACATCGGACCCGCGATAGGTGGTTGAAGGCCTAACTTCCACTAAACCAATGGAAGGGATAGTTCGATGTCCACCATCTGGGTCGAACCAATGGCATCTGAACACAACGAGAGTGAGATGATGTGGCCCTTTATGAAATGTCAGCTCATATACATTTTGTAACCTTCCGTAGTACTCAACATTATCTTGACCTCGGGTAAACACTCCAGTATTTACGGTTTTTTGCATTAGGCCGACTGTTCTGGTGCTCCTCCGTATGGAAGCGATACCCATTCACATCATACTTCTCATACCTCACCACCTTACGGTCGAAACCCTGGGAAACCCATCTCAATTCATCCATCATAGATGTGTTGAGATCATTTCCCTACAAGTTCAATTGAAATTGTAGGGTGCATCAGTTCCGTGTAATAGAAACTACAAATGTTAAACTAGGTAAGAGGGATAAGTTAGAAATTACTTTTTCCATGAAAAAGCCACGAAATTTTTCCTTCCGGGGGCACCCTTTCTTAGAAGAGTATCACACTCCGCGTCATTAGGAGCCCACATTTCCGACCACTCTTATTCCAGGAATTGTCTAAAAGAAAAAAAGAACACATATTGGACCTAAACCCAGTTACTAGTTGCAAAGTAATTTGTTCACAATTTTTACCTCATGAACGGCTCCTCTACTTCCTTTATGTTCATCAACACATAGAGCATGATGTCCTCCCACTATTCCATCGTCACGGTATAATTATGTTGACCACCAAACTTGCCACCTTGCCCTTGGAAGAGGAGGAGCTTGGATTTATACTTGGGCTCGTCGGCATTGTACCGAGAGAGCTTATTATGCAGAGTGGGAACATCGTCGGCATAGTACGTTGTCGTGACATCTGACACCTCCTCGATGATATACACCTCGGATATGCATGCTTCAATCTGATTTTTGTTTCCATATTTTGTTCGAATATGCTTAAATTCTCTCTCAATACAAAACTGCGAACGGAACTGGACCGGTCCCCCCATGACTGCCTCGTAAGATAGATACAAAATGAGATGTGCCATCGGAGTAAAGAGGCCTCGCGGAAAGATAATCTCTGACTTGCCTAGCAACTCCGGCACTTTCTCACTCAGTCCATTCATCATGTCCTCACATATTTCTTTAGCACAGAGCATGCGGAAGAAATGACTCAACTCCACAAGCGGTCGCCAGACACGCTCGGGGAGATAGCCTCGAACAATCACTGGCATTAGCCGCTCAATCCATATGTGATAGTCATGACTCTTGAGCCCGGTGACTCTGCCCGTTGAAAGATTGACTCTGTTACTGATATTCAAACAATAACCATCTGGGAACCTCACGAGGTATTTGCGCCAACTGAATGCCTCCTTCTTTTGGGGAGTTAGAAGGCAGAAGTTGGCATCTGGCTTGACCCAATTTCTTCGATTGGCCTGGGGAGGCCGCATGTTTAGGTTTTTTCTATCACAGAGCCTCTCTTGATCGACTCTAGCCTTGACATTATCTTTTGTCTTCTCAGGAATGTTCAGGACAGTGTGAAAGAGGGACTCTGCAACATTCTTTTCGGTGTGCATCACATCGATGTTATGGGGAAGTTTGAGGTCGTTGTAATAGGGGAGCTGCGTTAAGCCTGCAACGTGAGTCCAGTTGTGTGTCTCACCATATCCCACAAAACCTTTGCCATTGGGCTTAGGCTCTAGAGCGCAAGTAGCTCGGCAACAACAACTGCACCGTCGAACGTTGGTATCTTGTTTACTTCACTGACAACTTTGCCTTTCGTGAAGTGCTTTTTGTCTTCTCTGAATCGATGCCCTTCTTCGAGGAACTGTCGCTGCTTGGGAAAGGCGGAATATTTGCCACCTTTCTTCAGCCACATGAACTTGAGAGCATGCCTGCACACTGGACATGGCATCTTCCCAACTGTACAATGTCCGCAGAATAGGGCGTACCCGGGTAGGTCATGCATGGAATAGTGAAACCAAACTTTTATGAGGAAGTTTGTCCTCGATGCTCGGTTGTACGTCCACGTCCCGTGGTCCCAAGAATGGTGCAAATCATCGATAAGCGGCTGCATGTACACACTCCTATACGTCCAGAACCTTCCTAAGTGTCGTCAGCGCATGTGCGTGAAGCCGGTTACACCCGGAAGATAAATATTGGATCTACCAACCTCCCACCACACTTGTAGACATACCATAGGGACACACGCAAGTTTTGGGAGGATTCTGACCCTCCGAGGAGCGGGATCCAGCGAAACCCTGTGCCGTTGACCGCGTGGTCTACCCCTTTGACCGGATCCCAACGGCGGTGTCCCAATGGAGTTTTGCCTTCCTCTGTGTTTGGTTAGGTCATAGGAACATGTAGTAACAAGGATGAGCCCATATTCTCTCAAGATTCCCTCCGGTTGACCCCACGAGGGAGTTCCCCCTATACGTTCAGAACCATCCTAAGTGTCGTCAGCGCATGTGCGTGAAGCCGGTCACACCGGAGGGATAAATATTGGATCTACCAACCTCCCACCACACTTGTATACATACCATAGGGACACACGCAAGTTTTGGGGGGATTCCGACCCTCCGAGGAGCGGGATCCAGCGAAACCCTGTGCCGTTGACCACGCGGTCTACCCCTTTGACCGGATCCCAACGGCGGTGCCCCAATGGACTTTCGCATTCCTTTGTGTTTGGTTAGGTCATAGAAACTTGTAGTAACAAGGATGAGCCCATATTCTCTCAAGATTCCCTCCGGTTGACCCCACGAGGCAGTTCCCCCCTATAAGTCCAGAACCTTCCTAAGTGTTGTCAGCGCATGTGCGTGAAGCCGGTCACACCCGGGGGATAAATATTGGATCTAACAACCTCCCACCACACTTGTATACATACCATAGGGACACACGAAAGTTTTGGGGAGATTCCGACTCTCCGAGGAGCGTTATCTAGCGAACCCCTGTGCCGTTGACCGCGCGGTCTACCCCTTTGACCGGATCCCAACGGCGGTGTCCCAATGGACTTTGGCCTTCCTTTGTGTTTGGTTAGGTCATAGGAACATGTAGTAACAAGGATGAGCCCATATTCTCTCAAGATTCCCTCTGGTTGACCCCACGAGGGAGTTCCCCCCTATACGTCCAGAACCTTCCTAAGTGTCGTCAGCCATTGTGCGTGAAGCCAGTCACACCCGGGGGATAAATATTGGATCTAACAACCTCCCACCACACTTTTATACATACCATAGGGACACACGCAAGTTTTGGGGAGATTCCGACTCTCCGAGGAGCGGGATCTAGCGAAACCCTATGTCTACCGCTTTGATCGGATCCCAACGGCGGTGTCACAATGGACTTTTGCCTTCCTTTGTGTTTGATTAGGTCATAGGAATATGTAGTAACAAGGATGAGCCCATATTCTCTCAAGATTCTCTCCTGTTGACCCCACGAGGGAGTTTCCCCCTATACATCCAGAACCTTCCTAAGTGTCGTCAGCGCATGTGCGTGAAGCCGGTCACACCCGGGGATAAATATTGGATCTACCAACCTCCCACCACACTTGTATACATACCATAGGGACACACGCAAGTTTTGGGGGGATTCTGACCCTCCGAGGAGCGGGATCCAGCGAAACCATGTGCCGTTGACCGCGCGTTCTACCCCTTTGACCGGATCCCAACGGTGGTGTCCCAATGGACTTTTGCCTTCCTTTGTGTTTGGTTAGGTCATAGGAACATGTAGTAACAAGGATGAGCCCATATTCTCTGAAGATTCCCTCCGGTTGACCCCACGAGGGAGTTCCCCCCTATACGTCCAACGGCGGTGTATATGGCTGGTTTACACCTTCGTTCTATGTGATGTATTAGTAGAAACTAAAAGTATCATGGAACAACAAAAAAATCAAATGCAAACATAACTAAATCATATATAGGAACTAAAAGCATTAATTTGGAAAAAGGTAAAAGAGGTATGCCGACGGCGCGCTGGCGTGAGAAAGTTAAAAGAGCTATGCCGACGGCCTTATCGTCGGCATAGCTCTGCACCGTCAAACGGCCGTCATTAGGGGACCTCCAGCTCCATGTGTCAGCCTAGTATGCCGACGGTGACGCTGTGCCGACGGTAGCCCTCGGCATATCTCTGGAAATGCCTACGGCATGGCAACGCCGACGGTGGCCGTCGGTTTAGCCCCCGCTATGCTGATGACAGTGTTGTGCCGACGGTCCTTTTCTAGCCGTAGGCGTCTAGAGGCTACGCCGACGGCCCCGACAATTGGCCATCGGCATAGCTCTAGGCCGTCGGTATATCACCGTTTTCCTGTAGTGACTGAAAGCAGTCCCGGTGTCCCTTGAGTAACCGGGCAGATGGAATCCGCCTTGTCCTGCCGTGACTCATCCTCTACTATTCTAGTCCGTTCTAAGACGATGATGACTAGCTGAGTGCCCGTGCGTTGCTACGGATTAATAAATTATTACATAATATATATTAATTCAACAATGAAAACATTTTGTGCTACTTTTCTCATTTTCATTCGATCATCTATATAGCAAATCTTCATTCAGAAAATCTAAAGTAACAAAGTGTCACCACCACCACCAAATTTTCTGTCTCATTAATCGTTAACACTTTATGACAAACAGTAAGCCTTTGATATGTCTCATTAATCGTTAAAACTTTAAGAAAGATGAGTTTGCACGAAAATAATCAATAAGTTGACAACGCCACGTAGATCGAGGATGATTCTACATAAAAGGAAATGTTGGTACAAGGAGCTGCAAAAATTTCCTGAATAAAGAAAAATTATCATAACAACCATGAGCGTTTGATATTCCCGTCAGGCTTTGGAGCCTAATTTTATCTAAACCAAGCCGTATGCTTAAAAAAAATCATACTAATAAACAACCGAAGTAGTTGTTGCAAAATGTTTAAAGGAAAATAAACTTTTCCTTTTATCTAAGCAACTCTTACCATTGAATGTTTCCTTTGCCGAGGTGACGATCTGGCATTAACATGGCTCGATCGAAGAATTCAAGCAAAGCCATGTTGTCGCTCCGCACCACCCAACACATGTCTTGATTGCTGCATGCGATATATGCAAAACAACATTCTGGACAGGGTACTAAGATGTACTCCGTAGTATAAAGAATACACATTTACCAGATTAACACGTTGACTATGCTCTTTCCAGCCTCACATACACATAGTAATCTATTTCGATGTACCTTATTTTCTCACGGAGTTGGCCTCTAGCTGAGTTGCTAGCGAAACGACAATCCTCAGCAGGACGAAGCCTAGTTTTCCAAGTAGCAATTTCGAGTGTTGAGGCGCTCCTCAGAAAAGAACACCGCCTCAGAAAAGAACACCAGGCGTTCCATTGACCTCAGGGGCACCGCCTCAGAAAAGAACACCAGGTGTGTGGTCGATGACAACATCTCGGCAGGTCATGGTGGCCTCTTGGTGGCCAGGAATGACCAAGGCGACCACATGCCTGCCAATGAAATCATCAATTCATGGTGGGATCTATGTTCTGAACTTCCTCAAGGTCCTCCATCGGATACTCCAAAAACGCAACAGGCAATGAAGAAAACTCATCTCATATCTCAGAAAACGAAGAAGCACTTCACCGCAACCAAAAACGCAACAGGCAATGAAGCATCCTCCAAGAAAAGGCACAACAGCAGGGAGACTCCAATGAAGAACTCGGCCAAGTGCCTGGCGACCTGTAGAACCACGTCTCAACGTGCACCAAATCCATGGCCTTCCAGCCGGTGAGCCGTCGAGATCGTCGTCTGTTATTGTGACAGTTCTCAATTCTAGTAAGATGGGTAATCTTATCCCTAATCCGCTGTCACCGTGTAGTAAACTCTCATGCTGGCAAAGGCTATGCAGACAACAGTCCCTAAAGGTAAATCACCTGCCTGGGCTGCTGCGTATATATGATGTTGGTCCTCAAAACGCGGCGGATGTTGCGGCGACACAGCAGCAGGTGCCGACGGCCTCATGTAGCCCTAGGTTGCCGGCGGCCGCTGGTGGTGCTGCATATGTGGCGGTGCAAGCGGCCAGCGCTAGGGCGGTTGCTGTTGCGGCAGCACTGAGGGCACGCCCCAGCACGGTGCGGGATAGGACAGCGGCACCATCGGTCGCCAGAGTGATGGCAGTCCTGCAGGCTGAAGATGAAGCGTGAATGTAGTCGGCGCTCCAGGGCCTGGCGGCGGTGACACCTGGGGCGAGCTGAAGCCTAATGGTGGGGCTGCGAGCAACCTGTTCCATCGATCGATGTTCCGTCGACGTCACCGACGCACGCGGCCGTAGTCGGCGGCAACAACCGCCAGGTGATGCTGCTCGCGTATGGGGAAATCGATCCAAAGACGTTGGCCTGTGCGTGCTTAATTACAAGAAAACCAAGAACTCAGGCCTTGCCGGCCTTATGAGGATTATTTCCGTGTCTCCTGCCGGAGTTGGAGTATAGATCGGATCCATCGAGCTCTTTCTCGGCCACGAGCTAGGAAAGCAAAGGATCCGAGCTATTTTCTAGACGGACGAAACCAAGCACGAAACAAGGACTCTCTCCGGTTTTTTAGCGCCAGCGCGAACGCACGAACAACGTAGGACCGGTTTTTGTTCGATCTAACGAAGCGAGAAGCACGGAAGGATCGATTTTTTTTTTTACGGACGAAGGGTTTTCTTACGTACGACCACCACCGATTGTTGTTTAATAGTAAAGAAGATTTAGTCCAGCTACTAGATCATTTCAGTTTTCTGTAGTGCTTTGGACGCTGAGCGCCACGTCGGAGACGTACATGCTGCACTGTTCCTCCGAAGCCGGCCCCGGACTGTGTCTGCACCAGCACCCACCGGAGTCCCCAAACGTACATGCCATGTCAGCCTTGGGCCATTTGTACTCATTTCAGCCATTCTATATACATGACCAACAACAGAATATGCTAAATTTAACACATTACACAAATATAAATATTCAAATGACATAGTTAAAACAAATAGATATTAAAGTTTCAAATTCAAAACCCGGCGCCGGGCATGAAAGTACCAAAACGACCACCAATTCCACATAGTTCATACAAACACATATGAAATGGTCAATTGATCAATTGCTTCTTCTTCTCGTACGAAGCTCTCGACATTTCATCCATGAGGCTTAGGTCGGCCATCATCACCCGGGTCTCCTCCATGAAAACCTTGAGAATCATTTCTTTTGCCCTTGAAGTTGCATCCAACTTGGCGGAGGCGGTAATTGCAACTCCTGCATATTTATTTCATTCGTATTATAAAATACTTATGAGTACGAAGTGCTGGAAATTTTCTTATATTAATTGTCGATGCACCAATTGCAACTCATGCGTATTTATTTCATGATAAAGATTTAATGTTCCACCCAACTTCACTATCCAGAATCATGCTTGCTCCTTATATATACAACTCTGAGTACTCCTGACACTAGTAGAAAACCTCACATCCATCTAAGCCATTGGTACCGGTTCCCTTACGAACCGGTACCAATGGGGCCATTTGTACCGGTTTGAGGGCTCAGGTGGGCGAGGGGCTTTCGTACCGGTTTGGGAGGGGCTTTCGTACCGGTTCGTGTTAGGAACCGGTACGAAAGGTCTTCGGCCAAAATTCAGACGCGTGGTGGGGCCGGGCTGGACCTTTGGTACCGGTTCGTAACACGAACCGGTACCCATATCAAAATCGCCCAGCTCGTCCCGAGCCCCCTGCTGGCTCTCATTTTTCTCATCTTCCTCACACTCTAAATTTTTCTCCACCTCTCACACACTCCAATAATCTTTATTTTTCTCCACCATTTTAACAAGATTAACGGCATACATCTATCCAAGGGTTAGCAATATCATCCTTCCTTCCGGCGTTCCTAATTTAGCTCAGTTCTTTGGTAGTTTTAACTCGTACTATTTTTGTAGTGCAATCAAGGTGTTCGATGAAATGCCTAAGTTAGTGATTTTATTTTTATATGCAATTTGAGCTGAAATTATGGTATGTTTTGTAGGTTTTAATTAGTATCATCCCCGTCCTCACCGCCGTCGATCTAGCGTCGTCCCCTAGCCGGCACGGTACCACCTCGGTGAGCCCCTCTTCTTTTTTATAAAAATAACTTAGTTTTATGTGATGAACTTGAATATTAATTAAGTTGGTCACTCATATATCCATGATGTTGTGTACTTAATGATTTTTGATATACATATAAAATGCAGATGAGTCGACAATGGATGTACGGTGACCGGTGCCATCCCGAGTTCATTACTGGCATGCATTATTTTCTCAACGTGGCTGAGGCAAACAGGCGGTCGAATGGTTTCATGTATTGTCCATGTAGTTCCTGTAAGAATATGAAGGATTACTCTACCTCGAAGACCCTTCACGTCCACCTGCTGGAGAATGGTTTCATGCCCAGCTATAATTGTTGGACCAAGCACGGAGAAAGAGGAGTTATATTGGAAGACAACGAAGAAGAAGAGGATAGTGACAACTATCCCAGCTTATTCACTGAAGACGGTGGTAGTAGAATGGGGGAAGATGAAGCTGAAGAAGAGCTCATTTTCGATGAGCCGATTTTTGATGACCCGGATGACGATTTGGGTCGGGCCATTCTTGATGCGAAGATGAACTGCGGAAATGAAAAGGAGAGGTTGAAGTTGGAGAAAATGTTAGAGGATCACAACAAACTGTTGTACCCAAATTGCGAAAATGGTCGAAAAGCCACACTGGAATTGCTGCAGTGGAAGGCAGAGAATGGTACTTCTGACAAGGGATTTGAAAAGTTGCTGAAAATAATAAAGAAGATGCTTCCAGGGGAGAACGTGTTGCCCTCTAGCACGTACGAAGCAAAGAAGGTTGTCTGCCCTCTAGGATTAGAGGTGCAAAAGATACATGCATGCATCAATGACTGCATCCTCTACCGCGGGAGTACGAGAATTTGAATGCATGCCCGGTATGTAGTGCATTGAGGTATAAGATCAGGCGAGATGACCCCGGCGATGTTGAGGGTGAGTCCACCCCCAGGAAGAGGGTTCCTGCGAAGGTGATGTGGTATGCTCCTATAATACCACGGTTGAAACGTTTGTTCAGAACAAAGAGCATGCCAAGTTGTTGCGATGGCACAAAGAGGACCGTAAGAAAGATGTGATGCTGAGACACCCCGCTGACGGGTCGCAGTGGAGAAAAATCGACAGAGAGTTCAAGTCATTTTCAGATGACGCAAGGAACTTAAGATTTGGTCTAAGTACAGATGGCTTTAATCCTTTCGGGAGCAGAGCTCCAGTCATAGCACCTGGCCGGTGACTCTATGTATCTATAACCTTCCTCCTTGGTTGTGCATGAAGCGGAAGTTCATTATGATGCCAGTGCTCATCCAGGGCCCGAAGCAACCCGGCAACGACATTGATGTGTACTGAGGCCATTGGTTGAAGAACTTTTAGAGTTGTGGCGTGACGAAGGTGTACCTGTGTGGGATGAGCACGAACAAAAGGAATTTAACCTACGAGCGTTGTTATTTGTAACCATCAATGATTGGCCTGCTCTTGGTAACATTTCAGGGCAGTCAAACAAGGGATACAATGCATGCACACACTGTTTAGGTGAGACTGATAGTATTTATTTGGGAAACAAGAATGTGTACCTGGGGCATCGTCGATTTCTTCCAAAACAACATCACGTAAGAAAGAGAGGAAAGCATTTCGGAGGTGAGGCAGATAACCGAACCAAGCCTACCCGCCCTAATGGGGAAGTTATATATGATATGGTCAAGGATTTAGAAGTGATCTTTGGAAAGGGTCCCGGCGGACAATCTGTTCCGCATGATGTTGACGGACACGTACCCATGTGGAAGAAGAAGTCGATATTTTGGGAGCTACCCTACTGGAAATTCTTAGAGGTTCACTCTGCAATCGACGTGATGCACGTGACGAAAAATCTTTGCGTGAACCTGCTAAACTTCTTGGGCGTGTATGGGAAGACAAAAGATACACCGGATGCACGGCAGGACCAGCAAAGTATCCACGAAGGAAACAACCTGAATCCAGAGAAGTATCAAGGTCCTGCCAGCTATGCTCTTACCAAAGAGGAGAAGGAGATCTTTTTGAAGTCCTGAGTAGCATCAAGGTCCCGTCTGGCTTCTCGTCGAATATAAAGGGAATAATAAACATGTCGGAGAAAAAGTTTCAAAACCTAAAGTCTCATGACTGCCACGTGATTATGACACAATTACTTCCGGTTGCATTGAGGGGGCTTCTGCCGGAAAATGTTCGAGTACCCATTGTGAAGCTATGTGCGTTCCTCAATGCAATTTCTCAGAAGGTGATCAATCCACTTACTCTACAAAATTTACAGAAGGATGTGGTCCAATGTCTAGTCAGCTTCGAGTTGGTGTTCCCACCATCCTTCTTCAATATTATGACACATCTCCTAGTTCACCTGGTCGAAGAGATTGGCGTTCTCGGTCCTGTATTTCTACACAACATGTTCCCCTTTGAGAGATTCATGGGAGTCTTAAAGAAGTACGTTCATAACCGTGCTAGGCCAGAAGGAAGCATCTCCAAGGGCTATGGAACAGAGGAGGTCATTGAGTTTTGTGTTGACTTTATTCCTGACCTTAAGCCGATCGGTGTTCCTGAATCGCGCTATGAGGGGAGACTGCGTGGAAAAGGCACGCTAGGAAAGAAATCAGCAACGTGTATGGACGGACATTCTTTCACTCAAGCACACTACACAGTTCTACTTAATTCCATCTTGGTGGCTCCGTACAAAGAGGAACACAAGGAGATCTTACGCTCTAAATACCCGGAGCAACGTGAAGATTGGATTGATGGAGAACACATGAAGACTTTCGGCGGTTGGTTGCAAACACGTCTCATGAATGTCACCGATGACGAGCAGCTGTACTTGTTGGCCAAGCAACCATCTTCTACTATATCGACTTTTCAAGGGTACGAGATTAATGGGAACACATTTTACACTTTCGCCCAAGACAAAAAGAGCACCAACCAAAACAGTGGTGTCCGCTTTGATGCAGAAGATGGCAATGGGAACAAGGTCACATATTATGGGTACATAGAGGAGATATGGGAACTTGACTATGGACCTAATTTCAAGGTCCCTTTGTTCCGGTGTAAATGGTTCAACCTGAAAGACGGGGTACAGGTAGACCCGCAGTACGGAATGACTACAGTGGATTTCAAGAATCTTGGGTACGACACCGAACCATTCGTCCTAGCCAGTGAAGTGGCTCAGGTTTTTTATGTGAAGGATATGTCTAGCAAACCGAAAAAAGGAAAGAAAGGCAAGAGGACACATCATACGATGAGCCAAAGCGGCACATAGTTCTTTCAGGAAAAAGAAACATCGTGGGAGTAGAGGACAAGACAGACATGTCAGAAGATTATAATAAGTTTGACGATATTCCACCCTTCAAGGTAAAAATTGACCCAAGCATCATCTTAAACAATGAAGATTGTCCATGGTTGCGTCGCAGTAAGAAGAAAGGGAAACGAGCGAAGAAAACTCAGAAGACTAGCTAGCTACATATAGGGATCATAACTTGTGTATCTCAATATGGAAATCACTTTTGTGTAATGATGTTACTGTATGTAAGATATTAACAATGGAGATGGTTGGCTTGTTTTACTAGTTAAGTCACGCGGGCTTGCAGGGAAATTTTTCCGAGGCGGAACTTCCGAATATGCCATATATAGGGCATGTGCACCAAGGGCATATTCGAGAAGTTCCGCCACGGGAGATTTCCCAACCCTTTCCGCAACATTGTTAGAGGAGATGGAGTCTTCCACGGGCTTGCAGGAAAATTCGAGGCGGAACTTCCGAATATGCCATATATAGGGCATGTGCACCAAGGGCATATTCGAGAAGTTCCGCCACGGAGATTTCCCAACCCTTTCCGCAACATTGTTAGAGGAGATGGAGTCTTCCACGGGCTTGCAGGAATTCCGAGGCGGAACTTCCGAAGATGCCATAGGGCGTGTGCACCAAGGGCATCTTCGACAAGTTCCGCCACGGAGATTTCCCAACCCTTTCCCCAACATTTGTTAGAGGAGATGGAGTCTTCCACGGGCTTGCAGGGAAATTTTTCCGAGGCGGAACTTCCGAAGATGCCATAGGGCGTGTGCACCAAGGGCATCTTCGACAAGTTCCGCCACGGGAGATTTCCCAACCCTTTCCTCCATCCATGGTGATGAAACTCTCCATCCATGTTGGCTTGTTGAGCTGCTTCCCATGGTGTATCGATGCTCCTTTTATAGGCAGAGCGTCCTTATCCTGCCGACAGCTTTAGTACCGGTTGTAGACACGAACCGGTACTAAAGGTTACCCACGCGTCCTTATCCCACCGACAGAGCGTCGTGCGCTACATACTTTATCTCATCGAGCAGGGCGTCCTTATCCTGCCGACAGCTTTAGTACGGTTGCACCCACCAACCGGTACTAAAGGTTACCCACGCGTCCTTATCCTGCCGCCTTTAGTACCGGTTGCACCCACCAACCGGTACTAAAGGTTACCCACGCGTCCTTATCCCACCGACAGGGCGTCGTGCGCTACATACTTTATCTCATCGAGCAGGGCGTCCTTATCCCACGCTTTAGTACCGGTTGCACCACCGGTACTAAAGTTACTACCTCCTTATCCACAGCTTTAGTACCGGTTGCACCCACCAACCGGTACTAAAGGTTTGATCTGTCTTCCCGCCTATTTTCTTCCCGCGCTTTCCACCGGTTCCCGCCTCTGTCTTCCCGCCATTTTTTCACTATATATATGTAGGCTTGGCCACCATTTACATATCACATCTAGACTCATATCTGCAAACCTCATCATTCTCTCCCATGGCTTCCATCGCATCTCTAACCCCCGGGAGGCGGAGGCGCTCGGAACCCTGCCCGCCGGGCTACCGCGTCCCGACCGGCTGGTTGCTAAGCGTCGGAGGCGTACCGGTCCCTCCAGTCCCTCTAGGTGTGGCGCGCGAGATGGCCATCACGAACCACTACTACTTCGAGCTCACGCCGAGCAGCGGAGGAATCCCCAGTGGCATCCCGACTACAGCCCGACTTGGGAAAGCTTCTTCATCAATCGGCGTGAGAGGGCGCTTGCCAGGCACGAGGAGGGCGGCCCGCCTCCTCCGAACTTCAACGAGGCCGGCCGTCGGCTGTGGTGGCGCGGCCGGACTCTCCAGGGCGTCATGGCCTACCGTGGCCCCCGCCTGCGCTACCCTCGGTCCCAGCCCACGCGTGCTCACCCGCCGACGTTCGAGTACCGCGACCCCGATGCCAGCGACGATGATGACGGCGACTACGACGACTACAGTGGCGAGTACTACAGGGCTAGGCAGGAGTATGACTGAATGACTCCAGTAGAATTTGGTCATGTATCTTTAATTTTCAGTTAAGCTATGTACTTTTAATTCGAGTTCAATCGTAATAAAATTTCATTCCCGCCCTTTCTTTTCCCGCGCGTGGCCGGAAAGTTTCCCGCGCGACGTCGGGGCGGGAAAGTTTTCTGTGCGGACGGCGTCGTGGCGAGAGTAAAGAAAAGAAATAGAATAGAGAAAAGAAATAGAAAAGAAAAACAAAAGCAATAGAAAAAATAAATAGAAAAGAAAAAAACATAAAAGAAAAGAAAGAAGAAACAGAAAAAAAAATAAATAGAAAAGAAATATAAAAGAAAAGAAACACAAAAGAAAGGGGAACGAAAATGAAAAGAAAAGAAATAGAAAATGAAAAGAAATAGAAAATGAAAAGAAATAGAAAATGAGAAGAAAAGAAAAGAAACACAAAATAAAAGGAAAAAGAAACAGAAAAGAAAGAAGAAAACAGTAAAAGAAAAAAGAAACAGCAAAAGAAAAGAAAACAGTAAAAGAAAAAGAAAACAAAAAAAACCCTTTAGTACCGGTTGGTACCACCAACCGGTACGAAAGGTCTTTCGTACCGGTTGGTGGTACCAACCGGTACAAAAGGGTCTTCCCCTGTTTTACACTTAGCCGCGCGCGACGAAGTCCCCAAATCCCTTCTCCCGCCGCGCGACGCACAAAGCAGAGAGCCGACGCACCCACGCCGCCGACGCCGCCGACGCAACCACGCCGCCGCCGACGCAGCCGCCGCCGCCGACGCAGCCGCCGCCGCCCGCAGGTAACCTCCCCGGCCCTCTCCTCCTTCTTTCCCTCCCTTTCTCCTCACGCCGTCGCCTCCGCACGGTGGCGGAGCTCGTCGCCGCGGCCACTTCGCCTCCGCACGCCGCGGCCACCTCGCCTCCGCACGCCGCGGCCACCTCGCCTCCGCACGCCTCGGCCACCTCGACGGCGCCTGCAGCCTAGCTCGCCTCCGCACGCCGCTCCCCACCTCCCACGCCAGGGCCGGCCAGGTGTTTGACAAAATGCCGCCGCCCGCCTTCGCGTACGGGGACGCCGCCTACAAGGCCGTCGCCGCCGGCCGCCGACACGCGTGCGCGGTGGACGCCATGGGCGGGCTCGTGTGCTGGGGCGACGGCAACCCGGCGGCAGCGAAGGACTCGAGCCGCGGGAGGTTGCCTAGCCCGTCGACGTCGAAGCGCGGTGTCAGGCTGCCCAGCCGGGGCGCTGCAGGCCAGCGAGGCTGAGCGACACAGCGTGCTCCCTCGCCAATCCATGCTCGCCCACGCGGAGCACGGGTTGGCCCGGCGTGGCCAGTCCTGCTCCTGCGCCCGCAGCCGCAGCCGCAGCCCGAGCGAGCCCCGCAGCGTGTAGACCCCCGCGAGCCGCAAGATCTGCTCGCGACATCAGGTTACCCTGCTACCCGAGCGCCGCCACCGGCAGCAGCAGCACGCCCAGAGCCCAGCGCGCGCATCATCTATCACCTAGTCCGCCGCTGCCCATGCCTGCACTTGGTCCGCGACCAGGACTGCTAGTAGGCTACAGCTGCTGTTCTGGCCGTGCGGCGTTGACCGATGGATTTTGTTTTCTTGGATTGCATTTCACATTTGTACTGTGTATGCGTATGCTTGATGCATAGCCTGATTCAAGCATCAAGTACTCTCCTATTTTGTTTAGTTCCGCTTCTGAAATCTTGAGAGGCGTTTGTGTATTTTGTTTAGTTCTTCCTCTGAAATCTTAAGAGGCATTTGTCTAAGCTCATTGTTGATACATGTGCAGCAATGCAGGGAATTTTGTGCGCGTCTATTGATTAAATGAATGGAAAATGGGCAAATCGCAAACGATTAGCAATATGATGCCATTGCATTATCACTAGGTGTTCCGACACTCTATGGTTTCGCTATTAATCGGTTTACATAGAGAGAAGAGCGAGAGGAGGAGCGCCGAGTGTTAGGGTTAGGGTCCGTAGCGGTGCCGAGTCTGTGGCGGTGCCGCCGCGACATAGAGAGAAGAGCGAGAGGACGAGCGCCGAGTGTTAGGGTTAGGGTCGAGCGGTGAGTCCGTGGCGGTGCCGCCGCGACATAGAGAGAAGAGCGAGAGGAGGAGGGGGAACACCGTGTCCGTGGCCGTGGCGGTCCGTTAGGGTTTTTTTTCTTCATTTCAATTGTTATCCATCTAGCAATCTGTTATATGATCATTACATGATGAATGAAATACAATTGCTTTCTTAATTTTGCAGTGACATTGAGGTATGGAGGACGGCACCTTCGTCCGAGATGAGGAGGGGGAAGAAGCGGTGCAGCGATTGATCTATGAGAGTGCCCGTGGTCCGGAACCCGACGATGGAGATGACAACGAGTACGCCGACTTTCTGAATGATTTTGGCGAGGGACTTGAGTCTGAACAAGTTAGAAAAGACAATGAAGTGTCCATCACAAACTCCGGCGAGGTGTATATCTATGTATCAATTAGTCTGTGTTCATCCCTAGATGCATTCATTTATTTGTATTGCACTTATTAACGAATAATTTTTCTTTTAGCCTTCTGGATCATCGAGCAAGTCTGTTAGAACAAAACGAGGCCCGACGCGGGTGCTAAAGGGCGAGGGCAGGTTAGCCCTCACGGCATTCAAGGCTAATGGTGAACCAGTGGAGCCCAAGGAGTTTTGCCGCAAATTTACAAGTCAATCCGGAGTTATTGTTAGGGACCATGTACCGATCAGCATTCAAGAGTGGCATAAGCCGAAGAACCCGGAGAGTGGTGCTACTTATGTCAACGACAGCATGAAAAAATTTCTTTGGGAAACGCTACTGACAAAGTTCAGCCTACCGGAAGACATGACGGAAGGCCAGAAGGATAAAGTCAAGGAATGGACATGGAAGAAGATGGCCATACAATTCCAGAGCTTCAAGAAAAATTTATGGGACAAATATAAGAATGAAGATCCAGTATTCGATGATAATACCGAAAATCTAGTGAAGATAAAAGATCACTGGCCGCATTTAAGGAGTATAAGAAATCGTCTAAGTTTGTGTCCCGATCGAAGAAAAATACCGAAAATGCTGCAAAGAAGAAACTTCCGCATCATTTGGGGTCAGGTGGCTACAAGAGTGCCATTCCGAAGTGGACAGCGTTTGAGAATAAACTGATGGATCATGGAATCACTCCACAGACATGGGACTGGCCCGAACGGTCCAAGTTCTGGTTGTTCGCTCATGGGGCAGGGTTGGACCCAAAGACAGGGTTGATCGTTGCGAAGGGAAAATGGAAGGAAAAAATTGAGGCAATTGTACCGAAGCTTGTAGATGCAATTGAAAAGGTCAGAAAGGGAGAGTACATTCCCGATCGAGAGAATGACGAGCTGACACTCGCTCTGGGGAACCCTGAACATGTTGGACGGGTACGAGCTCGCCCAGGTCTCACCATGAAGGAAGCGTGGCCGGACAGCGCTGACACTTATAGAAGCCGTTCGCGAAAGAAGAAGAAGGACGCCGACATTGTAACGGAGTTGTTATCTAGGGTGGAGGCTCTTGAGAGAAATCAGAGGGCACCTGATCAGCCGCTGTTTCTACAGGATCCACAAGCCGATGCTGCCCCATCTCAGCGAAGAAGCAGTGTCGGTTCCTCGCATCTTGACGGATGTGGAGGAAGCTACCCCGTGGATTATGTCACGGAGAAGACAGATTGCGAGCTACATATGTTAATCAGGACCGCGTCGTTAAGGTGGCGGTCGGCTATGTGTACCCAAGTGAAGATGGAGCAATGCACCATCATATGCCCATTCCACCTGGTTGTGTTCGTGTCGGGGTGGATGAAGTTGTTTCGGGTTTGAAAAAGTGGAGCTTGATATTCCTAGAGGTGAAGATGAGAGGACACTGGGCGATGTCAAGCACGGTTTCGCCCTATGGCCGAAGAAGTACGTCGTCCTTTTGCAAAGGCCACCGACTCCTACACATGAGCAGCAAATGCCATCGACTCCTCCTGGTGGCAGTCCTGGTGAGCAGCCAAGTCCACACCTACCTGAGAGGGACCCCAGCGTGAGTCCACCATCTCGAGATCCTCCGCGTAAGACAGCGTCCGTTAAGCGGAACGGTACGCCGCCTAGGAAGAAAGCTAGAAAGGAGAAACAACTGCCGCCTACTGAGAAGTTACCTTGGGAAAAAACTCCAGAGGAAAACGCGGAGGCCGTTAAGGCCGAGGTGAAGAAATTTTTTGCACCGAAAGTGCCAGAGATACCTTTCGAGAAGACACTAGATCGGGAGAAAGTTGTGCGTACCGTTGACAATCTATATGACCCTGTACCATCGCCGCCATCTGACTATGCGCGTTCTATTGAAAGGTCATATGACAAGATGATCGAGGCGACAAAACCCGTTAAATCGGGTATCAGGGAGATAAAAGGGATACACAGTGTCTACCAGCTCGGACAACAACCCGTTCAATCGGTCGCCCCTCTCAAGGTGTTTGACGGGAAGACCGTTCAAAGTTCTCGACAAGACGCAACTGATTACGCCTTAGCTGAACGAGCATATCAGTTTGTTCAAGGGAAAGATTTGGTCGAGAATCTCAGGAAGGTACCAACATGTATGCGTAACTTGCATTCGTGGTACCTTAAGGCCTCAAAGGAAGGGATCGAGACTATCATGGTGCGAGTTAGGGAAGAGCACTACTTCCAGGAGTACTGTGTGAACGTTGACTTCGCCGAACTCTTTCAGTTATACAATCTCCGGGCCCTCGACAAATCAATCATCAGTTGCTATTGTCTGTAAGTGATTTATTTATTTAATTTGAGAAGTCGTTCATTGTCTGCAGATTATAATCTTTTGTGCGCTATATTATGCAGATCGAAGATGCTCGAATGCAAAAGGGACGATATCACAGACATTGGGTTCATTGACCCGAACACAATGCATGTCAAAACCATAGATGATCCCCTCTATAACAAGGATACACCGCAGACTTTGCTAAGGTTTTTGAAGCGACAACGTGACAAAAAGCTAATACTTTGGCCTTACAACTTCGAGTGAGTCTTACTGTCTTATAACACATTATATTTTGCTCACCGTATGTCAAAATTTTAACTAATGACTACATATTGAAACGTGCGTAGGTTTCACTTTATTCTTCTCGTCATCAATTTGGAAATTGGAGAAGTTGAAGTCTTGGACTCACTAACCAAAGAAAAGGATCTATACGTGTCTTGTTTTTTAATGCTTAGAAGGTAATTTGAATTCTTATCGGTTTGTTTCGTTAATTTCCTGCTTTGAACTAATTGATGACTCTTTTATGCATTTTCTTTTGTCGAGCAGCGTATGGCAAACTTTCATCAAGGAAGATACGTCCCGTGAATGGCCACCGAAGCTGCGATGGCGTGCGAAAGTAAGTAGTACTACCTAGGTCCACACACCTTTCAATTATCATACTTGACTATTGTTTGATTGAATTATATTCTTGTAAAGAAATGCCCGCAACAACCTCCGGGGACCGATCTCTGTGGATTCTTCGTTTGCGAGTTCATCCGCAGAATTGTCAACGAGAGAACGAATAATGAGAGAAATAAAGAGGTACAAAAACAATCTTCACAAATTTGTTTTGTTATCATAAGTTGTGCTGAGTTTCAGTAATAGTTGTTTCATGTATTCATTTGTATCTTATTCTTTTATAGTTGGCAAGAAAGCGGAACAAGCTCTCAATCGATGACCGCTTCATAGCAATAGGCGAGGAATTGGCGGGATTTTTCCTTCGGGACGTCATACCACCACTCGCAGAGCACCACAATGAATGAAGATGTACATGTTACATATATCGTTGACTCGAAGAGTACCACTATGCTACATGTAATAGACATATATAGAGTACGCCTCGGAGAGCACCACTATGCATGAAGATCGATCTTCATGCATAGTGCTACTTAATTTGCGATCTCATGCAATAACATGTGTGTTATATTATATGCACCAACTTGCTATGCATCATCTTGATCTTCATGTACTACCTAAACCCAAACGCGTTTCTGGTGCATCGACGCGATATGAATCAAACCGATATCCCTAAACCTCTCCGAAACCCTAAAAAGCCAATTCTCTGCCGCGGCAGAGATTTGGGAAAATTCCCTGCCGCGGGGGGAACCTTTGGTACCGGTTCGTATTACCAACCGGTACCAAAGATCCTCAGCCCTGAGCTCTCCTGGTGGCCCACGTGGAGGCCCGTTTTATACCGGTTCGTAAGCAACCGGTACGAAAGGGGGGGGGCTTTAGTGCCGAATAATTTGTACCGGTTGCAAAACCGGTACGAATGGCCCTCTGGAACCGGTATAGATGACCGTTTTTCTACTAGTGTGAATACACAGTAAGCTCTAGACGCCTAGTAGTATATTATATATGTGAAAAATAAGATACTCATAAGAGAGGATTAAAATGCCGATGAGCAGGACCAAAATAGATAGAAAAATTGTGGGAATATGAGATATCGAGAACAATGGCACATCTAGGTCGCACTATGTCACGGAGACTGTAGACGATACTACAATTATTATTTATCTTTGTGTATGCATGGGGCTGCAATTTCCTTCCTTTACACCACCAAATCAAGTGTGTTTAGCTGGCCTGTGCTGCGCAGTTGCATAGCTCATGAGCACTATTGTTGAATAAATTAGGTCAAGACAACGACGAATGACATAGCAGATCAGCAGAGTACGCTAATAGTGAATAACTTCATGCTTACACTCGTGCTGCATGCTTCTAAACAAGTTTCTTTAAACGAGCAACAGGTTTGCCTTTCCAGTAATTAAGAACATATGGTATAACAGGCAGCCATTAAAAAGCCATACGCAATACAAACAAAATAAAAAATAGACTCGTGGCATTATGGTATTGGTAGTAACTGAAGAAGTAATCGTTTAGGGCACATGTTTGGCAGTAATTCGGATTGATGTACCGACAGAAGTGGGCTATCACTAGTGGAAAAAGGCCCTTTAGCCCCGGGCCGTAAGCCCCTTTACTCCCGGCCCCCCATTCGGGACTAGCCAACCGAGGCTAAAGGCCCAAACCTTTAGCCCCGGGTCAGTAGCGACCCGGGACTAAATGGTGTCCACGTGGCCGCGCTGGGGCGGCCGGGCGCGATTACGACCCGGGACTAAAGATGCGCTGGGTTTAGGGTTTTAGGTTTCATTTTGGGTTTTGATTTTCAATTTGCATTTACCATTCAATTTTTTTATTTAGTGTTTTCTTTTTTATTTTGTGTTTTGCATTCAATTCGACGGTACTACATACAATAAAGAAGGAACCATTACACAACATCATGATCAATATAGAAATCAAAGTGACCTCTTTCTTCTTGCTTGGTCGAACAACAAGTTCTCATGTACATTTAGTACTACTGTTGGAGATATGCCCGAGAGGCAATAATAAAACAGTTATTGTTATATCTTAATGTTCATGATAAATGTTTACACTCCATGCTATAATTGTATTAACCGGAAACATTGATACATGTGTGTTGTGTAAACAACCAGAGTCCCTAGTAAGCCTCTCATTTAACTAGCTTGTTGATTAATAGATGATCATGGTTTCCTGATCATGAACATCGGATGTTATTAATAACAAGATCATATCATTAGGTGAATGATGTGATGGACACACCCATAGTAAGCATAGCATAAGATCAAGTCATTAAGTTCAACTTGCTATAAGCTTTCGATACATAGTTACCTAGTCCTTCGACCATGAGATCATGTAAATCACTTATACCGGAAGGGTACTTTGATTACATCAAACACCACTCGTAAATGGGTGGTTATAAAGGTGGGATTAAGTATTCGGAAAGTATGAGTTGAGGCATATGGATCAACAGTGGGATTTGTCCATCCCGATGACGGATAGATATGCTCTGGGCCCTCTCGGTGGAATATCGTCTAATTAGCTTGCAAGCATATGAATGGTTCATAAGAGATGACATATCACGGTACGAGTAAAGAGTACTTGTCGGAGACGAGGTTGAACGAGGTATGGAGATACCGATGATCAAACCTGGACAAGTAAAATATCGCGAGACAAAGGGAATCGGTATCGTATGTAAATGGTTCAATCGATCACTAAGTTATTGTTGAATATGTGGGAGCCATTATGGATCTCCAGATCCCGCTATTGGTTATTGGTCGGAGAGGAGTCTCGACCATGTCTGCATAATTCACGAACCGTAGGGTGACGCGCTTAAGGTTCGATGTCGCATAAGTAGATTCAGAATATGAGATGGAGACCGAAGTTTGTTCGGAGTCTCGGATGGGATCCAGGACATCACGAGGAGGTCCGGAATGGTCCGGAGAATAAGATTCATATATGGGAAGTCGTTTTCCGGGGTTCAGGAAAGTTCCGGTGTTTTGACCGGAGCTTCTAGAAGGTTCTAGAATGTGCTAGAAGGGTCACCAGTGGGCCCACCACCCCGGGAGAGGCCACATAGGAGCCACATGGCATGGTGGGTCCTGCCCACTATGACATGTGGGCCCAGGCCGGCCCACCCCTAGAGATAGAATCTATCTCTAATTTAAATGGTTCAAATTTAGAGATAGAATCTATCTCAAGATTAAAGTGTTTAAATGAAGAGATAAGGGGAAGGCTTGGGGAAGATTTCCCCCCTCATGCGCCGGCAAGGAAGAGGTGGGGCCAGGGGGAAACCCTAGGCCGACCTCCCTATATAAAGAGGGGAGGGGGTGGGCCTGACCCATCCATCCAACCCTAGCCGCCCTCTCTTCCTCCTCCATACGCTGTCGGGCTTAGGCGAAGCCTGCAGATTTCTTCTCCACCACCACCACCACGCCGTCGTGCTGCTGGGATTCCGTGGAGAACTACCACACCTCCGCTGCCCGCTGGAACGGGAGAGGACGGGCTTCATCGACACCGTACGCGCGACCGAGTACGGAAGTGCTGCGGATTGTAGCACCGGACGATCGTCTACACCAACAACGAGATCTAATCTCGTAAGCTTTGGAATCTTCGAGGGTTAGTCTCATCTCAATCTCGTTGATCTCATAGATTAGATCTTGGCTTTTCCATAGATTAGATCTTGGATTTTTTCGTTTTGCGTAGGAAATTTTTTGTTTTCTATGCGACGAACCCAACAGTGGTATCAGAGCAATGTCTATGCATAAATCTGTTGCACGAGTAGAACACAATAGTTTTGTGGGCAGTGATGCTTTTGTTGCTTTAGTTTGTGTACTTTACATCTTGCGGGATGGTGGGATGAAGCGGCCGTTAACTTTACATGACCGCGTCTCATGAGACTTGCTCCACGCTAGACATGCAACTTGTATTGCATAAGTGGCTTTGCGGTGTCTGTCTCTCCCACCATAGTGAAGATTACAATTTGCACTTCTATTGTCAACACTAGTATCACCGTTGTGGTTCATGTTCGTAGGTAGATTGGATCTTACTCGAAAACCCTAAACCACGTAAAATATGCAAACCAAATTAGAGGCGTCTAACTTGTTTTTGCAGGGTTTGGTGATGTGATATGGCCATAATGTGATGATGATTATATTTGATGTATGAGATGTTCATTGTTGTATTATGGCAACCGGCAGGAGCCTAATGGTTGTCCTTAAATTTGTTAAGACCTGCGTGTCAATTCATCATGTAATAGCTTTATTTCAAGTAGTTGTTATAGTAGCTATAAGTGATGGACAACCATGAAGCGGCGCCATGGACCTTGGTGCAATGCTGGTGATGATGGAGATCATGCTCATGTGCTTTGGAGATGGAGATCAAAAGCACAAGAAGAAAAGGCCATATCATATCACACATTATGAATTGCATGTGATGTTAATCCTTTTATGCATCTTATTTTGCTTAGATCGCGACGGTAGCATTATAAGATGATCCCTCACATTAATATCAAGATAATAAAGTGTTCTCCCCTCGTATGCACCGTTGCTACAGTTCGTCGTTTTGAAGCATCTCGTGATGATCGGATGTGATAGATTCTACGTTCACATACAACGGGTAAGCCATGTTGCACGAAATACTTGGGTTTGCTTGACGAGCCTAGCATGTACAGACATGGCCTCGGAACACAGGAAACCGAAAGGTTGAACAGTCATATGGATGATATGATCAACATGTTGATGTTCACCATTGAAGCTACATCATCTCACGTGATGATCGGTTTTGGTGTAGTGGATATGGATCGTGTACCACTAAACAACTATGAGGGATGTTGTATTAAGTGGGAGTTCATTAGTAATTAGATTAAAACATGAACTTATTATCATGAACATAGTCTGAATAGTATTTTGAATTAATTTGTAGAATTGGCATCCGTTATCTACCAAGCGCTAGTCTTGTAATTGAGATAGAAACACTGTTAAGTCTGAAAAGCAACTTTACGGACTGGTACCGTATTGTTGAAAGAATCAAGAAATGATTAAGTCCCATTGCAAACTTTTAGTAAACCTCACATTGTTGATTCAAAGAGCAATGGTTTCAATTAGTACCTAAAGTCATCTTGTCTCCGTGAAACTTGAAGTTCAAATCCATTTGAAAAGTAAGGAGCTGGAAATTTTGTTTTCAGAAATAAGCAAGGTATGAGATATATGTGATATCTAAGACCTTATTGCAAGATGATAGAATATAATCTAGTGAGACTACATAAACTCATAAGTTTTATGGGAATGTATGAAGGTTGAAGACGCCAGGCGTCCCAATCCTCCAACTAGTTGGGCACTAAAACGATATTCACACATCCATGAAGTGGTCGTCCTTAGTATGCACCGTTGCTAAGACTCGTCGTTTCGAAGCATCACGTGATGATCGGGTGTTATAGATTCTACGTGTGCATACAACGGGTGCAAGCCAGATTTGCACATGCGAATACTGAGGTTAAACTTTACGAGCCTAGCATGTACAGACATGGTCTCGGAAAGTCGTCATGATTTGATGGATAAAATTATGAGTGAAATTGTTCATCACATCACAAAGTTACTAATAGTGAAATCTGAAACACTTGTCATATGATGATCAACTTCAAAGTAAGAACCTCAAAGTCATTGGTATTTGACCAATGGACCTAGAAGTTATTGAAGGTGAAGTGTTTTCTGAGAATGAGGAAAACTAAAAGAGAAACTACAAAAGATATTTGGCAGAAAGAAAGAAAAGACTAGAAAGTCTAGCTCAGGTGTATATAGATGATATACATGTTATGAATGTATTCCTTGATTGGTCACACAATGAAGTTCTTGGGTATTTGTACCGGATTGGTTGGTATGAGATGTCATACAACACAACGCAATACAAGAATACAATGGCCTAAGTGACTGATAAGGAATATGGTAGAAATGCACGTCTGGAACAAAATAAAATGTTATTGTGTTCATCGTTGGCATTCTACCTAACTCTTGAGATTTATAATAAAGAACTTCATAATTATTATTTAGCTCTGGTCAAATAAAAAACAAAGAGTTGTTCAAATTATGACCTTACTCCATGTACGATGGATAAGTTATTATAAATCTTAATGGTGAAACACACATACATAACACTGACGCTAATATGCCGTAAGGCAAATGATTTGAATTCCACTTATTTGTGGAACCGCCATTTAGGTCATGTTGGAAAGGAACGCATGAAGAAACTCCATGCAAATGGATTATTGGAGTCATTTGATTTTTCAATCATTTGGCGCTTGCAAATCTCTTCTAAAAGGAATGACTGAAATACTGTTCATAGGCCAAAAGTTGAACGGGCAACTAACTTAGTGAAAACATACATGATGATGTATGTGGTTCACTGGGCATAGTTGTGTGCGGGAGATTCTTCTACTTCATGAAAACTTCCAACAATGAATTGAGTGTATATATAAGGATATATTTATTCAATAAGAAAGAAGTTTGAAACATTTGAATAGATTCAAATAAATTTCAGCATGAAGTGGAAATCATCGTAATGGAAAAGTCAAATATCTATGATTGGATCATGGTGGAAATATTTGAATTACGAGTTTTAGCGAACATCTAAGAGAGTTATGAAATTGTTCTACAACTCACGTTTCTTGGAGTATCATAATGATGATAAAGTATCCGAGAGACGTATCCAAACCTTGTTGGATTAATGATGAGACAATATAAATTGATGCCATTATATTTTGTAGATTATGCTTTAGAGACTACCACTTTTACACTAAATAGAGCGTCATCATAAATCCGTTGAAATGACACCATACGAGTTATGGCATGGGTATAAACCCTAATAGTCCTTTCTTAAATTTTGGTATGCATAGCATAAGTAAGTTTACAACCAAAATCGGATGAATGTCTTTGTTGGTTATCCCAGAGAATAAATTGGGAATTCCTTCCACTATGGAGACAAAGACAAAAGTGTTTGTCGATGTTTCTTACTTATTTCCAAGAAATTGTTTCTAGCGAATTTTTGAGTGGGAGGACAATAGAACTTGATAAGGTTGATGAACCTGAGCATGATGATCAGAGTAGCGCAGCATCAGAAATGGTTCTGGAAGCGGCCACGATGATCATGGCTCCCATGTCTACAAAGTGTTATAATCATGGAGATCGAAGTACCTATTGAACCTTGTAGGTATGGTTTACTTTGTGATCAAATAAATGATTTGTGAAAGGATTGATTTTGAACAATGATAAACCAACTACATACAAAGAAGTTATGATGGGCCCTGACTCCGTTAAAATGGCTAAGCGCCATGGAATCCAAGATAGATGAACACTTTTTGAAAGTAAATAGATCTATAAAATTGATGGACTTGGATAGGAATATCCTTGAAGAAGTTCGACTTGTCAAAAAGTTGTTTACGACGAAGTTCAAAGAGTTGACTACGATAAGATTAGATCTTCCGTAGCGATGCTTATAGTCTATGTGGATTGTTCTAGTAATCGCTACATATTTCTTTTATGAGATATGATAGTAGGATGGCAAAATACATTACTTAACAGAAGTGTGTATTAAAGGTGTATACAAGATACAACCAAGAGTTCTGCTAAGTCCGTAGAATACTAGAAAGGTATACAAACTTCACTGGATGAAGTAAGTATCACGGAGTTGGAATCTTCACCGGATGAAATAATAAAAGAGTTTTGATTTCATCAGAAATGATGAAGATACTTGCATTTGCAAGAAATTAAGTGGGAGCGCTGAGACATGTTTATAATACTTTATGTAGATGACATATCGTTGATTATAAATAATGTAATCATGTACTTGATGTGATTAAAAAGGTTTCATTGAGAATTAACTTCAATGAAAGGATATGAACTGAAACATATTTAGTGTCAAGATCTATGAAGATAGATTGAAACACATAATAAGTTTAAAGTTAAAAGTACATAAAATGAATATTGAAGTAGTTCAATATAATAAATTAAGAAGGTGTTCTTTTCATGTGAAGGTTTAACAAGACTTGAGTGTATCTGACACTCAATGAGTAAAAACACATGAGTGATTTTAGATCACGAATAAAATGTACACAATCGATGTCCTGTGCTCTAAGGAGTTAGGAGCATATACCAGAATGATTCATGTGATCATTGGACAACAGTAAGAATATCCCTGAGTGCTTTAGAAGAACCAAGGATATATATAGTTTTGTATGGGTAATGACAAACAAATCGCTGTAAGGTGTTGCATCGATATTAGTTTGGTCACATATAAAAATAAAATTTCAATCTCAATTAGGCTAAGTGTTGTTTTAAAGGTAGCACAATGAGCTGGAAGAAGTCCATGCTGGATTTAGATGAGTTCTATATTTTGTGACGGATTCTACAAACAGAGGCAGAGTATGTCATTGTGACTGAGAATGTTAAAGTCAAGAAGTTCTTTGAGAACTTGGTGTAGTTCCGATAGTGTCGAACTTTGAAGCTATATTGTGTATGACAATATTAGTGACATATTAGACCGAATTAAGGTTCCACCAAAGACTAAACATATATGCCGACTCATTTGGAAAATGAGTGATGCGTTGAGACGCAAATGAATTGCAAAATACATACGTTTCGAGCATGTAGATCCGTGGACTGAAACCTCTCCCGTGAGCAAAACATGACAAGCACCAGAAGGCCAAGGTGTTATATCTTTACATATGTAAACTAGATTATTGACTCTAGTGCAAGTGGGAGACTATTGGAGATATGTCCGAGAGGCAATAATAAAATAGTTATTGTTATATCTTAATGTTCATGATAAATGTTTACACTCCATGCTATAATTGTATTAACCGGAAACATTGATACATGTGTGTTGTGTAAACAACCAGAGTCCCTAGTAAGCCTCTCATTTAACTAGCTTGTTGATTAATAGATGATCATGGTTTCTGATCATGAACATCGGATGTTATTAATAACAAGATCATATCATTAGGTGAATGATGTGATGGACACACCCATAGTAAGCATAGCATAAGATCAAGTCATTAAGTTCAACTTGCTATAAGCTTTCGATACATAGTTACCTAGTCCTTCGACCATGAGATCATGTAAATCACTTATACCGGAAGGGTACTTTGATTACATCAAACACCACTGCGTAAATAGGTGGTTATAAAGGTGGGATTAAGTATTCAGAAAGTATGAGTTGAGGCATATGGATCAACAGTGGGATTTGTCCATCCCGATGACGGATAGATATGCTCTGGGCCCTCTCGGTGGAATGTCGTCTAATTAGCTTGCAAGCATATGAATGGTTCATAAGAGATGACATATCACGGTACGAGTAAAGAGTACTTGTCGGAGACGAGGTTGAACGAGGTATGGAGATACCGATGATCAAACCTCGGACAAGTAAAATATCGCGAGACAAAGGGAATCGGTATCGTATGTAAATGGTTCAATCGATCACTAAGTTATTGTTGAATATGTGGGAGCCATTATGGATCTCCAGATCCCGCTATGGTTATTGGTCGGAGAGAGTCTCGACCATGTCGCATAATTCACGAACCGTAGGGTGACGCGCTTAAGGTTCGATGTCGCATAAGTAGATTCGAATATGAGATGGAGACCGAAGTTTGTTCGGAGTCTCGGATGGGATCTAGGACATCACGAGGTCCGGAATGGTCCGGAGAATAAGATTCATATATGGGAAGTCGTTCCGGGGTTCGGGGTTCGGTGTTTGACCGGAGCTTCTAGAAGGTTCTAGAATGTGCTAGAAGGGTCACCAGTGGGCCCACCACCCCGGAGAGGCCAGCCACATGGCATGGTGGGTCCTGCCCACTATGACATGTGGGCCCAGGCCGCCCACCCCTAGAGATAGAATCTATCTCTAATTTAAATGGTTCAAATTTAGAGATAGAATCTATCTCAAGATTAAAGTGTTTAAATGAAGAGATAAAGGGAAGGCTTGGGGGGGAAGATTTCCCCCCCTCATGCGCCGGCCAAGGAAGAGGTGGGGCCAGGGGGAAACCCTAGGCCGACCCCTCCCCCTATATAAAGAGGGGAGGGGGTGGCCGGCCAACAGACCCATCCATCCAACCCTAGTCGCCCCCCTCTCTTCCTCCTCCATACGAGGCTTAGGCGAAGCCCTGCAGATTTCTTCTCCACCACCACCACCATGCCGTCGTGCTGCTGGGATTCCGTGGAGATCTACCACACCTCCGCTGCCCGCTGGAACGGGGAGAGGACGGGCTTCATCGACACCGTACGCGCGGCCGAGTACGGAAATGCTGCCGGATTGTAGCACCGGGACGATCGTCTACACCAACAACGAGATCTAATCTTGTAAGCTTTGGAATCTTCGAGGGTTAGTCTCATCTCAATCTAGTTGCTCCGATCTCATAGATTAGATCTTGGCTTTTCCATAGATTAGATCTTGGATTTATTCGTTTTTGCGTAGGAAATTTTTTGTTTTCTATGCGACGAACCCAACAACTACACGGCCATGTATACATACAATATAATATCTCTTATGCGATCCCTAATGTCTATTTCCCAAAGGGATAGAATTCTCCGTCTTTAGATAGGACCTCGTCAATTATGAATCCCGCCAATTCCTCTTGAATTGCTCGCACGCGATCCGTTGGTAGGAGAGCGTCTCGCATCCGTTCGATCTAATTTAAAGAAGGGGGTCAATATATAAGAATGAAACTCAACACAATTGATGGTAATAAAATAAAATTGGGAATATTGTTTATGTACTTGTAATTTTTCTAAGCTTCTACCCTTCTCACAGGTCATCTGGCGAATGAACTCGCAAACGTAGTATCCACATAAATTCGTCCCCTCTGGCTGCTTCGCGCACTTGACGAGAATATATAATTCAGTCAAAATAATAATCAAGCATGATAATGGTATTGAAACTAGAATCAAACAGATGCGCGGACCTAGGTAGTACTACTTACATTGAGTTCTCGAAATACCAGCTGGTCTTTCCAATTACCTGGAACAATCTCGGTGAACTGTTTCCATACCCTGCCCGGTAAAGAAAATGAATAAAGGAGTTATTAATTACTTGATATAAGGAAATAAATGAAAGTTGCCGATATAGTGCAATAATGTTTGAAATTACCTCTGGAGCATTTCTCCCATGTTCGCCCACATCTCAAGTCCTCTACATTTCGAGTCCATGACTTCTACTCTTCCGACGTCAACTTGAATGATTAGCAGAATATGGTGGAACATGCGCACACATAACTCATCAATTACACTTAATTCGAATAAGCGAAACAAAAAGTGTACAAGACGGTAACACTCACTGGAAATTGTAAGGAAATAGTATTTCTCTTTTGAGATATTGTTCCCTTAACGCCCTTAGCAAGTTATGCTCTTTTTCGGCGGGCTTTGTCTTTAACGTATGTTCATTATTGACATATGGGTCAATGAATCCAATGTCCAAGATTCCTCCTCTTTTGCATTCGAGAAACTTCTTTCTGTATAACATAGTGAGGATAATTAAAATGCAATGCACGAGCTGAGCTAGAGACTTAATTAGAGAAATAATACTTACAGACAATAGCAACTGATGATAGCTACGTCGATTTCTCTTTGATTGAATATCTGAAATAATTCTTCCATTTCAACGTGTATCTGGGCGTCTCCATGGAAGAAATGCTCATCTTTAATTGCCAAATCGATCCATTGCAACCCTTGCTTTGAGGCATGCAAGTACCACTGATGCAATCTTCGCTGCTTGGTTGATATATTAGCGATCTCCTCAGGTGAGCTGAGGAGAGGTTTTCCGGCCTGGTATTGGTATGCGATATCAGCATAGGGGATATCCTCATCTCGTACCATGCTTAAGTATTGAGCCAGACTCACACCAAGTTCTGCAGCTTTTACTTCGTACTGTTGTGCTAGCTCCTCATCACGCTTGTTCACTAGTAAAAATTGGGGCTTTAGCACCGGTTTGTAAGGGCCATATATACCGGATTGGCAACCGGTGCAACGCATCCGGTGCTGTTGCGAACCGGTGCTAAAGGGGCACCACGTGGCCCGTAGAGGCACGAACCGGTGCTAAAGGGTTCTGCCGCGGCAGCGTTTTAGTGTACGGCAGGGAATTACACTGAAACGCTGCCGCGGCAGAGTCTGCCTCCATTTGAAACACGTTATAATGCAGACACATATATATAGGAAACCATTATATTACATAAAAAACGTTATGAATATATCGATCGAAGTGACACACGTTCATGCATATATATATATGTCTACATCAACTTTCAAAATAAGTTCTATTCAATATTGGGCGGGGGCTGATAGTATGCTTCGTCTGGAGCTATGACTTGCTCAAGTAAGAATCCCGCCAGTTCTTCTTGAATTGCTCGTACACGCTCGGTTGCTAGAAGACCGTTCCGCAACCATTGGATCTAATAATTTCAAGAAGGTGGTCAGTATATATATATATGTATGTGAATGAAGCACAAGGTGAGAAAATAAAGTTATGAATGTTGTTTACGTACTTCAAGTTGATCTAAAATTTTGGCCCCCTGGTGGCAAGTCTGGCGAATGAACTCGCATACGTAGAATCTGCATAAATTATTCCCGTCCTCTTGCCTCAAGCACTTTACGAGAACAAAGTTCAATCAATATAATAATCAAGGATGGTAATAATGGTATTGAAACTAGAATCAAAGAGATGTACGGCCTAGCTAGTAGTACTTACCGGTACAGGTCTAATTTCAAGCTCTTTTTTCCACAAACCCGGAGCCTTGTTGGTGAACCATTTCTAAGCCCTCTGGAGCATATCAGCCATGTCCCCCCACGCCGCAAGGGGTTTACTTTTCGAGTCCATGACTTCTACTACTCCGGCGTCAGGTTCAATGACTAGCAGGATATAGTGAAACCTGCGGACATATGCATAACTCATCAATTACACTTAACACATGGAGTAAGCGAAAAAGATTTAATGTGTGAAGACAGTAACACTCACGCGAAGTTGTAAGGAAATAGTATTTCCCTTTTGTATGAGTGTTTCCTTAAGGCATATACCAAGTTATTCTCCGTGTCCTTGGGAAAGCGGTTGACAGAATACTCATTCACGGTATATGGGTCAACGAACCCAATGTCATAGATTTGTCCAAGTCGGCATTCACGGATCTTCATTCTGCATAATATAGTGAGTATAGTTGTATGCATGCAATGGACGAGCCACAGTAGAGACTTAATTACATAAATAATACTTACAGACAATAGGCACTCAGCAGAGATTTGTCAAGGGCGTCTTGATTGAATAACTAAAATAATTCAGAAAATTTGATGTTTATCACGTCATTTCGCCCGTAGTGCTCATCTTTGATTGCCATCATGATCCAGTTCTGACCGTCCTCACATGCATCCAAGTACCACTTATGCAGTCTTCGCAGTTGTGTTGATAGAGATGGCAACTCCTCAGCTCTGACAAGAGGTTGCCCGTACTACAAGAAATGTGTTGACTCACGACCCTCCATTTTTGTCACTAATTCGTCACGGTTTTCAATCCATGACGATTTTGTGACGATAAATGGATTGTCAAAAACGGAGCGTCAGTAATCAACTACAACGACGATTTGTCTTAAAACGTCATAGTTGTCTATGACGATATTTGATCGTCATATCCTTTATGACGATACAATATTGTCATTGTCAATCTGGTTATGCCACATCAGACCTTACGTGGACAATCCAACGTGGCAAAATTACGACGAAATCAAATCACCGTAGATCAAAATCAGCCCAATCCATTTGGATGGTCTTCATGGGCCAAGCCCATTAATTCAGGCCTTTTTCTTCTCTGGACCTTGGCCTTTTACGATCCATATTTCATTTGGGGCTTAGCACTTTACAAGAATTTTTTTTGGACCTTGGCGTTTTTACGGTTAATTACTTCTTGGGCTGGTCCCACCGGTCAATGAGGTACATCTATGGCACAACAGATTTGATCCACTTGTATGTTTCCATGTTAATACTTATCGTATTTGTCAGGTTAAACAGATGACTTAATCAGAAGCAATGGATACATTGAAAAGGCTACTGGTAAGAAGAGCCATAATTAAATCTATTACATCCATTTAGGCAAAAATGTGACATCAATTTATATACAAGAGATGACACACGACTACAAGCACGCAACATCATCATGTCCTTCCGGCCGGACAGACTGGGCTGCTGCTGCATCACCAGGACTATATCCCTACATTTAGGACACGGTTAGCTTGACATGTGAATCATTTGCCCTCCAGCACACTCCACCAGATCTGAGAGAACAAACAAGAGAGGTAAGAGTAAGTAAGCATAGGATGTTGCTGCTGGTCAAACCCATGGAAATAAGGGATACATAAATATTAGAATGAAATAATTACACCATGATGTCAATGATCACAACAGATGTCTTCACTAATACAAATGAGCACTAGTTGCCTCAAGAAAGAAATGAAACTGGGAGGTTATAACCAGCAATGCCCATTTATTCAAAACACTGTCGATCTTGAAAATGATAACTCAAATACATGATAATAGAAGTTGGTTAGATTTATAAACCTCATGATCAGAGAAACTGTAAAATACACAAGCAAAATATATTCCTCCAACAAGTGCAGGTCCAGGTCTCTGACCAAACAAACTATATCAAGTAGTGCAGGCTGCATCATGCACTTGAGATAGAACAGTGAAGGAAATAGTAATCAAGCTAACCTAGTGCTTTTACTCATCAAGCTAACCCAGATTGCAACAATATGGATTGGCGCAACACAAAATAAGGATCGATTCAGGAATAGCTAGTACTGCTTTTACAATGTTAAATTGGATTTATTACTTCAGAGCATTGCTACATTACAGATTACAGCAAGATAAATAGATAAAAAGCTTCATAATGCATGCAAGCTTCAAAAATAGATAGAAAATTTCCAATATGCGATTCAAGGCTGCACTGATACAGCAAGAGCTTCCAGTATGAGTAAGGATAACTCACATATTACACAGATGTGACACTCGATCTCCTACATAAAATCTACAGCTACCAAAACCAAGATAGAGGAATTTTATGACTTCTAATTTTGTTTACATTTCCAATGTTCATATGAATACATGGCTTAAGAATGAAATGTGCAACATTGATAATAGCCCATATGTATTCTACAGAAAAGAAATAACAACAAGCAAGAAAAAAAAATGCTATAAGGATACATGAGTATCATATATAGATGAAAGGAAGAACATTACTTGAGTTGGCTTATGGCTAACGCAGAAGGTTGCCTAACATTGACCATTGGGTCAAAATACTGCAAATTAAGACAAATGCGCAGATTATGTAGAAAAGAGTAGAACAATATGCAAGCTAACCACAACTACCATGCAAAACGCCATGAACAGTAAGTACACCAGAACCTTATACTAAGCTATTAAACCATAATGTTCGCATAAAACAGCAAAGAATGATAGGTATAATACTTGGCATTCAAGAAAACTGTCTATTTAAACTAGCTATCACAGCAATAACACACGTTACCATGAGCACTAACAGTTATGCATAGCAATTAATACTTGTTCCAAGGAAGACATGCATTCATCCCCATAGGATTAGGAATAACTCAATGATTGTACATTCACAAATGCAGTCAAATTCAGAAATATTACATATAAGCAGATGATGACTTTCATAGCATGCTGACTTGACTCCATATCACTACTACTAGAGAAAAACATGCTGTAAGTCTCCAAGGTATTAAATGTCCAAGGACAACATATCCTACACCAAACAACAATACAATTCTCGTTAACTAAACCATCCACCATCAACAATATATATCAACGTGTGGTCCTGAAAAATAGTCATGAACACCACTATATCAGACCAAGCAAGAAGCTGTTCAGGTGATAATGTACTCACAACTCAATGTACAACCAGTTTGCATGTCGCTGCATATTACTACTAGTGAGAAGTCGTTAGGGAGCTCACTAGCTCAAACCTGCAGCCAAACAAAGTAGCCTTTTTCTTGCTGAATAGAAGGGTCTTGAGAGTCCTTGACCTTAACCGTATGGTGCTTCCATTGTATGTGAACAGAGTCATACTTGAACATGTATGTCTGCAAGTTACAGGGACGTAATTCAGCATCATAATATAAGCTAATGTCTACTAATGTTACTGAAACTGCCACTACGACTGCACAGACGTTATTTAGACCCAATGGAGGCTACCAATTATTACAAAGTAACCTCTCACAAGACAACTTGTAGAGAAAATAAATCTGGACAGTCTACAACAATAGCTTGTTAGAACTACGATTCTTGTGGATCGCGACCCACAGACAAATCCAAGCTATAGAAAAGCAGATCTGCAATCGCCGTCCCAACCTATACCCAAATCCACAACGACCCGTATCACATAAATAGCTAGAGATCCCATAACTAAAACATCTAGAATAATCACGTCAGTAACACATCAGGGAAATCGAAGGAGATACCATGTCGTCGGTGGTGATGAACAGGTCGTTGACGGCGACGTGCTCGACATCCGGGCACTGGAGCGCAACCCTACCACCAGCCCGCGGCAAGAACCTGCAGCACCAAGCAAAATTTTCATCAGAAAATGACTGGAAAAAAGAACCACTGGCGAAGCATACAAGATCAAATCGAAGGCCCGAACTGAAGGATCACTGCACGACGGCGACGAAGAGGGTGACACACATGAGAGGTGGTTCTGGAGACGGGAGGTGGGGAGATGGGGGCTTGGTGAACAGCAGGGGAAGAAGGGATGGGACGGCTGCCTCCATGTACACGAGAGGAGATGGCCGTCGCCGTCGTCCGTGCGGTCGAGGACGAGGCCGGGCCGCCGGGGGGCTGGCGGTGTGAAGATGCGTTGGGGGAGGACGGCGGGAGGTTGGATGCGGGAGGAGCGGGCTAGGGTTCAGTGATTTTGATGGGGATTCCGTGATGATTTCACGAAAATATCCCTGGGTGTAGGTTACGCGTGAGGGGCTTTCAGTCATTTCACGTCAACACGTTAGGGAGGCCCGAGAAATTCGTGTTGCGTGGGAGCGCAATTTTTCGGCGGGAGTGGTGAAATTTTGGTCGGTTGGAGGGAAAATATCTTTTCGGCGTCCCTTGTGCAAAAGAGACTATATGTGAATAACGAATAAGCAGAATAAAATTAATTATCACAGAAAATATTTAAAATCAAATTAAAAATAAATCTGTTATTAATGAATAAGTAGAATAGGAGCTACACAATTTTTATCTTATTCAATTTTTATAGCGGAAGAGGAAAATGACATGTGGACATGACACTAGGTCCAAAGCTGATGATGTGGACATGACACGTAGACATAATTGATGATGTGGCTGACTAGTCATTTCAGTGTAAACATTACGACTATCTAAATTGGTCATGGTCCATTAAATATAAGGTGCTAAACCGCACAACTCAGGTTATGACGATTTGGTGCTAGGAAATAACGACGTTTTTCACTACAATCGTCGTAATTTTCTAGGGTTTTCACCTCTCCGAACAACTTACAACAATTCAGTGCAAGAACGTCATAGAGTCATGACGATTTCACCGAGTGTCATTGAGAGAAGGTCACAAGTCAACACATTTCTTGTAGTGATACTTGTACTGGTATGCTATTTGGACATCATCCATGTTCATGAATTCGATGCGGCTTAAGTACCCGGGAATACTCATATCGGCCGCATCTGCCTCATCTTTGTATAGTGCTACCAGCGTCGGATCAAGGGACTCTACGACATTGGGATACACTTGGAGCGGGGGCACGAGTTTTTCTGGTCTCCAAGCTAGGGAACTGGTTTCCCTTCTACTTTACTTTTCCACCGCTCTTTTTCTACCACAGTTGACTTGCGAATAGAGCGGTCATAGTTCGATGAAAGCTTTGGCTCAGGTTGATGAAAGTACTTTTTTCAACTTTTTTTTCCTTAGATATAGGCGGCTCGGGCTCAGGCTGGGGCTTTTTCTTGCCAAACTTCGGTTTCATGTACCGTTCCCTTGCGATCTTGTCATTTTCCTCTTCTGTATAGTCGTAAGGTCTCTTGGGAGGAACCTTAGGTACTCTTGGGAGGGGCTCTTGTCGGCGTTTCGGTGATCTCATTGCCGGAGCGCTCCGATTTTTGCTCTTAGACTTAGTGGTGGGCTGCGGCGTTGGAGAAGGCTCACGCTGCGGTAGAGAAGGCTCACGCGGCAGCGGAGAAGGCTGGCGCGATGGAGACGGCTGACACACTGGAGACGGCTGCATCGGTGGAGAATGGTGGCTCGGTGGAGACCTTGTTGGCACCGTCCAACCCGGAATCACAATGAATTCCTTTCGCCATAGAACTGTAGTGTTCTTGGCTTCTCCCACTCTAGCAAATCCCCTTCACCGGCAGGGTGGTCAAGCTTCAGCTGCCCATACCCATCCATAACTTGATCCACCCCGGCAACAACCGTAGCCATGTGGAACCGGTCCGTTAGGTATCTTTGATCGAATCGCGGTAAGACATAGCCGATCGCCGCCTTGAGCCATAAGTAGCCCATCACTTTGACATGTAGCTCACAAGGTGTCGACTCTGTGATATGATCCACGGGGTAGGAGCCATCTGCGGATCCACATCTGCATCATCACCCGGCAGCTCCGTGGAAGCCACGTTCCGCCGAGATCCCTGGCCGCTAGCATCGAATGTAGCTTCTTCTATCTGCGGATTAGCTTGAGGTTGGGTGACCATTTGGGAGCCTGACATTATCTTCCTCACTTGCTCCTCTAGCTTAGAAACGCGTTCTTGAACCACATCATTTTTCCTCTGACGGCTTCTATCGGGATATTTCTTCGTTTCTGCAGGAAACCCAATACACCACGGCTTGCCACCTAGTATGGTTCGTGTTTGTCCTGGGTGTTCAGGATTCCCAAGGGCGCGTGCGAGCTCGTCCTTCTCTCTTTCGGGACGAAACTTCCCCTCTTCAACTTCCTTTGCAACATTTCTAAAGCCTTCGATGGAAAGTGGGTTTTTCTTATGTCTTGGTGTATATATACATTTCCCTTGTGAGTTCAACGTGCCCACATGCGCGTAAAACCAATCCCTTGACCGCTGGTTCCATTTCACTACCTCTGGCTGGATCCCATTACCAATTAGGTCGTTCTCCCATTTCTCCCACTTAGGCCTGCCAGCCTTGTAGCCTCCTTGCCCCATGGTATGGAAGTACATCTTATTAGCAGCATTTTTCTTATTGGTGGCTGACCTTTTCTTTGCCCTCTCCGATGTCTTGTACTTCACAAATTCCTCCCAGTGGGCTTTTATCTTCTCATAGGGGCCATTGAAATCCGGAGTCTTTTTTCCTTGACAAACAAGTTTTCCAATTTCTTCTTGTAGCCGTTGAACTGTATTGCCATCTTCTTAAGAGCCCACTTCTTGACTCTTCGCTGTACGATATTCAGCTCAGGATCCTCAGGGTCTGGCCTGTCATTTTCAAATTCAGAGTCAGTTGGCTCCGGTAAGATGAAACTTACCAGGAGCTTCCTAAACATCAGATTTTTGGATCTCGTGTCGACATAAGTAACTCCTTTCGCATTTGTAGGTTTCTTCCATTCTTGAGTGGTGATCGGGATGGTGTCCCTAACAATAACTCCGCATTGACTTACAAACTTTTTGCGTGAGCCTTGGGAGAAATCGGTTCGCCATCTTCAGCGATTTCCGTGATGGTGCACCTTTCATGGTCTTCCATCTTTCTGGCCGCGCCTCGTTTAGTTCTAGTAGATTTTGTTGATCGGGAAGTCTAAAAGAAGAAACAATGTTAATATATGTATATGCACAAATCTGGAGGCTTGGTTAATTAATATATATACACCTCGGCGCCGTCAGCTTCTCCCTCATCGGAGTCGTCACCTTCTCCCTCACCGGAGCCATCTCCACGGTGGTCTTGCTCATCTCCCTCACCGGAGCCGTCTCCAAGGTTTTGCTCGTCTCCCTCGCCGGATTGGTTCAGATAAAGAGAGGTGATATCGTCATCATCATGCATAATGTCCTCGACGATGTATCCCTTTTCTAGGTCCCGTTCCATAGTTTCTGCAAAGACTTACAAGTTATTCTAATGCTATAAACACAGCGAAGCAGTAATTAAGGATAATGCTCAATACATGATCAAATATTAGAGTTACACATGTATATAGGTACTAATTAAGGATAATGCTCAATACATAATCAAAGATCGGAGTTACACATATAGCTCGATCGGGTCCATTTTTATTTAACCCTAATACATCACTAGAATCTCTCAACGGCGCCGACCGGGTCCTGAGCCGCGCCGGCTGAACACCCAAAGCCACGGAACAATAACAGGATCATAGCTAATGTGAGATCCCTGCATAACTGACCATCCGCTCGTATATGGTGTCTAACGCATACATGTAGCGGCGAACGTGCTTGTCCTCCTCTCTAATGCGCTGAGCTACCACCTCCGGGGGCCGGCTCCCGAAATGACCGTGGCCCACGCGACCTGCACTAGAGAATATCCGGGTCGACGACGGACCCGAATTCGCATCAAGGTGTGCGCCCGGAACATAACACCTCCTGCCTACCCGGAGCCCAGTCCCGACCTCCCCCATCAGCAGCATCTGTCCAGAACGGTCCCAGCTCCACGACGCGGCGCGCGGCATCGTAGCTATGCAAACTAAATAATATATGTACTAACATAATTAAAAAATATAATATTGAATTTGAATAACTTATGAATATATATTACTAACAAATATTACTACTTTTCACCACTTTTTTCTAACATATACATTTTTATCTAACAAATATTTCACTACTTTTTATCTAACAAAAATTTTCTAACTATTATTTCTAACTAGTTTTTCTAACTAATACTACTACTTTTATATAAATACTACTACTTTTTATCTAACAAAAAATTTCTAACTAATTTTTCTAACTAAATACTACTACTTTTTATCTAACAATTATATATACTTTAAAAAATAAACCTAACTATACTAATAAAAGTAACTAATAAACTAAGAAAACTAACAAATTTATAACAAAAATTATACTAATAAACTAACAAAATAAACCTAACTAATAAACTAACAAATTTATAACAAAAATTAAAAAAAAGTGGTGGCCGGGGCTCAACTTGCCGGCGGGGGTGGGATGAAGGACGGCGGCGCGGGCGGGAGGAGGACGGCGGCGCGGGCGGTGGCGGCGTCTGCGGAGAAGAGGAGGCGCCGGCGGCGCGGGTCGACGGAGGAGAGGACGGGCGGCGCGCGGGCAGGCGGAGGAGGAGGCCGACGCGCGGAGAGAGGAGGCGGCGGCGCGGGAGGCGGGCGGACGTCGGCGGTGATGGCTAGAAATTTTGGCAGCCTGCCAGCATCCCTGCAACTCCTCGCGCGCGGTCCTTAGGCGTTTCTGTTCTGGTCGATCTGGGGAAGAAGGAGGAGGGCGCGGAATAAATACTACGGACCTTTAGCACCGATTCGTGGCTGGAACCGGTGCTGAAGACCCTTTAGCACCGGTTCCAGCCACGAACCGGTGCTAAAGGTCTGAATTTTGGCTGCCTTTTGGGTGGCGCCAAGTGCACGCTTTAGCACCGGTTCCAGCCACGAACCGGTGCTAAAGGTCAAATTTTTATATTATTTTTGTTCTTTCCTTGTTTCCCGCCTTATTTTTCTTTCATTGGTTCCCGCCGCACGAGATAGGTTCCCGCCACAACGCCGCAGGATAGGTTCCCGCCACACGATGCCGCGCGGGATATTTTCCCGCCACGACGCGCAGCACGGAGATTTCCCGCCTACACGCCCTCTATAAATAGTACGTCCCCGTCTCCCACTTCACTCACCGAACCCTAGCCCATTTCACAATGCCCCCAAAGCCGCACCCGCCGCTGGTGGAGGTGGACCCGCAGCTCGCGGAGATAGAGGAGGGGAGGCAGCGGCAGAGGCGGCAGCAGGAGTGCGCAGCGGATGAGGTGGACCCGCAGCTCGCAGAGATAGAGGAGTGGGAGGAAGCGCTGCAGCTACCATGGAAGCATTTGAGAGGTAGAGTCTCCAGGAGCTGCATAAGCGGCCGCGTGTGGCGGATCTGATAGTGACGAGATGCATAAGCGTCGTCGTGAGGAGGAACTGCGAGCTGCTGCGGCGTGAGGCGGCAGCCAGGAGGGCAGCGGATGCGCGGAAGAACTAGTAGAAGTCGTTATTTTAGTTTAAATTTAGTTAATGTATCTTGTTAAATTTCAATAAAGTCATTGTCGTTGTTTTAGTTTAAATTTAGTTAATGTATCTTGTTAAATTTCAATAAAGTCGTTGTCGTTGTTTTAGTTTAAATTTCAGTAAAGTCGTTGTCGTTGTTTTAGTTTAAATTTAGTTAAATCGAGATGGTGGGTTAGTTTGTATACCCCTTTTATCCCGGTTCGTGGTGGAACCGGTGCTAAAGATGGGGGCTTAATCTAGGGAGGCTTATCTGGTGTTTTCCTTATCTGGGGTGGCCTCATCTCGTGGGGGAGGGGATTATCTGGAGGCACACCGCTATATATAGCCCTCCGGGGAGAGTAGAGAGAGCAGCCCGAGAGCAGAGAGAGGAGGCAACGACCATGAAGGAAAGAGCCTCTCCGAAGCTTCTCGAAGATGTCTTAGATGGCCGGCCGTCTTAGACATCTTCGGAAGCTCCACCCGAGTAACTCTTCCCGCAAGCAAGGAGTCCCGCTCGGAAGCCGCTAGTATACACCCAACAACCGGTAGCTCGGTAAGGAGGGGAGAGCATAGAGAGCTTCCTGGGAGCTGGTATACACCAGGCAACGGTGACCTTGAAGGAAAGAGCCTCTCCGGCGGAGCTTCTCGAAGATGTCTTAGATGGCCGGCCGTCTTAGACATCTTCGGAAGCTCCGCCCGAGTTAACTCTTCCCGCAAACAAGGAGTTCCGCTCGGAAGCTGCTAGTATACACCCAACAACCAGTAGCTCAGGGTACAAAAGGAGGGGATTTTTATGAGCTATCGTGTTCGAGGTTTCATGGCATTTAGGTCAAACGACCAATATTACTGATAGAATCGCGACATAGTTTGTGATAATGTGCCCATATTGTGCACACATGTGCATCTTGGGATGTCTTACGATGTTGCAGGGGGAAGTTTTCCTTTTCATCGCACGAAAAATCCATTTTCCATTTTCGAGGTGCCGAAAAGGGTGTTTTGTGAAGCAACCACCAAATTAAAGTTTCACATTCGTACCAACACATTTTTAAAAAATACTAGACCATCTAAGATGGATAATTTTCCAACCGGTGTATCTGGAACCTTTCTGTCCACCCCTCATGCAAAAAGACAAATTCCTGCCGAATCGGTAGGAGGCCGGCCAGATTTAAACTACAGGCACATGATATAATGCTCAAGATTTTTTGTAAAAATATTTATTGGGTTCACAACATGCTATTTCATCAGATATCCAGTGCAAGTTTAGCGAAACTCCGCCACGAGCGAAGGATCTTCATACCCGCCGTTTTGAATATAGTTTGAAACGAGCATAAAAAATTAAAAAACGATCCAAACAACGCGAAACCTTCGCGTGCTATCATATTATGTGTCATAGTTGCAAAGAAAAATAATAAACTTGGATAATTGCATACATCACAAAAAATCCTTCACAATATGAGCTATCGTGTTCGAGGTTTCATGGCATTTAGGTCAAACGACCAATGTTACGGATAGAATCGCGACATAGTTTGTGAAAATGTGCCCATATTGTGCACACATGTGCATCTTGGGATGTCTTACGATGTTGCAGGAGGAAGTTTTCCTTTTCACCGCACGAAAAATCTATTTTCCATTTTCAAGGTGCCGAAAAGGGGGTGTTTTGTGAAGCAACCACCAAATTAAAGTTTCACATTGGTACCAACACATTTTTCAAAAATACTAGACCACCTAAGATGGATAATTTCCCAACCGGTGTATCTGGAACCTTTCCGTTGACCCCTCGTGAAAAAGACAAATTCCTGCCGAATCGGTAGGAGGCTGGCCAGATTTGAACTACAAGCACATGATATAATGCTCAAGATTTTTTGTAAAAATATTTATTGGGTTCATAACATGCTATTTCATCAGAGATCCAGTGCAAGTTTAGCGAAACTCCGCCCCGTGCGAAGGATCTTCATGCCCGCCGTTTTGAATATAGTTTGAAACGAGCATTAAAAATTCAAAAACGATCCAAACAACGCGAAACCTTCCCGTGCTGTCATATTATGTGTCATAGTTTCAAGGAAAAATAATAAACTTGGAGAATTGCATACATCACAAAAAATCCTTCACAATATGAGCTATCGTGTTCGAGGTTTCATGGCATTTAGGTCAAACGATCAATGTTACTGATACATCACAAAAAATCCTTCACAATATGAGCTCAAGGTACAGGATAATAATATATTATGATCGCTTCGATCGTAACCATGGAGCATCTTCAGCATTTAACGCGATGGTTGGGTCAATGTTCACTCTGAAGGGCGGAATTTCACCAAACTTATTATAATATTCTGACATGTCTGTCTTGTCCTCGACTCTCACGATGGTTCTTTTCCCTGAAAGAACTATGTGACGCTTTGACTCATCGGATGAGCTCGTTTCCTTATGTTTTCTTTTCTTCGGTCTGGAGGACATGTCCTTCACATAGAAAACCTGAGCCACATCATTAGCTAGGACGAATGGTTCATCTCTGTAACCAAGATTGTTGAGATCCACTGTTGTCATTCCGTACAGTTGGTCTACCTTTACCCATTTTCCGTCCAGCTTGACCCATTTGCACCGAAACAAAGGGATCTTAAAAGAAGGTCCATAGTCAAGTTCCCATATCTCCTCTATGTAACCATAATATGTGTCCTTTTCCCCATTGTTAGTGTTTGTTGCATCAATGCGGACACCACTGTTTTGGTTGGTGCTCTTTTTATCTTGGGCGATCGGGTAGAAGGTATTTCCATTTATCTCGTACCCTTGGAAAGTCACTACAGTCGAAGATGGTGACCCGGCCAACAAGTACAACTGATCTCCAACATCTTTGTTATTAATGAGATGTGTTCGCAGCCAACCGCCGAAAGTCTGCATATGTTTATGTGTAATCCAGTCTTCCGACTGCCCCGGGTGTTGGGAGCGTACAATATTCTTGTGTTCAGTGATATACGGGGCCACCAAGGTGGAACTTTGTAGAACTGTGTAGTGTGCTTGAGTGAAAGAAATCCCGTCCCTACATATCATTGATTTCCTTCCTAGCGTGCCTTTTCCATTTAGTATCCCCCAATGCCGCGATTCAGGAACACCAATCGACTTAAGGTCGGAATAAAGTCAACACAGAACTTAATGACCTCCTCTGTTCCATAGCCCTTGGAGATGCTTCCTTCTGCCTAGCATGGTTATGAACATATTTCTTTAAGACTCCCATGAACCTCTCGAAGGGGAACATATTGTGTAGAAATACAGGACCGAGGATGGCAATCTCTTCGACAAGGTGAACCAGGAGATGCGTCATAATATTGAAGAAAGATGGCAAACACCAACTCAAAACTAACAAGACATTCCACCACATCCTTCTGTAACCTTGGCAGACTAGCTGGATCGATTACCTTCCGAGATATTGCATTGAGGAATGCACATAGCTTCACAATGGGTATTCGAACATTTTCCGGCAGAAGCCCCTCATGCAATCGGAAGCAACTGCGTCATAATAATGTGGCAGTCATGCGACTTCAGGTTTTGGAATTTTTCTCTACCATATTTATAATCCCCTTTATATTTGATGAGAAGCCAGACGGCACCTTGATACTGTAAAGGACTTCAAAAAATATTTCCTTCTCTGCTTTGGTAAGAGCGTAGCTGGCAGGACTTAAGCGACGCCCCGTATCTTTCTTGTAATTCTCTTCTTTCTTGTTTTTTGGGACTTTCATACGATACTGGTCCTCCCGTGCTTCTGGTGTACCTTTTTCCTTCCCATACACGCCTAAGAAGCCTAGCAGGTTCACGCAAAGATTTTTCGTCACGTGCATCACGTCGATTGAAGAGCGGACCTCTAGGACTTTCCAATAGGGTAGCTCCCAAAATATAGATTTTTCTTCCACATGGGTGCGTGTCCGGTAGCGACGTCATTCGGAACAGATTGACCGCCAGGACCCTTTCCAAAGATTACTTTTATGTCCTTGACCATATCAAGTAAAGCATCACTGGTACGGAGTTCAGGCTTCTCCCGGTGATCTGCCTCACCTCCGAAATGATTGCCTTTCTTTCTGATGGGGTGCCTCTTTGGAAGAAATCGACGATGCCCCAGGTACACAACCTTCTTACATTTATCCAAATATGCACATTCGGTCTCATCTAAACAGTGCATGCATGCATTTTATCCCTTGTTTGTCTGTCCTGAAAGGTTACTAAGAGCAGGCCAATCATTGATGGTCACGAAAAGCAACGCTCGTAGGTCAAATGATCCTGTTTGTGCTCATCCCACGCATGTACACCTGGTTTGGCCCACAACTGCAAGAGTTATTCAAATAATGGCCTTAGGTACACATCAATGTCGTTGTCGGGTTGTTTTGGGCCTTGGATGAGCACCGCATCATAATGAACTTCCGCTTCATGCACAACCAAGGCGAAGATACATATAGTTACAGGCTAGGTGCTATGACTGCAGCTCTCCCCAAAAGGATTCATGCCATCGTACTTAGACCAAACCTTACGTTCCTCGCGTCACTGCAAAGTCCGGGAACTCTCTATCGATTTTCCTCCACTGCGACCCATCAGCGGGGTGTCTCACCTTCTCGTCTTTCTTACTGTCTTCTTTGTGCCATCGCAACAACTGGCATGCTCTTTATTTCTGAACAGACGTTCCAACCGTGGTATTATAGGAGCATACCACATAACCTTGGCAGGAACCCTCTTCCCGGGGGCTCGCCCTCAACATCACCAGGATCATCTCGCCCGATCTTATACCGCAGTGCAAGCATACCGGGCATTTTTCCAAATTTTCGTACTCAGCGCGGTAGAGGATACGGTCATTAATGCATGCATGTATCTTCGCACCTCTAATCCTAGAGGCGAGAACCTTCTTTGCTTCGTACGTACTGTCAGGCAATTCGTTATCCTTTGGAAGCCTCTTCTTCATTATTTTCAGTAACTTCTCAAATGGCTTGTCACATATACCAGCCTCTGCCTTCCATTGCAACTCCAGTGTGGCACCGAGCTTTGTGTTGCCATCTTCGCAATTTGGGTATAACTTTTTTTTGTAATCCTCTAACATGCCCTTTAATTTTCGCTTCTCGTTTTCAGTTTCTGCTTCTCTGTGTTCATCAGCGATGGCCCGACGAAGATCATCATCAACGGGCTCATCTGACGCCTCTTCATCTTCAGCTCCTCCTACCTCTTCATCTTCATCATGCCCCGTTGCAGTATCACCGTAGTTAGGGTACATATCATCATCCTCTTCTTCTTCTTCATTGTCTTCCATCATAACCCCTTTTCTCCATGCTTGGTCCAACAATTATAGCTGGGCATGAAACCTTTCCAAAGCAGGTGGGAGTGAATGACTTGCCATTCACGGTATTGCTTTAAGTTCCGGCAACCAACACATGGACAACAAATAAAACCATCCGCCGTGGGTTTTCCGCAGCCACACGGAGAAAATCTTCCAGCCCGAAGTGAACTCGGGTAGGCGTCGGTCAACGTACATCCATTGCCGCTGGTTCATCTACATCAAATAATTAAGTTTATCAAAAAACCATTACAAAACATCATAATATATATAAATAGTGGAAATTACCACTGTACAAATGAAAGGGTAAAGTTGCTTAACCTTGATCGAGGAGGAAAGAAAGAGGAGAAAGCTTAAGTGTCGCTCCGGCACCTCATATCATTTTTGTTTTGTGTGAAATCAAGCGGCATCATTCTCTCACACATTTCATCGAGCACCTCATGTGCATGGCAAAGAAAAGCAAGCAAGCACATAACCCTCACACCTTCCACCAAGAAAAAATGAAGTGAGGGGGCTGGTTGGGGGGTGAGCTGAATATATAGGGCAAAGGGGAGCTTTAGCACCGGTTCGTGTCACAAACCGGTGCTAATGTTTTCCTTTAGCACCGGTTCGTGACATGAACCGGTGCTAAAGGTTTCGCGGCTGCCACGTGCCTGGCGACAAACCTTTAGCACCGGTTCGTGTCACGAACCGGTGCTAAAGATACCGCACGAACCGGTGCTAATGCCGCGACTGGTCCCCTGGACGTCCAGACCGCACGGACATGTGCTAATGACCCCCTTTAGCACCGGTTCGTGCCAAATCCGGTGCTAATGCTCTTTGGAGCAAAAAACCAAAGCCCTCTTTTCTACTAGTGGTTATCGGAAAACACTTTGAGCGGGGGGCACGATTGGTTTTCCTGTTCTCCGAGCTGGGGAACTTTTTTCGCGATTCTACGCGGCCGCTTCTTCACAGTTTTTTCATGTGACTTCGTAATAGAGCGGTCATAGTCTGATAACAGATCAGGCGGTGGTCGCTTCAGGTTTTGCAGAAGTCTCTTCGCTTTGACCAGGTCTATGACCTGTCCGGCTGGGGCCGTTTTGGTGCTAACTGGCGTTGCACATCGGCTTTCACGGATGCTGAAGTTTCCTCTTCAGTCATCTCGTATGCTAACTTGGGAGGAGCCGCCTTGTCTTTCTTGCTTGTACTACCTGTTGAGGATTTCTTGGGAGTTGTAGCACTAGCGGCCGGATTGTTGGTCCGCTTTAGCACCCGGGGTTGAGTCTTCGCAGGCGGCTGAGTCTGCTGAGGCGGCGGGGATGGGTGATGCACCGGAGGAGATGGCGGAGGCTGCAGAGACGGCTAAGGCGGCAGAGATGGGTGACGCGCCGGAGGAGACGGAAGAGGCTGCGGACACAGCGGAGGCGGTGGAGACCGATCTGGATTGCTACTTTGCTGAGTCGGTGGCCTTGGCGTCCAATCTGGAAGCACGATGTGTTCCTTTCGCCATAGAATGGTATTACCTTTATCTTCTCCCAGTTCTGTCAGTTCCCGATCTTCACCTGCAGGGATTTCAAGCTCCAGCTTCTCCCACTCCTTCACAACTTCATCCACCCCAACAACAGCATAGCCATCTGGAATAGGAACGTAATGGTAAGTTCCTTTAGCCTTACAAGGTAAGGCAAAGCCGTCCGCCACCTTCACGGAGATGTTCATGAATTTCACATGCATCTCACAGTTTTCCTGCTGCGTGATATCATCCACGGGGTAGCGAGCAGCCTCGGTCATTGCATCATGATCATCAGCCGGGAGCTCCGCGGAAGCCACGCTGCTTTTCCGGTGAGATCCTGGGCCGGTACTATCCAATAATGCAGGATCTCCGAGCTGCTTATATGGGTCGGTACCTTGCTGGCTGGTAATTGACTCTAGTACCTTCTGCTGCCCCGCTACTATTTCTTCTAGCTTCTTCAGCCGGTCATCATCCCCTTTCTTTTTCCTCCCTCGGCTTCTATAAGTATCAGTGCTGTCGGGAAACCCATACTTCCACGGTACGGAGCCTTCTGTGTCCCGTGTTTGTCCCGTCTTTTCCTTATTCCCGAGGGCGCGTGATAGCTCGTCCTTCTCTCTGTCGGGACGGAACTTCCCGTCCTTCACGTCGTTCATTGCAGTTTTAAGGGCTGCGAGGGGTGCTGCAAGTTGTTCTTCCGTAAAAATACACTTTCCTGTTACTGGGTCCAACCTTCCACCCATTCCGTAGAACCAAAGCTTTGCCTTTCGGGCCCAGTCCTTAGTCTCTGGTTCGACATCTTTATCAACCAGGTCGTTCTCTTCTTTCTCCATCCTAGGAATGACACCCTTGTAGCCAGCTGACATCATGCAATGGTGATATGTCTTCTTTGCAGCATTTATCTTATTTATTGCTGACCTTTTCTTAGCTGTCTCCGATGTCCTGTACTTCACAAAATCGGCCCACTGATCTTTTAGCTTCTCAGTGGCTCCTGTGAAATCCGGAGTCTTGTTTTTCTGGATATAGTCCAAGTTCAATCTTTTCTTATAGTCCTTGAATTGTGTGGCCAACTTTTTCAAAGTACACTCCTTGACTTTTTCCTCTATGTTTATATTAGCTGGGTCCAGCGGGCGGTAGGGTGAAATTTACCATGAGCTTAGTCCAAAGCATTTCTTTGGTTCTGTCATCCACATAACTTACTCCATCCTGCTTTGGCTTATGCCATTCTTGAGTTGTGATCGGGACGTTGTCCCTTACAATAACTCCGCATTGCCTTGTGAATATTTTTGCGTGCCTCACAGGAGCAATCAGTTCGCCATCTTCACGGATTTATTCGATCTTGAACCTTTCATGTTGTTCCAACTTTTTGGCCGCGCCTCGCTTCTTTACAGAAGATTGGCTCGATCCGAAGGGCTAAAGAAGAAAAACCATTAATATATGTACATAAAAACAATTAATGCATCTAGCTAGCTAGTAGAGGCTTAATTAATATACCTCACCGGAGCGCTCAGCTTCCCCCTCCACTTCCTCACTGGAGAGCTCCACTCCCTCATCGTGGTTGTTTAGAAACGATGAGATGACATCGTCATCTCCATCTCCTTCGTTATTTCCTCCATCGAAGATCATATCCTGGAGGATGTATTCGTTATCTTCATCTTTGTCGTGTTCCATAGTTTCTGCAAAGATAACTGACTTGTGGTTAACGGCGATGTTCCATATTAACGGCGATGTTTCATATTAACGGCGATGTTGAGGTACTATATGGACCACGGTGGCGCGCGTTGCCGCGCCCGTCCATAGTCCCGATATTGCAGGCGTCCCGATATTGCAGGGTACTCTATGGACCGGTACTATATGGACAATGGTGGCGTGCGTTGCCGCGCCAGTCCCGATATTTATACCTACACTTGGGGAAAAAATCTACCTATACTTGGAGAAAAAAATCGCAGCTTTCATTGAACGAATTCTTGCTCCTAATCTTGCAACGAATATAATGTATATCAATACATAGAGTATTTTCAAACTAAATTCTACCTATACGTATATAATGTATATCAATACATAGATTATAATGTATATCAATACATAGAGTATTTGCAACGAATATAATGTATATCAATACATAGAATATAATGTATATCTAACTAAAATAAACACTAAATTCTAACGTATTCTACACTAACTAATTCTACCCTTACGGAGAGGGGGCAGGGGGAGGCTCACCGGAGACGGGCGGCGCGCGCGCGAGGACGGGCGGAGCTGCACGCGAGGACGGTGGAGAGGACGCGGACTGGCGGTCGGACGGGCGCCGGCGGAGAGGACACGGACGGGCGGCCGGAGGAGCGCCGGCGGAGAGGACGCGGATGGGCGGCGCGTGTGGAGGGAGAGCGCGCAGCGCTGGTGGGGCGGCGGCGCGGGTGAGGACGACGGCGGCGGGAGAGGACGACGGCGGCGGCGATTTGGGCAGCCTGAGGGCGTCGGTGCGAGCGGCGGCCTCCGGAGACGATGACGGGGACTTGGGACTTGGTGGATTTTCGCGAGAGCTCGATTTGGTGGAAGGGGAGAAGGGAACCGCATATAAGGCAGAGGCCTTTAGCCCCGGGTCAAGCCACGACCCGTGGCTAAAGGGTGTTTTCGCAGGCCGCCGAAAAGGTGCGCGCAACTGCCACCTTTAGTCCCGGGTCGTGGCTTGACCCGGGGCTAAAGGGTGTTTTGGATTTTTTTTTAATTTTCGTGTAAAATTTGGTTCCCGCCTTATTTCATATTGAAACTATCATCAAGCTCGTAAAATACATAGTAAAATAATTATAAATCATAAAAATGCATATAGCATATCAAAATGTTCATAAAATAAATACATCCAAAATATAATTTATTCTTTATGAGATATCAATTATTTAATATTTCTTATTTTTGATTTTTTGGTGGCCACGGCAAATTTCGGAGGATGGGTCTATGAAATATATCAAAAGTTAGGCAGCAAGCTGCTGATTTGATCTCAAGGATAGCCATTGTGATGAAGCAGTGCCAAGAGGAGCAGCTTATGAGTCACCTCGGTGTTGTGCTGTATAAGTACTTGGGAGGGGAGTATCCGGAGGTCCTGGGTTCAATTCTCGGAGCTTTGAAGGCTATCGTGAATGTGATTGGTATGACCAAGTTGACATCGCCTATCAAGGATCTTCTTCCTCGGCTGACCCCCATCTTGAAGAATAGGCACGAGAAGGTCCAAGAGAACTGCATTGATCTAGTTGGTAGGATTGCTGATCGTGGAGCAGAATTTGTACCAACTAGGGAGTGGATGAGAATTTGTTTTGAGCTGCTGGAAATGTTGAAGGCTCACAAGAAGGGCATCAGAAGAGCCACTGTGAACACATTTGGTTATATTGCGAAGGCAATTGGGCCACAGGATGTGTTGGCCACTCTGTTGAATGTCGAGAATGGTGTTTTGAAATCTCTCTCATTCCTCTTTGAGTATATTGGCGAGATGGGCAAACACTTGGTAAAATTCTGGATCTGTATGTGGAAACTCCCGCCACGGGTCAACCGGAGCCTATTTTAAGGTAAAGTAGGCCCAACCTCTGCTTTCCATGTACATATGTCCTAAACAAACCAAAACAAGGAAAAAACTCCATTGGTCAGCCCTCGTACGGAGAAAGCTATAGGGGTAGATCTGCGGGGTCCCCGGGGCCCTGTTTTGGCCAGATGGCAAACTGAACGAAGTCAGAAAATCCCACGAAGCCGCGTGACATCATTTTAGCAAACTGAACGAAGTCCTAATTAGGGAATTCCAGTCACCAGACGAAGAGATGAAGAAGAGATGAAGAAGATTGTCCTGAAGGTTGTTAAACACAGTACGGAGGGTGTAGAGGCTGATTATTTCCGGACTGACATCCTTCTAGAATTTTGCAAAAAATCATGAGGTTGCTATCATGTAGCTGTAGTTCAAAACTGCCACAATTTCGGAAGGTTTGACCGACAGTTGACCAGACACAAAATGGATGCTCAGGTCAATTCCAAATTCAACCATCTGCTCAAGTGTCCACCAAAGGTCCCCTAGAACCCACCCAGGGTGGTGGGGACCACTAGAAATTAAAAATTGTGGTACTTCCTTCACAAAAAACACTATTTTTGCACTAAATAAATGAAAAAACACTGTTTTTGCACTAAATAAATGAAAAGTGCATTTTCTTTAGAACCAAGTGGTACCAAAAGGAATGGTATATTGATTGCCATGTTTAGATACACAGTTGTGCCAAAAATTGGCTCATTTGAGATACACACTCCTACATAAATTGTTTAATACATTATTACCCTATCTAGCATATGTCCATTGCTTATGATCGCGTCGGCCGTAACCATGGAGCATCTTCATCATTTAACAGAATGCTTGGGTCATCCTTCACTGCGAAGGGCAGAATTTCATGAAACTTATCATAATCTTCTGACATGTCTGTCTTGTCCTCCACTCCACGATATTTCTTTTCCCTGAAAGAACTATGTGACGCTTTGGCTCATCGTATGATGTATTCGTTGGCTTATTTTTTCTTTTCCTCGGTTTGGTAGACATGTCTTTCACATAGAATACCTGAGCCACATCATTGGCTAGGACGAACGGTTCGTCTCTGTAACCAAGATTGTTGAGATCTACTTTTGTCATTCCGTACCGCTGGTCTACCTTTACCCCTCCTCCATTCAGATTGATCCATTTGCACCGAAACAAAGGGACCTTAAAACAAGGTCCATAGTCAAGTTTCCATATCTCCTCTATGTAACCATAGTATGTGTCCTTTTGCCCATTGCTATTTTTTGCATCAATGCGGACACCATTGTTTTGGTTGGTGCTCTTTTTATCTTGGGCTATCGTGTAAAATGTATTCCCATTGATCTCATACCCTTGGAAAGTCAATACAGTCGAAGATGGTGTCTTGGCCAAGAAGTACAGTTGATCTCCAACAGTGGTGTTATTCATGAGATGTGTTCGCAACCAACCACCGAAAGTCGCCATGTGTTCACGTGTAATACATGAGTCAGACTGCCCCGGGTGTTGGGAGCGTAATATATCCTTGTGTTCATTGATATACGGAGCCACTAAGGTGGAACTTTGTAGAACTGCGTAGTGTGCTTCAGTGAAAGAATGCCCGTCCCTACATATTGTTGCTTTGTTTCCTAGTGTGCCTTTTCCACTCAGTCTCCCCTCATGCCGTGATTGTGGAACACCAATCAGCTTAAGGTCATAAATAAAGTCAACACAGAACTCAATGACCTCCTTTGTTTCATATCCCTTGGAGATGCTTCCTTCTGGCCTAGCACGGTTATGAACATATTTCTTTAAGACTCCCATGAACCTCTCGAAGGGGAACATATTGTGTAGAAACATAGGACCAAGAATGGAAATCTCTTCGACTAGGTGAACCAGGAGATGCGTCATAATGTTGAAGAAAGATGGTGGGACCACCAACTCAAAACTAACAAGACATTGGACCACATCTTTCTGTAACCTTGGCAGAATATCTGGATTGATTACTTTCGAGAGATTGCATTGAGGAATGCACATAGCTTCACAATGGGTACTCGAACATTTTTCGGCAGAAGCCCCCTCAATGCAACTGGAAGCAATTGCGTCATAATCACGTGGCAGTCATGAGACTTTAGGTTTTGGAATTTTTTCTCTGCCATATTTATTATTCCCTTTATATTCGACGAGAAGCCATACGGGACCTTGATACTGCTTAGGCATTCAAAAAATATTACCTTCTCTGCTTTGGTAAGAGCGTAGCTGGCACGTTTATCCTTCTCGTTCTTCTCTCGATGCATGCTCTTTGGTTCATCCATACGTTGCTGGTCCTCCCGTGCTTCCGGTGTATCTTTTGTCTTCCCATACACGCCCAGGAAGCCTAGCAGGTTCACGCAAAGATTATTCGTCACGTGCATCACGTCGATTGAAGAGCGGACCTCTAGTACTTTCCAATATTCTAGCTCCCAAAATATAGATTTCTTCTTCCACATGGCCGCGTGTCCGGTGGCGTCATTCGGAACAGATTGACCGCCAGGACCCTCTCCAAAGGTTACTATTTGATCCAAATCTTTGACCATACCAAATACATCATCACCAGTTGGGAGGACAGGCTTCGGGCGGTGATCTGCCTCACCTTTGAAATGCTTGCCTTTCTTTCTTACGGGATGCTTGGTCGGAAGAAATCGACGATGTCCCAGGTACACAATATTTTTACATTTTTCCAAATGTACACTTTCAGTCTCACCTAAACAATACGTGCATGCATTGTATCCGTTGTTTGTCTGTCCTGAAAGGTTACTAAGAGCAGGCCAATCATTGATGGTTACGAAAAGCAACGCTCGTAAGCCAAATTCCTCCTGTTTGTGCTCATCTCACACACGTACACATTTTTTGCCCCACAACTGTAAAAGTTCATCAACTAATGGCCTTAGGTACACATCAATGTCGTTGCCGGGTTGCCTCGGGCCTTGGATGAGCACTGGCATCATAATGAACCTCCGCTTCATGCACAACCAAGGAGGAAGGTTATAGATACATAGAGTTATAGGCCAGGTGCTATGACTGCAGCTCTGCTCCCCAAAAGGATTCATGTCATCTGTACTTAGACCAAATCTTAAGTTCCTTACGTCATCTGCAAAGTCCTTGTACTCTCTCTCGATTTTTCTCCGTGACCCATCAGCGGGTGTCTCAACATCCCGTCTTTCTTACGGTCTTTTTGTGCCATCGCAACAACCTGGCATGCTCTTTGTTTCTGAACAGACGTTTCAACCATGGTATTATAGGAGCATACCACATAACCTTCGCAGGAACCCGCTTCCTGGGGGGCTCGTCATCGCCCTCAACATCACCAGGATCATCTCGTCTGATCTTATACCGCAATGCACCGCATACCGGGCATTCACCCTTATTCTCGTACTCCTCACCGCGGTAGAGGATGCAGTCAATAATGCATGCATGTATCTTCTGCACATCTAATCCTAGAGGGCAGAGAACCTTCTTTGCTTCGTATGTACTGTCAAGCAATTCGTTATCCTTTGGTAGCTTCTTCTTCATCATTTTCAGTAACTTCTCAAATTCCTTGTCACGTATACCATTCTCTGCCTTCCATTGTAGCAATTTCAGTGTGGTACCGAGCTTTGTGGTGCCATCTTCGCAATTTGGGTACAACTTTTTTTTGTGATCCTCTAACATGCGCTCCAAGATCTCCTTCTCCTTACAGTGTCTGCTTCTCTATGTGCATCAACGATGGCCCGACGAAGATCATCATCTAAGATGGGCTCATCTGGTGCCTCTTCATCTTCAGCTTCCCCCCTTGCAGTATCACCGTATTCAAGGAACATATAGTTGTCATCATCCTCTTCTTCTTCATTGTCTTCCATCATAACCTCTCTTTCTCTGTGCTTGGTCCAACAATTATAGCTAGGCATGAAACCTTTCCGAAGCAGGTGGCTGTGAAGGGTTTTCGAGGAAGAGTAATCCTTCTTGTTCTGATAGTCAACACATGGACAACACATAAAACCATTCTCACTGTTTGGCTGAGCCATACCGAGAAAATTATGCAGGCCCGAAATGAACTCGAAAGTGCGTCGGTTACCGTACATCCATTGCCGGTTCATCTGCATCATATAATTAAGTATATCAAAAAACCATTTCAGAACATATATATATAATGAATAGAGAAATGACACACATGCATTGTACAAATGACAGATCAAATGGGAAAGTTGCTAACCTCGATCGGCGAGGAAAGAAATATGAGAAAGCTTAAGTGCGGCACCTCATATCATGTTTGTTTTTGTGTGAAATTAAGTGCCATCATTCTCTCATGCATTTCATCGAACACCTCATATGCATACAAAGAAAAAAAGGCTAGTACTCACCTCTCACTTTCTAAGAGGGAAAAACAGAGGAGAGGGCTGGCTGGGACGGTTGCATTTATAAGAATATTTAGTCTCGGTCGGTGGCTTGAACCGGGACTAAAGGCCCACCCTTTAGCCCCGGCTCAAGACACGACCCGGGACTAAAGTCTCTCACCCAGGCCGCACCGCCTTTAGTCCCGGGTCAAGCCACGACCCGGGACTAAAGGTCCAGTACGACCCGGGACTAATGCGTCGCGGTCCCCGTGCGGCGTCCTGGCCACTCGAACCGGGACTAATGCTGTCATTAGTCCCGGTTCGTGACTCGACCGGGGCTAAAGCCCAATTTCGGGCTGGGCGAAATCCCTCTTTTCTACTAGTGTATCTTGAATGTTCGTGCATGGCTGCTTGCATGTCATTTCTCTTCTTCTTTTGAAGAACTGATTGCAAATGTCTAAAGTAGACACAGGAAAGGCATTAAGAAAGGGCAAAAAATAACACGCATGTGGAAGTGTTAACTTTATTTCAATCAACCTCATCCGCTAGGTGTTGTTGCAAATAAATAGTCAAACGATCTGTTACTTGAGACACTACTCAATAGGCCTACGTGTATACTTAGGTCGTTAATTTGACCAACTTAATAAGAGTTATATCATTAGAAACTTTAGATGTTCTATTTTCTAACGGTATAATTTTTGTGTTATATAATTGCTATTTTTTTAAATAATACGATTTTTTTATTAATTTCCACAAATAATACGTGAATCTGGGTTTTTCCAAAAAATAGTACGGCCTCGGCCACCGCGATGCCGACCAGGGCCTATCGGCCACGGCGAAACCGAGCAGGTCCTGTCGGCCACGCCTACGCCGACCGGTCGTATCGCCTAGCCCGCCCGTCCACCGACAGGCCTGTCGGCCACGAGCGGCGGCCTTTCGGCCACGTCGACACCGAAAGGGCTTTCGGCCATCCCCACGCCGAAAGGGTCCAGCACCAGAGGAATTAACCGTGACGCCTCGCTCCTCCTTCTTCCTCCTCTCGCCTTCGCTCTCTCTCTCTCTATTCCCAAAAACAGCTCAATGCTGTATCGATTTTGAGCTGATTTTGAGACGATTTTCCACCAAAATTTCATCCTAGAGCTAGTAGGGAGCAAGGGAAACCCCGATGTACTGATGGGTTAGCTGGTGGAGGCGATTTGGTGGTGCTCTTTTGAAGCAATGGTGGTGCAGTGTTGGAGTTTGGTGTGGGTAGGGTGAGCTGCGTGGTGGTGGTGGTGCTCATATGGTGATTCAAGGCTGGTGGACGGAGGTGCTTCGCACGCTTCAAGGGTAAGCCCTAATCCCTCGCTAAATATAGTTTATTGTATATTGGTAATGCGTGTATGAGGGTATGGCTAGTTAGCTGTTTGAATTTATTGCCGGTGGATTAGTTAGATTTTGTAGTTAGCTACCGGTTGTGCGGTATTATTTATTTAGGTGGCCTAGTAGTTTCTTTTTGTTTCGGCGGTATCTTTTAGACGGTATTATGTTGTTCTGCATAGTATTTGACGAGTGTAAATATTTTTTAGGCCAGCACAGCAATATCTGAGTTTGTTAAATTTGTCGTTAACCATGGTTCTGGTACTGTCCGAACAAATCAGATGGGAGCTGATTGAGTGAGTTTCAGTTTGTGGAGTTGGAATTGACGGCCCCTAAAACATGGACCGTTAGTCTGTTGAAGGATTGGTTGACAGTAAGTTTCGGGATCAATCCTAAACCATACATTGTAGGTGTGCATGCATTGTGGACCAAGTCAAGATCAAACATTTTCTGGCATTTGAGGCCGATAGATCGGACCTCTCAGTGGGTGCACTGGTTAGAAGGATGCGAAAACAGGGGAACTCATGCCATCACCTTACTTCTTCCCGTGGCGAAGGAGCTCTCTTCGCCTGAAGGCGGGGGTGGGTACGATCCTGGTCATGGCAGTGAACCAACTAGAGGTGGTGGTTACGAATCAGGACAGAGCAGCCAGGCACACGCTGCAGGTGGTGGTTACGAATCAGGGCAGAGAAGTGAAGCACACACTGGAGGTGGTGGTTACGAATCATGGCAGAGTAGTCAGGCAACAAGAGGAGACGGTGATAGTGGCGAGGCAGATGCTGACGATGAAGATGGCAATTTGCAGAGGTAGATGGAAGAGGAAGATACATATGGTAATAGTGGTAATTCCGATGATTCCGATGATTCGGATAGAGAAGAGAATGAAGAGGATGCGCTGATTCCTGATTCACGGAATCAAAACTTCTCGTCCACAATGACCGTGAACGATGGCCATGATTCTGCCTGGGATTATCACCAGAACAACATCGCCAAGGGGGCCAGATATCCCGACAATAAACATATGCAGGACGCAATCATTGCGTGGGCAATGTCCACGTAAAGGGTTTTCAAGACAACCGTGTCATCTAAAAAATATTTGACAATGGTATGCAGAGCAGTTGATTGTCCCGCCAGGGAGCATGGCTATTGCCCTCAGTATGACACGACGTGGGTGGTGAGCGACTTAGTGTTGCACACATGTGTTATTTCACACATGCTTCAGGATCATCAGAACCTTTCGTTGACTCTTCTGGCTCGGTTGTTTTACATGAAGATAGTGGAGAGCAAAGCGATGGAAGTGAGTGCTCTCCAGAAAAAAGTTAGAGTCAGATTTGAAGGGCTAAGCAGAGGGCACTGGAGGGCTAAGCAGAGGGCACTGGAGATCAGATTTGGGTCGTTCCTAGACTCGTACGACTCTGTTGTTCGTCTGCTCCACACACTGCAGGCGAGGAATCCAGGAACATATGTCAACATCCAAGACTTCTTTATGCCTGAGTTCCCAGCTGTCAGGGTTCTGCATTGAGTGTTCTTCTCTTTTGCTATATGCATCGAAGCTTTCAGGCACTGTCGACCGGTGTTATGTGTAGATGTCACGTTTCTCATAGGCAAGTACAAGGGCTAGAGCCTGACCGCCATTGGTCAAGACGGCAACAATCAACTCGTCCCACTCGCATTTGCTTTCGTGGAGAGCGAGAACACTGACAGCTGGTTGTGGTTCTTCAGGCAGCTAAAAATAGCAATTGTGAAGGATAAGCCAAATGTGTGCATCCTTCATGACAGACATGTAGGTATACTCAGTGCGATAAAGAGATTGAAACAGCCTGGGCCCGACGAAAAAACGCCATGGCAGAACATGCAGAGTCGATGGTGCATGCGCCATCTAGGGGCAATTCTTTTCTCACAGTTTAGGAGTAAGAGCCTTATGAATCTGTTCAAAAAACTCTGCAAGCAGAACCAAGAATGGAAGTACACTTATTTGCGGGACCAGGTTGATGAGTTCAGTAAGCAACATGTTAGGCAGAGGAAAGCTGCGCGAGACGCAACAGTAGCAGCACATGTAGCAGCAGTAGCTGCACAGGCAGCAACAGGACCAGTACCCGCGGAGGACGAACCTGTTGGTCTTTGTGACATGCCCGGATTTGACCCGCCCGGTACTTGAAGAAGGATTGGGAGGCACATTAAAACCTCTGAACAGTGGATAGAGCACGAACCTCTGGAGAGATGGTCTTTGCTTCACCACACACGTGGATCTAGGTACGACGTGATGACTACCACACTACTAGGAAAAAGGTTACCCATGGCGCACCTGTTTTTGCTACCCGTGGCGCACATCCCGTGCGCCACGACTAGCACGCCCTGGTAACAAATAGGCGTGGCGCACGGTTTTGTGCGCCACGGGTAATGCATATAGCCGTGGCGCACCAAGTGGTGCGCCACGGGTAAGGAAAATCGGTGCGCCACGGGTATATTTTTGAAATGTGAAATTTTTTGCGATTTTTTTTGCTTGTTTTTTTCGAATTATTCTTTTTTGCTCGTTTTGTTCTCGTTTTTTTTTGCTCCATGGCGGCGGCTCCGCGTCGTGCAGGGAGAGGCGGAGGCAGAGGTCGCCGGGGCGGCAGGGTGCGTGGAGGCGGAGGTGGCCGAGTCGGGGCAGGGCGCATGGAGGCGGGGAGAGGAGGAGCCCTAGGCCGGCGGGGAAAGGGCCCACGCTGCCGCCGCGCAGGAGAGGAGGGTGAGGCTGAGGTGGAGCCCTTGGCCGCCGGCCGTCGCGCAGGAGAAGGGGATGAGGCCGAGGAGGATGAGGCGGGGAAGGGGCACTGCCGTTGCGCATGAGAGGAGGTTGAGGTCTCGAAGGAGCCCTAGGCCGGCTCGGCTGAGGTGAGAGAGAGAGGGAGGGAGGAAGAAGAGTGCTCGGGTGGGGAGGATAAGGGATGGGTGGATAAGGGGATATGGTGGAGTTAGTGGGGGTAGGTGGGCATTTCAAACTTAGCCGTGGCGCACCACTAGTATCGGTGCGCGACGGGTAAGTCTGGCCCCCTTTTTTTTGCAGCGAAATCTAAAAAAAATCCTAACTTTTTCTCTTTGGAATTTGAGGATTCTAAAAAAATCGCAAACGACCAACTGTCGTTGAATTCGGATGTAACTTTTTCTGTAGATGCTTTTTCTATCATTTTTGCAAAATATATCGAAATCCATGTTTGTTATTTTTCCTAACAACTAGATTACATAACATATGGACATCTCAAAGGATTTTAAATTTTGATGTTTCTATCATTTTCTTTTATTTTTTCCAAAACTGAAAAGGCGATCCATGGGGGGGGGACCAACCCATGGCTAACTTACCTGGTGCGCACAGGTATGGTGACCCCAAATTTTGAATTTTTACTTAGCCGCGGCCCAGCACATACAGGTGCGCCACGGGTACCAAATATACCCGCGTGCGCCACGGCTAAGAGGGGCCAGACCGGCCAGCCCAGCCCAGGAATACCCGTGGCGCACCACTTCTAACGGTGCGCCACGGGTAAGTTAGCATAGGTGACGCACCACAATTTCAGTGCGCCACGGGTAATAAAATTACCTATAGCTAAGTGGTGCGCCACGGGTAAGTTAGCATAGGTGACGCACCACAATTTCAGTGCGCCACGGGTAATAAAATTACCTATAGCTATTTTTCTAGTAGTGCCAACCTCGCTGAAACATATAACTTTGTTCTCAGATGAGAGTACCAATTATAATCAGCACGACATGATTTGCTTAATAACACATATAGTCCACCAAAGAGCTAAGGGAATGACACTGTTTGCAAGCCAAAACTAGAGATGGCCGCTACTTCTAGTCGTGCTTGATTTTTGGGAGTCATGCACGAAGTACATGCCGCCACTGCAGTTCACAGGCACCTGCCCTACGTCGCCCATGCAGCTGCCACATTAGGCACCACCACCAGCGCCTCCGACGGCCTTTGCCCGCCGTCGTTGTCCGGCGGCAGCGGGGGAAACGAACAATCTGGACGATCAACGAAGTGGACGATTCATGTAGCTTGATCAAAGAAGCTGCGATTAATACCCGCAAAAAAATAAAAAAAACTGTGATTAAAGAAACTGATTATTAGTGTAGGTTGCATGTAGGCAATAGCTACATGACGATAGATTATGATTAGAGCGAATTATGTATTTGAACAACTGTGCCAAGTAAAATTCACTGATTGCCTACTGGAGTGCTAGTTTGTATTTGATATGAGTGAAGTGCAACAATAATAGAAGAGTTTGTTGAATTTCTTAATAGTTCGTACCAGAGTATGTACACTGAAGTATAAATTCTCTGAATTGTTTTGTGTATACAAGATAGAATATATACCGCCCTTGATCAAAGTATGTCTGTACAGGCTAGGCGCTAAGCTAGCTACTGTATACATGCTGTTGATCAAAAAAGCTACGCATACAAGCTAACAAGCTAGCTAGTGTGCATCGGCATATCCGTGTTGCCCGGCGGACTTCACGGAAAGCTAAACGCAGTTATGTGGGTTCCACAGACAATTAAACTATCTTAGGGCATGTACAATGATGATGACTCAGTTGTCTGTAAGAGGTACACTAGTGGAAAACAGGCCTTTTGATCCGGGTGGTTAGGGCCTTTTGTCGCGGGCAGCCAGCCGCGACAAGCAAGGCGCGATAAAAGGGAGGCCTTTTATCCCGGGTCGCTTACGACCCGCGACATAAGGTCCACCACGTGGCAGCCGCGGGGCGCGCAGGGGCCCTTTTGTCGCGGGCGGTATTACCACCCGCGACAAAAGGCCCTCTACGTGGCGCGCGCACAACGCTGCTGTTTTAGGGTTTGAGGGTGCAGCACCCCTCCCCCCCCGCCACCGACCGTTATTTCATTTTTTTCGTTCGAAAATAAAAGTTGCATATATTTGTACGCTACTAGAAGTTGTACACGTTCATTCATTATATATATATATAGATCGATCAAACAAATATTGGAAGCAAAAGTCGATTCCCCTTACACATATTCGTAGATTTCCTACATATATACATGGAGCTCACGATCGACAAACGGTACTAACGACCGTCTATTTGGAGGTAGAGCATCTATTTGGACTAAACAAGCCTTTGTTGTTTGTCCCGCCAGTTCCTCCGCGATTCCTAGTGCGTGTTCCTTTGGTTGGAGTCTGTCCCGCATGAAGTCGACCTATATACGAAAATGAGATGAGTATGACTATATCAGTCTTGATAACGAAATATTGATGATAATAAATAAAGTTGTGAATGTTATTGCTTACGTCGAATTTATTTTTGTTCTGCTTCTCAGTGGTTAACATGCGAATGGACTCGCAAATGTAGTATCCACATAGATTCGTCCCTTGTGGCTGCTGGGGGCACGGTACAGGAGTAAATGTTAGCTTCTTTGCAAAGGTAATCTCCTTATGATGATTCTTCAAAGCTTGCCAAGCCCTGCCAGGCAAAAGAATGATTGAATGAGTGGATAATTAATTGATATCTCACGAAAGATAAAGCGCGGCGATGAAGGAAATTACACTTGGAGCAACTTCTGCAAGTCCTGGAACCCGTCCAGGCCTCTACTCAGTGGGTATTTTACTTCAACTATTCCCTTATCAGGTTGAATGTCTAGTAGAATCCAGTGGAAGCTGCACATGTTATGTATATACGTCAGGAATTACACTTAACATCGAGTAAGAAAAATTGAATGTGCATAAAAGATCATTAAGACTCTCACTCGTAGTTGTAAGGAAACAATATTGAATCACAGAAATATTGCTCCCCCAAAAACCTTAGTAGGTTTCCCCCGTTTCTTAGCGTTTATGCTTCACCGTTTCAACATGTATTTTATCTGGGTCAACAAACCCAACATTGATAATATTATTACTTTTGCATTCACTGATCTTCAGTCTGCATAAGAGAACCCATAAGATATAATGAGTATATATATGCAATGAAAACGAACATGAACTGAATGAAAATGAACTTATATGTAGTTAACAACTTACAAGCAATAGCAACTCATGAGAGATTTGTCGAGGGCTTCTAGATTGAATAACTGCCAGAGTTCATTCATCTCAATATGGATCTCCTCCTTTCGGTAGTAATATTCTCATGGTATACTCGCCACGATGTACATTATGTTCTCCTTGCATGCATCAAGGTACCACTGATGCAAATACCGCATATGTGTTGGCAGTTTATGCAGCTGCTCTCTGCTGACCAAGTCGGCCCCTGTTGTGCCAAAACCCACCGGCGGGCAGCGGCCTGTCAACACAGTGTAGAGCCGGGAAGAGCCTAGAGCTGCGGCTGGTGAGACCCCTCCGAGCGACGGCCCGCAATGCTCTTGGTCACACGCGGCGATGCGAAGTGCAAGGCGTGCCACCTGACCTATACCTGGTCGAAAGGTGATGGGGATGCCTCGCTAGTTCCCATGGGCACACACGTAAACATTAAATACGAGCCTCGATCGGCTCTCGGGTTATCCTGTGAATCGGCTCAAAGAGCCGATCCACCCATGATTCGTACGGGGTGCACGAATACTTGGCGATCCTGCTTGATCAAGATATAGCTAATGAGATCTACGACGATTTAGGGTTTTCACCGCATAATCGGATCATCCTACCCGGTTGGGCCTCGCGGCCACGCACGGTGCTCATAAGCCGATCCTAAACAAGGCCTAAAAACCAACATGGCGTTGATCCTCGGAACATCCCGTTTAGGACTTGCGAACGCCACCCTACGTGCCGCTGGATCCTCCCTTTGTAAGGCCTAACTATTGCAGATATTAAACTAATCCTTGCGTAACAAGGAGCAATCGTAACGGATCAGATCTACTAGATGATGAACAAGCAGGGTGCCGCCCACGCCTGAGATAGGCGTGAGGGCGGCTAGACATGCAAGGGCTGCACTACGTAAGCATGTTATACGAAGAGCTATGCTAACCCTAACACATCTATGATAACTACGTTGCTCGCCATCAAAGACGCTTCAGTACGAGCAACGCATGAACAACGTGGAGCTTGTGCTGCCTAGATCGCAAGATGCGATCTAGGCAGCATGTCGCTTACCTGATTGAAACCCTCGAGATGAAGGAGTTGGCGATGCGCCGAGATTGGTTTGTTTTGGGTTGAACGTGAGTTGTTGTTTATTCCATAAACCCTAGATACATATTTATAGTCCAGGGGACTTTCTAATTTAGCGCACCTAACCGTGCACGGGTCAAGCTCTATCTTCTAATCTAAGATGCGATCTACTATATTACGATACAAGGGCAAACTAGCCCAAACTCCGCATATAAGGCCGATTCACGTATTTCTTCATTATATAATCTTCAAGCCCATCTTGATCGCGGCCCACCTCTGACTTGGTCAAATTCTGGTGATAACACATGCCCCCCTGGTTTTGGAATTGATAATTCCAAAATCACTCTGCTTTTTCTTCGTCGGGTCATGTCGTGGCAGAACCGTCGCAGTATCCTTTATCATGATGCCTCACCTTCTCAACTTCTCTGCACGATTTGACACTGTAGTTCCCTTTTCGTGGTAGGCGGCTCCATTCTGCGTTCATGAACCAAGAAGCCCAAGAATTGACCGGCCGTCACTCCAAATGCACACTTCTTTGGATTCATCCTTAGTCCGAATTTCCTAATTCGGTCCCGGATGCGTCGTAAATCCTCCAAGTGTCCCTCTACGGAGACAGACTTGACCACCACGTCGTCAATGTAGATCTCAACCAGTTTGCCGATCAGATCATGAAATATGTAGTTCATGGCTCTTTGGTACGTTGCACCGGCGTTCTTCAGTCCAAATGTCATGGCTACATATTCAAACAAGCCCACTGCGCACCTGGTACTGCTTGTGTATATCTTCTGGATATTGCCAACATAAAGTAATATAACAAGTGCAATATGCAAGTATGTAGGAATCAATGCACGCACACAAGTGTTTGCTTTTTTAGATAGAAGGGAATGGGTAAACTGACTCAACAATAAAAGTAGAAGAAAGGCCCTTCGCAGAGGGAAGCATGGATTGCTATATTTGTGCTAGAGCTTTTATTTGAAAATAAGAAACAACTTTGTCAACGGTAGTAATAAAGCATATGAGTTATGTAAATTATATCCTACAAGTTGCAAGCCTCATGCATAGTATACCAATAGTGCCGCACCTTGTCCTAATTAGCTTGGATTTACATGGATTATCATAGCATAGCATACGTTTTAACCAAGTGTCACAAAGGGGTACCTCTATGCCGCCGTACAAAGGTCTAAGGAGAAAGCTCGCATTGGATTTCTCGCTTGATTATTCTCAACTTAGACATCCATACCGACAACATAGACAACAGATAGTGGACTCCTCTTTAATGCATAAGCATTCAACAAGATAAAATTCTCATAAGAGATTGAGGTTTGTTGTCCAAACTGAAACTTCCACCATGGATCATGGCTTTAGTTAGCGGCCCAATGTTCTTCTCTAACAATATGCATACTCAAACCATTTGATCATGATAAATCACCCTTACTTCAGACAAGACGAACATGCATAGCAACTCACATGATATTCAACAAAGAAATAGTTGATGGCGTCCCCAGGAACATGGTTATTGCCCAACAAGCAACTTAATAAGAAATAATATGCATAAGTACATATTCAATACCACAATAGGTTTCAAGCTATTTGTCCCATGAGCTATATATTGCAAAGATAAAGAATAGAAATTTCAAAGGTAGCACTCAAGCAATTTACTTTGGAATAGCGGAGAAATACTATGTAGTAGGTAGGTATGGTGGACACAAGTGGCATAGTGTTTGGCTCAAGGATTTTGGATGCATGAGAAGTATTTCCTCTCGATACAAGGTTTAGGCTAGCAAGGTTGTTTAAAGCAAACACAAGTATGAACCGGTACAAGAAAACTCACATAAAAGACATATTGAAAGCATTATAAGACTCTATACCGTCTTCATTGTTGTACCTTTTATCATTATATCGAAACCGATCGCTTGAACCGGCCTCCTCTTTGTCCTTGCCACCAGAGTGCCTGCTCTCTTCTTTGTCTTTGCCATGGCGGTAAACAGACCCTGCCATGTTAACATTTGACCATAATACTTTGCAATCCTATAGCCGATGGCTGTTCATCGGCTGTTTTGAGAATCTAGTCTCCTTCATCTTCTTGCAGAACAGGACGGTCCAGACCCTATAGATGACGACGGCTTCCTTTCGGCCCTTTCCGCAGCTCTAGTAGTCTTCTTCGTAACAACTCGCCGCTTTCGAAGAAGGTTATGATGCAGGTCAGCCGATGACACTCCAATCGGCTTCCAAAAACAGAGTGTCTACCAAATCAGCGCCCGAGCCTCGGCAGGAGAATGGCGAGGACACACGTTCAGTCCAAGGGCCTCGAACTCAGGCCATTGAGACAGCCACCATGCAGAGGTCCTAGCCATTCCTACGAGCGTAGCGAGAAGGTGGCCAACTTAGCCAGGTCGACGGTAGATCCACCGGAGCCGATCACCTTTCTTCCTTTGAAAGCCGATATTGCAGACGAAACACCAACGGCCTAATGAGTAAAAGGTTGGAGGTTGGCCTTGAGGCTGAACTGAAAACCGACTTGGTCGAAATCCGTATATTGAACACGCAGCTGGTAGATCTTGTGTAATTGTACTAGAGTCGATGGCTGTGCATCGACTGTATACCATGAGAATTTTTTTTTACTGGCCGATTTCCTCGATTTCTCAAGCCGATGTGTCCCACCGGGCGTGCCAGAATGTGTTGACTGCCAAAACCCACCGGCGGGCAGCGGCCTGTCAACACAAAGAGCCGGGAAGAGCCTGCGGCTGGCTGAGACCCTCCGAGCGACGGCCCGCAATGCTCTTCTGGTCACACGCGGCGATGCGAAGTGCAAGGGCATGCCACCTGACCTATACCTGGTCAGGAAGGTGATGGGGATGCCTCGCTTAGTTCCTGGATGGCATACACGTAAACATTAAATACGAGCCTCGATCGGCTCTCGTTATCCCGTGAATCGGCTCAAAGAGCCGATCCACCCATGATTCGTACGGGGTGCACGAATACAGCGATCCTGCTTGATCAAGATATAGCTAATGAGATCTACGACGATTTAGGGTTTTCACCGCATAATCGGATCATCCTACTCCAGGTTGGGCCTCGCGGCCACGCACGGTGCTCATAAGCCGATCCTAAACAAGGCCTAAAAACCAACATGGCGTTGATCCTCGGAACATCCTGTTTAGGACTTGCGAACGCCACCCTACGTGCCGCTGGATCCTCCCCCTTTGTAAGGCCTAACTATTGCAGATATTAAACTAATCCTTGCAGAACAAGGAGCAATCGTAACGGATCAGATCTACTAGATGATGAACAAGCAGGGTGCGCCCCCACGCCTGAGATAGGCGTGAGGGCGGCTAGACATGCAAGGGCTGCACTACGTAAGCATGTTATACGAAGAGCTATGCTAACCCTAACACATCTATGATAACTACGTTGCTCGCCATCAAAGACGCTTCAGTATGAGCAACGCATGAACAACGTGGAGCTTGTGCTGCCTAGATCGCAAGATGCGATCTAGGCAGCATGTCGCTTACCTGATTGAAACCCTCGAGATGAAGGAGTTGGCGATGCGCCGAGATTGGTTTGTTTTGGGTTGAACGTGAGTTGTTGTTTATTCCATAAACCCTAGATACATATTTATAGTCCAGGGGACTTTCTAATTTAGGCGTGCACCTAACCGTGCACGGGTCAAGCTCTATCTTCTAATCTAAGATGCGATCTACTATATTACAGATACAAGGGCAAACTAGCCCAAACTCCGCATATAAGGCCGATTCACGTATTTCTTCATTATATAATCTTCAAGCCCATCTTGATCGCGGCCCACCTCTGACTTGGTCAAATTCTGGTGATAACAGCCCCGTAGACAAATTTAGGAGCTATATCAGCAGTGGGTATTGCAGCATCTGTTGCGTCAGCAAGTCTTTCTCTCTATCGGGAGCAAACTTTAGTTTTCCTGCCTTTATATCTCGTCGTCACTTCAATCCATTTTTGCCTGGGTACCCTAACCCTGGTGTCACTTTCAACAATGTTCCCTGTCTTCATGTCATACTCACAGCCATGCGCGAGGAACCAATTTCGAGCCCTAGTGTCCCATCCTTCTCGCGTGGGTTGGAGTGATCCCGTTCAGCTCCATCTCAGCCTCTTGTGCATCCCACTTAGGCATGGCTCTTCCGTAGCCCCCTCGCCCCGTATGATGGTGATATTTCTTCTCGCTTGCATTCTTCTTGTTTTTCGTTGACAGGTTCACAGCCTCCTCTGATTCTTTGTACCTCACAAATTCTTCCCAGTTATGCTCCTGCTTCGCTAGGTAGTTCTCGAATAATGGAGGCTTCTTGTCTTTCTTATAATTTTTCCATAACCGGTTCTTATACGCCCGGAAAGTTCCCCCATCTTCTTAAGAGCCCATTTCTTCACTAGCGCCCGCTGCTTAGCATTCTCAGACTCCGATCCCAAATCTGGCAAAGTGAAATGTGCCATGAGGTCTCTGAAAAGTGTGTCTTTGTACCTATCGGCAACCAGATTTTCGGACACATTCTTGGTCTTGTTCCATTCTCGACAGTGATCGGGATACGATCTCTAACCACAACTCCGCACTGATTTTTGAACTTCACTCCGACATTCTCGGGTACCACCGGTTGGCCTTCCGGCGATATAGCTTCAATTGTGAAGTGGTCTTTTTTGGTCAACTTCTTTGCCGGCCTCGTTTCTCTATCTTATCTTCGGAGGCCTAAGAGAATACATATAGAATTGCATTAATGCCTCTATACTAATGCCTCAATACATATGTACATATAGAATTCCATTAATACCTCGTCATGACCGGAGCCGGGCTTCTCCGTCACCGGAGCCGTCGGCTTCTCCGTCACCGGAGCTGCTGTCGGCTTCTCACCGAGCTGCCGCTTCTCCATGACCGGAGCCGCGGCTTTCTCCATCACCGAGCCGCGGTCTTCTCGGTCGGCTTACCATCGCGGATTATCTCCGCGAACATGTCTTCCTGTTCCAAGTCCCGTTCGAATGGATCCATTGTTTCTGCAAAAGAATTAAATCGATAAGTACATGTTCTAACCCTAACCCTAATCAAACACAAACCAAACCCTAACCCTAATCAAACACAAACCAAACCCTAACCCTAATCAAACACAAACCAAACCCTAACCCTAATCGGCGACACGTGTTTGCGAGAGGGAGAGGGTCGGCGACGCGTGTTTGCGAGAGGGAGAGGGTGCGGCACGCGTGTTAGAGAGGGAGAGGGGTCGGCGACGCGTGTTTGCGAGAGAGATGGTGTCGCGACGCGTGTTTGCGAGAGGAGAGTGTCGGCGACGCGTGTTTGCGAGAGAGAGGGTGGGTGTCGGCGACGCGTGTTTGCGAGAGGAGATGGTGTCGGCGATGCGTGTTTGCGAGAGGGAGAGTGTGTCGGCGACGCGTGTTTGCGAGAGAGAGAGGAGGGCGACGCTAGTTTGCGAGAGAGAGGGTGTCGGTTTGCGAGAGAGGGTGTCGGTGTCGGTGAGAGGGTGTCGGCACAAACTAAACCCATAAAGCAAATACATATACTAAAAAACCGTAAATACATATACTAAACATTTTTCAACCTAAAACTAATCAATTACATACTAACTAATTACATACTAACTAAACTAACTAATTACATTACATACTAAACTAACTAATCTAACTAATTACATACTAACTAAACTAACTAATTACATACTAACTAATTACATACTAACTAATTACATACTAACTAAACTAATTACATACTAACTAAACTAATTACATACGAACTAATTACATACTAACTAAACATTATATACTAACTAATTACATACTAACTAAACTAACTAATTACATTACTAACTAATTACATACTAACTAATTAATAACTAATTAACACAATTAAGTATAAAAAATGAAAAAAAAATTGGCAGGGCGCCCGCGAGCAGAGGCGCGGCGGCGCTACCTCGGGCTTGCAGACGGCGGCGGCGGCGGCCCGAGGACGACGACGCGCAGGTGGCGGCCGGCGGCGGCGGCGGCCGAGGACGACGCGCAGGTGGCGGCCGAGGCGCGGCGCGGCGCAGAGAGGAGGGCGCAGCGGCGGCCGAGGCGCGGCGCGAGAGGCGGCAGAGGCACGGCGGCGGCCCGAGAGGAAGAGGCGGGGGCGGCGCAGAGGCGGCGGCCGGAGGCGAGGAAGACGGCGGCGGCGCGGCCAATTTTGGCAGCCTGGCGGCGCAAAATCGGCTAAGTGTTGGCCTCCAGGAGTCGCGGGTGGCGGCTCCGCCCGCGGCTCCGCGCTCTTATACCCACCCCCCTTTTGTCGCGGGTGGGGGCTTGACCCGCGACAAAAGACCCCTGTGCACCGCCGCCGTGCCACACGTGTCGCGGGTCTTTTGTCCTTTGGGGCTGATCCGCGGCACAGCCCATCCAACGGCTCTGGCCGTTTGAATCCAACGGCCTAGAGCCGTTGGATGGGCTGTGCCACGGATCAGCCCATCTAGAGCCTCTTCACCCTTTATTTTTTGTATTTTAAATTAAAAAAACTATTATTTCAATAACTTTTGAATGGTAACTCAAATACAAATGTTTTATATATGAATATTGATCAGAAAAAGGTAATGAACATGAATTATCCATATACCTTTTTGCATCTCGCGTCATATGAAACGTTGATAGTCGGGTATGTTTCACCCCTGTGCACCGCCGCCGTGCCACACGTGTCGCGTCCCCGTGCCACGTGTCGCGTCCCGTCGACGCCGTCGTGCGACGTGTGGCCACCGCTTCCACGTGCCTCACCCGCCGACGCCGTCGTGCGACGTGTGGCCACCGCTTCCACGTGCCTCACCCGGCCGACGCCGGCGTGCGACGTGTGTAGCCGTGGCTTACACGTGCCATGCCCCGCGTGCGCTATATATAGCGACGAGTGCGGGTGCAACCACACGTCGCCACCGCCTCCTCTGCTCATTCATCTCCGGGATGCCTCCACGTCGTCGAGGGCGTCCGGTTTCGTGGCGTTCGAGTGCGTCCGAGCGGTAGGTTCTCACGAGATACGCGCCGTGGCTTCCGCCTCACCCTCGGCACGTACAACACGCCGGAGCTGGCGGCGCGCGCTCGACGCGGCGGCGTGGCGTTTTCGGCGGCCACGGCGACATGAACTTCCGGATGTTGAATCGCTAGAGGAGGCAGTTCCTCGTGCCACGCCGTGCCTCGTCGACGACGAGGACCGTCGACGGCACCGCCAGGTGCAGCGCAGATCGCCATCGCCGAGCACGACGAGCAGTTGATGCGCCAGTGGAGGGCGCAGTTCCCCAACGACGTCGAGAACACCGCCGCGTTCTTCGCTATCCTTAGGGCACAACGCAGGTCCAACAGGCGCCACCGTCGTGCCGTCGCCAACTTCGAGCTCGAGAACCCGAATACAACTTGGACCGAAGACGACCCTCGGTGGGATGACATTTGGACGGAGACAACCTCCGACGACGAGTCGAGACTAGACTAGTAATTTATCTATTTTATTGTAATTTCAATAAAGTCGTTGTCGGTTCTATTAGTTTAAATTTAGTTTATAAAGTCGTTGACGGTTGTTTGTTCAATAAAGTGGTTGACAAAAGGGGGTGGGGGCTGTCGCGGGTCAAGCCCCCACCCGCGACAAAAGGCCTTTGGGGCTGATCCGCGGCACAGCCCATCCAACGGCTCTGGCCATTTGAATCCAACGGCCTAGAGCCGTTGGATTGGGGTCGCGGTTGTCCAACCTCGGCGGGTGAGCATGCGTGGGATTGAGGGTAGCGCAGGCGGGGGCCACGATAGGCCATGACGCTCTGGAGAGTCCGGCCGCGCCACCACATCCGACGGCCGGCCTCGTTGAAGTTCGAAGGAGGCGGGCCGTCCTCCTCGTACCTGGCAACCGCCCACCCACGCCGATTGATGAAGAAGCTGTCCCAAGTCGGGCTGTAGTCGGGATGCCACTGGGGATTCCTCCGCTGCTCAGCGTGAGCTCGAAATAGTAGTGGTTCGTGATGGCCATCTCGCGTGGCACACCAAGAGGGATAGGAGGGACCGGTACGCCTCCGACGCTCAGCAACCAGCCGGTCGGGACGCGGTAGCCGGGCGGGCAGGGTAGTTCGAGGCGCAAGCGCCTCCGCCTCCCGGGGTGTTAGACATACGATGGAAGCCATGGGAGGGAGTGATGAGGTTTGCAGATATGAGTCCAAGCCTACATATATATAGTGGAAAAATGGCGGGAATGCGGGAAGAAAATAGGCGGGAACGAAGTGGCGCGCGAAACTTTCATCCCGGGTGGAGGCTCAAACCGGACAAAAGACTAGGGAGGCTTATCTAGGAGGGCCTTTTGTCACGGTTGGTGGTGCAACCGTGACTAAAGCTGTCGGCAGGATAATAAGGATGTGTCGGTAACCTTTTGTCACGGTTGGTGGCTGCAACCGCGACTAAGCTGTCGGCAGGATAAGGATGTGTTGGTAACCTTTTGTCACGGTTGGTGGCTGCAACCGCGACTAAAGGTGTCGGCAGGATAAGGACGCGTGGGTGGACGCACTGCTCGATGAGATAAAGCATGTAGCGCACGACGGCCTGTCGAAGGAATAAGACAAAGTAGAAGCGGTGCCGTGCCTATAAAAAAAGCATCGATACGCCTTGCCAAGCAGATCAACAAGCCAAACACGTTTCATTCCCATGGATGAAGGAAAGGGTTGGGAAATCTCCCGTGGCGCAGCTTCTCGAAGATGTCGTTGGTGCACACGCCCTACGGCATCTTCGGAAGCTGCTCCTCGGAAAAATTTCCATGCAAGCCCGTGAAAGACTCCGTCTCCTCTAACAGTGTTGGGGAAAGGGTTCTCATTATTACATAAATGTAGAGATTGTCTTGGGAACTATATATGAAGAATACATTATTACATCGCCATCTAGTGTTGTGATCTTCTACGCCGTAGCCATGGAGAATCTTCATCATTTAGCAAGATGCTTGGGTCAATTTTCACCGTGAAGGGCGGAATTTCTTTAAACTTATTATAATCTTCTGACATGTCTGTCTTGTCATCCACTCCCACGATGTTTCTTTTCCCCGAAAGAACTATGTGGCGCTTTGGCTCCTCGGTTGATGTATTCTTTTGTTGATTTCTTTTTCTTGATTTGCTAGACATGTCCTTCACGTAGAAAACTTGAGCCACCTTGCTGGCTAGGACAAAAGGCTCGTCCAGGCACGCAAGATTGTTGGGATCCACTGTTATCATACCGTACTTATCGTCAATATGTATAGCGCTGAGCTTCACCCATTTGCACCGAAACAAAGGGACCTTAAAAGTGGGACCATAGTCAAGTTCCCATATCTCCTCTATGTATCCATAATATGTGGTGGTCTGCCCATTCTCATCTGCATCGAAGCGGACACCGCTGTTTTGGTTGGTGCTCTTTTTATCTTGGTCGATCGTGTAAAATGTATTCCCATTTATCTCGTACCCTTGGAATGTACATATGTTTGAAGATGGTAACCTGGCCAACAAGTACAGCTGCTCCACCGCAGATGGGTCATTAATGAGATGTCTTTGCAACCAACTGCCGAAGGTATTCATGTGTTGACGTGTAATCAAGGACTCGGGCTGGCCCGGGTTTATTTCTCGTAAAACATTCTTATGTTTCTCGATGTACGGAGCCACCAAGCTGGAATTGTATAGAACTGTGTAGTGTGCTTGATTGAAAGAAATCTTGTCCCTCCACACCGTTGCTTTCCTTCCTAGTGTGCCTTTTCCAGTCAGCCTCCCCTCATACCGAGATTCAGGAACACCAATCGGCTTAAGGTCAGGAAGAAAGTCAACACAAAACTCAATGACCTCCTCTGTTCCGTAGCCCTTTGAGATACTTCCTTCCGGCCTAGCTCGGTTATGAACATATTTCTTTAAGACTCCCATGAACCTCTCGAAGGGGAACATATTGTGTAGAAATACAGGACCGAGAATTCTAATCTCTTCAACTAGGTGAACGAGGAGGTGCGTCATAATATTGAAGAAGGATGGTGGGAACAACAACTCGAAGCGACAAGACATTGGACCACATCTTCCTGTAATCCCGACAAAGTTTCTGGATCCATTACCTTCTGAGAAATTGCGTTGAGAATGCACATATCTTCACAATGGCTAGTCGAACATTTTCCGGTAGAAGTCCCTCAATGCAATCGGAAGCAATTGTGTCATAAGCACGTGACAGTCATGGGACTTCAGGTTCTGGAATTTTTTCTCCTTCATATTTACTATCCCTTTATATTCGACGAGAAAACGGAACCTTGATACTGAATAGGGCTTCAAAAAAGATCTCCTTCTTTGTTTGGTAAGAGCATAGCGGCAGGCCCTACAAACTGCCCTGGATGATTGCCGTTTCGTCCTTTATGAAGTTCCCGGTCCTCCCGTGCTTCTGTTGTATCTTTTGTCTTTCCATACACGCCCAGAAAACCTAGAATATTCACACAAAGATTCTTGGTCAGGTGCATCACGTCGATTGCAGAGCGGACTTCCAGGACTTTCCAATATTCTAGCTCCCAGAAAATAGATTTCTTCTTCCACATGGGCGCGTGTCCGTCATCGTCTTTCGGAACAGGTCGACTGCCTGGACCCTTTCCAAAGATAACATTTAAATCCTTGACCATGTCAAATATATCAGCACCACTACGGGGGACAGGCTTCGGACGGCGGTCTGCCTCGCCATCAAAATGATTGCCTTTTTTCCTTAAGGGATGCTTGCGTGGAAGGAAACGACGATTGAACGGGTACACAACTTTTCTGCTTTTTCCCAAATATTTACTTTCAGTCTCATCTAAACAGTGTGTGCATGCATTGTATCCTTTGTTCGTCTGTCCTGAAATGTTACTGAGAGCAGGCCCATCATTGATGGTTACAAGCAACGCTCGTAGGTCAAATTCTTGCTCCGTGTGCTCATCCCACACACGTACACCTGGTTTGGCCCACAACTCCAAAAGTTCATCGACTAATGGCCTTAGGTACACATCAATGTCGCCGGTTGTTTTGGGCCTTGGATAAGCACTGCATCATAATGAACTTCCGCTTCATGCACAACCAAGGAGGAAGGTTGTAGATACATAGAGTCACGGGCCAGGTGCTGTGACTGCAGCTCTGCTCCCCAAAAGGATTCATGCCATCTGTACTTAGACCAAAGTATAAGTTCCTTGCTCACCTGCAAAATCCGGAAACTCTCTCCCGATGTTTCTCCACCGCCGACCATCAGCGGGGTGCCTCAATATCGCGTCTTTCTTACGTTCTTCCATGTGCCATCGCAACAACTTGGCATGCTCTTTGTTTCTGAACAAACGCTTCAACCGTGGTATTATTGGAGCATACCACATCACCTTCGCAGGAACCCTCTTCCTGGGTGGCTCGCCCTCAACATCACCAGGGTCATCTTTTCTGATCTTATACCGCAATGCACCACATATCGGGCATTTATTCAAATTATCGTACTTCTCACCGCGGTAGAGGATACAGTCATTAATGCATGCATGTATCTTCGCACATCTAATCCTAGAGGCAGACAAGCTTCTTTGCTTCATATGTACTGACGGGCAATTCATTATTTCTTGGAAACAGCTTCTTTAATATTATCATCAATTTCTCAAATCCCGAGTCAGTCACACCGACCTCTGCCTTCCATTTCAGCAATTCCAATATGCTACCCAGCTTTCTATGCCCATCTTCACAACCTGGGTACAACAATTTGTGGTGGTCCTCTAACATCTTGTCGAACCGCAACCTCTCCTTATCCGTGTCACAGTCTCTTCTTGCATCAGAAATGGCCCGACGAAGATCATCATCACAGGATCATCTGATGCCTGTTCTTCACCTCCTTCTTCTTCATTGTCGTCCATTGCGGTATCAAAGCATTCAGAGAACATAGATCGGTACTTCTCATCATTATCTTCTTCCTCATCGCCGTCTTCCATCATAACCCCTTCTTCTCCGTGCTTGGTCCAAACATTATAGCTTGAACCCAAACCGAAGCAGGTGGCTCTTAATATCTCTTGAGCAAGAGTAATCCTTCTCGTTCTTACATTTTAGACATGGACAGCACATAAAACCTTGCTTCGACTTGTTGGCCTCGGCCACAAGCAGGAAAGAATTCACGCCCTCTCTGAAAGCGGGAGCACATCGGTTACCGTACATCCATGGATGACTCATCTGCATCATAAGTACAATTATATATGTAGATGCAATCACCTTGCTAAAATTAGTATTGTACGGACTATGCATATATATATAGTCGAGAAAATAGTTGCTAACCTTTTAGGATCAAAAAGAGGAGAAATCTTATCAAATAAAACCAAGTGGCATCCCTCTCACAAGCATTCCATCAAACACCTCTTGTGCACATGTAGAAAAAATGAGCTAGCATACACCTCCACCTTCACCACCAAGGAAAAATGAGGTGGGGGGTGGGTCGCTTCTATATATATAGGGGGACATTTTGTCGCGGGCACGACTCACGAAGGGGTGGCCACGTGCCTTACCTTTTGTCGCGGGTCGCACACGGCCCGCGACAAAAGGCCGCGACAAAAGCCTCTGCGCGCTCCACATGGTTTCGGGGCGACGTGGCCAGCCATTTGTCGCGGTGCGCACGCGACAAAAGGCTCCCATGGAAGCCCTGTTTTCCACTAGTGGTAGTTATATGTGATTTTGGTGATGTGAAGGAAAGAGAATGAGGAGAGGAAGGAGCTGTCTGTAAAGTTACAGACACCAGTAGGCTTCTTACAGACAGCTTACAGATACCATTTTTGTTGTTGTATGAAGGGTGTCTCTAACTTATACTCACATATAGATATGACTAAAAATAGATAACTTACAGACAGACTATTGTATACACTGTCTATATCATTGTCTATAGATGACATGGAGTAGTATTACAGATACCATCCATCTAAACCAATGTACATGCCCTTAAACAGCTTAGTCAGTAGACGTAATGGACTCCACGCACGCGTCCGCCTGCATCCTGACTCAACATGAACAAGCTGTGCATGCTATACAACAAAGAGATAATCGGGACTACTCGGCTCCTACGAATACAATCAGGGCCGGAAACTCTCATATGACCTCTTACTAAAAATCTAGCTAGTCACATGACTCAAGGCAGCACCTAACTTTTCACAGCTGCTTCACTTCTCCACGCACAAAATTACAACAAAATACTATTTGCATGCACGATGGACATTAAGAGCATGCACGATGGACATCAAGAGTGCTGGCCTCATCTCCATCCACTTCATCATCCTAACCAGCATTACCGTACTATGGTAGCATTCTCTAGCTAAATGAAATATACCCACATAGTAGATGGGCTATATATGGGCAGTGATCGGCTGCAGCAATCTATTGACAAAGTAGTATTGCGGCATGCAACAATAACGTGAGAGGTGAGAGCTCTTAGATTGTTCTACTCTAGATGGAATAGTGCACAAAAGAGCATGCTTGTCAAATGATATATTGGGTCTTTTTCGAGGATCCAAGCAGCCCTAACGTAAGTACAACAAGTTCTACACAACTGCTCGGTGGCATACCAACGGTCATACCTACCCGCAAAAATAAAACGGTCGTACCAATATAATCCATTAATCAAAAGGCTGGGAAGCTGGCCCTTAAAAGCATGCAAGTTCTACACAATTGCTCAGTGGCAATACCAGCGGTCATGCCAATATAATCCACTAATCAAATGGCTGGGAAGCTACGTTAAACATGTTTAAAAAAATCGAAAAAAATATGTTGATGTGGAGAATGTTAAAATCTATTGATGTGTAAATTTTCAGAATGGAATATGTTGTATTTTGGGCTCAGCAAAAATAATAAATCTTGATTTTAGTATCATTTCAGTATTGGTGATACTAAAATCTAGAATTCGTCATTTTGTTAGACTTTGTTATTTTTACTGAGAGCAATATATGATGTATTTCAATCTAAAAATTTACACACCAATAGATTTCAGCATTCTCTATGTCTACTTATTTTTTCAAAAATTTCTGAAACTTTGAAATCAAAAAATTTGAAGTTTGAAAAAAAAACATAAAACCGGTCTACATGTAGCCTGGGCTACATTTGAGCTTTCCGGGGAAGCTAGCCCTTAAAAGCATGCAGCTTCACGACTTCACGAGTTTTCTTTTTCCCATGGAAGCGTATATATAATATCCTAAACGTGTAGGGATGATAAATTCCATTCGACAACAAATCTGTGACAGAAGAGAAACGAATCTATGACGCTCTGTTTTGAAGGATGGACGTCCATGGCGTCGTCTTTACCCCTTGCCAGATTTCATTGGCTGATGGCCTGATGCCATTTTGCATGTAGACGAGAGAAACAACTAGTCCGCGGTTGAACTAGTTTAGAAGTTAATTACACTTTTTGACATGACCTTCCAGAATTTTTGGACATATACATCACACAGCAACTATTAGAGACTTCAAGACATCATAGGTTCAAAACAAAGTAAAAGTACGTTAATTATTTGGTGGCATCAGTGATGCATGAACATCAGCTCACTACAGGGCGGACCAAGATCACCTGACGAAGTAAGGAAAGGGAAAAAAGTAAACTTGTACGACCACCCGTGATCAAATTTTTGGCAAAGATTCTGTTGTTTTGTGGACAATTACACCACAACAAAAAATTGGTATCACATTTGTTGCAGAGCCTGGGTGCAATTGGTATCTTTTGATATTAATATATTCCCTTTATCGAAAAAAAGCAAACAACATCAACCTTCCAGGACACCACATCACTACTTCAGTTCAAGAAAATAAAAAAGAGAAAGAGGAAGTCAGGCCAGCCGCCACGACTCCCTCCAAGACACTTCTCTCCGTTGCTGCATCAGGCGGTGGCGGGTGGCAGCGCATCCACCCCTCCCCTCCGCAAGCGCCACCCACAGCAGTCCGACGACTACTGCTCCCTGCACATCTCCTCTAGCATCGCGCACCAGCCAGATACCACAGACCGGCCAAATAAGAAGGCTCGGCAAGCTCGTCCTCTATCCATCACCTGCATAAACAACAAGAGACCAAGTGAGATAGAGGTTCAACTCCACTTAAGTAAGCACAAGCACACAACAGGCTTCAAGATGTGCTAAGCTATAAACATCAACCACCATGTACTACAGGCACAAGCAAGGGAAGTCCATTCGACAAATAGGTGAAAATTACAACAAGGTGTTTATTAGTAGCTCCATGAACTACTACTGCTCGTTCGATAGGTGATGGATGGATAGCCGCAAGGTGTTCTCTTTTTCCAGTGGAACTTCCTATCAAGGTGAGCATGTACCAGATTGTTTTCTTACATCATATCAAATACGGAGTACTATATATCTTTCTTTAGCTAAGAAACTTTATATCTTCATTTCCTTACAAGGAGGAAAAACACTAGTAGCTACTGCCTGTTTCATGCATGCCACTGATTAATCACGAGCACTAGGTCTACCTAGTTGGTAAGCATTGAATTTGCCACATGCAAAATTCACTCAAGAACAAATATCCAGGCTTTGCAAGAGGCTGCCATATAATAGTAACAAAGTTTCAAGTTATAAGCACGACAACCACATTTAAAGTGATACTATGATCTACTAGAGAGTGTGCCCAGTTGAAGTCGAATCAAAATGTCGACCAAATTCTAGCTTAGCTAACTCCCAGAACCGGACCAGGTAGCTAGTTCCCAATAACTGCAAAGCGGTCGCTACAACTTGCACATCCCTGGTGCATGACTTCCTTCGGTCTACACACATGCTCCAGGCCACCCACTACAGCATTCGACCGGCGTCTCACGCTCTCCAGCAGATAACAGAAAAAAACACAAGTTTATTACCAAAGTATAGAAATCATTTCGCTACACTAGATAGAGCAAGTTCGCAAAAAGCACAGCAATATACACACACATAATCTTGTCAAGAACAGGGAACACTTGTGCACCTCGCATAAATGTGGTTGATGTTGTTAGGAATAAATTAGCTTTAGTTTTAGGCTAATCAAGCAGTTAGCAGATTCCTTAGAATATTCCCTATAGCAGTTAGCATATTAGTGATTTGTCCAATCGCTGTGCGAAGCGAACAGTTGTGTCCTTTGCCAAGAGACACCAACATGTAATAACCGACATTTTAAGCGACGGTTCGGGTAGTATATAAACCTGACCAAAGTATCAATAAAGCAATCATTCACATCCATTCGTTCTCTCTCTATCTCTGTATCTCTTCATGTCATCAGCACTCTGCTCTGTCCCTAGCGATCCTGCCATCCTTGGCTTTTTCTTTCGCTCGTTTTGTGGCACGAGAGGAGCGTCGCTTCCATACTCGTCACCGTCGGACCTTCGGTCTTGCTGCTTGTCGCCGGAACTTCCGCCTGAACTTCAACCGCCACCGGAACTTCGGCCGGAACTTCAACCGCCGCCAAAGCATGAACGGTAGCCTCCGCCACCGCAGAGCAGTCCCTCGCCGTCGCTACAGCCCTGGTGGTGGCCTCCGCCGCCGCCACAACCATCGGCAGCATTACAACCATGTTCACCGCTGTGTGCAGAATAGCAATTTCACTGGAACACCAAAAGCAAGTACCAGGGCAGTTGTGCCCCGGGAAGAGGTTCCGGCCTTACCAGAGGTTGCTGTTGTGCCGGAGGTCGCTGCTGCGGCGCCGGAGATCGTTGCCGTCGAGCCAGAAGTTGCTGCAGAGTTCAAGAACGACGCCTCCGCCTCCAACATCACCGCGGACGCCGACGAACTTCTACCTCCTCCGCCGGCATTCACTGTCCCGCCCATGGACTGGCTGCTGGGCGGGCCTAGTGCCGGATGGCTCGTGGACGACCCCGACCGCGACTTCAGCGACGACGAACTCGCGACGCAGCCGCCTCCGCCGGTGTACTACTACATGCGCCACGGGTACGGGCCGTGCCTGCCATCTCCGACGCCGTCCGACGAGGAGCAGGAGCACTTCGCGCCGCCGGGCTACGCCCCAGTGACGGAGTTCTTCGAACCGCCGGTTGCTGTTCCCGCGGACGCGCCACCGACGGCACTCCCCGACCTCAACCTCCCCGCACAGGACGTGGAGGAGGAGAAGAACGAGGACGCGCCACACACGCCCAGCCTCCCCACAGCCTCGCCGGAGGCCCGGGTGCTCCTCCGCCGCTTGGCGTCATCCATGGCGGCCCGCCCCGCCGGCATCCGCAGAGGGACCTGGTCCCCCGAGGCCCTCGGCCTCAGCGGCCGCGTCGCGGAGCTTTGCCTCGACGAGCCTGCCCACTACTCCTTCTCAGCGGAGGGATCAAGCCGGCGCTAAATCGCTGGCCACGGGCGCTGGTGCGGTGCTAGGAAGAGAAATCGTGGGGACAGAGGAAGGAGACGACGGGATTAATTATCCTATAGGCTGTGTAGCTATCCTCTACCACACTTTTGACCCCTGGTCCAAGCGGTGCCCGTGAACTTAGGGTGTGTTTGGTAGGTCGGGTATACCCAGAAAATCTCCTCCCAACCGAGAATTTTGGGCCATCCAGTGTTTGTTAGGTCGGGTCAGCGTATCTGGGCAGTGCCCACCTTATATGGAAAACGGCCTTCAGCCCTGCCCGGTTGCGAAGCCCGAATCGAGCTTCTCACCTCAGCTCGGTTGAGCTCGTCCGGAAAGCGAGACCGTGCGGCCCCAAAAAAATCTCCGCGCATCCCACTCTCGCGAATCGTCTCACCTCCACCTCGTACCCCCGAGCCAGAAACCCCCGCTCCTCTCTCCTCCTCACGCATCGCCGCCGCCATCGCCTCAAGCTCGCCGGCTCCCCCGACTCCCCTTGCTCCCCTGAGACCCGCTGGAAGGTAGATCGAGGCAGCCTCCCGACGCTCCTCCCCTGGACGGCCGCGAACTCGCAGATCGAGCCGGCATGGAGCTGTCGAGCTCCACCTCGCGCCCGTCGGTCAAGGCTGACCAGGCCATCCCTCGACCTCGCGCGTCGGCCTCCTTCTCCGACGGCCGTCCACCTCCATCTCCCCTGCACAGGACCAGGACCAAAGCAGCTCCCAAGGTAGTAGCACAACACCCTCTTCCTGCTATTAATTTGTGGTCAGTAGTATGATATACGATTGTGGGCACTAAAATTGCAGCAGTATGATATACGTTTGTGGTTAGCAGTATGGTATACTTTTGCTAACTATTTGTGGGCATTAAAATTGCACCCTTTTGTTTATTGTTTGCTGTAAAATTGATGTGTCGAGTTGTTATTTTTGTTTCTGCTAGATGGATGATTTGGCAAGAAAGCGGCGCCAACTAATTGTGCAAGCAGCCGGTATTGCAGCTGTATTGGGTGCATACATGATCTTTATCTCAAGGAGAGCTAGGAAACAAACTCCGATGTTAATAGGTCGTAGGATTGATATGGATGCTGCTAGGGAATCAAATCTGAGATATATCTATCATTCTAGTGACATAAATTGCTCAAACCAGCTAAGAATGAAAAAAGCACCTTTCTTTCATTTGTGCAATTTGTTTAGAGAGAGAGAGTTATTGCAAGATAGTATTCATACCTCTATAGAGGAACAAGTAGCCATGTTTCTCCTAGTAGTTGGCCACAACACAAGGTTTAGAGCTCTACAACCGATTTTTAGGAGATCTACAGAAGTAATTAGTAGGTATTTTAAAGCGGTGCTATATGCTGTTGGTGAGTTGCGAGCTGAAATGATCCGTCCTCCCTCCACTCACATCCATGATAAAATTGAAGAAAACAGCCGCTTCAATCCATACTTCAAGGTAACTGATGACAAGTATAGGGGATCGCAACGGTCTTCGAGGGAAGTAAAACCCAATTTATTGATTCGACACAAGGGAGCCAAAGAATATTTGTAAGCCTTAACAGCGAGTTCTCAATACGAAACAGAACAGACTTTCGCAAGTTTATACAGTAGCAAAGTAGTGAAATATGTCAACACCCGGATTTTTAAGTCCAGATGCCTATTATTCCGTACATCGCAATCCCAGGAATAATGTTTTTGCGAGACATAATAGTAAGTAGCATAGAGTCATCATTTATTACAACACATATTGTCTTACAACCATAGATCACATGATCCAATATTACACGAATATATTGTTCAACATCACAAATAGTAGCGAAGCGAAGTAGTAGTGGACGATCTATTCCACAACGCTTGACGTTAGAAGACGATCCTAGTTATCGTAGACGTCTGTTGTCCGTCATCGATCTGGTGCTCTCCTTCATAGTCTGGCATTGGAATAGCCAGGGCAAAGCCATGAGTACTTTTAAAGTACTCGCAAACTAACTCTAAGATAAAAACTCAATAAGTGTAAGGGGATACTAAGCTCTAGGTTGATTTGCATAAAGCCAAGTTTTAGTTTCATAAATCTTTGGTAAAAGCCTATATCATGTGCTAGACTAACTCAAGTGGGAACATTAGTGTCATTCCCACAACTCATTATGGTTCACCAAAATGTCACCTTTCAATCCACCATTCATTTCTAGAATCAAAACATTTTAATGATAACGGAGGTAGTATGGCCTTTCCAATCGTCCGTAACCGTGGACACGGCTATTCGAATAGGTTTAACACTCTGCGAGGTTGTACTCTTGTGCCACAACTTTTGATTTCATCCGTCGAGGATAACCCCGAATCATCGTAACACAGTACGCGGATCATCAATCGAAACCTTTCACTTATATATGCTAGTATGAGCACCTCTCCCCATGAGCTTGGCCTCCCGGTGGAAACCGCAGTTAACCCGGGAACTGCACAGGGCTTGGGCCGTACATTCACCTCATTTCAACCTCAATCCACAAGTAACGGAGGCAGCCGCAGCGTAACCCCTATGATGTTTGTTAAGAGGGAACCCATACTAAAATACACAAGTTTCTAGTTAAGCCCTACCCATAATCAGGTATTGTGGGGGTACTTGTATAATTGGAAAGGTATCGCATTCAAACTCAATCATCTATTTTATCAAAAATCACCATCTTCTCTTGTTCAAAAACCACCTCCACTTTACTTTCTTTCAAAGTCATTTCACTTCACCATGTTCCCATCTAGAGTAGTCAATTTTAATTGATTAGCACTAGCAACTATATGAGGGGTGCTATCTAGCTTTGAGTGGTGCTAATCCATTCCAAGTATTTTTCTACTCTAGACCAATTGAATCATCAATCAAAAAGGTACTTTGAGATAAATAAGCAAAAGTAAAAGTAGGTAAAAACATGGGATAGGTAATACATAAAAGTAAAGTGTGATGGTGCCTTTGCTCTTGTAGAGCTAAGCACTTGTGTTTAGCAAGGGTTAGCTTGCCTTGAGCTGAGTAGTTATCGAAGTTCTCTTCTTCTTCCTGAGAGTAGCCCTCCTCCTCTTGGTATTCCTCGTTACTAGCGTCTATATACGAATACGAGGTATAAATACTAAACCAAGCTCACATACTATACTAGAAACACTCCAAAGGGTTCACACACTAGTCCTAGTATCAATCAAACATGGCATGGTGGATTATTTGATTAGTCTTTATTTGAAAGAAATTAACTTCCTCTCATTACTCCTATTTCTTGAAATTGGTATGTAGGTCTTTAAAGGAATTCATTTCTTTTCATTACCTAATATTAAGATTTAATCTCTTCATATAATAATAAGGTATGAAATATAGGTTGACCCAAAGTCAACATTTCATATCTATTATATGTGAGTTCAATTTAATTGAAGTGCTACACTTCACATAGTTTTA